>JAUIMM010000177.1:13060000-13660000 GCA_031769625.1 Taudactylus pleione | reverse complement strand
TTGCTGTTGTGAGTCCCCCATCTATAGCCGGCCCCCTCTACTGTGTCATCTTGCCAATGCTATTGGATTTGAACAGAGAAATGTGGAATCTATTTGTGCCAATTAAATCCAATGACGTTGGGTTTACGATGAGATGGAATGGGACAACTGCACACAGAGAAATGACTCTAGCCAGCTCCACAAAACATGGTAGGATTTTTAGATAAGGTAAGTGCTAAATACATTATACTAGAGAGGTAAACACTCTACGATAGCAGAGCTGGCATTTAGTCAAATATTTAAAAAAATATATAATTTCTACTTCAGGGTCCATAGGGTATCCACAGGATACCTTGGGGTATAGGTGATGACGTCAGGCATCGGGCACCATAGAGTTAAGTTTTCAGCCTCCCAGGATGCACTAGGGTCCCCCTCCTATACCTCGCCCCCGAGCCAAGGCATCTCAGTTTCGTTGGTGCCCAGCTCGGAGTCGGATGCACCTGTTTAGAGGGGGGCTAAGGTTAACCCCTGATGTTTTCTACAAGGCAGCTGTGGCTGCACATCTGTAAGTACAGCATGGACAGTCATTCTTGACGTCCATGCTGTCTTCCCTACACCCCCGCCGGTACCAGAACGCCGGTACTGATCCGGGGATGCTGGTAGATATCTGGGGTCACAGCTAGTGGTGACCCCAGATGTTTGGGACCATGGCCAGATCTAAGAGGGACAGCGGGTAAGCAGCGGGGTCCCACGGTGGGTCCCCGCTGGAACATGGTCTGGAGTCCCCAGGCAGGGGGCTCCCTGGGGACTGGCTGCAGCGTGGAGCGAGGTTTCGGACCTGCGCCTCCACTACCCCCCTGGGACAGCGGACCGCAGCTGAGCGGTAGCGCTGCGGCATCCCAGAGTTTAATTGCATACCAGGGGAGCGCACCTTCCCTGTATACAGCCGGCGCCTCCCCTGCTGCACACAGCCTCTTTGTACTTCCCGATTGGCCCTGTGGCAGCGCTCATCCCCCAGGCCGGCCTCCTCTCTGCTCCTCGGTGGCCATCTTTACTGAAGCATGGTGAACGCTGCTGGAAGCTGCTGATCGGTGGCATCGTGGTCTGGGTCCCCCGGCATACCTCTCCTCTGTTGGAACAGGTCTGTGTATGCAGCGCTGTGTCCTACCAGACTCTGTGTTTGCGTAGTTGAGGATCAGCGCTGATAGTGCAGGGATTGATTTCTTTGCAGTGTATGTGACTGCTGCTAGTGTCTGCTGCCTGTAATTTCACTTTCTACTGTCAGCCTTTTCACTGTCCCTGATCATCTTCTGCTAAGCCCTTGCGGTGCGGTGATTGCAGGGCGGTTCTCCCACTATACTAACGCGTATCAGTGAGAGGGGTTATATACTTGCCATCATGTCTGAGAATGATTTTCCTCTCCAGCTTCTGTGTACTACGTGTAAGGTACCTATAGCGGAGGGGGAGGGTAGCGCGGAGGGGCTATGTCGGCAGTGTTTTTTATTGACGCGGCCAATTACTGTCACGGCTCCGGTTCAGGAACCACCCTGGGCTTGTTTCGCTAAAGCGCTTACAACCCTAGTGGGCCAGTTAGCTCCGCAACCTGCGTTCCCTCAGATGGGATTGTCCCAGCAGTCAGTGGTGTCGTCACCCATGCAGGGGTTCCCGAGACAACTGATGGTACCCCACAGTCTCCCTATTTCCCCTCCTCAGGTCTCTCAGGAGCCTGCGTGGGTTAATTCTCTGACAAGTTCTGTGCAGCATTTGTCAGACGTGTTACAAGGGGAAAAAGGAGGGGGGTTTAACGCCCTAGTGTTCCTCAGCACACTGAATAGTACCTGCAACAATATATGAAAACTATATGGTCATAGAAATCAGAGATAACATTAGTAGGGCATTAGTAGGGCATGCCGGTTCTAGTAGTGCTAGTTGGAGTTCCCAGGGGTGACTCCCAGGTAAGCTGGCTCTCAATGTGGATGCATTTATGTATGTGCCTTTATCAGGAGGCCTTACATTTGACAAAATTTATATGTGCCTTTATCATGAGGCCTTATAATTGGTATATTTTACATTTGGGGTGAGCGTTCGGGCGTAAGGCCCCAGGGGCTGGTCTGGCTGGGCCCCCTCATGGCATCACCACTTAATACACATAGTTGCTTTTTACATCACATATTATGTTTGTATTTTTTTCATGTAATAATTCACATATATTTTAACCCCTTTTTTCAACACTCATTAATTAGTCTTACACACCTATACTTTACACTGCACTGTCACTCTTTTTCCATTTTTCGTGTGATGCCCTGGGGGGGTCCTGGGCTGGACGTTTTTCGGGGTGCACTTCGCCCCGGATGTGAACCCCTTAGTGTTAGGGACTGCTAGTGACAGAGAAGCCGTGACGTGGCCTAGCAGCTTCCCATGTATTTGCAAATGCATGCAACTAATATCTCTGATTTCTATGACCATATAGTTTTCATATATTGTTGCAGGTACTATTCAGTGTGCTGAGGAACACTAGGGGGTTAAACCCCCCTCCTTTTTCTACTTAGTATGACCCGTCCCTTTCATGCACCTGATTAGTGCTGCTAGATTGATTGAGCAGCTGCCATTTTTTGTGTGTTACAAGCTGCGTTGCGGCCTCATAAGCGGCCAGTGGTGTCTCTATCTATTCCTTATGAAGATGACGAGGGGACGACCGATGATGGGGAGATTCTGGATCTATCGGACCAAGAACCTCTCCGTACTAAAGAATCGGACGCCAAGTCTAAGGTTTATATACCTGGCCTTATTCGTGCTGTCCGCACAGCTTTAGTTATTGATGATGATGAACCTCCGGAATCAAAATCCAAATATGCCTTTTTCAAGGATGTTAAGGGTGATGCCACAGTGTTCCCTCTTTCGGGTCAATTGGTGGACCACTTAGAGGAGGCATGGAAACATCCTGGCAAACGGTATCAGCCGCAAAGACGCTTAGCAGTGGCTTATACATTTGCTGACAATTATTTTGCTAAGTGGGAATCCCTGACACAGGTGGATTCCCATGAGACATGCCTGGTCCGAAGTGCCACGTTGCCCATGCCCTCCATGTCCTCCTTAAAGGATGCCACGGTCCATAAGGTGGAAATCTGTCTAAAGTCCGTTTATTCCCTCGCGGGGGGGGGGCAGCCAGACCGGCTATGGCCATTTGTTGGGTAGCCAGAGCTATGGAGCGCTGGGCAGATAGTTTAGAGGCGTCTTTCAATTCAGAATGTTCATCTGAACAGACCGAATTGATAGGCAATCTCCGGGATTCGGCCACTTACATTAATGAAGCGGCTTTAGATATCAGTACCCTGACTTCTCGGATTTCTTCGGCAGCGTTGGTGGCTCGTCGCACCTTATGGTTGCGATCTGATTCCAAAAAGGGCTTGGAAGCCTTGCCGTTTAATGGAGAAGTACTATTTGGTCCGGATCTGGACAAAATTGTAGCCACGCTGGCGGCAGCCAAATCGGCATGTCTCCCGTCTGCTGCAGTTCCTTCCGGTTCAGGTACGTCGTCCTTTCGGCCTTACAGGTCCCAGGGTAGGCCTAAAGCACAGTCCTTTCCCCGACAGGCTGGCCCCAAGAAATCGGCCAAGCCCCGGAAGCAGGCCTGGAGTACCAGACGTCCGGCACACTATGCTCCAGGCTGGAGTTATAGTGCCTGTTCCTTTCTCCCAGAGGGGCCTGGGTTTCTATTCTAATCTGTTTTTGCTGCAGAAACCCAATGGGTTGTACCGTCCGATCCTCAACCTCAAAGCACTCAACAAGTCCTTACGGGTGCCGAGGTTTTGGATGGAGACCCTACGGTCCATCATTATGGCGCTGGAACCTGGGGATTACATGGTGTCGTTGGACATACAGGACGCTTACCTGCATGTCCCTATTCTTTTGCACCATCAACAGTTCCTCAGGTTAGCAATCCGCAACGATCACTTCCAGTTCCGGGCATTACCTTTTGGCCTGGCGTCAGCACTACGTGTTTTCACCAAGGTTATGGCGGTCATGGCGGCTTCCCTGCGGCTGCAGGGAGACCACATGTTGCCGTACCTAGACGACCTACTATTGGTAGCAGGATCTCCGGAGCTCCTTCTACACCATTTGGATCTGATGATTGCAGTACTGCAACGGCACGGCTGGTTGATAAACTGGCAAAAGTCCACCCTGATTCCGTCTCAGAGGATTCTGCACCTCAGAGCCTTGTTGGACTCCAGTCAGCAGAGGATCTTTGTGACGGGGGAAAAGATCTCTGCCTTGCAGTTGAGGGTGCGCAGTTGTCTGCAGAGTCGCCGTGTGTCTCTTCACTCGGCAATGAGGTTACTGGGCTTCATGGTGTCCGTATTCGACATGGTGGAATATGCCCAGTTTCACTCTAGACCTCTGCAGCAATTGATCCTCTCCAAATGGAATCGACTGCCTCAGTCTCAAATCCCAGACGATGGTGCTCACTCCGGAGGTTCGCCTGTCCCTTGCCTGGTGGTTGCAGACGACCAATCTCAACAAGGGTCATCCGTTTTGGGTGCCGAACTGGGTCCTATTGACAACAGACGCCAGTCTTCGGGGCTGGGGAGCGGTCACGAGTCCACACTTGTTCCAGGGCAGATGGACTCAGGCGGAAAAGGAGCTTCCGATAAACATCTTGGGACTCCGCGCCATTTTCAGTGCTCTCCAGCAGGCCCATCGGGTTCTCCAGGGTCATCCCGTGCAGGTCCAGTTGGACAACGCCACCACCGTGGCTTACATAAATCGGCAAGGAGGAACCCGAAGTCGGGCGGCACTCGTAGAGGTGTCCCGCATCCTGATCTGGGCGGAGCGCAATCTCCCGGCCATATCAGCGGTATTCATCCCGGGAGTCCTCAATTGGGAGGCCGACTTTCTCAGTCATCAGGACGTTCATCCGGGGGAATGGTCTCTGCACCAGGACGTCTTTCAACTTCTGGTGGACAGGTGGGATCTTCCAGAGATCGACCTCATGGCATCATGGCACAACAAGTTGCCGGCGTACGGGTCTCGCACAAGAGACGAAAAGGCGTCTCTGGTGGATGCTCTGTCCATCGAGTGAACGTTCCGGTTTGCTTATCTCTTTCCTCCGTTTTCCCTTCTTCCACGGGTAATCCGGAAATTCAAACAGGAAGGAGGGACGCTCCTGTTGATAGCTCCCGCGTGGCCCAGGCGGCACTGGTTCTCAGACCTTCAGGGTCTGTCCGTGGACATTCCTCTGCGGTTGCCGCTATGACCGGACCTTGTCATAGGGTCCTTGTCTTCACCCGGATCTGACTCGGCTGTCTTTGATGGCGTGGCTGTTGAGACGGCCATGATAAGGTCCAGGGGGTTTTCCAGCTCTGTAGTACGAACTATGCTCAGAGCTTGGAAACCGTCTTCTGCAAGAATATACCATTGTGTGTGGCATACGTTCTTCCAGTGGTATCGACCGAGAGGTTATGCACCTCGGGAGTTCCGTCTGTCTAAAGTGCTAGCCTTCCTACAGGTGGGACTAGACCATGGGCTTCGCCTTGCTTCTTTGAAAGTGCAGGTTTCTGCCCTGTCTGTCTGGTTCCATTTTAGGATTGATACAATCCCTGATGTGCGCACCTTTATGCAAGGTGTTCTTCGAATTCAACCACCATTTGTTCCACCGGTGGCGCCTTGGGATTTGGCTGTGGTCCTGAGGGCTCTCCAGGGACCGCCGTTTGAACCACTGGGCTCAGTGGATCTTAAATGGCTAACAGCTAAAACTGTTTTCCTTCTGGCCATCGCTTCGGCCAGACGTGTTTCTGATTTAGGGGCTCTCTCTTGTAGACCCCCTTTCTTGATTTTTCATGGGAACCGGGCGGTGCTGCGCACTCCTCCTGATTTTCTTCCCAAAGTTGTTTCCCGTTTTCATATCAACGAGGAAATCATTGTGCCGGCTTTTAACTCACCTGACCTTTCAGTGGGTGAGGCCACTTTGGACGTTGTGCGGGCCTTAAGGATTTATGTTGATGGCACTTCTTCGTTTAGGAAGTCGGACGCCTTGTTTCTCCAGGGTTGGCCTGCTTCAAAGCAAACTTTGGCAGGTTGGATCCGTATGGCAATTTCAGAAGCTTATCTTCATGAAGGCTTGCCGGTTCCATCCTCTGTGAGGGCTCATTCCACTAGGTCTGTGGGTCCTTCGTGGGCAGCTCGATGTGGTGCCTCTGCAGTCCAGATCTGCAAGGCTGCCACGTGGTCCTCTGTCCATACCTTTGTGAGGTATTACGCGTTTGACACCTTTGCCTCTCAGGATGCTTCCTTCGGGCGGTGGATTCTCCTTTCAGCACAGGAGCATCCCCACCCTTGAAGGATACTGCTTTGGGACATCCCCAAGGTATCCTGTGGATACCCTATGGACCCTGAAGTAGAAAATATGAGATATGGTAAGAACTTACCCTTGTTATCTCTATTTCTACACAGGACTCCCGCCCTGTCGCACCTGTGCTGCAGATGGGCTTTGCTCTGGTCACCGGTTTTTCCGTCTCCCTCTGGTGAGAATGTGATTCTTGTGTGTGTCCAGATCTTTTTTCTCTCTCTTCCTTCTCCTCCTCCAGCCTATAGCTTGGTACGTAACTGAGATGCCTTGGCTCGGGGGCGGGGTATAGGAGGGGGACCCTAGTGCATCCTGGGAGGCTGAAAACTTAACTCTATGGTGCCCGATGCTTGACGTCATCACCTATACCCAAAGGTATCCTGTGGAACCCTATGGACTTCGTAGAAATAGAGATAACAAGGGTAAGTTCTTACCATATCTCATATTTTTGCTAAAAATAAAAAAGCTCTTTAGAATTTAAAGTGCCACAATTTATTTTGATTATTATGAGAGAGTTGAATGCAAAATCGCAAATACATTTAGAAAAAGTATCAGGGATTTATTGGAGCTAAAGATATAAAGCATATTTTGAAGTAAACCATCATTCTGAATGAAAAGTGACTGGTAAAAACAGGAAATTTCCGACACTCCTCTATCTTGCATCTATTAAGGTTTTGTTAGCATTACTGCCAGCAATGTTCCAGAAAAATCCTGCACCCTGGGCCACCACATGCCTTAAGCATCTTGATGTTACAGAATGGGTGGCCTGAAACAGGAAGTCTTGACCTAAAGACCTGCCCGTTGCCTCTTCGAGCAGCAGGATGCCCCACCAGTTAGCCCACAAGCTGGAGACAGGCACCACCAGGCAGCAACCTTGCAGCCTCTCGACCTTTTGCCATGGGTAATGGCACCAGTAATACCACCCTCACTATGGCCCTGATTGCTGATTCACAGAGCTGGGTCATGGTTTCAATTCTGACCAGGGTCCTCTTAGAGTGGAGTTTGCATTCCCCGTGCTTATATGGATTTCCTCTTGGTGCTTGGTTTCCTCCCACACTCTAATGACACACCCTGGTAGATGAAATGACTTCTGAAAAAATTAACCCAGGTGTGTGTGTGTGCAGGGCTGGCGTAAGACAAATTATTTTAGGTAAGCAAGTATTTTTTTTCTGCGCTCAGTGGTACCCGAAAAAGTTAAGGGGGTGTGGTCTCATGGGAAAAGCCATGCCTTGTGGTCACGCACACTCAGTGAGTGCAGACAACTCCACGCTCTCCAGAGCCTCTCTGCTGTATTTACTGTGGGTATGTAAATATATGTACCAACAGTAAATTAGAGCTGAGCGAGTCCGGTTCTCCGGTAACCGGACCCAGACGAATTTCGGGGATCTGGGGGGCTCCGAGACACAGCTCGGATCTCCCTGCCTGCCCGAATTCCTAATCGAGACAAAACCTTGCGATCCCGCTTTTGGATCGTAAGGTTTTGCCTCAAGCGGCCATTTTAGAAAGTCCATTAAATTCAATGGGCTTAACACTTATTGGCTGAGCGAGCCATCTGTCACGGCACTCAGTCCATCAGCATTAAGGGGGTCACTCAGACCATCGCGACCATCATCATGGACGCTCGCTATAGCTGTGGGTGGTCACCCACAGCTATACGAGCGTCCAGGAGGACGCTCCATTTTCATGAAGGAGGGCCCTGATTCAGAGCGAGCGCTCTGGTCAGAGTGTTCAGCTCTGAATCAGGCCCTAAGCCCATTGAATTCAATGGGCACAGGAAGTTAGGAAGATGCCACCCATCTCCCTCGCTTGACACTGCCGGCACCCCTGCACGCCCCGTTGCCGACCCCCACTGGCGGCACCCCATCCCGCCGACACCCCTGCTGCCGACACTGTTGGTACCCTGCATTGAGGATACCAGCGGCACCCATGCACTACCGACACTGTCAGCACACATGCACTGAGGACACAGCTAGCAACCCCACTTAGCCGACACACCAGCATCCTGCACTGAGCACACTGCCGGCACCCCCTGCACTCCTCACATACTGAGGACACTGTCAGTAATCCCACACTGCCAACACTCTCACAGTGAGGGCACCACCGGTACTCCTCTATTGCTGACACTGTCAGCACATGTGCACTGAGGACACCACTGGTATCTCTGCTTTGCCGACACTGCCAGCACCCCCATACTGCTGCTCCACGTATTGAGGATGCCGTCAGCAGCACCGTAGCAGGATGGCAGTGTGCTCGGTGCTGCACTGCCGCCCTTCCCACTCCTCCCAGGCCCCTCCTCTCCGTAAGCGCTTACCTTAATACCTGCCTCAGGGTGGAGGGCGGGGCTTCCTTTAGCGCTGCTCTGTGAGAGCCTCGTTGCACTCCAGGAGGTCTCTTCCTGCAGACCTCTGGAGCCGGCCAGGTAGC
This sequence comes from Taudactylus pleione, assembly GCA_031769625.1. Classification (NCBI taxonomy): domain Eukaryota; kingdom Metazoa; phylum Chordata; class Amphibia; order Anura; family Myobatrachidae; genus Taudactylus; species Taudactylus pleione. Next base: position 13,651,254 of record JAUIMM010000177.1, on the reverse strand, counting down.
GGTATGGTGACCTTGCAGGATTGCGCCCTGTGCGGAGGCACCGGCAGCACCTCCCTTCTTACGGTCCTGGCCGTCAGCAACCCCACACTGCCGACACTACCAACACTGCCACCACTCCCACACCGAGGGCACCCCAGCACTGCCGATACTGCCAGCATCCCCACTCTGCCAACACTTCCGCATTGAGGACACCAGTGGCACTCGCGCATTGAGGACACCGCCAGCACACCACACTGCCGACACTGCTGTCACAGTAAGTGCACTATTGGTGTATCCAACCCACACTGTATAACACACTGTGGCCCTGATTCAGAGCCGGACGCTCTTTCAGAGCGCTCGCTCTGAATCAGGGCGGGATTTTTTTTTGTGTCAGCCTCCTGGCCACTCGCTAAGCTGAGGGTGGTATTACAGCTTTTGCGAGCGGCCAGGTGATGGTCGCGACCATCGGGCTTGCGATGAGACCCTTGTGGTAGGGTCTCATCCATCGCAAGCCGGAAGCTCACTACTGAGGCCGCCCCCAAACGGCAGGCTTTCCTTCGGAAACATCTCCGTTTGGCCAGCCACCCCCCTTGCCCGCCTCCAAAACGGGGCGAGCTGTCAATCAAAATCGTCAGCCGCCCAGTTTTGGTGTGAGACCTGTAGCGACGGAGCACCCATCGCTGGCCGGGTCTCGCGCATGCGCACGCCGGGGCCGGCTCCGGCGTGCGCATGCGCAGTGGGGGACCATCGACCCGCTTGCGAGTGCTGTGCGCTCGCGAGTGGGTCTGAATTAGACCCTGTATCCGACCCGCACTCTATTCAACCCACACTGTATCCTACCTGCACTATATCAGACCCTGCACTGTATCCGACCTGCACTGTATTTAACCCACATTTTATAACACACTGTATCCAGCCTGCACTGTATTCAACCCGCACTGTATTAGACCTGCACTGTATCTGTCCTGCACTGTATCCAATCCACACTGTGGACCTCATTCAGAGTCGGTCTAAGCAGCCGCACGGTTGTATGCCACCGATGTTTGCTATACTGCGCATGCGTAAAGTTCGCAATGTGCTTGCGCAAACTAGCCACTACGATCAGAAATTTCTCTCTCCTTGAACACAGCCAGGTCAGTAGTTTGAGTGACAGATTGAGGCGTTTGTGGGTGGTAATAGGGGAAGGTGCTTGAAAATGAGGGATTTTAGATCCGAACGCAGGCGTGCCTAATTATGCGAACAGCGTTTTATGGGAGTGCATACAGTTTATGGGAGTGCATAATTAACAAAGTAGCGTCATGGCACATGTGACATGGGAGGTTTTTACACTGACATGATCGTAGAGCTTAAGAGAGGGTATGGTCAACCTTAAGATCTACGACCAGTTCCGATGGTTCCCGATGGTCTAGATTAATCCTTATATGCCCGGAGATGACGTGCAATGCGTACGAGAAGGGGGCGTATTTTTTTGAATTCCGGCCGCTTCCTCCCCTTGGTCGGCCAGCTACCGATCCGAACTTAGGGACGCAACTTGCGATGGAATCATTTGCATATCCGGCCCCTTTTCCCGTACACCGTGCGGCCGCTTCGACCGACTCTGAATGAGGTCCTGTGTCCTGCACTGTATCCGACCCGCACTGTATCCAACCGACACTGTATCCGACCCACACTGTATCCAACCGACACTGTATCCGACCTGCACTCTATCCAACCCGCACTGTATCCGGCCTGCACTGTATCCGACCCGCACTGTATCCAACCGACACTGTATCCGACCCGCACTGTATCCAACCAACACTGTATCCGACCCGCACTGTATCCAACCGACACTGTATCCGACCTGCACTCTATCCAAACCGCACTGTACCCTGCACTGTATCCGGCCTGCACTGTTTCTGAGTTGCAGGTACGGAGCACTGTTTTCAATGGTTGGGGGGATTTTTGGGGAACTGCTCAACAAAAAGGCTGATTGATCAGGGCTGTACATGGGCCAGTCATCGGTGGCCCAGCGCCCCCAGGAGGGGAATACAGATTAGGCACTGAGAATAGGCATGTGCACTTTGTGTAGGGGGCATTCATGTCTGCTGTTGCTATTTACACATGGTTTAGGGTTTTTTTGTTTGCTGCTTGTTAACTACAATTAAATGTATGATTTTAGTAAATGTCTGTGTTGTATTGTTTTCAATTGAATGTACTTGTGAGTTGGTTTGGCCTATGTTGGTGAACAATATTGTGTGAGGTGGTCAAATTGACTGGAAACGAGTGGAAATTAATGTTATTGAGGTTAATAATACTGTAGGAGCAAACAAAAGCCCAAATTATGTGATTTTAGCTGTTTTATAATTTTTTGATAAAAAATACAGATCCAAAACCAAAAACAAAACACGCAAGGGGCGGTTTTGGCAAAACCAATCCAGTTCCAAAACACGAGGAGATACAGATCCAAAACCAAAACCAAAACACTGGGGTCGGCACATCTTTACAGTAAGCAGAGAGGCTCTGGGGAGCGTGGCACTGGTGCTGTCTGCACTCACTGTGTGACCACCAGCAGGGGCAGAACTATGGGAGACAATGGAGGCGCCTGCCGCCGGGCTCCAGCTCTGAAGGGGCACCTCCTCCATTGTCCACAATATGTTCACCCCACTTAGGGCTGTAATTACCCGGCCGCCCAATATATGGCACTCCTTCCTGGTATAGGGGGGGGGCAACAAATTATAACTTGCCTCCGGGCGTCTGGGATGAACTTACACCATTGAGCACCAGGCCGGCCAGGAACCAGGACCCAGGAGGATGAATGCTAGCGGGTGAGTCCACATACAGCCCGTCAAAATTGATTGACATGTGTATACAGGCTCTATATTAGTCTGTATACATGTATATTTATGTGCTTTTATATTTAAAATGTATAAATACATTATAGCTTTATATTAGCCTGTATACACATGTCAATCAATTTAGGCAGGTTTGACAATCTCTAGAGTAGAGATGAGCGGGTCCGGTTCCTTGAGAAGCGGACCCATCCAAATTTTGGGGATCCGGGGCGATCCGAGCGCAGCTCAGATTTCCCTGCCTGCCCCGGATCCCTGACCCGAGACAAATCAGCCAATCAGCATTAAGCCCATTGAAAACACTAGAAAGGAGTAAAAAAAGATGGCACCCACCAGCCCCCGCCGCACTGTCGACACAGCCAGAAAACTTGCACTAAAGACACCGCTGGCACCCCCGCACTGCCGACACAGCCAGAAAACCTGCACTAAAGACACCGCTGGCACCCCCGCACTGCCGACACAGCCAGAAAACCTGCACTAAAGACACCGCTGGCACCCCCGCACTACCGACACAGCCAGAAAACCTGCACTAAAGACACCGCTGGCACCCCCATACTGGCGACACAGCCAGCGAACATGCACTAAGACACCGCTGGCACCCCCGCACTGCTGACATCACCGGTACCCTTCACTGAGGACACTGCCAGCACCGCAGCACTGCCATTCCATGTACTGAGGACACCGTCAGCAACCCCGCTCTGCCGACACTGCTGTCACAGTAAGTGCACTATTGGTGTACCCAACTCACACTGTATAACACACTGTATCTGTGTTGGAAATTAGAAACTGAACTGCCACATGTAAGTGCCGCCCACTGTGTCACTTAGCTCAGTCAACCAGCTAGCTGGATGCAACCTTTTGGCCTTAACTAGATGAAGCAAATAATATTGTGAGGTGGTCAAAATTGATTGGAAATTACTGGAAATAAATGTTATTGAGGTTAATTATACTGTAGGAACAAAAACAGGCCCATTTTATGTGATTTTAGCTGTTTTTATGATTTTTTAAGAAAAAATCCAGATCCAAAACCAAAACACGAACACAAAACACGGAGGTGAGGTTTTGGCAAAACCAATCCAGATCCAAAACCAGGGTAGATCTAGATCCAAAACAAAAACAAAAACACGAGGGTCGGCGCATATCTCTGCTCTAGAGTGACTTACCTGTCAGTGGTCACCGCAAAGCAGGGACGGAGACTGGACGGTGTTACATGATGCTGCAGGGACTTATGGGAAAATGTACCTCTGTCCCTGCAGTTTTCGGGAAATTCAATGTATTTTCTTCATATACCGCCATTCTGAGATGGCGTTATATAAAGTTAATATTTTTCGAGTAATTTAACACTTTTTGCTTTGCTGAATAGCGTTAAAGCACTGTAGAGATCAATGGCTGATCCCTACAGTGCGCGTACTATATGAGATGGGAATTAATGGAGAAGATAATTGTGTTATCTTCTCCATTAACCCATTGCTGAATAGTGGATTTACACAAAAAATGCAGAAATGATAGTTTTCAAATTTGTTATGTAAAAAAAGTCATTACTAAATAGAACGCCTAGGGAGCAAATTGACATTAATCCTGTAGTGGCCATGAAGAGATATAGGGTTTTTAGAGTTTATGCATTATATTGCCCTAATGTATCATTACATTAAAAGGCAGATTCATTAGTGCTTATTTTTCCGCGCATTTTGTTAGGCATATTCTGGGGATGCAGTCAGGAAGCCGACGGTCGAAATGCCGGCAGGGGGCGCTGTTTGGGCCTGTCAATTTTCTGTTTATTATCATTCTCACTTGAATATTCCCTTTACTTTATTCCCAGCATCTTCTAACCTCCCCTATCTCTACTCTGGCCCTTCCCCATGAGACCATGCCCCTTTTTGCGTTATGTTCCTATTTAAAAATAGGGGGGCACCAATGCTCTTTCTGGCACAGGGCACCAAAAAGGCTAGTTACGGCTCTGGACTGTCCGCCTATCCCGTACGGGTTGGGTATGGGATCCCGGCGGTCGGGATACTGTTGGTCAGAATACCGACAGAATACCGACAGCAGCATCCCGACAGTCAGAATCCTGACAACCTTAGGTAAGTAAGGTAAGACTAACCCTTACCCCTACCCCTAACCCTCCCCGATGTCTAACCCTAACCTCCCCTCTTAGTGCCTAACCCTAACCTCCCCTCTTAGTGCCTAACCCTAACCTCCCCTCTTAGTGCCTAACCCTAACCTCCCCCTCGCCAGTGCCTAACCCTAACCTCCCCTCTTAGTGCCTAACCCTAACCTCCCCTCTTAGTGCCTAACCCTAACCTCCCCCTCGCCAGTGCCTAACCCTAATCTCCCCTCTTAGTGCCTAACCCTAACCTCCCCTCTTAGTGCCTAACCCTAACCTCCCCTCTTAGTGTCTAACCCTAACCTCCTGTCATAGTGCCTAACCCTAACCTCCCCCTCGCCAGTGCCTATCCCTAACCCTCCCTCTTTAGTGCCAAACCCTAACCGACCATCTTAGTGCCTAACCCTAACCTCCCCCTGCCTGGTGCCTCCCCCTAACCTCGATACTTTCCTTCCGGATGCCAGCGGACGGGATTCTGGTGCTGGGATCCTGATACTGATGGGATTCCGGCGCCAGTATTTCGACAGTCGCATCCTGCCCGCCATCCTGTACCATGTTCCATGTACAGTATTTCCTGCTCAATATCAAAGCAATTGTGAAAATTGTTTCAAATGTCACTTTTCCCCAGCATGTTATCAGGAAAGTCCGTACCATTATTTTGTTGTCTGTACACTGGGCATTGTGGCTTTTAGTCTATTCTAATTCACATAGAAAAACAATACAGTATGGCCTGGGGCAGTTATTTCATTTGGAATTTCTGTGTTTGTCACTGTTTCCTCATCTCTGTAAAAGGCATCTGTGGTTTTCTGAGATTTTAATTTTAGAACATAAGGAACATGCTGGCTCTACATAGATAGATGCTGGTAATAAATGAATAGAAATAAAAGGAGGATGATTTAGAATGGGAGTAGGGGCATACCAATACTAGTTTACAAAAAATGTCAAATATACATTCAGGTTTAATGCTTATTCTGTATATGAAATCATTACATAAAATAACTCCTATAAAAGTAGTATCTGTAAATGAGAATGTTTAGGTGCATTTCCACTTATCTGGTATCATTACAGATTATTCTAATTCCTTATAGAGAAGACTCCAATGAAGACTATTTTGAACTGAAATGACTCCTACAAAACTCACTGTGTAAATGAAAATGTTTGCAATGGACTATAACAGCTTTAATAATCCCCATCCCCCTCCTTTTCTTCTGTGATTTATTCTTCATACTGTAGATTAGATTCCTGGTATGAGAAAGTCAATAAACAGAGATGATTCATTGTTATGCCACAGGGTATGTGATAAGAATAGCAGAAAAAGGGTGCAGGATCGTATGGGGTGCACTGCTGGGGGTTACATTCATAACACATTAGTCATGGTGGTAAGCAAACATCAGATATTCTGTTGTCTATGAGACGCCACAGGCAAAGAATGACAATAGAGCATGTGACTACACTCACCTCACAGGTTATATTGTGCTAGGTAACACGAGAAGTCACAAATATCCATGTGTACAAAACAGTGCCATTATTGTTTTCATATATACTCTAAACTATGTATTGGCTCTCCCACTCTGCAGGGAATAAGACGTGTTTAGAATCTCATACAACAGATGCTATAAATCATTAACTCAGTAACACTGTTTTACATAATTGGAGTCATATATACAATTGTAGGCTGCTCTGGTGCCCACTTTTAAGGAAATTTAGTGGATCAGTGTAATCAATCCAAAAATATAGTCATATATACATATTTTAGGTGGGGACATAATACAGTAAGTATGAACGTGGTGGAAAAACATACACAAAGGTGCAAAATAATATGAGCTCTCTAACACTGTGCCCACCAGGGTTAAGTAATCCTCATAAGGGCATACTTGCCTACCCTCCCGATTCGGCAGGGAGCCTCCCGAAAATCAGGTGCAGCTCCCGCCCCCCCTGGAAAGACAGGCTAGCCTCCCGGCGGCCGCCGACCCCTCCTGCGGTTATAAGAGAATCCCCCATGCATCATATTGGCTCCGCCCCCTACTCATATGTACCTACCTTTCAGAATCTCTTCCCGGGAGAAGCCCGGGTAAGAGAAGCAGCAGGGGGCCGATGGGGGCGGGGCCTAATGAATCGCATCATTAAGCCGCACCCCCTCATGGCAAAACTGCCGTGATTGGGTAAAATTTACATAGGGGGTGGGGCCAAATGCTGTGATTAATGCGGAATCACATCTTAAGCCCCGCCCCCTTCACGGAGACCCGCGATCGCCGCGGGTATTCTCCTCATTCTGCCCACTTCACTAGGAAGTGGGCAGAATGCGGGAGAAATGCCTACCCTTCCGGGGGTGCGGGGGGTTACCCGAAAAATCGGGAGCCTCCCGTGAAAACCGGGAGGGTAGGCATGTATGCCCCTACTTCACAATGCCGGTAATCTTGCCATTGTGTAGCAGGTGCGGGGGCAAAATGACGCAATCGTGTGGCCACACACCCCTCTTTGTCCCAATGCCGGTCACGCCCCCTTGCTTTGCCGATCTGGCTGCCCCCTCCCAGGAAGGGGCAGCCAGAATGTCGGCAACCCTACATCAGGGGCATATTTTCACACACCAGGAACCCTGTGCTGAATTCCCAATAACCTAGCACTGCTTCCTGCTGTCAGCGTTCACAGTGTTCATACGAGGTGTGGCTATTAAATAACAAGACTGTACTTGTAAACAATAAACCATATTGAGGGGCCTATTCATCATCACTTATTTTTTACAAAAGCAGGTGAAAATTAACATTTTCACATACTTTTGTTAAAAATAATTGTCAGGGCCATTCAAGTTCCGAAAAAACATATTTTTGCGTAACTTGATGGTATTACTGAACGCCACTCTTCGATGCCGTTCAGCCTCTGATGATCTTTACATGCCAGCCACAGCAGAGAGATCTGTTAAGATCCCTCCCTGCTGTGTTTGCACTGCCGAGCTGCGCTGCAGACAGCTTGTGCAGCCTGCTGTGTTTACTTACCTCCAGCGTCTCTGGCTGTCACTGGCTCCCGAGTCCTGTGCTCTTCTGCAAAGGTGCCGGCTAGAGCTTGTGCTGCAGGGGTGTCGGGGGAAGATTGTGCGGCGGTGGTGGCTACGAGGGGGGAGTGAGACACCACCTGCAGTGGTCGCGATGGGAATGGGGGACGGACACAGGCTGCCCCGGGGGTGGAGGGGGCAACAGACACTAGAGTCAGCGGTCGGGGGAAGTTAAACAGCCTAGCAGCAACGGTGGGGGCCGGGGCACACAACGCAGGGGGAGGGGGGACATCAGTGGCCGCAGGAGTGAAGGGGGGCTGGGACAGACATCAGTACCAGCGGGTGGAAGGGGGGCAGGGATGGACACTGGCGACAGGGGAGTTGAAGTGGGGCATTCAGCAGTGAGGAAACACTTGTGGATACCTCTGTTGCAGGAGAAAAGTATCACTTTTACAAAAAGCTGACTCCGCAAAAAGAACAGCTATTCGGAAGTGATACTTTTATTAGGGAGGCATGATGAGGCATGATGAATGCCTCCAAACATATTTTAAACTCGCAGCGAGTTTAAAACATAATTATCACTAGTGATAATTATGTACTGATGAATAGGACCCTGAGTGAGTTAATAGGTAGTGGGTGAACATTGACCTTGGACTATCCCAAAATAGTTTTGCAAGTTTCACCCCTCACGCACAGATAGTTTGCTGTCACACAGCGTTCAAAGAAGTTGCGTTTTTCCCGTGCGTCGTATAAATGCTTAGCTCAAAAGCAGAGCAACGTGTTAACTTAACATTTTTAGTTAAATTGAACAAAACACCCACCAAATCTTTCCATATGCTAACCGAGGCTTACAGGGCAGATAGTATGTCACATGCATGTGTGTTTGAGTTAGGGATGTGCAGGCTCAGATAGGTTCGAATTTGCACGCCGAGTTCGGATTTTTCCCTCCAAAAAACGGGACTCAGAAAGAGGCAAAACGTCATCTTGCATGGACAAAAATCATCATTCCTGGACTTTTGCCCAGGAATGATGATGTTTGTCCATGCAAGATGACATTTTGCCTCTTTCTGAGTCCCGTTTTTTGGAGGGAAAAGTCCGAACTCGACGTGCAAATTCGAACCTATCCGAGCCTACACATCCCTAGTTTGAGTGGTACAAAAGTTTTAGTGACATCGTGAGGATGTCGAAGATGATGAACATCCCAGAAGGACTTGCACATCAAAAAACAAATTAAAATGTGGAAAAATTAGAAAATTGTTCGAATTGACCGTCAACTCAACACCTGAATGATAGCAGAAATGGTAAACATCAAAACTGTTAAGCTGGGTACACACGGATAGATATATCGCCTGTTCGTTTGAACGGGCAATATATCTATAGTGCATCGCCGAGTGTGTACAGCGGATATGTCTGTGAACAACGTAGTTCACAGACATATCCAATCTGCTGTGCAGCACAGCACATGGCCGATATATCTTCACTCCTATGTCACTCCTCAGTGGTCTCTTCACTCCTATGTCGGGGATACTACTAGTGCACGCAGGGGGGGTTTCTGAGCACCCAGAACCCCTCCCCCCGACCAACCAAATTTTTCTTTATAGAGCCCGAGAGAGCCTTGTCTCCGTCTCTCCACCATTTTCGGGACACCCATGATTGGAGCTTCCTATCCGCTGCCTGTTCAGCTGTCAGCGCTTCTGCATCAGGTGCTTTCATACCACCCATAGACTACAGTGGCTTATGCCATCTTCAGATGGTGTAAGCTGTTGGGACCAAGTCCTGGAATGCTTTGCATTCCGAAACTTGGTAAATCTGACAGATTTTTCACATCCCAAACTGGTCGGCCCCAGTCTTTATTGTGCCAAATGAATATAAACATAAACAAAACATAAACAAAAGTCCTAGCCTGGTTTGGCACTAGCTACAGAACAGATTCCCTCTCTATAATAATGGTAGGGCCTAATGCCCTCACCATCAACAAAACATGTGCACAGTACTTACAAGGAAAGTAACCAAGTGTCTCTGAACAGGCTAGTCTGCCTGCTCTCCCAGGTGTGAGACACTCAGCCACAAACAATCCAGCTTATATTAGCCATTTCCAGCTGCAAGCCCTAATAAGCCTGTTACCAGGCTGAAAGGCCCAAAACTTGGAGTGGCCTGTGGATGGAGCACTCCCTCTCCTCACATCCACACCCACAGGACCCAAACCGGCTTTTCTCTAAAGCCGACATTTCTAGTCTATTTTTCCCAAACAGACTTCTCCTGGGGGTTTCAGAACACATATGACAGGAAACTAGGACATACATAGAAGCCATTCCACACTTCTCCAGTGCTTCTATCACATATCCCCGACCTTTGTTTCGACATGTGGGGTGGAACAACTGCAGCCCCCAAACAATGGACACGTGACAAAGCATTGGCATTGGCCAGCTGGCTTCCTGGCCTGTGTTCTACCATAAATTTAAAGGTTTGTAATGCCAAGAACCATCTCGTTATTCTCACATAACTGTCCTTGTTTTCTAACATCCACTTCAGAGGGGCATGGTCAGTGATCAATCTGAACTTTCTTCCCACCAAGTAGTACCTTAGAGTCTTTAACGTCCACTTTATGGCCAATGCTTCTTTCTCGACCATAGAATAGTTTCTTTCATGTACATTTAATTTCCGGCTTAAAAAGAAAATTGGGTGTTCTTCACCCTCTTTGCTTTGGGACAGGACCGCTCCGATGCCTACATCTGATGCATCGGTTTGTACAACAAACTCTCTGTCAAAATCAGGGGTCATCAGAACTGGTTGAGTACATAACGCTATTTTTAACTCCTGGAAAGCCTTCTCTGTTTCAGGACCCCATTCCACCATGACTTTCTGTTTGCCTTTGGTAAGGTCAGTCAGTGGGACTGCAATGGTGGCAAAACTGGGCATAAACCTCCTATAATACCCAGTGATCCCTAAGAAGGCTCTCACCTGCTTCTTATTCAGGGGTCGTGGACAGTTTTGGATTGCCTCAATCTTATTGAGCTGTGGGTTTATCAAACCTCTGCCAATAGTGTGCCCAAAATATTTTACTTCTTCCATCACCAAACAACACTTTTTTGGGTTGGCTGTCAAACCTGCCTTACAGATGGAGTCTAACACTGCTTTTACTCTGGGCAAGTGAGACTGCCAATCAGGACTAGGAATGACCACATCATCCAGATAAGCAGCAGCATACTGTATATGGGGCCTTGGAATCCTATCCATCATTATTTGAAAGATAGCAGGTGCCCCATGTAGCCCAAAGGGCAACATTTTGTATTGAAACAACCCCTCTGGTGCAGAAAAAGCGGTATTTTCTTTGGCGTTCTCAGTTAACGGCATTTGCCAATACCCTTTGGTTAAGTCAAGAGTAGTTAAATATCTGCCTGTCCCCAGCCTTTCAATTAGTTCGTCCACCCCAGGCATAGGGTAGGCATCGAACTTTGACACACTGGTCAATTTCCGGAAGTCATTCCAGAATCGCACACTCCCGTCGGGTTTTGGAATGAGCACAATGGGACTTGACCACTCACTGTGCGATTCTTCAATTACACCCAACTCTAACATTTTTTTAATTTCCTTTGACACTGATTCTCCTTGGGCCTCTGGTAACCTATCAGGTTTTAAGCTAACCTTAACCCCTGGGTCAGTGATTATGTCATCTTTGATGACCGTGGTTTTCCCTGCTAGGTCAGAAAACAGCAGCCTATTTCTGATCAAAAATTCCTTAACATCCTGCTGTTGACTGGCTGACAGGGTTTTTGCCACTGTCACTTTGGGTACCATGGGCCCTGGGTTTACTGGAGGGGCTTGGATGGCTGACAGTGCTGCTCTATCCTTCCAGGGTTTTATAAGATTTACATGGTACCGTGTTTCCCCGATAATAAGAACTACCCTGAAAATAAGCCCTACCCTTACTTTTGAAAAACTGTCCAAAATAAGCCCTACCCCGAAAATAAGCCCTACCCCAAAAATAAGCCCTAACGAAAAAAAAGAGGAAAAAAATTTTTGGTAAGTAAAGAATTGTTAAGCAGGACTGAGGCCATGATGGGGATAAAAGCAGGACTGAGGGCATGATGGGGATAAAAGCAGGACTGTGGCCATGATGGAGGACTGAGGGCATGATGGGGATAAAAGCAGGACTGAGGGCATGATGCTGTCAATGTTAATTAAAATAAGCCCTACCCCGAAAATAAGCCCTATGGAGTATTTTTTACCAAAATAAAAATAAGACAGTGTCTTATTATCAGGGAAACACGGTATATCTGTTCAGGCTTTCTTTTCCCCGGCTGGTAAACTTTATAATTGACCTGCCCCACTTTTTCTAAGATTTCAAAAGGTCCTTGCCATTTAGCCAAAAGTTTACTTTCTACTGTGGAAACCAACACCAACACTCTGTCCCCAGGAGCAAAGTTGCGTAAGCGAGCATTGCGGTTGTATACCCTCTGCTGTGCCTGTTGGACCTGTTCCAAGTGCTCTCTTACTATCGGCTCCACAGCAGTAATTCTTTCTTGCATTTGAGAAACATGCTCAATAACTGTTTTATACGGACTGGATTGCCCGTCCCATGTCTCTTTGGCAATGTCAAGTAACCCCCTTGGATGTCTCCCGTACAACAAATCAAAAGGGGAAAACCCTGTGGAGGATTGGCCATCTCTTATGGCCAACAGCTAATAAGGTAACAAGTAATCCCAATCTCTACCATCTTTGTCCACTACTTTCCTTAGCATGTGTTTTAAAGTTTTATCAAACCTCTCCACTAACCCATCAGTCTGGGGATGGTACACAGAGGTTCTTAATTGGTCAATTTTAAACAGGCAGCATAACTCCTTCATGATTTTTTACATAAATGGGGTACCTTGGTCAGTCAGGATTTCCTTAGGTATTCCCAACCTGCTAAAGACATGGATTAATTCTCTAGCAATGGTCTTGGTTGATGTATTGCGTAATGGTATCGCTTCTGGGTACCTGGTAGCGTAATCCATTATCACCAGAATATATTGATGGCCCCGGGCAGATTTCATTAATGGCCCAACCAAATCCATAGCTATTCTTTCAAACAGAACCTCAATAATGGGTAACGGAACCAGGGGACTTTTGAAATGTGGCCTTGGAGCATGATACTGACATTCAGGGCAGGATGCACAATAGTCAGATACCTCTTTATGGCCTCCGGGCCAAAAAAACCTCTTCACAATTCGCTCAGTAGTTTTCTCTACCCCTAGGTGGCCTGCCATTATATGACCATGGGCCAGGTCTAATACTGTTCTTCTGTATGCTTTGGGAACTATTAATTGTTCCACAATATCTTCCCCCTTCTTAGTCACCTGATACAACAAATCCTGACATACTGCCATGTGAGGATATGACAAAGGACTACCGGGGTCTATGGGTTTACCATTGATCACCTTGACATTCTCCCTGGATTTTACCAGAGTAGGGTCATTCAACTGCTCCACGGCAAAGACCTCTCTCCTGACCTCAAGATCAGGCAGGTGGTCCACAGGCTCAAAAACACTCCCCACCTCAGTGGGAGGCACACCACTTGGCGAGCCACCATCACGCTCCGCATTCTCTAGTTCACCAATCGTACTAGAATAAGGGAACATCTCTGACTCTGCTACTACGTCACTAACCCTCTCAAACGAGTCAGGGTGATTTTGTGCAAAATCAGCTTTCCCACAACTTCCAGAAGTGAGCGTAGTCTCTCCCCAATATTGCATCACACATTAAGCCCTGTACCAAACCCACAGAGACTATTGCGGAACCACATGGTGTTTCTATGTTAACTTCTGCAGTAACATAATACCGGGTATCCCCATGTATGCAGGTCACACAGACAGTTTTCCCCTTATGCTTCAAGGGGTTCACCAGTTCAGCCTTCACAAGTATAACCAGACTACCAGAACCTAACAGAGCCTCTACTCGGTTGCCTTCTACAGTGAGTATACACATTTGCTTATCTGTCTCAACCTAGCCCGGCTGGGCACTAGCTACACAACAGATTCCTTCTCTATAATAATGGTAGGGCCTATTGCCCTCACTATCAACAAAACACGTGCACAGTACTTACAAGGAAAGTAACCAAGTGTCTCTGAACAGGCTAGTTTGTCTCCTATCCCAGGTGTGAGACACTCAGTCACTAACAAACCCAGCTTATATTAGCCATTTCCAGCTGCAAGCCCTAATGAGGCTGTTACCAGGCTGAAAGGTCCAAAACCTGGAGTGGCCTGTTGATGGAGCCCTCCCTCACATCCACATTCACACCCACAGGACCCAAACCGGCTTTTCTCTAAAGCCGACATTTCTAGTCTGTTTTTCCCAAACAGACTTCTCCTGGGGGTTTCAGAACACATATGACAGGAACCTAGGACATATATCGAAGCCATTTCACACTTCTCCAGTGCATCTATCACACTAAATATTTGCAGTGTGGTGAGAGGGGTTATCTCTCACCTGAATTGCCCATATTCTGGTGGAATCAGCTCCCTCCAAGGGAGAGGAAAACAAGATCGGCACATTATGCAGCTGCATTAGAAGTTTGGAATTCCGGGTTTTCTGGGCTGCACAGCTCAAACTGGAAATATAGAATTTCAGGTTTTCCAGGTCACCCAGAGCCAGCAGGAAGTCAGCAGCACAGGGAGGGTAGATTAGTGTGTTCACCAGCTAGTGTATATGCTGTCTGATTAAGTTCACCTGTTGTTTGAACAAAGCAAGACACATAGGGGGAGATGTATTAACTGCTGATGTGGCATCAGCACACTTTATGTGATACCATTTCTCCCCATGTATGAACCCCTGTCATCATCTGCACTGCTATCAACAAGATAGCAACACCAATAGCCTAAGCAATGTATGAACGGTCAGTTCCCCTGACCGTTCCACCCACTACAGCTATTGCTATCGACAGCTGCAGCTTGGCTATGTCCTATCCCCACAGCAGAAACTGCACTTTCCCTACTGCAGGGGCTGCCAGCTCAAGGGCTGCACGCGGGATCTCGCAATGCTTGTGAGATCCCTTGCATGCTCAGTGGAGCCGGCCGGGAGTGAGACACAGCGCATCAGTACTAGGCTGATGCGTTGTTGGCTCTAGCGAGGATCACCGGAGGGGGGAGTTATCATTTCCCTGCTCTGGCCAATGAGATGCTAATACATCTCATCGTTAGTGCTTCCTGCTTCGCCTCAGTAAAGAGGCAAAGCAGGAATCGTTAAAGCGGCACGTTAAGTGCCGCTGTAATACATCTCTGAGGTTTAATTACTGCAGTTCTGAAAGAGAAAAAAGTTTTTATTCCCCTGTATTTTGTTGGTCAGCAGTCAGGAAGCCGATGGTCGAAATGCCGACCGCCGGCTTCCCGACTGTCAAATCCCGGCAGGGTACTACTGACGTGTCAAAATCCTGACATCTGTCATTATACCTATGCTGGGAGCCTGACACCTGGCATACCGAATTAAGGTAAGCCGGGCAGCGGGCACGGACAGCCGTGGGGGGGTTTTAGGTTAGGGCTCCCGGGGGGACTTGGGGTTAGGCCCCCCGGGAGGGGTTAGGTTAGGGGAAGGGGGGTTATGGTTAGGCAACCCCTGGGGGGGAGGTTAGGGTTATGCACCCCCCGGGAGACTTAGGTTTAGGCTGCGGGGATGGGGGGGTTAGGTTTAGGCACTTAGGGGGGTTAGGGTTAGGCACTTGGGGGGAGGTTAGAGTTAGGCTCCCCTAAGGGAGGGTTAGAGTTAGGGGGGGAGGGTTAGTTATACTTACCTAAATCCCCTGTCGGGATTTTCACTGCTGTCGGTCTGCTGGCGGTCATTCATTCGATTCTGTTTAACCCCTGCTTCGCTAAAAAAACAGTGTTTTCTCTTCCTGTAATAACGAAAAAGAAAAAGCAAACACCGGCACCTGAGATAAATCTATTAATTGACCTCTGACTAGCCTGCTGCTCTCTATAGCAGAGGATTTACTCTACCCTTTTTTATAAGTTAAATAAAAAAATACAAAATTGAGAGCGCTGGCAGACAGTTTTATATATAAAGAAAAAATTATTTAATTTAGTTTCCTTATTAAACCAGCTTAATGACATACACACATTACTTCACATTTAAAATTCTCAATATAAAAAACCACTTTCCCAATAAGAATACTTATTAAACGTTCACATGTAATTCACTGATGAACTAATTAGAACATACACCTCCAATGTTACTACTAAAAAAATGTTCCACTAATATCTGTTATAGTAACCAGTTGAATTTAAGGTACACATAAAAAGATCACAGGTCTATAAACAACAGCAGATATCATTTAGGATAAACAGAAACAGTTGTAGCTTTTTCACTTTTTAGCAGATAATGTGTATACACTTGAGGTTTTTGTTATCCTTCCTTGATATTATCCTTTTTTGGAATATTGTATATGAGTTTTTAGTTCCAGCAAACACCATATGTTTCCTTTTATACTGCAATTTTGTATAGATTTGTGAAAAAGAATGTCCGTTCTGCAGTATCACTAAGTACACAGCAAACAGTTCTGTTTATGGCTGAATATACAGACACAGTAACAATTGGATCCTTTTAAGGTGCAAGATTTTGCTTTATATACAAATAATATCCAGGTATGATTATAGCTGACTAGACAAGCACAGTGGTATTAAAATCTCTTTTGCGAGATGTGAACGTATACTTTGTAAAAAATAGATTGCATCAACAGATATATTGTATCAGCGATATATGTATTCGCATGTATAACACTTAATGGTTTGCATCCACCAGGTGTTTTTCTCTTTCTGTGTTAAGCTGCCCACACACATAGCAATATTTTACCCGATCTGGCCGATTCCGGAATCGGTATGAAATACCGCCGGCTGCATGGTTCGATTCCCGTCAGCGGCAGCCCGACATGAGCAGAGTTCCGAGCAGCGGAAGACCCCCGGTGGGAAACTGAGTTACTGAATGGCTGAGAACTCCCAGCTATTATAGACTCGGGGAGTGAGATAACTCTGATCTCAGAGGCTGTCCTGCCCATGGCAGTAGAAAAGGTGCCAGGGTTAGTTGAAATACTCTGCGTTCATGGATCCACAGAAAACTTCTTCTGAGTGCGAGTGAGCCTCACCATAATGGGACACGCTTATGAGGTGGTCGCCGTAGTTGGTCCTAAACTCCCCTATTCTATCATATTATGACGCAATTTCCCAGGTTCTGTTGAGCTCTTAAAGTATTCACAGAGACAATGCCAATGTAAAGCCTCCAAGGCCCTACCTTGGAAAAGAGAGAAGAGTGGAAAAGCATGGCTAGTCCTCTTTGGAGAGGGGACCTCTGTACAATTAGGAAACATGTCCACAACACTTTGACACTTTGCCCAATTATAGCCAGATAAAAATATTGGCAGATATGTTGTTCCCAAAACAGATGTTGCCATGTTGCTATGGATGTGCTGGAAACCACCACTATCAGGTTCTCGGGGGCCTCTCTAGTTCACCTGGCCCTACAGAAGGCCCGCTGGCGTACACCTTGTCAGGAGAACAGCGAAAAGAAGTGAAATGGTGTGTTTTCTTCCCTGCTGGGATGCACTACCTTGGTGGAACACGACATAAAGCAGCAACCATATTGCATTCCTGAGTCACATAGACAAGCTGTCCAGCAGGAAGAAAGTCCGGTCCCTGTAGTTCTTGCTAGACCGCTCAGAAGTCGCACTGGCTCTTTGAGGGATACTTTGCGGGGCAGCGGAAAAGAGTAGAACCCGTTGCCCGCAAGAAAAGAAGGATGGTTGCTCTTCTGCCAGAATGCACCACGTCCAGGAGGTATGATGAAGACACGCCTAGAATGGTGGTTCGGAAGGCTGAATGGTCTCGGCTGTCACGAAAGGAAAAGTGTGCTTCCCCAAGCTTGGAAATTTGAAAGGGGGGGGGTTGTCTCTCACCTGAATTGTCAACATTGTGGTGGGATCAGCTCCCTCCAAGGGACCATATGCACCTGCATTAGAAGATGGAATAATGGGTTTTCTGGGTTGCACAGCTCAAACTGGAAATATAGGATTCCCCGGTTTTCCAGGTTGCCCAGAGCCAGCAGCACAGGAAGAGTTTAAAACTCTCACACCTGTTGCTCCTTTCCCTGATGCTTATTAGGTAGTAGCTGTAGTGTCAAGGTCCAAGGGCTATGCTGGGAGAGCATGGCCAATTGAGGCTGCCAGCCACTGCTGACTGCTAAGCACAAGGAGCGCTGGAACCTTTTATGTTTGTTTGCTTATTTTCTGTTATGTGCCTGTGTGTGTCCAGGCCTAACCTCACGTATGCTAATGTACAGTGTTTGCTGCTATTACCTGCCTGTCTGGAGTCCTCATTTCTATACCCCGTGTTACAGTGGGTATCCCCCGAAAACACCCGTTAAAAACCTGCAAATATTTAATGATACATTTGGCCCCACAGTACTTTAGTCACAATACAAATTTTAGTCTAAGTCTGCCTATACACAAGCAGCTAGAGTATTTTGGGTGCCCAAATAAAGAAAATAAGAAAAATAAGGCCAGCCGACACAGCATGTACAAGTCAGGGCAAGCTGGGCCCAAAATTTGATCTAAATCCATTTTCTAAATGGATTTAGATTTTTATTGCTTGTATTAATCTAATAACATGATATATAACAGAGCAGAGTGGAGGGATTCCATGTTTGGTATTAACAATGTGAATTTCTCTTATAGTCTATGGTCTTGGAATTATATACTTTGAAGTTATTCACTGTTGAACTCTGGGCCTGATTCAGAGGTGCACGCAAATCCCGTTGTGACTGCAATTCCGTACACAGATGCAGTCGCAGACTGAGACGCTCTCCAGAATTGGTCGTGACATGCCAGCATTTGACTCACTACACCCCACCCCCTCATTACCTCCCACAAATGCTCACTGACTGTCAATCACTCTGCATCCAAATCCTTACCGTGGCTGCCATTAATAATCCTTCAGATCGCATGCGCAGTGTGACTCAGATGCATGCACAGTACAAATATAATTGCTCAATTCCACAAACATCGGCATTGCGTCCACCTCCGGATTAGGCCCTAATGGGTGCAGGGTGTGCAGTGTACATGGGCCCACACTGCACAACCTGCACCCATACTTACCTCTCCGCAGTCTCCACAGTGCTGCTCTGCAGCGATGGGCAAGTGCTGCAGTGCCGTAAAAATCACAGGGAAAATGGCGGCGGCCATTTTCCTGGTGACTTGCGCAGGCGCAGTAGAGATGTCTCCAGGAATAAGGTGCGGGAGCCATTTTTCAGGAGAAGAGCAAATGCTTAGTAGATTCTGGCACCAAGCCAGAGAGGAGGGAGCCTGCACTGAGTCTGCACATGGGCCCTCTCCTCTCATAAAACTACCTCTGCTCCAGTATCACTATTGTAAAGGGCCCGTAGTATACTGGTGCTATATAAATAATTGTTGATAACAATGGTTTCCATTCCAAGGATTCAATATGCCCATCTGTCATTAACTGGAATTTTCTTGATAAATGAGGGAAAAATAAAATTTTCTTTGATGCAGAAGATGACTGTCCTATATCGGTATTGCCATCAATGTTGTCTTTTGTTTAAAACCTTTCAATAATTAATTGTAACGGTCAAAAGGAGCCAACAATCTTTTGGAAAGAGCAGCATTTTATGGCAAAGGTCTTAGGTCATGTTTATACAGAATGCGCCTCTTATTTACAGAACAGAGAGATAACCTTTCATCTATAAGGAGTTGAACTGGAGGCAAACTCATCAATGTCTTCATCCAGACCCTTGCATTGGATTCCCTGTAATTGATACTTTTGTTTTCAAAGGGAAATACTCATGCATAGTGAATCTAACAACATTTTGTGAAACTTATTAGTTAATTTATTAAACATGCATGTAATCATATTACTGTTATCTATTAGTTATATGGCACCTGCATATTTTGCAGTTCTATCCATTCCATTAGCAACAATTTTAATTCAAACTAAAGATGAGCAGTTCGGACTTTGCTGAGATCTTCCCGTCAAGTTGGGATCTCAACTGAATGAGGCAAAACGACATCTTTCATGGACATCTCGGGACAAAATGAAAGATGATGTATTGCCTTGTTCTGAGATCCCAACTTGGCAGGAAGATCTGAGCCAAAACTGTACCGCTAATCTCTAATTCAAACACATCACAAAAAATGCAAACATACCACTGGCTACTTGTAAGTTAGTACAATGCCAATAATGATGAAAATACAATACATTATTACATCATTATTGAGTATGAAGAAAAATGGAGGCAGAAGATATCTGCTTTTGTCTTATGTGATTGTTCATCTTCCACATACATTATTATTATTATTATTATTAGTTATATACTGTATATAGCCATTCACATCAGTGTCTGCCCCAGTGGAGATTGCAATCTATATGTACACATATACATACTAGGGTTATTTTTTATTTAAAAACCAATTAACCTTCCAGTATGTTTTTGAAGGTAACCCACGCAAACACAAGATGAACATACAAACTCCACACAGATAGGGACTTGGAAGGGAATTGAAATCATGACCCCAGGGCCCCCACACCCAACAGGGGGGCAGTATTTCTCTGCTTCTGGTTAGACTTTACCTGCTTTAATGCTGCTGCATGAACACATATAAATAGCTTTATCTTATTGTAGAGAATCTCATTATTTAGTAACCAAACACCGCACTAAGGGCCTGATTCAGCAAGGAACGCACACACTCGGCCGCTACGTGTTTTTGCTATTCAATGCATACGCACGGCAACCGCAGCATAAGATGCAGACGTTCAGCACTACACAATGCCGCCCACTTCCCTTTACTCAAAGCCTGAGTAGTCCACAAGACAGCGGAAACATCAGTAATATCGAGAACCATCGGAACCATACACACAATAGAGGTTGACCTAGTGTTGTGCAGGATTTTGGCCACGTCCTGCGTGCATCGAGTAGTCTGGCTGCGTATGCTGCTGCACTGCCTTAATTATGCAGGCCCCTATAACGGCGTCCCAACGCACAGGCATGCCTGCATTCACACGACCACCCCTCGTCACCACCCACAAACGGCACTTCCTGTCAATCAATATCGGAAGGGTCTGCATGCACACTGCTTGTAGTATGCGTAACCTTACCCGAACGCACTAGTTAGTTCGCGCACGCGCAGTGTGATGCATATGCTTGCGCAGTGCAAAAAAAAACATCCGAGTGCATGTGTTTTCTCACTTGCATTCCTTGCTGAATCAGGCCCTAAGGGCGGGATGCAGCAAAGGGGGAAACGCAGTCAAACTCCGAAAATGCAAGTTTCTCATATTCACCAAGCCTTGGAATGCGATGCAGTTTGGTTGTGTTTGACACGTTATAAGAAGCAGCGCTTACATCTGCGGTTGGAGGGGGTGGGATGGAGAACACTTCAGTGTTGACAAACCACAGGTGCAGGTGTGTCATATACCCGGAAGTGCCTCATTCGCAAAGGGCAGCTCTTACTGAGAGAACTGTCCTTTACTGTGTTCTTCATGCATACTGACATTACTTTGCATGCAAAGGGTGGCAGGATGCATTGCATCCCGAATGTGATGGTTCATGCATCCCACCCTAAGTATATTATAAGGGGCGAAAAAAAACAATATTAGCAAGAAAATGTTGGTTGTTTTTGACACGTGATATGAAGCAGTGCTTACACCTGCGGTTGGAGGGGGTGGGATGGAGAACACTTCAGTGTTGAGAGACCACAGGTGCAGGTGTGTATGAGGTCACCCATACATTTCATACCCTTACACATTTACAAGTGCTACAAAATATTAGTAAAGGCTGCTGTATCTGTCAAAAGCAGGGGCTGCTGTGTCCATCCAAGGGTTGCTGTGTCCATCCAGGGGTTGCTGTGTCCATCCAGGGGCTGCTGTGTCCATCCAGGGGTTGCTGTGTCCATCCACCGCAGTGGCTTCTGTGTCCATTCTGGGATTGCTGTGTCCATTAAGGGCAGGGGCTTCTGTGTCCATTCAGGGTCTGTTGCATCTGTGTCCATCCAGGATCTGCTGTGTCCATCCAGGGGCTGCTGTGTCCATCCAGGGGTTGCTGTGTCCATCTAGGGCAGGGGCTGCAGTGTCCATCCAGGGGCTGCTGTATCCATCCAGGGCAGGGGCTGCTGTGTCCAACCAGGGGTGCTCTGTCCGTCCAAGGGTGCCCAGTGTATAAAAAAATAAAAGCTAATAATATAATTAATAAAAAAATAATATATTTTTTTTTGTGCTGTACCCCAGTGTACTATATTATTATTATTATTTTTTATTGTGACGCTGCCAGTCAGAACGCAGTGTAATATTCATACACGTATTGTTTGTGACACTGTAAGTGGTAGCGCAGTGATTAATAAATATTGTGACACTGCAAGTGGAAAATGCAATGTATTCATTAAAAATATTGTGACACTGTAAGTGGAAAACAGTGTATTCGCAAAAAATATTGACACTGTTAGTGGAAATGCAGTGTAATCATAAAAAATATTGTGACACTGTAAGTGGAAAACAGTGTATTCGCTAAAAATATTGTGACACTGTTAGTGGAAATGCAGTGTAATCGTAAAAAAATATTGTGACACTGTAAGTGGAAAACTCAGTGTATTCGTTAAAAATAATGTGACATTGTAAGTGGAAAACACAGTGTATTCGTAAAAAATATTGTGACACTGTTAGTGAAAATGCAGTGTATTCGTAAAAAATATTGTGACACTGTTTAAAATACATAAATTAAAAACTAATCAATCCTTCCGTCCTTTACCTGTATTCAGTCCATAAACATATTCCAACTCCGTCAGGCCTCTGACCTAGTTCTTGATTAATGAAGACATTCTTGGTTTTTAAACTTCCTAGGGGTCGTATAGTTTATTAAACTGCCATACTGTCTACCACAGCAATGCCACTCTGTGCCGTGTTGGAAGCTGAACTGCTACTGTACATGTTAGTGCCGCCCACTGCTGTCCCTTAGCTTAGTCAGCCAGCTAGCTGTATGCAACATTTTGGCCCTAAACTAGATGAAATCAATATTGTGAGCTGTGAGGTGGTCAAAATTGACTTGAAATGATTGGAAATAAATGTTATTGAGGTTATTAATACTGTAGGAACAAAAACAGGCACAAATTATGTGATTTTAGCTATTTTTATTATCTTTTTAGAAAAAATACAGATCCAAAACCAAAGCACGCAAGGGGTGGTATTGGCAAAACCAAATCCAGATCCAAAACATGAGGAGATACAGATCCAAAACCAAAACACGGGCTCGGCGCACTTCCCTAGTATACACATAGTTAATGGTCTGTCCCTTGTAGGATGTTTCGTCTTTAAACATTTATAACACAAATACCCCAGAGAACAGCTGAAATATTTCAGGGAGATAAATTCTTAAAATAGTTTTGTGGACATTTTGAAACCTAACATTTACTAATAAAAATAAAATAATGCATTGTAAATTGTTGGGTTACTTATAAATACTAAACAGAAGTTTTACTGACATTATTACTTGGAATTTATGTACCATTAGAGTTTCCTGGCCATAGAGTCACAAAACAGGATGTAAATCGAACTTGTGCGCTTCCCGAAATAGGGCTTGAGTGGAATGGCTTCCCAGTAGTCTTTCCCAGTTGTACAACAAATCGCCATGTGGAGCAATGGAGAATGCTAGAGATTCTAGAACTTAGAATAGCACTTGTGAAATGTACAGGAAGATAATGAATTTAAAGGGAACATTAATGTCTTCAGGGAAATATGTTATATGCTCTGGTCAAAGTATGGCAATAAGTATGTATTGTCTCTCCAGTATAAGGCGCATATATATGGTAATTTGTGATAAATGATGCGGATACTACTGCTTATATACGACAAACATCTAGATACTGTACATCACACGCTCTTTGTAGATCGCGTGTTTTTAACATTTCTTTTGGGTAAGTTTGAATTTAGATTGTGAGCGACAGCTTTGAAAAATCCACATGTCAGCTGTCACAGATAAATAAATTCCATAACGTAGCTTTCACCTCATAACAACTCCAACAGATGAGATCACCTTCTGCTATGAATGTTCTGGTTTAAAACACCAGTCTCCTTCTTTGATCTCCAGCTGCCTAGCTCACATGCCATAATTGCTGAATGCTGTGTAATGGTTCAGCTCACTCTTTTTTGTATTTGTATCTCTTTGTTACTTTCTGGCGTATGTTACCAAATAAAAAACAGACCTGAAAATCCTTAACACATGGGCTCTAATTCAGAGTTAAATGCAAATGGAATGTAATTGCTCATTCCTTACTATATTTGTATATCCATCCGTGTGCTGAGCTGTATGTATCTCTGCAGTTGGACCACCCCCGTCCAAGCATTTGGTTTTATACCCATCATCATCATCAGTGTGCACTTGCATCAGCCCTATCCTTGGTGCAAATAACAGGTCTAATAACAAGCACACAAGTTACGGCGGATATCCACTTGCCGATTAAAATGAACAATTGAACGATATCGTTATCATTCAATCGCTCATTAAGCGTGCACAAATCCGGCATGAAAATGTCAAAAACGACCAGCGATGCACGCTCCCGCTGGTCGTTTTTGACATCAATCATCGCCTGAACTTGCCGGTCAATCTGCCGATAATTACAGATTGACCATGTTCAGGGATGAGGGAGGGTTCCTACACTGAACAATATATCGTTCAGTGTAGGCAATGCACATTATGAGGAACGACTGCACGATTACAATGTTGTAATCGTACTGTCATTCCACTATCTGCAAGTGGATACGCACCTTAACACCCATTCAGCCAGAAGTGGAAAGACAGAGAGGGGGAGGCGGACAGAGGAAAGGGCGGGGCCTAGAGGGGGGAAGGGGTATAAACAATGATGATAATGAAGATGATGATATGACAATAATAATAATACTTAACCAAAGCCAACAGCACCACAAAATGCTAAAGCTCCTAATAATACAGAGAGGGTCTTTCAGTAACTGTACCATTGAAACTTGAGCCACAATGCTAGGTATAGAGTACGGTCTCCAATATATGCGATTAAGCATCTGAGTTCGCAACTAGCTGTGGAATCCACTTGTAACACACTAATAGCATTCCCATAAGACTCCATCTCCATGTGCCTGAATATCCACCTCCCAGTTACTGCCTAGGAATGACCAATACATGTCCAATACATTTCTTTAGGCATTGTGTCTAGTGGCATAGTCAGTTTTTGACATAAAGGGGAGAGAATATAGCGCTTCCCATGTGTCCCTTATAATGTCCATCAGACCCCGACCCGATGCTCCTTATATAACATCAGACCCCTCCAGAAGCCCCTTTAATGCCCCCCAGATCTTCCCATATGCCATCAGACCTCTTCTCGTACTGCTTGATTGGCCCCCAGGCAGGGCCTTGCCATTAAATACCATGGTTACAATTGCACTTAGAGCACCAACCAGAGGAGGGGTGCCACGTGACAGATGATCTGATATACACTGCTACCACCAGTAAAAGAGTACAGCCATAAGCTGGGGCACTGAGAGGGGGGTGTGTGTGGTCTAATTACCCAGGCTCGGGCTGTTGGAGAGGCTCAGATTAACTGTTGAAATAAACAAATGTTTCCATTTGCAGCGTGCCGCACCACAAATAGTGTTATTTAGGATATATATACTCACGCTTATAGCACACTCCAAGCAGAGCATTTGAACACCAAGCCTCCTATACCATATTTATACACCTACCCTGTGAGCTATCAGTAACAGTGTGATTTGTGTGTACCTTGTCTATCAGTTATATCCCCCTATATTTAAAACACACATTTCTCAGAATTGTAATACCCAGTACTTGAACTCACAACTTCATACATCACAGTCAGACACCTAACACATGGAGCTATTTGCTCATGCATAGAAAGCCTGGTAATTCTAACTTAATGAAGCTAGTTGTAATGGTCAGTATAAAACAATTGCAGATAAGCAGATTTATGTAGTGTGCAGCCACACATCTGATCCCCTGTAACCACACAATACATGGTTTTCTACTAACAATTACAACTAGCTTCATATACATAGAATTATCAGGCCTCCAGCAAATAGCTCCATGTGTTAGATCTCTGATTGCGATGTGTGAGGTTGTGAGCTCAAGTGCGGTATAAAATATTGAGCAGTGTGTGTTTTAAATACAGGGGCTATAACAATAATCAACTGATTCTGCCTGCGCACCCCCCGATACATCAGTAGAACATCAGGCAACCAAAAACACATTGTCACAGTACAGTCAATGAGATCACCCCCCGCTCGAAGGTGGCAGTGTTGGCGCCGACGCCAACAGGAAACAGAAGGGGCCGGTTCCTCAACTGCACTGCATGCGTCTCAATCGCTACTCTGACGCACACGCATGCACTGTATGGCTTTTTAGACGCATGTGTACTTGAAAAACATTGACCATTTGTGCGAATATTGGCATGACTCAGAATCAGGCCCTATGTGGAGCTCACACTACACGTGTACATGCCACACACTATGGGCCTGATACAGTAAGGATCGCTATAGCTGCGAATTTGCAGGCAACGCAGCGGCGAAAATATGCTAATGCTTTCCAAAGCATAAAGACGCCCACTACTGCTTTCTCACATCCATCCAATGTCGCTCTTCTGTGTAACTATCGGTACCTTCGACGCACATCAGCTAGTCACGCAGCATTTCTGCAAGTCTCCTCGTACGCAGTGGGTTCTCAAGCTGCGTATGCAATCGCAGTGTCTAATTTATGCACGCCCAAGCAACAGCGTTCTAACAGACAGGCACGCCTGTGTTTTTCTGACCACTCCCCCGTCACCACCCACAGACGCTCACAGCCTGTCACTCATTCTACGATGGATTCCTCTGTGTGTATGCAATCGCAGTGTGTATGCAGTGCACACGCCTACGTAGTTGCAATAGCGATCGCTGCTGAATCAAGCCCAGTATTCACAAGTGATATATAGTCTTGATCTTGGCTGTGAATGCATCTTTTTTTCAAAGGCAAAAATGTATGCAAATGGTACCACGACTTTTAAAAGAGCAAAATAAAGGTGATCCAATACTAAAGTGCCATGATTAGATCACGAGTAAAAGAGGAGGCAGGAAATGGAAACCTCTAAATAAAGTGAAAAGCTGTGAGTGAACAATAGTTACAAGGTATTTGGTTCCGGCAAACATGGCATTTCCTGT
This sequence comes from Taudactylus pleione, assembly GCA_031769625.1. Lineage (NCBI taxonomy): Eukaryota > Metazoa > Chordata > Amphibia > Anura > Myobatrachidae > Taudactylus > Taudactylus pleione. Next base: position 13,624,155 of record JAUIMM010000177.1, on the reverse strand, counting down.
AAAACATGGTTCTTAATAGCCAACTAATCATAATTATTATGGAACATTTACTAACGGTATATTTAAAACTCAGGCCCTGATTCAGAGCTGGAAGCTCTGAAAGAGCGCTCGCTCTGAATCAGGGAATTTTTTTTTTTTTGTGCGGCCTCCTGGTCACTCGCATAGCTGTGGGTGACCACCCACAGCTTTAGTGAGTGGCCAGGTTGATGGTCAAGACCATCGCGTCCATCAGGCTTGCGACGAGACCCTTGTGGTAGGGTCTCGTGGCCGCAAGCCCCAGAGAGATTTCGGGTTCTAACTCGTGATGTCAGTGGGGCCGCCCCCAAACGGCAGGCGTTCACATGGGAACACCTCCTTTTGGGCAGCCACCCCCCCCCCGGCCCGCCCACCAAAGGGGGCGAGCTGTCACTCAACATCGACAGCTCGCCCCCTTTGGTGCGAGACCTGGAGCGACGGATTGCCCGTCGCTAGCCGGGTCTCGCGCATGCGCACGACGGAGCCGGCTCCGTCGTGCGCATGTGCTGTGGGCCACCATCGACCCGTTTGCGAGCACTCAGCGCTTGCGACCGGGTCTGAATCAGGCCCTCAGTATAAACTGAAATAGGAAATGTATAAAGTAGAATAACTTGGAACAGACTACAAAAGTGCTGTATCTTCTCACAGAACACAGCATGTAAGATATCATACTTTTAAAATGTTCCCTATGGCTTACATCTGGTCAGTTGTCAAGATTTCAACATGTATCCTTTTGTCTTTACATATGAGTATGATTATTAAGTCATCTTCAGAGCAATTATTTATGATGTGTATTTTTGCTAAACAAAACGTTTTTTTTTTATTATTATTTTATAATAACTTCAAAGCATTATAAGGTATTTCATTGGAAATAAAGACAGATAGAATGTATAACTGAATAATGTCATAGTCATTGGCTGCTTCATCAGTTTATTTAGATATGTTTCACTGACAACATGTTATTTTCTAGGGGATCGGTATGATATCCCGCCGGATGTCAGCCCGGCGGATGTAATACCAACGACAATAGGGTGTAATAGCTTGCCAGGACTAGATCCCGACATGGTAAGTATCTAATATATCTCTAACCTTTCCCTCCCCTAACCATCTTATAGGGGTGCCTAACCCTAACCTCCCCCCCAAGTGTCTAACCCTAACCTCCCCCCAGGGGTGCCTAAACCTAACCCCCCTCTCCGCACCCTAAACCTAGCCCTCCCAGGGGGGTGCCTAAACCTAGCCTCCCCCCAGGGGTTACTAATCCTAACCCCCCTTCCCCTAGCCTTACCCCAACCCTCCTGGGGGGGTGTCTAACCCTAAGTACCCCCCAGGAGCCCCTAACCTAAACCTCCCCCCCCCGCGGCTGTCCGCTGCTGCTACCCAGCTTACCTTCGGTCGGTATGCCGGGCATCAGTCTCGCAGCATAGGGCTAATGATAGGCGTCAGGATTTTGATGCCTATTATTAGTACCTTGCCGGGATATGACAGTCGGGAAGCCGGCGGTCGGCATTTCGACTGTCGGCTTCCTGACTGTTTACCATTTTCTAGGTCTCAAATGTATGTTTCACTAAATTACTATTCTAACCTTTAAGCTGCTGTTATTAGGGAGTCATGAACACTGCCAAATACATACGAATTACCGCCGGACACAAATCCGGCGGTTCAAATCCCGACAGCGGCAGGTCGACACGGCTGAAAATCCCGATCGTCCCCAGGTAAGTATCAACTAACCTCACCCCCCTAACCCTAACCCTCTTTAGGGGTGCCTAACCCTAACCTTCCCCCCAGTGCCTAACCCTAATCCCCCCTCTAATATGCCTAACCCCCCCTTCCCCTCCGCCTAAACCTAAGTCCCCCGGGGGGGGTGCCTAACTCTAAGTCCCCCCCGGGTGTGCCTAACCCTAACCTTCCCTCCCCCTAGCCTAACCCTAACCTCCCGGGGGGGTGCCTAACCCTAAGTCCCCCCCGGGAGCCCTAAACCTAACCCTCCCCCAGCGGCTGTCCGCAGCGGTGCCCGGCATCTCTTCGATCGGGATGCCGGGCGCCGGTCTCCCGGCGTCGGTAAAATTACAGGTGTCTAGAATTAGACGCCTGTCATTTAACCCTCGCCGGGATAAAGCAGTCGGGAAGCCGACTGTCGGGATTACGTCCGCCGGCTACCCGATTGCATACCCTACAGATGTTACTGAAATATAGGGTTAGGCGGGCGAGAGGCACAGTACTCTACCCGACCAGGTGGTGGCAGGGCAGAATCCTCTGTCTCCTTATGAAGTACAGCTGTTCAGCGTGCAGTAGAGGTAGCACACTGATTGGTGGATGGCACTGTCATCCTCCAATCAGAGTGCAAGAGGAGGTGGTCCTGTGCTAAATCATCCCACCCAATCATTGTGCCCCTTCTGGATCTTTCACTGCTGATTGCAGGAATGGAGATTTATCAATTTTCTAAATAAGACAAGAGAAGTTACCCATAGCAACTAATCAGATTCCAGCTATCATTTTATACAATGTAATAAATAAATGAAATACTGTATAGAACCTGATTTTATGACATGGGCAGCTTCTACACTTCTCTTTAGGTTTGATAAATCTCCCCTAATGCTATAGGGAACAAAAAGGTGGTGATCACAGACCAGAGGCCCTGATTCAGAGCCGGACGCCCTGACAGAGCGCTTGCTCTGAATCAGGTGCAGGTTTTGTTTTTTCTTAGAATGGCCTCCTGGACGCTCGCATAGCTGTGGGTGACCACCCACAGCTAATGCGAGCGGCCAGGATGATGGTCGCGATGGTCAAGACCATCGCAACCATCGGGCTTGCGACGAGACCCTTGTGGTAGGGTCTCTCGGCCGCAAGCCCCAGAGAGCTTTCAGCTCAAACAGAGCCGAAAGCTCTCCCACTGACTCACTTGTGAAGTCAGTGGGGCCACCCCCAGACGGTAGGCGTTCTCATGGGAATGCCTCCGTCTTGGCAGCCAACCCCCCGGCCCGCCCACCAAAGGGGGCGAGCTGTCACTCAACATCGACAGCACGCCCCCTTTGGTACATCGCTATCTGTTTGGTATCCCCCTACCCGGCGCTATCCGGGTCTCGCACATGCGCACGATGGAGCCGGCTCCGTCGTGCGCATGTGCTCTGGGCCACCATCGACCCGGTTGCGAGCACTCAGCACTTGCAACCGGGTCTGAATCAGGCCCAGAGACCGCCAAACTACAGTTACTTGGGGAAAGGAACAGTATTTAGTATAGGGATTATTTGCACTATAAAATACTTTCCGTCCAATCAGGTGCAGAAAACTGCATTGTCAGACCCTATAGCATAATTTGGGGGAGGGACAGACGTGCCACCCTTTATAGGACCCTACCCACACTCATCTACTGGGAATGCAGGGTGGAACAGTAATCTGTACCTCTTTAAAAATGTCCCCCATCTTTATATAATGTATAAGGATGGCGGTATATGGCACGTTTGACATGAATGCAGAAGACATCTGAAATATCTACTGCGGTAAAAACATATAGAAAACTATATATAAAATCTATAGAAAAATATATAGAAAACTGCTATTTCCGCATGGTTTGGGTACTGAAAAACTTGATGCTTCAGGGAAATATCTTCTATATTTCCAACTCCTATTTCAAATAAACATCAGAATGTACTGCACTTACAGACACTGTCACATTTTCCTTATATATTAATTTTCTATAAAGATCACCAAGACACTGATTAAGATAAAAAATAATAATAAGATAATAGAATTAACAAGCAAAACACTAACAATGAGGTAGCGAGCATGTGATAAGAGCTTATCATATCACATAGGAAATATCATCAGCAGGTGTGTTGTGTCATCATGTGTCAGGATGACATCAGAAGTTTCCGTGCTGCTTTGTGTATAGGTGGGTCACAAGATGACATCACATGAATCAGCCATACTATCTGAAACGCTCATAATCAGGAATGTGGTGGTAGTGTGGCTGGCATGTAGAAATCAAAATCATTGTTTTTTTTATGTGAATCAGGGAATCTGTCAATGAGTCACACAAGAATTGCATTATCTCTAAACGAAATATGCCAGGAAACAATGACATGTTGAAACATACAGTAAAGACTATGTTATAAAAAAAAAAAAAAAACAGTGTATGTCAGCTAGACTATGGGTGACAGCGATATCGTGCTAAACTCAATATGTATCAGAAACCTGTGGAACTCAGGGAGCTGTTTATGGTATAATGTTCAATGCAATGTGAATGTTGAAATATTTTGTTACTGTACTAAATTAATATATAACCATACACCCCATTCATCTTTATGTAATAAGATGTCATGTTTGTGGCCTTGTGGGGGATTAATGAGACAACTGATTTGGAATGCATATGTGTTCCAAGTACAAGGCGTGTACCATGATGTCAGTACAACTGTTTGGCTCAATGACGGAGATCGCACCAGCAGAAAACTTCTTCTATTGGAACTTATGTGGTGTTTGAGCGGTTACTTACTAAAGTATACAGTGAAATACATTTACTGTAGATGTGTGGATGATTGATGAAATAACTGATTCTGCTGGTCATACCACTTCTGGTTCTTTATATTAGTTACAGATGTTACAGATACAGATTACAGGGTATTGTTCACCAGTGACTTAGGGGTCTATTTTTAAAGGAAAATAAACCCTAAATTCAATTAAAATGGCAGTTTTGGGTGGATGTACGGATTCCACATATATATATAGCCCCAGGGGATGTGGTGGTCATCGCTGGGTATCACCGATGGTGATACCTAAAGCCGGGTACACACTTAACTGATCGAGTGGCCATTGCTCTGACCGAGCAGCCGATTGGTAAGCTATACACATATACCAATCGGTCGTTCAAAGGGCCTGATTTGGATTTGTACATTAGCCCGATGGTTTACGTACAAATCATTGGGTCTGTGCAGGCGCAGATCCGATCTGTGCATTTGCAGAACAGGTCCTGTGTGATCGCTCATAGTCCACCGTTACCTGCAGCATGATTGACATGCTGTGGCTTTTGGGGGGCAGCGACAAGGACCGTTCTACAAAATGGGGGAGTGCCTCTCCCATTTTGTAGGCGTTACGGGCCCAGGGTCTGCATCAAAAACGTAGATTGCCTGGAACCGTCAGAGGGGTTCCAATGGCCAGGCTGGGTTCCAATGGCCAGGCTGCGGGCAGTGACCTTTCGCCGCGATGGTAATCCGAAGCAGTGTCTACAGACGCTGCACTCGGATTGCAGGTGCATGCAAGAAATGTCTATTTCCTAGGCACCCCCTGCTGCATTTGCATTTTACTTGTACGTTCCCTGCGGTTGTGCAATACCGTACAAATTGGAATCAGGCCCAATATGTCTGGCCACATAATACAACTGGGTGAACGCCCAGTTGTGATGTCAGTGTTGGCGGTCCCTGCAGCCAGTGTATGAGTGGCTGGAGGGTCGCCCATAGACACAGCCAGATGAACTGATATATCTGCAAATCTGTCTGTAAAAAGATGTTGTTCACAGACATACAGGTGTACACACTAGCCAATTTGTTACCGATATATAATTTGTCGTTTGATTGGTGGGTCCACAAGAAACATGCAACTCCAGGATGCAAAGGGACAATGACTTGTATATCAAATGATGCAACATGTATGTTATATTTTATGTACATTTTTGAGGCACAACTTCACTGTATTAAAGTAGATTAGCTATACCATAACATACCTTTTAAATGTCCAGGTAGGAAACTGCAGTTTTGCCTTTACATGTAAAATAAAGGATCAGTTACACTTGCTTTTTGATGATACTCAAGGGTCCAACCTTGGTCTGACCTAACCAACCAGTTACTAAGTGGGAGATGTATCAAACATTCAGGAGAGATAAAGTACCCATAGCAACAAATCAGCTTCTAACTGTCATTTCATAAACTGTGCTGCATAAATGACAGTTAGAAATCGATTGGTTGCTATGTTCAAATTCTCCACTTTATCTCTCTCATAGGTTTGATACATCTTCCCCTAAGGATCGGAAGGACAGGGTACCAATGCACGGTACCATTGTTAGCTCACACCGAGATAATTAAAATCATATTTATTTTAACATCCAGGAGGTTCACAGCAGAGTACACATATGTACCACTAAATAGTAAAAGTGTAAGTTGTGAAAAACAGTGGGCAGAGCAGCTTCCTGTTTGTAGCTGCACAAATCCACACATTAGCAATATGGAGACTCACATTAGCCCCATGGAGACTGGCATTAGCCCTATGTAGACTGGCATTAGCCCTATGGAGACTCACATTAGTCCTATGGAGACTCACATTAGCCCTTTGGAGACTCACATTAGCAATATGGAGACTCACATTAGCAGTATGGAGACTCACATTAGCCCTATGGAGATGCACATTAGCAATATAGAGACTCGCATTAGCTCTATGGAAACTCACATTAGCAATATGGAGACTCACGTTATCCCTATGGAGATGCACATTAGCCCTATGGAGACTCGCATTAGCTCTATGGAGACTCACATTAATCCTATGGAGACTCACATTAGCAGTATGGAGACTCACTTTAGCCCTATGGAAACTCACATTAGCCCTATGGAGATGCACATTAGCAATATAGAGACTCACATTAGCAATATGAAGACTCACATTAGTAATATGAAGACTCACATTAGCCCTATGGATACGCACATTAGCAATATGCAGACTCACGTTAGCCCTATGGAGATGCACATTAGCACTATGGAGACTCACATTAGCCCTATGGAGACTCACATTAGTCCTATGGAAACTCACATTAGCAGTATGGAGACTTACATTAGCCCTATGGAAACTCACATTAGCCCTATGGAGATGCACATTAGCAATAGGGAAACTCACATTAGCAATATGAAGACTCACATTAGCCCCATGGAGACTCAAAGTAGCCCTATGGAGACGCACATTAGCAATATGGAGACTCACATTAGCCCTATGAAGACGCACATTAGCAATATAGAGACTCACATTAGCCCAATGGAGACTCACATTAGCAATATGAAGACTCACATTAGCCCTATGGAGACTCACATTAGTCCTATGGAGACTCACATTAGCCCTATGAAAACTCACATTAGCCCTATGGAGATGCACATTAGCAATATGGAAACTCACATTCGCCCTATAGAGACTCACATTAGCAATATAGAGACTCACATAAGCCCCATGCAGACTCAAAGTAGCCCTATGGAGATGCACATTAGCAATATGGAAACTCACATTAGCCCTATGGAGACTCACATTAGCAATATGCAGACTCACGTTAGCCCTATGGAGATGCACATTAGCACTATGGAGACTCACATTAGCTATATGGAGACTCACATTAGCATTATGGAGACTCGCATTAGCCCTATGGAGACTCACATTAGTCCTATGGAGATTCACATTAGCCCTATGGAAACTCACATTAGCCCTATGGAGATGCACATTAGCAATATGGAAACTCACATTCGCCCTATAGAGACTCACATTAGCAATATAGAGACTCACATTAGCCCTTTGGAGACTCACATTAGCAATATGGAGACTCACATTAGCAGTATGGAGACTCACATTAGCCCTATGGAGATGCACATTAGCAATATAGAGACTCGCATTAGTTCTATGGAGACTCACATTAGCCCTATGGAGACTCACATTAGCAATATGAAGACTCACATTAGCCCTATGGAGACTCACATTAGCCATATGGAGACTCATATTAGCAATATGAAGACTCACATTAGCCCTATGGAGACCCACTTTAGCGCTATGGAGACTCACATTAGCAATATGAAGACTCACATTAGCCCTATGGAGACTTACATTAGCAATATGGAGACTCACATTAGCCCAATGGAGACTTACAGTCAGGTGCATAAATATTGGAACATTGACAGAATTTTTACCACCACAATGGCTTTGAAATGAAACAAACAAGATGGGCTTTAACTGCAGACTTTCAGATTTAATTTGAGGGTAATTACATCCAAATCAGGTGTAGGAATTACAACAGTTTCTATATGTGCCTCCCTCTTTTTAATGGAGACTCATATTAGCAATGGAGACTCACATTAGCAATATAGAGACTCGCATCAGCCCTATTACATTAGTATAATGTAGTAAATCTGGACATAAAACTTATTACGCACAAAAAATGTTTATAATATCGACATTCACCACGTCGATGCTGATGAAAAGTCGACATTATCAGAAAGTTGATACTATGGCCCTCATTCAGAGCCACTCGCTAGCGGCAGTACGCTCGTTCCGAGTGATGTTCGCACTTCTGCGCATGCGTACGGTTTTTAGTACGCATGCGCGAACCAGTCAGTGCGGCCGAAAATCGTTGGTACGCAATATAGCGAGGGCCTGCTATTTTGAGTGACAGAATGAGGCGTATGTGGGTGGTAACAGGGGAAGGTGCTTGAAAACGGGGAGTGGAGATCCGAACGCAGGCGTGCTTAAAGGTCAAAACGGGCGTTTTAAGGGAGTGCATAATTAATACAGCAGCGTCATTGACCACGTCACTTGGTTTTTTTTAGCTCAGAACTGCTCGCAAAATAGCGGTTGAAAACACCAACCACAAGAATAGCGAGCAGTTCATACGCTGTACGATGTACTCGATTAATCTAATAAATAGCGGACATGACGTATGGTGCGTGCGGCCAGGGGGCGTTTTTATCAAATAAACGAGCGTATGTTTTGCTCGCTCGTTCAGACTTAGAGGTGGGAACAGACTGCAATTTGCGAACGGATCATTTGAATAGCCACCCCTTGTTTTTGAACGAACGACCACAAATAGCGAACGGCTCTGAATCAGGCCCTATGTTTTTAAGGTAGTTTGGCCCTGATTCAGAGCCGGACGCTCTGACCAGAGCGCTCGCTCTGAATCAGGGCCCACCTCCATTAATATGGAGCGTCCTCCTGGACGCTCGTATAGCTGTGGGTCACCACCCACAGCATATACGAGCGTGCAACAAGATGGTCGTGATGGTCTTGACCATGGCGACCATCGAAACTGCGAGCAAAAGCCTGCGGTTGGGTTTTTCAACCGCAAGGCCAGGAGTGATTTTGGCTCTATCAGAGCCAAAATCACTCCCACTGACATCACTAGTGATGTCAGTGGGGCCGGCTTCAGACGGTAGGCGTTCCATTGGGAACGCCTCCGTCTGACAGGCATGCCCCCGGCACGCCCACCAAAGGGGGCGTGCTGTCAGTCACCATCGACAGCACGCCCCCTTTGATGAGACACTCCGAGCGAAGGAAAGTCCTTCGCTCGTCGGGTCTCGCGCATGCGCACGACGGAGCTCCCTCCGTCGTGCGCATGCGCAGTGGGGACCATCGACCCACTTGCGAGCGGACAGCCGCTCGCGAGTGGGTCTGAATGAGGGCCTTTATCCCTAATACTAACCCCTAAACCTAATTCTTATGTTGACATTTTGACTTTGTTGACATTTCATATATAGACATTCTGTCCATGTCAACATTTTCCAGATGTCAACATTAATGATGTCATTATAACAGTCGACATTCTGGTTTTGACAATATGAATGTCGACATTGTCAATGTTGACCTACTGACTGCATACTCATTAACAACTGTGAGGTTGCTTCCCCCACATTGCTACTCACATCCTTTCTCCATTCCCATAATTCTTAGTTTTTCCAACAATTATCCTTCCCTTATCCTCACCCCACATGACGTGAGAGTAATACTGGAAAATGTAGAAGGCATTATTCACACTTGCACAATACATACTTACCGACATTCTGGCACCCCCATCCGGGAGGGGGCTGCCAGGTCAGTGCAGCAGGGAGGGTGGGGGCAGCTGAAGTGGGTGGAGTGGGGGTGTGTCAGCGTGATTGCATCATCGTGGCCTTGTCCCTCACTTTATAATGCCAATATTACCGGCATTACAAAGCAGGGGGCGGGGCTACGATGATGCGATGCAGTGCAAATCGCATCATCGCCCCCTGAACCACCCACTTTCGCGTGTGGTTGCAGGGGACCAGTGGACAATGCGGGGGAATTGCCTACTCTTGCGGGGTGCCGAGAACGGCACCAAATTTTCGGGAGGTTCCCGACAGTCCTGGGAGAGTAGGTAAGTATGGCACAATAGTTATATAATCTCCCTCAGAGTCTGTTCGTTTTTGCTGTTTCCAAAGTCACACAAATTATTTTCTATTCTGATGCAGAATGAGGCTGAAAGAAGATGATTATTGTGGAGATATATCTGTGATATGATTCCCAAAGGGTAAAAAACAAATAACCCATTGATATATATATATATATATATCGCACATTCCAAGGCACATCTGGGATGAGGCTGATGTCACAGGAATGGAACTGAAGCTTCTGGAAGGTGCAGTGTTATTTTTTAGTGTTGAAATTCCACAGAGTCCACCAGGCCTGACTACCTCATCAAATTAATGTATCCCTCACTTTTCATATACACAGGGGTCAAGTCATGTGCGGAATGTATACTGTAGCATATGTCTGGCAGTAGTTACATTCCCCAAGAGCTGGCGTCCTGCACACATGCATTTCATTCCCTTTTTAGGGGGAAACATCATTTTAGACTACAGAGTGTGTTGGGCAGGTCTTAGGCTGAATTCTTAACAACATGAGCATTTGTTATGCTTTTTATATTTAACATATGACCAACAGCAAAGCTAAAATATTAATTAGCACCATACTGTCAGAAAAAAACTAAATAGGAGACATCAGGCCTGATTCCGAGATGGACGCTAATGCGATTGCAGCTGCGATTCCACACGCAACTTAGCTGCGAAAATACGCTAATGATTCTGAAGAGCAGCCGAGCATAAGGACGCCCACTTCTGTCTTCTCACATGTGTAAGTCGTTGCTTACCTGTGTAAATATCGGTAACATCGACGTACATCGAGTACCCATCTCGCCCTTGTAGAAGTTCTGGCCTGCCGCAAATTTGGCGGCTCTCTTGACATGCAGAGCTGCGTAGGATATCGCAAGGGCTAATTTTTATACGCCCATGTAACGGTGTTCAGACGCCTTGGTTTTTATGACCACTCCCCATTACCACCCCCAAACGCTGACCACCTGCCACTCAGTTTACGATGGATTCCTCTGTACATCTGTAAACACAGTGCAATCGCTGCACACGCGCTATGCGGCTTATACGAATGCAAAGGGACCAACAATCACTCGATCTGCGGATGTAATAGCCACTGCGTTCATCTCTGAATCAGACCCATTGACAGATAACTACTGTTAAATGTACATTATAAAGGAACACAATAGCTTTAAAGAACTGTTTTGTGATAGACATAGAAGCCTAGTAGTGGTTACAACTTGATAGGCAAATTGAGGAAGAAGAAATCTAGGGAAGAACATATCATATCTGTAGCTATTCTATGACAAGAATTCTCAAGTTGAGGTGTTCTAGAAACAGGCAAATTACTAGGGCATACCGTTGCCCCCTGTGTCAGGTGCCAGTGACAACAGGTCAGTTGCCTAGCAAGGGAAGGTGTGTGGGGGGGTTGCAGGAGGAGCGACTGTTCACTCTAAAATTGCACCTACGCAGATGGCACCAAAGTGACCTGCGGCTCCTTGGCGCCTGTGCTTAGAGATGTGTGGGTTGTAAATATTAGGACCCGGCAGCCCCCTGCTGCTCAGGAAGTGAGACTGTGATTATAGCATACAGCAGAGCAGGCACAACTCTCACCAGAAGACCCCCTGCTGCTGCGTTGTGTAGATAGTTTGCTGCCCATGAGGAGAGTAAAGAGGTCTTAGAGCCTAGACTCTCAGCATTGTGAACTTAGATATCAGTTAAAGTAAGACTAGAATAAATTATAAAATAATTTATATATGAATTTATAAACCCTTTTATATTTGAATAATTCTGGGAAGAGGAGGTTGATGCCATGTAAAATGCATTTGGGAGGGAGGGTGAAGAGCATTAAAAGGGGCTTGTAGAGAGGTAAGAGGACAATTGTATGACTGTATGCATTATACTTAGGATTCATGCACCTTCATTAATATCATAACCTGGGGGGCCTATTTTTCCATCTTCGCTCCACCTCAAAAACCGGCTATGCTGCTGCTTGTGGCAAACATGATTACTTTTGCTATGTGGTGGTTAGTGCATACCTCCCAAACATCTCAATTACAGTGGGACTGTCCAGCTTTTCAGACACTCTCCTGCTGTGTCACCCATGGGGCACAGTGTCCCGTGGGTGGGGTGAGGTTGGGCGGGCACACTGTCACGCCTGTTCTGCTTAGCATTGAGCATGGCATCTATACACTGTCTGGGGCACCCCAGCAGCTTGGGAAGTGCTGGGCATGCCCCTATCATGACAAAAACAGGGGAGTATGGCATGGCCATGCTCTCAGAACACTAGGCCACGCTCCTTTTTCTTGTGAGTCTGCCTTCGAGAAGTGCACAATGTCCCTATCCCGGTATTATTGAACCAATCAGGGAACAGTACATGCTGGAATCCTTAGAAAGAAACAGCACTTATCACCAGTAGTCAGATAAATTGAGAGGACTCTGGGCCTGATTCAGACCCGCTTGCCAACGCACAGCGCTCGCAAGCAGGTCGATGGTTCCCCACTGCGCATGCGCTTCCTCCCAGCGTGCGCATGCGCAAGACCCGTCCAGCGATGGTAGCTCCATTGCTACGGGTCTCGCTACAAGATGGGGTGGCTGTCGATGGTGAGTGACAGCTCGCCCCATTTTGTAGGCAGGGAGGGGGGTGGCTGCACAAACGCAGGCGTTCCCTCAGGAATGTTATGTTCTGGGTTGTTTGTGGACCCAGGGTGGTAGCAGGAGTGATCACAGAAGCGGGTTTGAATAAAAAACTAGGTTTTTTAATATGTGCTTGAGTAGACATAAACTATGGCAGTAAATAAAAGTCCAGGAATATATAAATGTGCACAAAAGTTCTGTGGTGGGAGCAATGGGTTAATGTCCAGGCAGAAACAATTAGAGCTGTCCAGGTGTGCAGGTAGTGAGACTGAAAATGATCAAGCAGGTATACAGGTAGTGCTGCAGGACATAGAAAGCCAGGTATACAGGTAGTGATGCAGGAAATAATAAGCCAGGTATGCAGGTAGTGAACTAAGGCAAATGAGCAGGATGTCAGCAGGCTCAGGCACTCAGGTATGGGCAAGGGTGATGGAGGAAGTGGGGTAGTCCAGCGGAAGCTAGGGGCTGACAGGCAGACTGGCAGACAGCGAATTCACAGGAACAGGATAAGCACAGAGAACTCCCTCTCAGCTAGGCTGAGATACACGTTGCACTGGCAATGCAAGGGAGCTCTGAACTCCCTTAAATCCCCAGTGCACAGCCGTGAATGGTCAGAGAGGAGCATGTGACACAACAGGATAGGGCAACTAGGTCACCTGACCGGAGACAAGATGGCGGCGCCCATGCCAGAACGGAATGGAAGCACCCCGAGGCCTAACCAGACCAGAGTGACAGTATGCCCCCACAGAACCACGCACAGCCAATGCTCTTCGCCAGGCACCACCGCCACCGCCAGACGCCCCTCGCCATAGTGTCCTCACAGGTATTACCCGTCGACTACCATGCCGAGAGACCCAGGTCGTGACAGTACCCCCCCCTTTATGGGTGGCTTCAGGACACCTTCTAGGCTTTTCAGGATGAGCCAAGTGGATTATGTTGACAGGACTGGAAACGTGGATATCCTCAGCTTGGGCCCAACAGGAACTGGAAACTGAAAACCCCTCCTGGGGTACGAGACTTGAGGCCCCTTCCTGGGGTGCTAGATTTGAAATCCCCTCCTGGGGAACAAAACTTGAAACATCCTCTTGAGGTATGGGGCTGAAAACCCCATCCTGGGGCTGGACACTCAGAAATCCCTTAAGGGGCTGAGGCTCTGGAGACCTCCTTTAATGTTGAGAGCTCAGAGACATCCTCTGGGGTTGAGGCTTTGGAGTCACCCCTTCTGGGGCTACAAAGGGCTTCCCAACAGGCGGTTGTAGATGTATAGCTGTCAAAACTTTTGCCCCAAGCATGGGTGTATTCCATAGTGTTTCTAGACCACTATCAGGGGATAATGACCGTGACAAGACATTGGTCTTCGGAAGGCAAGACACTTGACATTCCACACTCCATGACTGAACCTGCATAGTGTTCCAATCAATTCTGGGGTTGTGCTTACACAGCCACGGGTATCCAAGTATAACTTCATGGGAAGTCTTGGGTATAATGAAGAAACTGATATGTTCAACATGGAGGTCTCCAACACGAACTAAAACAGGTTGAGTTCTCTTAGACACAGTTCCATTACAAAGAGATTCACCATCAATGGAGGTCCAGGAGACAGAATGATCCAAGGTGCTGCAGGGAATTCGTAATTTATCTGCCAACCGAGACGACATGAAATTCCACGCTGCCCCGGAGTCCAAAAGGGCAGAGACAAACACAGGGCAAGAATTAATGTCTAAGGCTATGGACAACACAGAGTCAATACGTTTAGAGAACGGAAGAATTGCTCCTAGCTGAGTGCACCCAGAACTAGCTAGGAACGGGTCGCTCCCCGGCTTGCGGGTACAGGAAGCCACCAGGTGACCCGAGTCTCCACAGTATAGACAAAGGTTCTCTTTAAAGCGTCTCTGTCGTTCTTCATTAGAGAGACGGGTATGATTTACCTGCATGGGTTCTTCCTCGGAAAGGGAGGGAGTGGAACGGGTAGGGGAAGGGAAACATTTAGCTCTGTGTTTTTCATCTTGGCGCTCTCTAAAGCGTATATCAACTTTATTACAAAGGGAAATTAGATCACTAAGACTAGAGGGTAATTCACGAGTCACTAGATCATCCTTTAAACGATCTGATAGACCTTGCCAAAAGGCCAATGTCAAGGCTTCTTCGTTTCACTTGAGTTCAGATGCCAAAGTCTGAAACCGAATGACGTACTGGCTGACAGGACGGGTCCCTTGCTTTAACTTCATAATACTGGAGGAAGCAGAGGAAGTTCTTCCAGGCTCGTCGAAAATCCTCCTGAATGTTGCTAGGAACTCTGGGTAATTGTCCAGAAGCGGATCTGAACGCTCCCAGAGAGAAGAAACCCATTCTAGGGCAGAGCCGGATAACAAGGACACAATGTAAGCCACTTTGGTTCTAGGAGCAGGAAAATTAGAGGGTTGCAAAGTAAAGTGCACATCGCACTGATTGAGAAATCCACGACACAGTTTCGGAGTACCATCAAACTTATCAGGTGTGGGAAGATGCAAACGAGGAGTAGATACTGATGAAGAAATCACTGGAGTGGGGACAGGAGTAGCTGCAAGCACACTAGGAGCCGTGGAAGTAGCTTGTACAGTATCCAGGCGGCGTGCAATGTCCTGCACAAACTGTGCCATCTGTCGCTGTATAGTCTCCACACTCTCCAAGCGAGTTGCTATGCTCTGAATTAAATTCTGTTGTTTAGTAATCTCTTGCAGGAACCGAGCCACTTGGTGCTGCATAGCCTCCAGGCCTTCCAAACGGCCAGCAATACTTCGGAAAAAATCCGCTCCAGACTCCTGAGCCGTGGCTGGATCCATGGGGCCAGTGCAAACTGTTATGTTCTGGGTTGTTTGTGGACCCGGGGTGGTAGCAGGAGCGATCACAGAAGCGGGTTTGAATAAAAAACTAGGTTTTTTAATATGTGCTTGAGTAGACATCATAAACTATGGCAGTAAATAAAAGTCCAGGAATATATAAATGTGCACAAAAGTTCTGTGGTGGGAGCAATGGGTTAATGTCCAGGCAGAAACAATTAGAGCTGTCCAGGTGTGCAGGTAGTGAGACTGAAAATGATCAAGCAGGTATACAGGTAGTGCTGCAGGACATAGAAAGCCAGGTATGCAGGTAGTGAACTAAGGCAAATGAGCAGGATGTCAGCAGGCTCAGGCACTCAGGTATGGGCAAGGGTGATGGAGGAAGTGGGGTAGTCCAGCGGAAGCTAGGGGCTGACAGGCAGACTGGCAGACAGCGAATTCACAGGAACAGGATAAGTACAGAGAACTCCCTCTCAGCTAGGCTGAGATACACGTTGCACTGGCAATGCAAGGGAGCTCTGAACTCCCTTAAATCCCCAGTGCACAGCCGTGAATGGTCAGAGAGGAGCATGTGACACAAGAGGATAGGGCAACTAGGTCACCTGACCAGAGACAAGATGGCGACGCCCATGCCAGAACGGAATGGAAGCACCCCCAGGCCTAACCAGACCAGAGTGACAGTATGCCCCCACAGAACCACGCACAGCCAATGCTCTTCGCCAGGCACCACCGCCACCGCCAGACGCCCCTCGCCATAGCGTCCTCACAGGTATTACCCGTCGCCTACCATGCCGAGAGACCCAGGTCGTGACAAGGAATGCCTGGCGTTTGTGGGCGGCCCTACTGACATCACTAGTGATGTTAGTAGTGGACTTCCTGCTCTATTAGAGCAGGAAGTCCACTTGGGCTTGCGGGAGCCGAGCCCTACCACAGGGTCTCGTTGCAAGCCCGATGGTCGCGATAATTGCGACGGACTCCTGGACGCTCGCACAAGCTGTGAGTGGTCAGCCACAGCTTTGCGAGCGGGCTGGAGTTAAAAAAAAAAAAAAACCACGCCCATCAGACCTGCGAGCACCATACACAGAGTAGGCCCAGAGTTGATAGGTCAGAAGGAAGATTTAAGCAGGTCAGGTAAGTGTGTAGTTTGTAAGGCTATATTGCATTCATTATCATGTTTTTCATGGTCCATGATATTGTTGCCATGCCCAGGTGCTGTATGTAAGATTGGCTATGAATCTGTTGTGCTATACATTTCTAGATATCTCATGTGTGCCTCTCTGAACTGAAATTTATTCTAAAATCATTTAGTGTTTGGACATATGTATATAATATTGATAACATTATATACATATGACCCCCATTTAATAGTGATAGAGAAAAATGTGAGCTATAGAATAGTTACTGTGCACTGGTTGAGGTGAATAAGTGGCGCATGAAAAGAAAATGGCAGAAGATGCTAGAGTGGCCTATGCCACTAGCAGGAAAGACTGTGGCTCGCAAGTCGCGACACCTTAGTATAGGACAAGGTGACTGGAGTGACAGGTGGTCTGTGGTACCTGTGAAGTAGATGGGACCAGCACTGACAGTGGAAAGTGTGCAGCGGTGTCATTGGAGGTAGATGAGGCTCAGGCGACCTGAAAACCTAAAAAGCTTAGCGTCGATGGGCTGAAGCTGCTCCCATTGCCATGTAAGGGAACTTGCTCTGCACATGACAGTGCATGTATAGTTGCACGGCTGGGTCTGTGCAGGGCTAGATAATGGTCCACATGGGCCTGGAGCTGAAAATGTACAAGGGCCTATACTGAGAAGAAGAGCTGTGATCGGTACTGTGTGGGTGTGGTTAGAGTCACCTTAGTGTGTATGTGTACACCCCCTATACTGTCAGTCTTACTGTCTTCTTAACCACATAGATATAGAAAATTTAAAAAAAATCTTTTTTTGGGAAACCTAGAAAAAATATTTGAATACTTACATTTTATGTCATATTGATGGGCCTATTTTTGTTTGTAAGCCTGGAGCTGTGGCTCCATCCATGCCATTGTTATTGTGGCCCTTGGGTTTGTGTCCAGAAATAAAGTGATAGTATGCAATGATGAATGCTTTGATATATAAGTCCCCCACAAAAAAACAAACAAACAAAAACAAAACATTGTAGATCGCTGCAGTATGCTGCAATAAGGAAAATGTTCATTTTGTGGGCATTAATGCAAATCTTACTAATTTGTCGGACCACATGGGAACGCAGGGGGGGGTTTCGAGTACTTAGAAACCCCCCTGCCTCTTGCTCCATTCGCCACCGGCCCGAGCAGCTGAACAATTTTACTTTCTTTTTTTTTTTTTCAAGAGTCCCTGTTATACTGCCTGGGCTGGCTGTAGGTGGAGCTCAGCGCACAAGCCCCTCCCAGTCAGTTCCCATAGGGGCACCATCGTCACCGGCATGTGAGGGCGAGGATGAGCGCGCCTGCAGCCGGGTGACACTGTATTCCACTGCTGCCAGCGGTGCCGAGTCCCGGAGCCGGACGCCGTAGGTGGAGTCTGCATTCGTGTTTTTAGGTATGCGCTGCGGTGTGTGTGTCTGTGTTTGTGTGGATGAATGTGTCTGTCAGTGTGTGTATGTGTCAGTGTGTGTGTATGTGTGTAGGCTAAGGTGGGGAGCGAGAAAAGCATGGCAGGAGATTCAGATCAGGACCTGTAGGAGTATGTAGCAGCAATACACTGTACAGCCATTTATTATAAAAGTGTCAGTATTAGGGACTACTACTGGGGCACTGCATAGAGGGAACTACTACTGAGGACACTGTATAAGGGGCACTGCATAGGGGGACCACTACTGGGGCACTGTATAAGGGGCACTGCATAGGGGGACCACTACTGGGGCACTGTATAAGGGGCACTACTGAGGGCACTACATAGGGGGGCACTGTATATGGGGTACTACTGGGAGCACTGTATAAGGGGCACTGCTGGGGGCACTGCATAAGGGGCACTACTGGGAGCACTGTATAAGGGGCACTACTGGAGGGCACTGCATAAGGGGCACTACTGGGGGCACTGAATAAGAGGCACTGTATAAGGGGCACTACATAGAGGGACCACTACTGGGGGCACTGTATAAGGGGCACTACTGGGAGCATCTATATATTTATTTGTGGCTAGTTTTTCGGTAACCAAGAATTTGGAAACCCCCCTTTCAAAATCCTGCGTTTGCCAGTAAAGTAAAGAGGAAAGAGGATTTTGTCATATGGAAATACAATATCTGCCATTCCGGGACTTTGTTGACGGTAGTTAAAGTAGAAGCAAATGCTTTGGGAAGTTTCGGAAGATAAAAGTGGATGCTGGTATATCTAATTTTAGTATATTACATGCGGTGAGCACAGGTATACATATTTAAATCATTGCAACATCCATCTTTGACATTTACAATACATAAGGAAGTGCAATGTAAAGGTCATACTAACCTAAAGCAGCTTCTGTTCAAATTGTACTTCTGGTTGTGAGTTAGTAAATATGAAATACCTAACAAACAAAATAAAAGTTATACAGATATGAATTTATTACAAAACAGCAATATCACAAAATCAAGTTAAACAAACCTCTAACAGGCATTCAGGTACATAGATCTAGTATAAATTTTAATAATAACTAAACATTGTTGGGTGAAGTAAGGCAGAGGATCTCAAACTCTGGCTCTGATTCAGAGCCGGACGCTCTGACAGAGCGCTCAATCTGAATCAGGGCCGTCCCTCTTACTTTTTGGAGCGGCCTCCTGGCCGCTCGCATAGCTGTGGGTGACCACCCACAGCTATAGCGAGCGGCCAAAATGATGGTCGCGATGGTCAAGACCATCTCAACCATCGGGCTTGCGACGAGACCCTTGTGGTAGGGTCTCGTCTGCCGCAAGCCCTGGAGTGCTTTTGGCTCTATCAGAGCCAAAAGCACTCCTACTGACATCACTAGTGATGTCAGTGGGGCCGGCCTCAGACGGTAGGCGTTCCCATGGGAACGCCTCCGTCTGGGCAGCCACGCCCCCAGCACGCCCACCAAAGGGGGCGTGCTGTCAATCACCATCGACAGCACGCCCCCTTTGGTGCGAGACCCATAACGACGGCTTGGCCGTCGTTATTCAGGTCTTGCGCATGCGCACGACGGAGCCGCCTCCGTCGTGCGCATGTGCACTTGGGCGACATCGACCCGCTTGCGAGCGCTCAGCGCTCGCGAGCGGGTCTGAATCAGGCCCTCTGTCCTCAGGACCCCACTCTGGTCACGTTTTCCAGATCACCCAGCAGGTGCACAGGTGTATTCATTATTCACTGACACATTTTAAAAGATCCACAGATGGAGCTCATTATTTCACTTGTGATTCTGTGAGTAGACCTGGAAAACATGCACTGTTTGGGGTCCTGAGGACCAAGTTTGATAACCTGTGAAATAAGGTATTCAAAACATTACTTAGTGAATTCCAGGAATAACATGTCCTCCTTCAGTGACGCCCTGGAGTATGAAGTAGAGATGTGCAGTTCGGTTTTCCTGAAATACGAACACACCCGAACTTAGGAGTTCCGAGTAGAACCGAGTCCCGGCATGGGTCTGCTGTCAGTTCGGAACTCGGATTTAAAAAACGAACTCAGGTTTTGGATTGCTTGTAAAAAGGTCCAAATTACCTGATTTTAGCTGTTTTATTAATTTTTTATTGATATTTAACGATTTTAAAGTAATCCGAAACGAACCAAAACCAAATCTGAACCAAAACACTTGAGGGTGGTTTTGCCAAAACTAAAACACGAGGGCCCGCGCACATGAAGGGCAGACTTCAGGAATCAGGGTGACAATTAAATAGTATGCTGCCTGCTGAGGACTGGGCTAGAAAACTTACAATATCCATGATGAATGTACATTAATCAAGGACTGTGAAATTATGTATTTTTATTTTATTTTAGAAACATTTATGCAGCTGTGTCTTAGGGATTTCATGCCTCCAGTTATTGGTAAGTAAGGAATGCCATATTCACCAGTGCCATATATGAACCTTGTATCACTGGCAGTAGTAATAGTGGCTACCTCCAGAGAAGCCTCATGGGACAAGCCTATTCTACATGGAAAGTGGTGGTACAAGTACCAATTTAGTCCTTATATCACTATAGTCACCTCCCTACCGGAATCGGTATGTAATGCCGGCTGTCGGGATGCCTCCTGTCAAAATACCAACAGTGGTTGGTATCCCGACAGGGGTCAGGTAAGTATACTCACCCTCTCCCCTTCTCCCCCTAATCCTCCCTTCTTGTAACCTAACCCTCCCACCCCGCACCCTAACCCTCCCTGTTAGTACCTAAACCTAAGTCTCCCCCCTTCGTGCCTAAACCTAACCCTCCCCCTTTAGGGCCTAACCCTACCCCCCCCCAGTGGTGCCTAACCCTCCCCACTAGGGGTGCCTAACCCTAACCTCCCCCCCAGTGGTGCCTAACCCTCCCCACTAGGGGTGCCTAACCCTAACCTCCCCCCCAAAACCTAATGCTAACCCTGATATGCTACCTAAACCTAACATCAAACAAACACCCCCCCCCCCCCCCGCGGGTTGGCGTCCTTCTGGATTTCGACGTTGGTGTTTCGATGCCTATCTTAAGTCCCTTGTTGGACTTCCCCCGTCGGGATTTAGACCAGCGGCATCTCATTACTACATCCCCTCCTACCATATATTCGATTTTATTATTTTTTATTAGAAGTGTAACTGGAAGCCCAAGTATGGGCTTCAAGTGCACTTGCACATGTGAACCTGCGTAGTGGGGACCAATACTGGCTATTAAAGTGGTAAGAGACGTCTCACCATTTCCAGTTAGTATCGCTCAGCTGCCCCAGAAAACTTTTGCAGCCATAACTGATTTTTGTTGTGTTATCAACATCGACAGCCGCCCTAATTTGTTGCGAGCCCCCGAGTGAAGTTCTCACTTGCTATGGGGCTTGCGCACGCACGTGGCGCGCGCCGTGCCTGCACGCTGGGCCATTATCGACCCGCTTGCGAGCGCTATGTGCTCGCGAGTGGGTCTGAATCAGGCCCTCAGTCCTCAGAACCTCACACAGATCACGTTTTCCAGGTCACCTAGCTAGTGCACAGGTGCATTCATTACTCACTGACACATTTTAAAGTATCCACATTTGGAGCTAATTCTTTCACTTGTGATTCTGTGAGGAGACCTGGAAAACATGCACTGTTTGGGGTCCTGAGGACTGAGTTTAAGAACCTGTGCACTATACCACTACATCAACCATAGCTGACTGAACAAATCTCCACTTCATTTCCTTGTATTCATCAAAGCCAATATTCGGGTGATTTGTTTGAAGCCAGATGTATAATTTCTGACTTTTATTAAAGTTTTATTTTGCTGTATACAATAGGTAAAAACACTAAAATAAATGCATGGATAGTATAACAAAAATCAGTTCTGCACTGCGTTAACTAGCATGATAATAAAGCGTCTACTTTTACAGTGAAAAGAAAAACATTTTTATCCATAAATCTTCTCTTGCCAGAACTTACCAATAAAATTTCAGCTGTGTGACACTAAGGTCTCCGGCAATACTGGCTAGCAGTGGTAAGAGGGCTCTCATCGCTTCGCTGGTCACTGCACTGTCAGTTAAAATAAATAAATAAATAAATAAAACCCAAAAAACTGAAAATGTAATAAAAATAAAATAACAAAACTTTCTAAATACACCTTACTAAGGAAAAACTGCTTTATATTATTAAAAAGATGTCACCTGCTGTTGCCAACCAGAGATATAATGTACTGTATGTACTGCCACAGTCCTTCTTAAATAGGCTTCACCATGCTTTGCAATGGAAAGCTACAGCCGAGATAGTGAGCAAAGACTAGTACTGCCGATACCTGGTCCCAGATATCTATCACCATCCAGGCAGCTTATTAGATAGGAAGACACATAATCACCGGATTTGAAGCTTATTTTCCTTTAAGAAATATAGCTCTGAGGGGCCCATTTATCATTCTATATTTGCTGCTATGTCCCCGAAAACACCCTTTTTCGGGGGTTAACTGCAAATATTTAGTATGCCCCATCTATCTCTGGTACCTGCTGCGATCCCTCAATTTCCGCTGGAAGCCGCATCCCCCATAGGTTTCTATGGAGGATGCCATGCTGCCAGATATACCAACATCCGGAATGCGATGCATTCCCAGTATTGGCCCCCGCAGCTAACGCCATCTGAAGATGACGTTAGTGCGGTAGTCTCTGGACTACACTGCGCATAAATAGTCGGCAGGAGGTTCCTCAGGAACCCTCCCCCGGCAATGGCCGCCGCACTTGTGCAGTCACCGGGACTGCGCATGTGCGGTGGTCTTGGCAGCTCTCCGGCACATCGCAGGGACAGGCTCCTTTCGGAGCCCCTCTCCCTGCATGTGCTGGATAATACATCCCGGCGCTATGATGCAATGAGATCATGGGCGGTACTGTCTTGCCCAGATTGCATTGCAAGTGAGATCATTAATAACATTAATAAAACAGCAGACAATCCGCATAAAAGAAAAACAGATTGAACAGTGCATATCACAGATATCTGTGTGCTATAGTTCAAAGACGGCTACAGTTGTTGTACTGCTACACTTATTCTAAGAAAAGAAGTTGTGGTACACTGCTCATAGTCATACCACAGAACACGTAGGCTGCAATGGTGAAGCATTAGAAAAGGCTGGTTTTCATTCAGCATTATATGTGAAATAAACATCCTGCTATAATTAGAAGTAGTGAATGCTATGTAAACAGTTTGTACATTTTGTCTTTAGAAAAAGGCTAGAAAGTGCAGACCACACACTGCCATCGGAAGGGGGCCTTACCACAATGATGAAAATGACACAATTGTTTTTATCTTATAGATTTCAAACATTTGTTCGGTAAAGTATATCTCAGCACAGTAGGTATAATGAAAATATGTAGCCATAGACACTGATTTATCATCGATATAAGTTCCCCCCCAATTACTATAATTTCTTATCGCCTCATATTGCACCAATAAGCAATGATTTTACAGGCAACTTAAGAACGCCTTCTGACAACAAATAAATGGTAATGTGATAGCTTACCCTATCAACTTACTGCACAGTCTGACCCCGGCTTGCCTAATGCGCATACACAGCCATCTGGTAGTATGACCTGGTGGAGAGAAATGTATTATTTAGTTATCATTGATTTATTTAGCTCATGGGCAGATTTAGGGGTCAAAGTGCCCCTAGGCACAATATTATCCCCCCTTTCCCAGGTGTTTATTTATTTGGCCTTTTGCTGGCTAAGGATCTCCTCTTCCTCACTCTCAGAGTGAAATTCAATTGTTTCCAGCCCCCTTCGCGCCCGACGGAGCTATTCAATTGTTGCTCCTGTCGGGCGCGATCAGCTGCCTGCGCACATCTCATCTCACAACCCCAGCGGGGTGCGAGCCGAAATATGCGAAAGTGACCTGTTTGGGCGCCCAAACATCACTTTTCGCGGTCACACCCAGCACTTTGGACGGAGGTAGCTGCTTTACGTGGCTAAACCCGACCACTTTGGGCGCGATCAGCGTGAAAAACGGCAACAATTGAATAGCGGGCCACGATCCCCTGTCACTTTAGACGGGAGATCCGGACCACGTAAACAACTGAATTCCGCCCTCAGACTGCACATTTGAACGCTTCTGAGACTGCACATGCACCTAATGCTGAGACTACTCTAATGCATTTTCTTGGGTGCAGTCTTTGTTCTTTATCCAAATAGCCGTGGCTGAATTGAGGTATCGAAAAGCTGGGACACAGTAGGACTGCTGTGCCACCCTCAGCTAGTGGTGCCTCTAGACATGTTCTTCACGTGCCTAGTGCGAAATCCAGCACTGATTTAGCCCCAGCATATTCTGTTGCACTTGATTCATTTCCTCTCCCTGGAAAAATGTAAAAAACATTGCCGATAACTTTGGTTACCACCATCTAAGTGAAGCTTTTCAGAGCTTGGTATATTATGCATTTTTGCAATACTCATAGAATGCTATGAATGCTATGGGGACTGCTTCTGCAAACTGGGTACGCTGAAGACATCTCTGTTATCTACTACTGTATAATAAATAGCAACCATACTTAAATATTGTGGAAATCTAAAAAAAATGGCTTTTTTCAAAGGACTGATCGCAAAATGACTGTAATAAATCATCACTAAATAGGTCACATGGTACTTTCAATACACATCATCCCACTTTTACCCTTCAGGTCTGATAGACTGAACCTGATTAAGACCCAATGGGGTCCTAGGCAAAATACTGGATTGGGCCATCTCCCCCACTTTTTTGTCAGAAACAAAACAATCCTGAATACCAGTTAGAGTAATCCAGGCAATTCAGTGTCCACTGGGACCTATGCCATAGTTGAGAGACTCCTGGAATGTCCAAGAGACTCCTACATTCAGGGAGCTCTCACAGACTCCTGAGAGAGTGGTCCAGTCCCCCACTTCCAGGGTCATAATGATGTGATTTGTGATGAATTGCATCATCATGGCCTTGCTCTTCACTGCCAGTTGCTGTAAATTGTGGGAGACAATTCATGCCCCATGCACTTCCTGCCAGCTCGTGCCCTCTGTTATCACCTAGACCAGGGGTAGGCACTCCAAATGCTGTGGAACTAGACTTCCCTATATGTCCTGCCACAGTTTTGCTTGTTGGGCATTATAAAACTGTTGCAAAGCATGCTGGGATGCGTAGTTCCACAACAGCGGAAGTGCCACAGGTTGCCTAACCCAGCGTACCTACAGGGGCATTTCTAGAGAGGAGGGGGCCCGTGTGCAGTCTCCGACACGGGCCCCCTCCTCTCCACCCGGCAGTCGGCAGCGCACTGAGCTGTGCACGGCCAGCGCCGGAGTTATAGACTCTGGGCACTAGAGTGTGCCCAGAGTCTATAATATATGCACAGTCTATAATATATGCGGCGGCCATTTTCCCTGTACTGCGCATGCGCAAATGAAAATGGCCACCGCGGCCATTTTCCAGTCGTTTACAGCGCCGGACCCCGCGCCGACGTGGGACTCCGGAGAGGTAAGTAATATTATGGGTGCAGGGTGTGCGGTGCGGGGCCCCCCTGGACCCAGGGGCCCGTGTTCCCCGCACACCATGCACCCATTATAGATACGCCCCTGCGTACCTCCCAATTGTTAAATTTTTGCAGGACAGTCTCACTTTTTTTCATTGAGACAAGTGTACGTGACATCATGATGTCACACGCACTGCAAGGTTAAGATCTGTGGGCTGCAGTGAGCTGGATGTGGGGGGCTGGCTGGAGAGACAGAAGGGATGCTGGTTTAGAAGACAGAAGGGGTGCTTGCTGGAGAGACAGAAGGGGTGCTGACTGGAGAGACAAAAAGGAGCTGGCTGGAGCTGAAGAGACACTGAGGGGCTCGAGTGCAGAAACACAGGGGGAGGAGGCTGCCTATTTTATTAGTCCCATTCCCCATGATTTCTGAAGGCAGCCCTGCCCCTCTGACCCACTGCTTGCATGGCGTCTATTCGCTGAGGAGAGGGACTGAGGGCATACCCAGCAGTTTCCAGAGTGCTGGGTATGCCCACAGCATAACAAAAATGAAGGGCATGGCTCACGGGTATAGCAAAGGTCGCAATGTACACTAACTAAAAGTTGAGAGGTATGGCCCTGTCCTAGAGGCTTTCATAAAATGTCGGCAAGTACCCCAAGGCAGGAGTCCTAATGGAGAATGAGTTTCCTTTTCTTGTATTTGGCCACATTCAAGCTGTTGTATTCTGAAAACAGGTATAAACTGCCGTTTGTACATGATTTTCTGAAATTGTAGGATCGGCGGCATCTATCTAAGATATCAGGGATATATCCTGCATTCCATTATATGCCCCATAAGACATGTTTTATAGGCCTTGCACACATGCCCCTCACTGCATTCCCTTATAGGTGCACATTGCATGAACTCGGTTGAAAAGAGTGACCAGTTCACAGAGAGGATCTCACTTCCAGGGCTCATTCTCCTGCTGTGTGACTAACCGGAAGTCAAACAAACGTGAGTTCAGTGTTCATCCACTGAATGATGTCATTACCATAATTACTAACAGCAATTCACATTGTTATCATTGTTCTGAGGATTATTAAAGCTGTGCTTAGCTTACAGTGAATGCAGTGAGGTCGACTCTCTAAAGATGGTGCTGAAATCTGTCGCTTGTATGTACTAATTTTTGGTGTATTTTATGGATATCTTTCTGTACATCTATTCAAACATGTAATTTGATTTCTTCATCCTGATTAATAGGTTTATGAACGGGTCAGTGATGTGCGGCCAGGTGAAGCAGATTAGCAGAGCTTTTCCTGTCATACTTAGGTATACTCCAAAGCTTTGACTATAAAAATGCTAAGAAAAAATGAAAGAAAATATTATAAATATCTTCTTTGTATTATTGTAATCATTTTTATCGTCAAAACTCTGGAGTAAAAAGTGTATGGCAGGTGAGGCACTGCCTCCCCTGTCTACCTTTTCCAGCACATCCCTGACAAAAAACACCAAATTTCTGGCATTATAAACAGTGTCGTAACTAGGGGGGGTTAGCAGGGCTTGTGCCCTGGGTGCCATCGGACCGACGGCATGGGTACCATCGGACCAGAAGCATGGGGGCGCCATCAGACTGGCAGCACGGGGGGCACCGCCGGCCACGGTCTTGGACACTGTGGTTAGTGTAGTGCTGACCGAACACCATTCGGTCAGCACTACACAGTAACAAACACACAGCCGCCGCTGGCATCGGCGGCTGTCTGTTTGTTTTAATTAGCAGCCAATGCGAGTCAGACAGACTCTCACTGACTGCTGCGCCCACTGCCGGAGCCGGGCTGGAGCTCACTCATGAGCTCCATCTTCCAGCTCCTGCAGTGGGTGATGGATGAGAGAGACGTCATGACGACTCTCCAATAATACAGAGCCGGCCGGCCCGGGAGACTGGAGGAGTGGACAGCGTCAGAAGCAGGAGCCGAAGTGGGGATTCAGGTGGTCTTTTTTTCTACGTCTGCGTATTTGTCTGCACAACTGTGGGCACTGCATTGGGGGGGACCACTACTGGGGACTACTACTGGGGGCACTGCATTGGGGGACTACTACTGGGTGCACTATATAAGGGGCGCTGCATAGGGGGGACCACTACTGTGGGCACTGAATAGGAAGGACCACTACAGGGGGTACTGCATTGGGGGGCCTGTATAAGGGGGACCACTACTGGGGGCCTGCATAAGGGGGACCACTACTGGGGGCACTGCATAGGGGGATCACTACTGTGGACCTGCATAAGGGGGACCACTACTGGGGGCACTGTATTGGGGGGCACTCCTGGAGGAGGACTACTACTCGGGCACTGCATCGGGGGACTGCTACTGAGGGCACTATATAAGGGGCACTGCATAGGGGGGACCACTAATGAGAGCACTGAATAGGGTGGACTACTACTGGTGGCATTATATAAGGGGCTTACTACTGGGGGCACAAGGGGCACTGCACAGGAGGGACCACTACTGGTGGCACTGAATAGGGAGGACCACTACAGGGGGCACTGTATAAGGGGCACTGCATTGGGGGGGATCACTACTGGGGGCACTGTATAAGGGGCACTACTGGGGGCCTGCATAAGGGGGACCACTATTGGGGCCACTGCATAGGGGTGATCACTATTGGGGGACTGCATAAGGGGGACCACTACTTGGGGCACTGTATTAGGGGCACTATTGGGGGTCTGCATAAAGGGGACCACTACAGGAGGCCCTGTATAAGGGGCACTGCTTAGGGGAATCACTACTGGGGGCCTGCATAAGAGGGACTACTACTGGGGGCACTGTATAGGGGGCACTACTGGGGCCCTGCATAAGGGGGACCACTACTGGGGGCACTGCATAGGGGGAACTACTGGGGGCACTATATAGGGTCTTACTACTGGGGGCACAAGGGGCACTGCATAGGGACGACCACTATTGGGGGCACTGAATATGGAGGACCACTACAGAGGGCACTGCATAGGGGGGATAACTACTGGGGGCCTGCATAAGGCCAAATCTACTGGGGGCACTGTATAAGGGGCACTACTGGGGGCCTGCATAAAGGGGGACCTCTACAGGGAGCACTGCATAGGGGTAGGGTCACTACTGGGGGCCTGCATAAGGGGGAGCACTACTGGGGGCACTTTATAAGGGGCACTACTGTGGACCTGCATAAGGGGGACCACAACTGGGGGCACTGTATAAGGGGAGCTAATGGGGGACTGCATAAGGGGGACCACATCTGGGGTACTGTGTAAGGGACACTACTGGGGGCCTGCATAAGAGGGATTCACTACTGGGGGCATTGCATACTGGGGGTACTGTATAAGGGGCACTACTGGGAGCCTGCATAAGGGGGACCAGTACTGGGGGCACTGCATAGGGGGGACTGTATAAGGGGCACTGCATTAAGGTGCATATAGAATGGAAAGGAATGTTCCCAGAGTGAAGAGACAGGGGTGTGTCTTGTTGACATGCTCCATTTTTCAGTGGCTACGCCCCTTGTGACCGCGCCAATTTTTTTGCGTGTGCACATGGGGGGGCTCCATTTTTCAATTTGCCCTGGGCTCTAAATACCCTAGTTATGCCACTGGCTATAAACTGTTGCACCTTTTTAGAATGCCCACATGAACCCTTGGGTTCATATATGTATCTGTAAATCTGGCTCTGATAATAGCCAGTGCCTTCCCAGCCATCTACCTCACCGCACGTCACTGGAATGGGTAGCTGGGAACAAATATTAGGAGTAATGGCTGATGTGGTCGCTGAAGCATCCTCTGGAATTGTATGTGAGATAATGTCTCCATTGGATGAGTGTCTCACATAAAGTCAGGCCTGCACTAGAACAGCCTGTCCTAGACATACAGTGGTCTCCTGGAAAGGTTACTCAACTGCTTAATATTCAGTGGTAATTCTGTCAAAGAGACTGGACATTTCTGGTCATTCTACTGCCAAATAATGCCATACAGAGCAAAGGAACAAAGTTTTCTCTGTGGTTTCTACCTCTCGGAAACCTCCCAAAACATTATTTCGTTTTGTTGTTTAACATTTATTTATTTAGCAGCCTTTATTTACAGTATATAGCAGCACAATATTATGAGGTTCTTTACAGAGAATGGCTAATCATTCACTTCAGCCCTGCCTTGGTGGTGCAGTCAGACTGGGTACACACAGTACAGTCAGGGGCTGATCGGGTAAAACTCTCCTGATCAGCCGTGCAATGTGTTCCCAGTGTGACCCCCTGTCAGCTGACTGTAAGCCATGTACACACTGTTCATACATAGGGGTATATTTACTAAGGTGCGGGTTTTTAGAAGTGGTTTTGTTGCCCATTGCAATGTGTTCCCAGTGTGACCCCCTGTCAGCTGACTGTAAGCCATGTACACACTGTTCATACATAGGGGTATATTTACTAAGGTGCGGGTTTTTAGAAGTGGTTTTGTTGCCCATTGCAACCAATCTATACAATCTAACGTCCATTCACTCGATATCGAAAGAATGGGCCAACGATTATTTAGGTGTGTACCCAGCTTTAGTTTACAATCACAGGACACACAGATACCACTTACCTGTAATCTGACCTTTCCCAATCTGCTTAGTCACTAAAGTCACCCATGATAGGCTACCTGATCAGCTCCATAACAGGGCAGGAATGCGCCCTGTGCAGGCCTGGCTCCCACACATGTGACATCATTACATCACATCTAGGGGTGGGGCAGTTGGCTTTGGGAAATAGAGCACTGCCCACAGTTCCACAAGCTGCAGGGTGTCTGCCCGGAGCTTCCCTTGGACCCACCAGGTGACTCTGCAGTAGCATTACTGGCTGCAGACTGCCATTCCAGGCACCCTGCAAGCTACCTGCAGGTGCAATGGTACATTGACGCAGGTGCCGCCTCCAGGGCTCTGCGCCCTGTGTGACAGCACCACTCGCACACACCTAGTTATGGCCCTGTACCTGATATACTGTATCTTCTGTCCACCATTCACATATATTGAAAATGACTCTGCAGTGTTACAATAAGGGGAGCAGGACTACTATACAGGGGAACAATGTCTAGAGGCTTCGTTAAGCAAATAGCATTTCGCAGGTAAGTAAACATCGGACTGTATTGTAACATAGGGGCCTATTCATTAACACATAAAATTTGATGGAGGTAATTAGGTTTAGAACTCGCATGGAGTTCTACCTAATTACAGGAGGAATTCATCATTCCTCCTCTCCATAACTATCTATTCCGAAAAGCTGTCATTTTTGCGATGACAGCTTTTCGGGAAATAGTTATCCCTCTCTGCACTAACTTACCGCAGCTGGAATCCGTGCTGCACATGCGCTGTTACATTTGTAAACCCAGCGCACGATCAGCACTACTTAGAGCTGCGGTAATTTTGTGTACCCCGACCAGCCTCCGGAGCCAGAGGACGCACCAGAGTGCCGGAGGGAGCTGCGGGGCACCTGTCCAGCTGTAAGCAGGTAAGTTTCACCTGCTATTCGCCACCTCACAGTGGCGGATAGTACCGCCATCAAATTCCGAAAATACATAATTTTCGGAATTTGATGAATACCATAATTTCCATGGAGTGTGGAAATTAACGCAGGGGAACTTAACCAGGATATATCAGTGATATCTCCTGCGTTAAGATACTTCATGAATACTAAAATAACGTTATTTAAGGAAAATGTCCTTAAAAACGTTAATCTAGTGTTGATGAGTAGGCCCCATAGTCAGCTGCACTCTGCCTTAACTCTAGATTTTGTAAGGGTTTTTCCTTTCACAATATTTATCAACATTCCCTTGGCAATTATGTCTGGCCAGACGGTATTAAAAATAAGTTGTTTTATACTTTGTATATAATGCCAGATGGATGAGATGTCTGAAATAAAACACCCCCACCTGACACTCACTCACACATACATACATACATACATACATGTATCCTCTTGTGATCCTCTTGTGATATAGGGCCTGATTCAGACCCACTCGCGAGCGGCTGTCCACTCGCAAGTGGGTCGATGTTCTGCACTGAGCATGCGCACAACGGAGGGAGCTCCGTCGTGCGCATGCGCCAGACGCGACGAGTGAAGGATTTTCCTTCGCTCGTAGTGTCTCTTCAAAGGGGGCGTGCTGTCGATGTTGATTGACAGCACGCCCCCTTTGGTGGGCGTGCCGGGGCGTGCCTCCCTGACGGGGGCGTTCCCAAGGGAACGCCTCCCGTCAGAAGCCGGCCCACTGACATCACTAGTGATGTCAGTGGGAGTGATTTTGGCTCTGATAGAGCCAAAATCACTCCGAGCCTTGTGGTTGAAAAACTCAACCACAGGCTTTTGTACGCAGTTTCGATGGTCGCGATGGTCACGACCATCGCGGCCATCAAACTGCACGCTCGTATAGGCTGTGGGTGGTGACCCACAGCTATACGAGCGTCCAGGAGGACGCTCCATAGTTATGGAGGACGGCCCTCATTCAGAGCGTGCGCTCTGCTCAGAGCGTACGGCTCTGAATGAGGGCCATGTGGTCTTTTTAGAAGGTGATACAGTTTCTCTTATTATATTAAGCATCCAGAAATATTTCATATTTGCGGGTACCCACCAAAAAACTAGTAAATGTAACTACAGCACTACAAACAAAGATATCAGTCTGATAGGGCTTTCGATATCAAGTGAAAGTTCCCAGAAACATGAGCATTGCTGAGTACAGGGTTTTTCCTCACTTTGAACTTTGTGTCTCCAATGTGTGGTAATAACATTACACGTAACAGGGCTTGGGGTGTGACAAACCAACTACTGTTCATCTACAGTATGTACTTTAACCCTTGGAGTGCACATGTCATCAGCGAGGAACATTGTTGACAAGTTACAGGTGTGGGAAGGAATAAGTGTGTAACCCTACACCTCCTTCCTGATAGGTCTTGTGTTGTTTTAAGGTTGACAGAATAAACAAACTGTACCTTCTAGTTTTCAGCTTGGGGAACATTTATGTTATGTAACTTTAAACCATTTGGGGAAAACACGCTGATGCTTCCTTTTATATTGTCTGTGCAACCTATAAATCTTATATATTGTAATGTATACCTTCTGACAGGGCCTACTTTACCTGTGACACATTAATGTACTCCCTTTTCACAGTTATTTTGCAATTTAATTAATCTGAATTTATATAATATGTAGTAGAATACTTTCCAAATGTCCGAATTTACCATCATACCAAAAAGACATTTCTCCTGACTTCCAAAATATATATAGGTGTACATTTAGGGGAAGGCAGTTGTGGGAGGCTTAGTGCATCGGAAGCACTAGAAACACAATTGGGAGGTGTGCAGCTGTGTTATGATTTCCAGCTTTAAAGTGTTAGGAGGTTCTGTATGTAGCAGCACTACATGAATTAGGGGCATATTTATTAACATTATTTTTTCTAAAATAATGTGAAAACAAGTGTTTTCACACCCTTATCACATTATTTTAGTATCACTTACATTTATTAAAGGGCAATTGGGGTAGTTTTCCTGAAAAATTACTCCTATCCCTTCAATTCACATATTTTTAGTAAGCAAATCGCATTTCCCATACTTGTAATGGGAAATGTGATCTGCCTAGATTTACTAGAAATATATTGTGAAAAAACACCGGGGGAAGCCCTGTGATAATAACGCCACCTTCAGATGGCGTTATTAGGGCTTACCCTGGATCCCCAACTCCTGCTCTGCTTTAACAGGCAGAGCAGACCCGGGAACCCGCCCCTGTGATCAGCTTTGTGGTCTAAATCATAAAGTGCATACACACAGTCAGATTTGTCAGATGAACGACTGAACGATTTACAAATGATTTGCAAACGATTGAACGATTTTTGACTGCATTAAAATTAATGGAAATCGTCCAAAACTGACTGCAAACACATCAGATGTCAGATATCGTTATCTGACAAATGGGAACGCGCATCGTTCAGACATGTCAGATGTTCCTTAAGATATGAACGATTTTTTAAATCGTTATCGTTCAGATCTAAAGAAAAATCTGACCGTGTGTATGCACCAATACTTGCCGACAATCAGTTCCCTCCTTCCGGGAGGGAGCTGATTGCCGGCTAACAGCGGGGGCGTGCCCGGCCATCGATGGCAGATTGGGGGTGGAGCCGGGGTCAAAGTCGCGTGATCGCATAATCGTGGCCCCGCCCACTCTTCACAATGCCGTTATTTTCAGCATTGTGAAGCAGGGGGCGGGGCTACAATGACGCGATTCAGAGCGAATTGCGTCACCGCCCCCCCCCCCCCACTGCAGGGTTTTTTAGTTTGTTCTGGGGGTAGGTCGGGAGGGTTGCTGGCTGCCGGAAGGCTTGCCTGCCTTTCCAGGGGACCGGGAGCGGCACCCGAAAATCAGGAGGCTCCTGGCCAAATTCGGAGGGTAGGCGCAAGCCTGGTCTAAATAGACCACAAGGTGATCACTGTAAAAAAACAAAAAATTTTCTGCATCCAGGGACCCATGATCGGTGCTCCGGTGATGTCCTGGGCTCCAGTCAGCTTGTCTCCGGCCTCCTGCACTGTGAACCTGGTCAGTTGCTGCATAGAGCATGTGCAGACACATCCTCCCTATATTTTTTTCAGAAAAATACAGAGAGAAGTGTGCGGACGTGATTCGCAAGGACAGAGCTTTATCCCAAACTCTGTCCCTGCATGCGGATGTTAGTACATCCATGTGATATTTCCTAAATTCGCAATGCAAAATTAGTCGAAAATATCACACTACGACAGCATTTTAAAGGCTGATTGTAGTAAATAGGGGCCTTAGTGCATTTAAAGGGGTCATAGACTTGTTGCTATTCACAGAGCCAGTTACCGTGGAGAAGTTCATTACTTCTCCAGTGGCACCCCTGCTCCGTTGCCGAATGGCATCACCATTCTGTAGTATGGTGAGTGCAATTCATTAAAGGACGTAAAGCTGAGCTTTCCACTTCTCCTCTATGTTCACATTCGCCATCTCAGGATGGCGTAGTCTGAACACCGTGACGAACTGGGTAGGGAAGTTGCTTACTTCCCTGTCTTCTCTCCAGCACCCAGCGCTGGCTCCACCCCTTGACATCCCAGCAGCCACTGCAGCCTCTCCTGAACTGCGACCCGGCACATGCGCAGAACGGATCTGGCTGCCAACTCCTCGCTTCCCAGAGAGGACCCAAGCTGAAAACAGTATCGCAGGTCAGATACCGGATCACCTCGCCAGAAGGATGCAATAGTGAAAAGTAATAATTTATTTACGCAAATCTACTGTACATAGAGGCCAAAGTATTTTATTCAAAGCAGTGTTTATGTGCTATGCTGTCTCCTGTTCGTTTTCCAAGGGAAGCATCGAGGTTGCCCACTCCCGGCTTGCTCGCTCTCTGCCTCCCATCTCTCAGCTGTATTCTGGAGCTAGATGCCCAGAAAAGGGTATACAGGCATATTTATTACTGTTAATTTTACTAAAATAATGTGTTTTCACACCCTTTTCATGTTATTTTAATATCACTTAAAATTATTGATGTGCGCCGACCCCAATGTTTTTGTTTTGGATCTGTATCTCCTCGTGTTTTGGATCAGGATTTGGTTTTGCCAAAACCGCCCCTTGCGGAAATCACATAATTTGGGCCTTTTTTGTTCCTACAGTATTATTAACCTCAATAACATTTATTTCCAGTCATTTCCAGTCAATTTCGACCACCTCACAGCTCACAATATTGATTTCATCTAGTTTAGGCCAAAAGGTTGCATCCAGCTCATACTTGTCAACATTCATTTATCCTCCCCGGGAGAAGCCCGAGGAGGAGAAGCAGGTAGGAGGTATTGGGGACGGGCCGGACTGAGCGTCATTAAGCACCGCCCCCGAATGGGGATTTGGTATATTTAAATAAAGGTGTGGCATCAAATGATGTGATTCTAACGCATCATTAGGCCATGCCCCCTACTCGTGGACCCGCCGGTCTGCAAGAATATTTGCCTTATTCTGCCCAGTTCACTAGGAAGTGGGCAGAATGCGGGTGAAATGCCTACCCTTCCAGGGGTGCGGGGGGTTACCCAAAAAATCGGGAGCCTCCAGCGACTTCCAGGAGAGTAGGCATTTATGATCCAGCTAGCTAGCTTATTAAGCCAAGTGACAGCAGTGGGCAGCACTAATATGTGGTAGTTCAGCCTCCAACATGGCACAGAGTGGCACTGCAGTGGTAGACAGGATGGCAGTTTAATAAACTATACGACCCCTAGGAAGTTTAAAAGCCAAAAATGTTTTCCTTAACTAGGTCAGAGGCCCGACAAAGTTGGAATATGTTTATGGACTAAAGACAGGAGGGAAAGAACAGAAGGATTGATTAGTTTTTAATTTATTTATTTGAATGTTTTGATATATATTTTTTTATTTTTAGTGGATTGATAATATTAATTTTATTTCACTTTTATTTTTTTTACACTGGGGAAGAGCACCCCTGAACGAGGCAGCAGCCCCTTGATGAATAACACAGACCGCACCTCTTCTTTATGGACAACAAAGCGGAGTGCGGACAGACCACCTGCAGAGTCACAAATACAGGGACGATAAACTGCGGTCTGGCTGGCAGTGTCACCAAACAATAATAGCGCAGCTAAGTTGCTTACGCACGCAAACAAAAAAAAGAAAAAGAGCACTTTTATTTTTTTACACTGGGGAAGAGTACCCCCCTGGACAACACAGCAACCCTTTATGGACTGCAGCCCTAGCCCCTTGATGGACAGGACAACAACACAGCAACAGCCCCTTGATTGACAGAACAAGTGACACAGCAGCTGCAGCACTCACTGAAGCTCCCCTTTATATACTGCAGCCCCAGCCCCTTTATGGACAACACAGCAGCAGCCTTCAGCCCCAGACCCTTACAGGAGAAGTTGGACAACACAATGACAAAGACAGTGACAGCAACACGTCTATTGAGTTCACCATTCACCAGCTTTTTGAGCAGTTTTCGTACAAAACTACGCCAAGCCCTTAAATATGCATTCTTTTAGTAAGCAGATCGCATTTTCCATACTTGTAATGGGAAATGCAATCTGTTTCAGATTTACTGTGATAATAACGCTATCTGGAGATGGCGTTATGTAGGGTTACACCTTGTTTCATCTACTCCAGCTCAGCCTGCTGACAGAGAAAGCAGAGACCAGAGTCGGCCTGTGTGTCTGATGGACCACAGGCCGATTACAAAGAAAAAATGTAGAAAAATTTTAAAAAATCACTTACCTGCACCAGAGGCTAGTGATCGGTGAGCTCTTCCGAGATTCCGGTCAGCTGATCGCTGGGCACTTGCTCTGTGACCCCAGTCAGCTGTTCTGTGCTTTGAAACGGAGATGTCGGCAGGCACACAGCAGAGAGCAGCTGACTGGGGTCACGGAGCAGGAGCCCGGCGTTCAGCTGACTGGAGGCACGGATGAGATCTCTGATCGCCATGCAGGTAATTGTTAGCTAAGAGGGGGATCGTGAGGAGGGAGGCAGCCGTGGGGGGCAGTGTTAGCTGGCAACAGGGTCAGAGATTTCTCGGGACCTTTTCACTAAATGCGATATTTGATACATCCTTGTGATGTATACAAATATCGCATTGCGAATTTGGGTGATATCATAATAACCCATCCGCATCTGAGATTCGAATTATGATAATAAGCCCCATAGTAAGCTGCACAAATTGCTTTCTCGCAATCAGAATTCCGGCTTGTTATTTAAAAAAATGTTTTTTTGCTTTCTATATAATGCACAAGGAAGTCAACAGTGTTTTAAAATAAGCTACTTCAGTGTTTTTCAAACCCAGTTCTCATGGAATCCTAGTGTGGGGTACACACTTGACCGACAAGACCCAGTGACCGACAAGACCCAGTGACCGTATATAACCAATTTTAGTAAGCATACACACTTACCAAGCGGCCATACGATATGTCTCACCAGACATCACAGTTGCAATGTAATTGTCGCAGGTTCTTGTGGCTACATATGGGTTGGTCAGTGGATCATCTGTACACACCTGCAGATGTGAACGATATACATATATTTCAGATTTCACATCTGCCATGCTGCACAGCCAATGTGATATATCTTTGAAAGCAGAGCTGAATTAAAGTCTGTGGGGGCCCCTGGGCAACAAACTTGTGGGGGCCCTTATATACCACCATTTCTTGTCACCCTAGGAAATTTTTTTTTCCTTTTTATTCACCTTAATGTCCCCAGCAGTAAGGCCCCTCTTGCAATGCCCACTGTAGTAGTGCCCCAGTAGCAATGCCTCCAGTAATGGTCCCCCCTATGCAGTGCCCACTATAGTAGTCCCCCTTATGCAGTGCCCCCTGTAGTAGTGCCCCTTATGCAGTGCCCCCAGTAGTGGTCCCCCTATGCAGTGCCTCTTATATAGTGGTCCCCCTATACAGTGCCCCTTATATAATGCCCCCAGTATTGGTCCCCCTATACAGTGCCCACAGTAGTGCCCCTTATATAGTGCCCCCAGACCCAGTAGTGGTCCCCCCCTATGCAGTGCCCCTATTATAGTGGACTCAGTAGTAGTCCTCCTATGCATTGCCCCCAGTAGTAGTTTCCCTATAACAGAGCTCCCAGTAGTTGTCCCCCCTATGCATTGCCCACAGTAGTAGTCCCCGCTATTCATTGACCCTAGTAGCGCCCCCCCAGTGCCACCATCAAGCGCCCCCCCTATACAGTGACCCCTGTAGCGGTCCCCCCCTATGCAGTGCCCCTTACACACACACAAAAAAAACAAAAACACAACTTACCTGAATCCCCGCTCCTGATGCGACTGCCGCT
The DNA here is from genome assembly GCA_031769625.1 of Taudactylus pleione. Classification (NCBI taxonomy): domain Eukaryota; kingdom Metazoa; phylum Chordata; class Amphibia; order Anura; family Myobatrachidae; genus Taudactylus; species Taudactylus pleione. The sequence continues at coordinate 13,585,742 of JAUIMM010000177.1, read as the reverse complement.
GTCCGCTCCGAGTCCAGGCTCTTCTCCTGCACTATGGGAGAGACGTCAGCGTCATGACGTCTCTCCCATCATCAGGGGGGAGCTGGAAGGCGGAGCTCATGAGTGAGCTCCAGCCGGATCCCTCCGTTGACGCAGCAGCCAATAAGAGTCTGTCTGACTCTCATCGGCTGCTGTAATAAACACACAGCTGCCGGCGGCGGTTGTGTGTTTGTAACTGTGTAGTATGGCTGCGCTCACTACGGTCTACACTACACTAGCGACGGGGACACTAGCTGAGGGTGCAGACAGCGGACCCCGGTCAGTGCCGTAAATTCATCCCAGACACAAGTTATAATTTGGTGCCCTCCCCGACACAGCCGCTGACGCTGTAATGTAGCAATTCGCATGCAGACAGGCTATAGATAGATGAAGGCAGCAGCTGATGGTCTGACATGGAGCTCTCCACTAGTGTATGGTGGCTTCTCAGGTGCCGGGAAGGGGTGCCATGTATTGGGCGGCCGTGACAGTACACTCCGGGTACATAGTTACAGCTCTAAGTGGGGTGAATATATTGTGGACAATGGAGGAGGTGCCCCTTCAGAGCTGGAGCCCGGCGGCAGGCGCCTCCATTGTCTCCCATTGTTCTGCCCCTGACCCCGGTGCAAGCTACTGGCTGCACCGCTGCTAGTGGGAGCCCCTCCGTGTGTGGGGGCCCAGGGACGACCGCCCCTGTCGCCCCACCCTTAATCCGGCCCTGTGTGAAAGAAGTTGTTCACAGATGCATTGTGTGTACACATGAGCAGATGCACTAAACGCTATATAGTTTGTCGGCTGTACGAACGATATATTGTCTAGTGTGAACCCTGTATGTTTTCCAGATTATCTAGATGGAGCCAGAATGTCGACAATCAGAATGCCGACATGGTCATTTGGTTGACAATCAATATATAGACTGCATTTTGGTTGACATGTTTAAAATGTCAACACGTTCAGAATGTTAACCGTTAACATGTCGACATCAAAATGTGGACATATGGTCACCTCAGACAGCCGACTACACCCCCTCATCTGCCATTGGATTCATTGGCTGCCAAATATAAAATAGATTTAGCATAGGCCAGCAACCACTCTTAGGGGTTTATTTACTAAAGTGAGAGTTTTTAGAAGTGGAGATGTTGCCCATAGCAACCAATCAGATTCTAGATTTATCTTCTAGAACGTGCTATTTAAATGTTAAGTAGAATCTGAATGGTTGCTATGGGCAACATCTCCACTTCTAAAAATGCTCACTTTAGTAAATATACCACTTATAGTTTAGTTCTTGCCTTATTATTTACGCTAACTGAAACTAAGACATATCATCGCTTACTCAGAGGAGTTATTCTATCCAGACCCATTAAAGCACGCCATTCCAGTATGTTGAAAATATAATCTTTTTTAAACTTCTTAGATTCCATGGACTCATATTCAGTTAGTGTCCCTTTTATCAAGGAAATTAGCATCATTACTAGCTTTAGCCTTTGCGGCCATGTTAACCTATTACTTATCCATGAATGGCTCAGACCTCGTTGAGCTAGCATTAGATGTGTAGAGTGAAGCAAGTTTTCATTTTGGTGATTTATTTATTTTATTATATATTTACTGGATAAGGCAGGAATTACATGCAGATCTTTAGGACTGAGGGCCTGATTCAGCGGCGCTCGCAAAAAGCGAGCGCTCGCTCTGAATCAGGGCGGCCGCTTTTTTAAAAAAACCCGGCCTCCTGGCCGCTCGCTAAGCTGTGGGTGACCACCCACAGCTTTTGCGAGCGGCCAGGTGATGGTCGCGAGTCGCGACCATCGGGCTTGCGACGAGAACCTTGCGGTAGGGTCTCGTTCCCACAAGCGCCAGTGAGCTCCTTGCTCTAATATAGCAGGAAGCTCACTACTTCAGTAGGGCCACCCACAAACGGCAGGTGTTCCTTCAGGAACTCCTCCATTTGACCAGCCACCAGTGGCAAACGCAGGATTTCCAGAGGGGTGTTTCCAAATGCTTGATTTTAGAGTGAGTGTGGCCAGTCCATGAAGAGGGTAGAATTAGCACTTAACCAGCTTTAATATGCGTCATACAAAGTAAATTGTGTGTCATAATTCCAGCATATACAGGACCAGCGATCACAGTAAGCCATTAAATGCTGACTGAGCTGAATGTATTTATTTTAGATGTGGGCACCATTCCAGAGTATTAGAGCAAGTCCGGGAGTCTGAGGGGAGGCAGCAGAATAATCTAGCACTGCCCTGGACATAAATGTACACATTGGGCTCTATAGCAGCACATCCCTAACAGTGAATGATTTCCAGATCTCCTAGTTGGTGCACAGGTTATTTATTACTGACTGATACATGTTAAGATCCACAGGTAGTGCTAATAATTTCATTTGTGATACTGTGAAGAACACGCAGCACTATTAATATTCTATTACATTATTATTTCTATTGTGGTCATGGTGTGGGCTGGGGAGGGGGGTTTCCAGGCAGACGGAAACCCCCCCTGCGTTTGCCTATGGCCACCCCCCCTCCCCGCCTACAAAACAGGGCGAGCTGTCGATCAACATCGACAGCCGCCCCGTTTGTAGCGAGCCCGGAGCGAGTGAATTTCTCACTTGCTCCGGGGCTCGCGCATTGCGCACGCCACGCATGTGCAATGCCCCACCATCTACCCGCTTGCTAGCGCATAGCGCTTGCGAGCGGGTCTGAATCAGGCCCTGAGTGCGAGTGTTTATGTCTGTTCAAATATTTCACACACAGTAAAACGCTGAGTTTTGCATCACACACAAATCTTTCCTTAGGCTGGACTTGATGACGACTTTCCTGCAGTTCTAACTGACAGTACAAGAATAGAGAATTGACAAGTGATGTTTCCCCCAGGGGACTGGTATTGAATCTGTTGTAGTCCTAGAAAACATTCATTAGTTGTGAACAGGTGTTAAAAATGATTTAATGAGTTGCTTTGGGAAAAGATGTAATGATCTATATAGTAGCACAAATGCATCCAGTTCTGTTCCTGTATAGAGTGAAACCTTAGTTCCCACACAGATCTGTCAGTAGGGGCAGCAGGGAGGAATTGCATGATATTTCCTATTGCGTACGAAAATAGCACATTAAGTTCTGATGGCAAACATAAAGGAAATGGGAACAGTGATGTGGTTTGACCTCTCAGTAAATGTGACGTGTACACGTAGTGCTGCTGTCTATACTGACTTTTTTATATAGACAGATGTGAATCTAGTTGATATATGTTGGGTGTGGTCTGTAAATTAGTATTTAGTCAATACCCTCCACAAGGGAAGATTGGGGGGAAAGCTGGATTTAAGGTAGTTGCACACACGGAGATGGGGGTGTGACGCCATAGACCAATAGAAATCTGGCAAGTTGATTCTTATTGGTCACACCCAACTATGGCAGGCATGTACAGACAGTATTGCTGAGTGCTATGATACAGTTCCCTGGATTCTGCACTGGCCCACTGTGCCCAGCCCACCAGTCCCCTAATAGCATACCTGCCTACTTTTGAAAAAGCATTTCAGGGAGATTGTGAAAGCAACACCTACTGTATGAGCACGGCGGTAAAGTGGACGTGTACTGCTACATCTGATAGGCGTGTCATAAAGGGCTCTATTTATTAACATTATTTTTACTAAAATAAAGTGAAAAAGGGTGTTTTCACACCCTTTTCACATTATTTTAGTTTCACCTGTAGGGGTTGGAGTAGAATTAGTAAAATTCTACTCCAACCCCCAGTATCACTTATTTTTAGTAAAGCAGATCGCATTTCCCATAATTGTAATGGGAAATGTGATCCGACCATAGTTACTAAAAATAAATTGTAAAAAACACCGGGGGAAGCCCTGTGATAATAACGCCACCTGGAGGTGGCGTTATCCAGGGTCTCCCCCCGGTTACCGGGCTCCCACTCTACTCTAACGGGGAGAGCAGAGGCGGGAGCCGGTACCAGTAATCAGCTATGTGGTCTAAACAGACCGCAAGCTGATTGCTGTAAAAAAAAGAAAAAAAAAATGAAACATTTTTTTTTACTTTCCTGACTCCAGGGACCGGTGATCGGGCCTCCGGTGATGGTTCCTCTCCGGTCAGCTGGTCTCCCACAGTGCACTGCTGCCCGGTCATCACGTGATCGGGCCCCAATGCAGTATGGGAGATCACCTGATCGGGAAGCCTGGAGAAGATCACCGGAGGCCAGGAGGATGCAGGTAAGTGTAATGAAGGGAGGGGGGGTCGCGGGGGTCCGCGATCGCGGTGGGCGGGGCTTAGCACCGGGGGCGGGGCTTGGCGCCGGTGAGGGGGCAGCAGCGACGGTGGGACGGCGCAGGCTCTTAGTTGCAGTATTTTTTCCGAAAATACCGCAACTAGAGTGCGGATGGGATCCGCAGGGACAGAGCTTTATCGCAAGCTCTGTCCCTGCAAGGGATTTATAGTAAATCCCTGTGATATTGCCTGAATTCGCAATGCGAATTCACTCGGTAATATCACACTACAATCCGCATTCAATATGCGGATTGTAGTAAATAGAGCCCACAGTGACTTACATACAAATGTAAACAATCCCAAAAGCAGTTACTAAGATCTATTTGTTAATGAAAACACACTGATATTTTTCAAATAATTCATATAGCCATAGAGGACATTGTGCCAAGTAATAACCAATGCATGGAAATGATAATGATCCCATTTGAATGTATATATATATATATATATATATATATATATATATATATCTGTTTCTTTTTAATATAACAGCTTCATAATGGGGGTAAGGTGCAATCAGGGAGATAGATAGACTCTTCAGGGAGTCTTCCTGACAATGAGGGAGAGTTGGCAAGTATGCCTAATAGGATTATATATTAAATAGGATAATATATTAGGGCTCTATTTATCAGTCTGTGTTTACCCGCATACGCTGAGGCACTCTCGCTGTATTTTTTCCGCAGAAATACAGTGAGAAGCGTGCGGTGATGATTCGCAGGGACAGAACTTGCGAGAAAGCTCTGTCCCTGCTTGAGAATGTTAGTACATTCTTGTGATAGTTCACAATGCGAATTTAGGTGACATTTTCACACTACAACAGCATTTGAATGCGGATTGTAGTAAATAGGGGCCCAAATGTATACAGGTTCAATTTATTTTGTCCTCTTTTCAGCCTATGACCAATATGATGTTGTTGTAAAAACAGTCAGTTTTGGTAATAGACGTCTGGTGCAACAAAGCTGTAATATCAAAAGCAGAAGAAAATACCCTAGTTGGGCAATAGTTAACTACTTCCTATTTTTGTGTTTACTGGATAAAGCGGCAGTATACTGCAAAATATATACATAGGTGACCACCTTACTGGATAAAGCGGCAATATACTGCAAGATATATACATAGGTGACCACCGTACTGGATAAAGCGGCAGTATACTGTAAGACATATACATAGGTGTCCACCTTACTGGATATAGCGGCAATATACTGTAAGACATATACATAGGTGGCCACCTTACAGGATAAAGCGGCAGTATACTGTAAGATATATACATAGGTGACCACCTTACTGGATAAAGAGGCAATATACTGTAAGATATATACATAGGTGACCACCTTACTGGATATAGCGGCAATATACTGTAAGACATATACATAGGTGGCCACCTTACTGGATAAAGCGGCAATATACTGCAAGATATATACATAGGTGACCACCTTACTGGATATAGCGGCAATATACTGTAAGATATATACATAGGTGACCACCTTACTGGTTATAGCGGCAATATACTGTAAGATATATACATAGGTGACCACCTTACTGGATATAGCGGAAATATACTGTAAGATATATATATATAGGTGACCACCTTACTGTATATAGCGGCAATATACTGTAAGATATATACATAGGTGACCACCTTACTGGATATAGCGGCAATATACTGTAAGACATATACATAGGTGACCACCTTACTGGATATAGCGGCAATATACTAGGGCTGGATTAAGCCTTGGGGGCGGGTTGCCGTAGCTAGACATTGTAGTACCCTGGCAAAAGACAGTCTCAGCGCTCCCTCTCCATTTATACATATACTATATCTATCTATATAAACCATTATATTTTGTGTAGTAAATGTCCCCCACTCTTTCCCTTATATATATCATTTATACATTTGATTTTTTTTCTCCTCCCAACAATTCATCACTGCCATCCCTTTTATAATATATTGAAATGATTTAGACTCCCCCTTTACCCCCACCCCTATATATTTAATGACCCCCCTTGACCCCACCCCTTAAATAATATATTGAGTGATCTCCCGCTCTCACCACTTATATATTTAATGAATATCCCCTAATCATCCGTATTCGCCCCCTGGGCCCCCCCCTTAATCCGGCTCTGCAATAAACTGTAAGACATATACATAGGTGACCACCTTCTGGTTATAGTGGCAATATACTGTAAGACATGTACATAGGTGACCACCTTCTGGTTATAGTGGCAATATACTGTAAGACATGTACATAGGTGACCACCTTCTGGTTATAGTGGCAATATACTGTAAGACATGTACATAGGTGACCACCTTCTGGTTATAGTGGAAATATACTGTAAGACATGTACATAGGTGACCACCTTCTGGTTATAGTGGAAATATACTGTAAGACATGTACATAGGTGGCCACCTTAGTGGATTTTAACACTAAAACATCTATTTACCATTGCACCCATGAAAGCACCTGTAATTTAACAAATAGATTACCCCCCCCCCCAGTGCAAACTTTGTAGCAAAATCTTGGAGTTATATGAACGGAGTCTACACCAGTAGTGTAGAGCTCCTGTGAAAATCTCCATGACATTCATGTCCCCATATTTTAATTGCGAATGCAGTGGCCAGGAAGGAAGCACATGTGCAATAGAATATGCTTTTTTCTCCTCAAGATGCTAAAAGTTGAGCTTCTTAAATTGGGAGAAGCAGTAATAAAAAAGATGCACTCATTGCTTGATAAATAGACCCCTAGATTTTAAGTGCAATCTCACATCTCTTGTATATTCTGAGACGTTACATATATATTCTGACAAGAACACTCGAATAGTGTTTGAAGGCAGGTATATTTGTCCCAAGTTTGTGATCTACATGTTTTAAAAACACCCAGGAAAATTTTTGATGTTGTTTAAACGACTGAGAGCTTTTGGGCTTTGGTAAAAGCCAGGTAAGGGTTCCTAAGGATATGGATGAAGAGTGATAGTGGGCTTCATCAATTAGGCCTGCTGAAGAACTGCTGAAGTACGATATTGGAGATTTATATAATAATGTAAATATTACATCTCAAGTACTATTACAAAGGGGAGTTGGTCTGGCACTCATTTTACACCTGTTTACACAGTACCACCACCATACTACCTTTGTGTCCACATATACAGTATGTATGTTGTTGTAAGACCTGCATGATCGGGACCCCTCTGGTCACCTGTTCCCACACCCAAGAGATAGTCAGGGCAAATAAAAGCAGACAGGAGCAGATGCATCATCAACCTATGCACATGCTAATGCCACACATGGTGACAGGGGGATACATACTATTTTAGTTTAACAGCCTTGGGTTTTATGGACCATTATACTCAGAGCACTGAAAAGGCAAAGTAACCTTCGCAGGAGTCACAATCTGTATATTAGGGGTAGAGATCGAACACATTTTACCAGTCAATGGGTGGGGGGCCTGTTTTTTTTGAGCAGCACCCCTTTTCATAGAGGCTCCAGTCCTGCAGAAACCAGGCTTGGTCTGATTTCCACTGTGAAATGGAGACCCCAGGCATGTGGTCTTCCTGGTTTAGTAAGAACCAGCCCAGGTTATCTAAAGCCAAGGCTGGTTGATCATTTTGGTGGCACACACTGCCCAATTCTATTAATTTTTTTTCATTACAAAATCATTTAATTGCAGCATTACTTAATATTTTGTTGAAGAGACACACTTGATTTTTCTAATAACCATTCTGCATTGATAGAAAAATAAATATATGTAGACAAAATAACCATATAGTAGACAAAAGAGCCATATAACTTGAAAAGTATACGGTACAACTTTTTTTTCATGTATAAAAGCGATGATGACATGTGCCTGTAGGGAAATGGGTATGTAATGCCAGCTGATGGGATGCCTCCTGTCATAATACCGGCAGCGGCATCCCAATGGTATCCCGACAGGGGTCGGATAAGTATACATACCCCCCCTTCTCCCCCTAACCCTTCCTTCCTGTAGCCTAACCCTCCCCAGTCTGCACCCTAACACTCCCCGTTAGTGCCTAAACCCTAACCCTCCCCGCTTAGTGCATAACCCTAATCCCCCCAGTGGCGCCTGGCCCTAAACCTACCCTCTAGGGGTACCTAACCCTAACCTCCCTGCCCCCCAGAACCTAACGCTAACCCTGCTAACTTATCTAAATGCATCCTCCTGGATTCCGGCATCGGGATAAAGATAGGCGGCGGTATTTTGATGCCTATCTTAAGTCCCTTGTCAGGATTGAGACCTCATAACTACATCCCACCTTTAGGTATGTGGTCAGTATGCCAACACTAGTCCACAATCAGTATGTCGACATGACAATGCTGGTGGTGGGATTCCGTCACTGGTGTAATGCTACTTATAGCATTGTAACCATGTGGGCATTATGGGCGGGATGTACTAAGAAGTGAAATGCAATCAAAACTCCGAAAATCCATGTTTTGGAGTTTTGGATGCATATCCATATGTACCAAGCTCTGGAATGCGATACATTTCGGAGCTTGGACCCGGTGGGTAGCTCCATTTTTAAATGGCATTACCTTAGGGAAGCCTATGGGCTTCACTTCGCAACTCCCCCTGAAAGGGATCCAATCAGATCCCCCTCAGCACCCCCTGCAGCATGTGCAGAATGATGCCAGAGGGACTTCATGTTTACAGTTATAAGACCAGGGCCACAACTAGGGGGGGGCTGGAGGTGCACGTGCACCGGGTGAGCCGCTGTACCTGGTGCCAGTGACCTCCAGCCCGGCGCTGCAGAGAGGCTCCAAGCCGGACGTCCGCTGGTAATATTTATTACCAGCGGGCGCCCGGCTCCTTCTCTGCAGCGACGCGGTGTAGCCGGAGCCGGAGGCTGGAGTTCTCTCCCGAACTCCAGCTTCCGGCTTTCCCCACGGGCACTATGGGGGAGACGTCATGACATCTCCCCCATAGTTCCAAGGAGCAGCCGGCGGACCGGACGCGACGCTGGATGCAGGAGCGGGGTTCAAGGTAAGTATTTTTTTTTTAATAAGCTGCACTACAGGGGCATTATTATGGGGGCAGGGGCATTATCACAGGGGCATTACTATGGGGGCATAGGCAATAAGGGGCATTACTAATGGGGCATGAGCACTACAGGGGCATTACTATTGGGGCATGGGCACTACAGGGGCATTACCACAGGGGCATTACTGTGGGGGCATGAGCACTACAGGGGCATTACTGTAAGGGCACTACAGGGATATTACTATGGGGCATGGGCAATACAGGGGCATTACTATGAGAGCATGGGCACTACAGGGGCACAGGGGCATTACTATGAAAGCATGGGCACTACAGGGGCATTAATATGGGAGCATGGGCACTACAGATGCATTACTGTATGGTGGGCACTACAGGGGCATTACTATGGGGGTATTAACATATGGGCATTACTATGGGGGCATTACAATATGGGCACTACTGCAGGGGGAATTACATGGGGGGCGCCAAATTACTGTCTTGCCCCTGGTGACAAAAATCCTAGTTTCGGCCCTGATAAGACCCATGTCGGAATCCTAGCGCCAGCATTGTCATGTCAATATACTGACTGCACACATAGTGTCGACATATTGTAGCAAACCCATCTCTGTAAAAAGATCATGCCGGTCACACAGACAATAAGATTCCAGTGCAGATAGTAGAAGGATGAAATGCTGTATGTGGTTGGAATTAACATGAAAGCCAAGACTGCATAAACCTATAAACTATAGAGGCAAGTTCAGAGAAGCACAAGATTATTATTAGGGATGTGCGCTGACCCCCGTGTTTTGGATCTGTATCTCCTTCAAGGTTTTGGATCTGGATTTGGTTTTACAAAACCACCCTTGCGTGTTTTGGTTTTACTCTGTATTTTTTCTAAAAAATCATAAAAACAGCTGAAATCACATAATTTGGGCCTGCTTTTGTTCCTACAGTATTATTAACCTCAATAACATCTATTTCCAGTAAATTTTGACCACCTCACAATATTTATTTCATCCAGTTGAGGTCAAAAGGTTGCATCGAGCTATCTGGCTGACTAAGCTAAGCGATAGCAGTGGGCAGCATGAACATGTGGCAGTTCAGCTTCCAACATGGCACAGAGTGGCACTCAGTGGTAGACAGGATGGCAGTTTAATAAACTTTACAACCCCATAGGAAGTTTAAATACCAAGCCTGTTTTCATTAATCAAGAACTAGGTCAGAGGCCCGAGGGAGTTGGAATATATTTATGGCCTGAAGACAGGGAAAGGACGGAAGGATTGATTAGTTTTTAATTTATTATATTAATATTTGATTCTTAAGAAAATGTATGAGGGGAGATAAATGTAGGATCAAGTTCTTCAGTTCCTAAAAAGACATCTTTGATCTGGAGTCGTTTTTTTCTTTATACATCTAATAGAAATGCGGTGGCCTTGCTTGTGGAGGTGCTGCTAAATAGTACACACTGTAAACAAATATTTACTTTGTGCTCTGGAAGTTGTTAAGGACCAAGACTTGCTGTTTACATCAGAGGAAAGCAGCCTGTAGCTTTTCGGCTGAACTACAACTCCCAGTATCCGTGCTATTTGCCGGACCTACTGGAAGCTATTTGTCAACAATGGGTGTCTCAGGTTACCTCAGCCTGCTTTAAGCACTGTATGTAACATGTAGATATGTATGTAATGTAACCAATATACACAACTAATTTTTGCATTTAACGTATTTGCACTTTATTGCACACATCCTGACAGGTTGATGCTCTGTGCTGCTGCTCATATTTCTGGTCTCATGACACCCACCATCTACAATCTACATTATCCAGTTATTCCGCTTAGAGTTCCCTACATACAAAGGAGCCAGGCGTTATTGAGATAAACCGTTATTTATAACAGCCTATCAATTCAGTAGGGTCCTGGGGCAACTAGTTGGGGTTGGGAGTAATGAAAAAAACTGGGTACATTTTAAAATCTACCATGTTTTGCCCACCGAATTAACTTGGTGGTTCAGAATTTTTTTCTTATATGAAAGGGGCATATAAGGGATGCTGTCTGTGGCCAAAAAAATGTATGGACATTTTTGGCATTCAGCAACCACATGTAGAAGATTTCAGCGGCTGTGGCATTTCAACTTCCAACATGGCACACCAGGAAACAAATGTTTTTATTATTCATGAGACCTGAGGGACTTGGAGTATGTAAGTAGTTGAAGGCAGGGAAAGGAAGGTTTGATTAGTAGTAAATTTCATTTAATTTTTTGATTCTGAAGCAAATTTATGAGGGAGGAGGGGAGTATTTACAAATAATATTTAAATCATTCACATCAGTCCTTGCCCCAGAAGAATAATTGAGCACTACGCCTGCTGCTGGAAGTGGATCTTCTTCCCAGAAGGGGACCAGGAAGACTACTAGTAGTAGCAGTAGTTTTACAAAAAACAATTGACTGTTAAACAGACCTTTGCAAGGGGGAGCAAGTATGACAGCAGTCACCCAGTTTCACTGACGTCATATGCTGCTATTAGATGTGCATCCAATATCTGCCAATAATTATTATTATTATTATTATTATTATCGTTTATTTATATGGCGCCACAAGTGTTCCGCAGCGCCTTACAATAATGCAGTGTGTTTTAGACAGTTAACTGAGGTCCTGTGTCCCCGCTACCAAATTCCATCTCGATTCCACTTCACTAGAAAAGCAATTCCCAGCCTATACAGGGATGTTAAAAAAAACTTAATTAGCGTACTTCAAATTGCCATTGTACCCACTGTCCACTTAATCACAGATATGTGGACAAGCAGAAAAGAGCAAATGCAAGATTACATGTGTATTGCCTTCAGCTGTACCAACAGCAGCATCTAAGAAACAGCAGTTCCTTCAGAGGCAGGCTACTCTGTGTATCACCAGTTTCACTAAGAGGCATACAGCTGACAACTTTTTAGAAAAACTCAGGGAAGTCATTGCAAAATGGCTTACCCTGCTTAGACTTTCCTCAGGATTTGAGCTCTTTGACAACGCCACCAATATTGTAAGAGCATTACAGCTGGGTGAATTCCAACACGTCCCATGTTTTGCTCACGCAATCAACTTGGTGGTGTAATTTTGTTTTAATAATCACAGGGCTGTGCAGGAGATGCTCTCAATGACCCAAAAAAATTCTGGACATTTTTCACCTTTAGAAGATTGCAGCACCTGCAAGAAATTTTGAATTTGCCCTGCCACCACCTGATGGATCCTCACTCTTTATATGCTTCAGCAGATAGAGGAACAGCAAAAAGCCATCCAAAGCTACACAGCGAACTATGACATTGGAAGAGGAGGGGGAATGTACCTTACTCAAGCTCAGAGAAAAATACTTTCCGTGTTGTGCAAAGTGCTAAAACCCTTCGAAGTAGTCACCTGTGAAGTGAGTTCAGACACTGCCAGCTTGAGTCAGGTAATTCCCCTAATTAGACTGTTGGAAAAGCAGCTTGATAAACTGAAGGAGGAGCCGAAACAAAGCAATTCCTCTAAGTATGTTGGACTTGTAAATCAAAAATAGTTTGGGTCCCCATAAAAATAACCTTAAATAATTGCTTCATGATTGAGGATATTGTTGATGAAGGTGTTGGTTGTGAAGATGGCAGGTGCCTTGATCCTGCGGAGAGAAGAGAGCTAGCTGATGCTGGACTGCTTGTTGGTACTGTTTTAGCCAAAGTATCTGAATTTTGTAAACACTTTTGATGGATGTACTGTAGATGATGTAACATGGAGGAGGTTCCTAGGTGGTTAAGCTTTTTTCAATGTGTACAGATGGCTTGACAATTGTTGTCCGGATTTGGGTAGAAATGATTCCACACATAAGTGGATTTTTTTGTCTTATGCCCAGGCATGACAATGGGCTTTCCTTTATCGTGGGCAACAACTGTTTCCACTGGTGCCTGATTTACACAAACAACATCCTCATCATCAACATCCTTATTAGCGTCATCTATACAAATATCCTCCCCATCTTGGTGTACTTCCACAGAAGCATCCTTGATTTCTATGTCAGCATGTTGACTTGTGCTACTCATCCTGACATTTGCAGAGGACGCACAAGTGGTGGAAGGAGGCTCCTATTCGAGTACAGTTTTGGAAAGACCAGGCTCACACATGGCACGCTGACACACCTAGACTCTCCTGAGGGATTTGTAACAGTTCTGAGCACATAGTTGGTTCCTGTGCCTTAACTATTTTCATCTTTTTAAACCACCAGTCATAAATAAAGGCCAAGGACTTAACCTTTCCTTGCCACTTTGGGTGGTGAAAGGCATATTGCCAATTTTATTTCTTTCTGCAGTTAACTTTCCCTTTGTTTTTTTACCATTGTAAAAGATTGCTTCTTTGATTTTAGATGCTCTGACTTAAGCCCTTGGGCATCGGCCTTCGTAGATGACGTTGACAGCCTTGTATCGTCATCATCGGCAGCACTAGTATGTGGTTTCTGTTCTCCTCTCGTTTTGATCGACCTCCATATCAACAAACTTACACTGCGGTCTGGCCAGCAGTATCACCGAACAATAATAGCATAGCTAACACACACAAAACTGAAAAAAAAATATTTTTTATTTTTTGTGGAATGATTTTATTTAACTGTTATTTTTACACTGGGGAAGAGCACCCCTGGACGAGGCAGCAGCCTCTTGATGAACAACACAGACAACACCCCTTCTTTATGGACAACAATCTTTCTATTGCGTGGGAATCGCACGACGCAAAATAACAGCATCGCCGTATGCACTTATAATGTGTGAGATTCGCTAAAATGGCGCTGGGCGGCCAGTCACAAAATGGCGTCTTGTTTCCATTCGCAAAATGGCGTCGTGCAGATTTAATTTTAAACAGATTCTGTCTCAGCCAATTATCCAGCTTCGACAGTACTGTAGCCCCAGCCCGACAACACTGCACCCTTGAACAACAGACAGAGAAACAGAGAACACGTGCACAGACAGAGCAGCACAGAGCACGTCTGTTCTGTACATTCTCCACAGCCAGAGTGAAAATGGCGCCGATCACTGGGACCTTTATACAATACAAAACCCGCGAGAATCTGACAGCTGGATGATGACGTTTTGTCTCGTTTTGGGATCAGAGTTAGGCGGGAAAACCTGAGCCGGACTCTGATCCCGGCACCGATCAGGAAGTTTGGGTGGGTCCGGTTCTCGGAGAACCTTAGGCCTATTTCACACTTGCCGGTTTTGACCGGGCGGCCAAAAGCCGCCCGTTTTTTTTGCCAGATGTTTAAAAATAGTGGTGGCTGAAAGCAGGTGCCTTCTTTCACACGGCACGGTCGCCGTGTTACAACCGGGAATATCCACTGTGCAGGACGGCTGCCGTGCCGTGTCTGTCCCTGCACGCCAGTGGTGTAAAGGAAACAATGTTTCCTTTCACACACAAGGGCTTGTGCCGGCCGAGTTTGTGTAGCAGCAGCTGCTGCTGCGCATGCCCAATAGATTAAAAAAAAAAAAAAACCCACACATTAAGAGCGGCTCAAAGCCGCTGCTTGTGAAAGGCACTGAGTGCCTGAAAAAACGCCAGGTTCTTGCCCGCCGGGCCAAAACCGGCAAATGTGAAACTGGCCTTACCCGCTCATCTCGAATTATTATACTCAAAGCAGTACTGATATGCGACCTATACAATTTACAAGGTCATGCTCACAAATGAAACAACCTTAAACAAACCAGCATTGTTTAAGTCTGTCTTTTAATTATCATCAAGACAGGTTCAGTATCTGTAGGTTCAGGTTCAGTATCTGTATCTGGTAAGGAGAGTGAAGAAGGCATCTACAGCAGAGTATTGGGAAGTGGGCTGAAATAACAGATCATGATAACTAATTAAATGAATAAATAATATTAAATATATATCACCATCACCTTAACTGTTTCTCATGAGGAAATAATTTTCTTATTTCATCAATCACATGGCAAATAGTGTATGGAATTATTTCACTGAACACATAAAATATTACAAACACTATTTATTACTCATCACTGAGATTACACTTTCCTTAGCACATTGCAAAAGCATCTAAGAGACAAAAGCATAGTGTGAATAGGTATTGTGTATCACCAGTGTAGATAACATGTTTCCCAAAGCACATTCGATGTGCACTGCAAAATACAGTGCATCCGGAAAGTATTCACAGAGAGTCACTTTTTCCACATTTTGTTATGTTGCAGCCTTATTCCAAAATGGAATAAATTCATTTTTCTCCTCATAATTCTACACACAATACCCCATAATGACAAGGTGTAAAAAGTTTTTTTGAGATTATTGCAAATTTAATAAAAAAATAAAAAAAAACGTTAGAAATCAAATGTACATAAGTATTCACAGCTTTTGCTCAATACTTTGTTGATGCACTTTTGGCAGCAATTACAGCCTCAAGTCTTTTTGAATATGATGCCACAAGCTTGGCACACCTATCTTTGGGCAGTTTTGCCCATTCCTCTTTGCAGCAGCTCTCAAGCTCCAACAGGTTGGATGGGAAGCGTCGATGCACAGCCATTTTCAGATCTCTTCAGAGATGTTCAATCAGATTCAAGTCTGGGCCACTCAAGGAGATTCACAGAGTTGTCCTGAAGCCACTCCTTTGATATCTTGGCTGTGTGCTTAGGGTCGTTGTCCTGCTGAAAGATTAACCGTCGCCCCAGTCTGAGGTCAAGAGCACTCTGGAGCAGGTTTTCATTCAGGATGTCTCTGTACATTGCTGCATTTATCTTTCCCTCTATCCTGACTAGTCTCCCAGTTCCTGCCGCTGAAAAACATCCCCACAGCATGATGCTGCCACTACCATGCTTCACTGTAGGGATGGTATTGGCCTGGTGATGAGCGGTGCCTGGTTTCCTCCAAACAGAATGCCTGGCATACACGCCAAAGAGTTCAGTCTTTGTCTCTCATAGTCTGAGAGTCTTTCATGTGCATTTTGGCAAACTCCAGGCGGCTGCCATGTGCTTTTTACTAAGGAGTGGCTTCTGTCTGGCCACTCTACCATACAGGCCTGATTGGTGGATTGCTGCAGAGATGGTTGTCCTTCTGGAAGGTTCTCGTCTCTCCACAAAGGAATGCTGTAGCTCTGACAGAGTGATCATACAGTTCTTGATCACCTACCTGACTAGGGCCCTTCTCCCCCGATCACTCAGTTTAGACGGACAGCCAACTCTAGGAAGAGTCCTGGTGGTTACGAACTTCTTTCATTTACGGATGATGGAGGCCACTGTGCTCATTGGGACCTTCAAAGCAGCAGATATTTTTCTGTACCCTTCCCCAGATTTGTGCCTCAAGATAATCCTGTCTTGGAGGTCTACAGACAATTCCCTGGACTTCACGCTTGGTTTGTGCTCTGACATGCACTGTCAAGTGTGGGACCTTTATATAGACAGGTGTATGCCTTTCAAAATCATGTCCAATCAACTGAATTTACCACAGGTGGACTCCAATTAAGCTGTAGGAACATCTCAGGGATGATCAGTGGAAACAGGATGCACATGAGCTCAATTTTGAGCTTCATGGCAAAGGCTGTGAATACTTATGTACATGTGATTTCTGAAGCTGCATGCACACACAACGATTTTGTTACCAACAATTTTATGAATGATTTTCTGTCAGATTATCTGTCAGATTTTTTAAAGTGTATTGAACGATTTTTTTGAACTACAAACGATTTTTGCATATTCCCTTAATGAAAATCGTTGAGTTGACAAGTCTGACTGAACTAAAAACTACAAACGTGAACGCGCATGAACAATAATCATTCATTGTTTGACTTAGAAAGTGAATAGATTTTTTCAAATGATTATCGTTAAATGATAATCGTTCAAAAATTGTTGTGTGTGTATGCAGCTTTAGTTTTTATTTTTTTTTAACTAAATTTGCAAAAACCTCAAAAAATCTTTTTACACGTTGTCATTATGGGGTATTGTATGTAGAATTTTCAGGAGAAAAATGAATTTATTCAATTTTGAAATAACAAAATGTGGAAAAAGTGACGCGCTGTGAATACTTTCCGGATGCACTGTATACTTATCCACAATATGGGGCCACAATAATGCAATTCTCAGCATCTCATCATCACCTGCCTCTACCACCTTCGAAATCTGCAGGAAGCAGCATGAAAAAACATTGGCAATTATGCCACAAATACCTTAAGGTGCCTACACACAAGATGATATTATGCACGATTTGGCTGATTCCAACTCATCGGAACGACAGATCGTGCATAATATGTGCAAATCATGAATGTCCACTTACGATGCCGATGCACATACCCGCGGGTTGTTTGTCGTATCTTCAGATCTTACCTACTGTAATTTTGCAAGCTTCAATTTGGATGATCTGCCCTGCGTTCATCCCAGTGCA
Source organism: Taudactylus pleione (assembly GCA_031769625.1). Classification (NCBI taxonomy): domain Eukaryota; kingdom Metazoa; phylum Chordata; class Amphibia; order Anura; family Myobatrachidae; genus Taudactylus; species Taudactylus pleione. The sequence goes on along the minus strand of JAUIMM010000177.1, from coordinate 13,568,098 downwards.
TGCCTACTCTCTGCTCTCTATAAGTGTGCCTAAGTGTAGGTACAGTGTGTAATAGTGTAACCGTCACATTTATAGCCCAATTCCATTTTTCTCCTAAAGTACTGCACGCTTTATTATTTAAAGCTTAAATACATCATGAGAATGAGGGTAACATAGGGGCTCTTTCTAATAATATTTTTTCAATGTGAACCTTTATCACACTACTACTGAGCCCCCAACTTCAATAAGCCATTATGTCTACCATTACACACTGGTCAAAAATTATTTAATTGCATTTTATTGTATTTATTAATTCAGACATACAATCAGGGATACACATAAAATGATATATATTTACAAAATCAAGCTGACCTGCATCAGGTGCCAACATTGCTCAGACTGGTATAGCCACCACATATAAAATGCCGGTACATGGTATTTTTGTAGAGTCATGTCTGCATAATTAATACTGCATTTATGCTATGGGATATAACAATATGGGAAGTTCAGTACTTTTTCAACAAAACTTCAACCCAGACATGAAATAATAACATATATGTTTAGGGCGGTAATTCCCCTTACGTGCTCACTCCTGTCATTTGTCATGGTCATTGTAACCCGCTCTGTACAAACGTTTTCCTTATCCAACCAGCAGCTTTTCTTCATAGCTTACATGATTTTATACACTGAATACAGCACTAAGAGTAGGAGCCTATTACATCTTATATGATGACCAAAGCACATGGCGGATTCATCATAAAAACTGTGGTGATAGCAGCGGAAAAAAACTGAGTAGAGCACCAAACAGTATATCTTTTCTTACAGGTAGGAAGCAAATTTCCATAACTTGGCAACTTTTTTCTTTTCTTCTTTCCAAAACTATAATCCTTTATTATATGACTTCTTAATCAATTAATTCTTAATTCCTTATTTTTTTACCACCTGCTGCCAGGATTACATGAACGTAATTTCTTTTCAGCTAGGAGGAAGAAAAATGCAGGAATAATTGTTGCCGGTTATTGACTGTAGATTTCCACTGTTAAGCATATGCTCTGTTCCCGAGGCCTGCTATAATTATTGCTGTTTAGTGAGGCATGGATTCCTTCAAGCATAGCTATAATACGACATTACACCTGGTAACTATGAACAGAATGACCTCACTCCTGGACTAAAGTGCCTCCTGATATTTTAGTCAACAGCTCTTCTCTCTTACACAGGATTTTAAACACATCTCTCTTGTCAATTCTATCTACACTTAAGGCCCTATGTTATTTATAGGCCTTTAACTCAGCTGTCACTATGTCATTTACTTAGGCCAGCTCGCACTAGTCCATTTCTGCAAGCCAAATGTCTTTGTAACCATTACAATAGCAGACACGTGAAAGGAAGGCACAGATTATGTTGTTTTCGCTCACCTTTCACTTAGCTTGGCTTATTATTTATTTCTTTTTCCATCCCATACAAAACACATTGCTGGTTTTAAAACCCCAGACAAAGATTTATCTACTTGATCGTATATTGAATACAGAAAGAACCTTAGTTTTAGTACATTGTTTTTCTACGACCTGCTGAATCTGCACCCAGTCGTCACTACTCAGGGGACACATAAGTCTTTGGGGTCTATGTACTAAGCCTTAGAGAGAGAAAGTGGACGGAGATAAAGTACTAACTAAAAATGACAGTTAGGAGCTGATTGATTGGTACTTTATCTCCATTGACGGCTTAGTACATAGATCCCTTGGTCTTTCATTGCTGCCTTGGTCAAAGGACCAAGGTACTGGTGGTCTGTTGATTATGGAAGAGCTTACCAAACCCTCTTAGAGCATATACTAAATTTGGTATTAAGCAAATGGACGTTCACTTGAAAATGTCCTACCCTATGGGACCAGCCTCCACTGGAGAGTACTTACACTTGTGGAGGGTACTACCTGACATGCCCTGAGCATCTGCAGACTATTCCAATAGTTTTTAAGACTACTCTATGACAAGGTCAAGGATCAACATTACTTTATTTTATCCCTTAGACTTAGGAGCCATCACCCTCAATGTAAAATAACCGTTCATTTCATGATACAGAAGGTAATTCAATAGTGGATCAAGAACTATGTAGTTACTTTCTGTAAAAGAGACTGAACACTGTCATATACACTTTGATGCTCATTAGACACTTTCTCCATCTCATGTTTCTAGATGTTTTACGTGACCATGGTCTGCGTGTTGGCAAGTACAATATTTTATTGTGGTCGATTAGTCTCATGTCATAAACAGAACTGCTTCTTTAAATAACTGCTTATTTTTAGCAGGAATTCTGGGAAGAGATAACCAAGGACTGTCCTACAGCACTTTTCCTAGACGATACAGCCATTTTGTAAGGGACTTTTTCAGTGCGTTTATGGGATCTTACAACAACTTTTTGATGATGGGGTTTCACCAGGGCAATGTGTGCATAAAGAATCACAGAACTTTATTTTCCCACAAATGTGACTCAGATTACATTACTTCCGCTTTTTTTGTGACATGCTGAAATGTCTGCTCCATGGAGCATAGTATGTGTGACTTCACTATATTTCCCAAAAGAGACCTTTGCAAAAAATCACAAGATCATAAGTCTAAAAAATTTCCACTGATATCTTTAAGACAATCAAAAATGCTTCAAATAACAGCGTATGAAAATTACGATGTAATCCATAACACAAGATATCAAAATATTTTCAATAATTTGGAAAATATTTTATTGGAAATTGTTTTTTTTATGTGAAAGTATTTATTGTATAGAACTAAGAGGTCTATGTACTAAGCCATGGAGAGAGCTAAAGTGGATGGAGATATGTCCCAGCCAATCAGCTCCTAACTGTCATTTTTCAAACACAGCCTGTAAACTGACACTTAGGAGCTGATTGGTTGGTACAGCTTCATCCACTTTATCTCCGAGGCTCCTAAACATCTAAAATAAATTATTCAATTAATTTAGTATTAATCACAACCCGTTAAATTCCAACCTTGTTTTCGGCCTTCATGTATGAATTACTCACACAGGTCATAGTGGTTAGCATTATTAACTCACAGCACTGAGGTCTTGGGTTAAATTCCCACCAAGATCTTATTGGTGTGTAGTTTGTATGTTCTCTCTGTGTTTATATGGGTTTCCTCCAGGTGCTCGTTTCCTCCCACAATTCAAAAAACATGGCAGTTTAACTGATTTCTGAGAAAATATTATCCTAGTTTGTGTGTGTACATGTGAAAGGGAATATATAGACTATAAGGTCCACTGAAGCAGGCGGGTTTATCTACTAAGTCATGATATCATCGATTTTGTTTATGGACGAAATTTAAAAGGGCAATGATTTAACTAACAGAGCGCAACTAGTAAAAGCATTACCCTTTTAAGTTTTGGGCATAAACAAGATCAGAAGCACTGGGTTTTTAGAACCTTAGTAATTAAACCCCAGGGACTGATGTGAATAACCAAATACTCTCTGTAAAGTGCTGCAGAATATGTCTGCGCTATATAAATATCTGTTAATATATAAACTTTGAATCCAGATGTTTCACTAGTCATTCCATAGAGATGTGAAGACTTGGTTGAAAATAATTTTATGCTGTTAGAAGGAAAAAAATGTGTTTAAGTCACATATTTTAATGTTACCTAGACTTATTTAGCACTATAGAAACGTGCAGCTGACAATAATCATGATAATAAAGACTTTAAGGTGATACAGTTGTTCTGACAACCTTGGCAGGCATTGGTGAGGCAAGACAGATGCCTTCTGGTGAAGAATCATCATTTGGCCTTCCTAAGAGCAGCACCTATTATGTAGGCTTTAGTATACCCATGGGTGGCTGTCCCCAATGGCAGCTACAAGGTATGAAATATTAAATCATATAATAAAATGTTATTAGGCCCTTTCCATCTCCAGGGCCCAATTAAGTTATCATTTTACTGATGCCGGAATAATAATGCAAGTATCTTTCACCCTGCATTATCTTTTGATTACTCATTATCAGGGAGGAAGTGGGGCCAATAACCAGCCTCGCATTTTACGTGCATGCGTGCGTACGGAAAAAGGGGACATGACCACTCATCCCAGGGTGTGGCCTTGTGTCTACGGTGGACGCCACGAGTTACAGGGGAATTGGTATGTAATGCCGGCTGTCGGGATGCCTCCTGTAAAAATACCAGCAGCAGCATCCCGATGGTTGGTATTCCCGTCAGGGGTCGGGTAAGTATACTTACCCTTCCCCCTTCTCCACCTAACCCTAACCCTCCCTTCTTGTAGCCTAACCCTAACCCCCCCTCCCCTCCAGTGGTGCCTAAGCCTAACCCTCCCCCGGACTTACCTCGTTTGGGCTGGCGTCCTTCTGGATTCCGACATTGAGATTAAGATAGGCGCCAGTATTTCGACGCCTATCTTAAGTCCTGTATCGGATTTTCAGCGTTGGGATTCAGACCGACGGTCTGATAACTGCATCCCGTTACAGGAGCGTGGCCTCGTGGTATGCTTCGTTTCAGCATGCCGGCCGCGTAGAGCGACAGAAAAAACAAATAAAGACTTCACGTCACATAAAGGAAGTTCCTTCAAGCAGCTGCACAGTAACAAATCTATAACACAGTACTCCAGACTACTTCCTCACTTGACCAATTTATGTACATTACAATGTAACATTTCTGCCCACAAATTACCCATCCATTGGGACCATGGGCCTGATTCAGAGCCGGACGCTATTTGCGGACGGTCGCTATTTAAATTGAGCGCTCTCTCATTGCGGTTTGCTGACGCCCAGGGCCGGACTGGCCATCAGGCACTTCTGGCAAATGCCAGAAGGGCCGATGGGCAGATGGGCCGATGTGGCTGATGCTGAGTGCAGGCTTACCCGGCCGGCACCTCAGTGATCAGCATTTCCCCTGTTATTGCCATGCGCGGCGGCTGCATCATTGCGTAATGATGTCATGACGCGATCGCGTCATGACGTCATTACGCCGACGGCGGACGTGTGAATGTGGGTAGATTTAGCAGCTCCTGAGAGCTGGCAACTAGCTGGGATGCGGGCGGCGTTATGTGCTGCGGGTGATGCGTGGCGGGGGCGTGGCCCAGGGCAAACGGCTCCATTAGCTCCTGCCTCTTGTGAGCTAACTGTAAGGGGGCCGACTGGTGCGCGAGCAGCGCAACACCCACTGGAGTGTCACGTGCGGCCGCCGCCGCGGTGATGTCATGACGTGGCTGGCCCAGCTCAGGGATAAAAAAGCGCGGCGTGGGCGGGAACCTGAGGGGACTGGACGCCATCTTTGGACCTCATGAGCTGCTGACACAGACGCTAGCTGAGACTGCAGTGGCCAGTACTATATAAGTAAGTCAGTTGGTGTGGAGGGTGCCTAGTAATGTGGTGTGGGGAGGTAGTAAGTATATGATGTAGTGTTGGGAGATAGTATAGTGATATTGTGTGGGGAGATAGTATAGTGATGTAGTGTGGGGAGGTAGTAAGTGTATGATGTAGTGTTGGGAGATAGTATAGTGATATTGTGTGGGGAGATAGTATAGTGATGTAGTGTGGGGAGGTAGTAAGTGTATGATGTAGTGTGGGGAGGTAGTGAGATGTTCTGTGTGACGGCATTATAGTTATATTATAAATTTCAGCTTCAAAACCATGTGGACCTTAATCTGGCACTGCCCCTCAGTGTCCTCGTCCTCACCCACCCTGTAACCCCCTCTCAGTGTCCTCGTCCTCACCCTCCCTGTAACCCCCTCTCAGTGTCCCAGCCCTCACCCTCCCTGTAACACCCCTCAGTGACCCAGCCCTCATCCTCCCTGTAACTCCCCCTTAGTGTCCTCATCCTCACCTACCCAGTAACCCCCTTCACCCTCCCCGTAACTCCCCTTCCGGCATGTCTGACCAATCGATATTTTCTGATCGGCCGCGTGCAAACACTGTACAATTATCTGGCCAATCAGTTGATATTGAGTGGATCGGCCAGATAATTGTATAGTAAATGCTCAGCGTAAGTAACACCATCACCCTCAGTTTTCTCCATCACACAAACAATTAAGAAAGATGATCAGAATGGAAACTAAGACATGGGGCCAAATGTAATAGGGTGAGAGTTTAGAAAATGTGAGAGTTTAGCAGCAAATTCTCACATTGGTTGAGTTTTATCTTCAAAATAGGAAAACATCTGGATTAGATTTTAAATCTTGAGAGTTTTTTAAGTCTAAAAAAACATGCAAGTTCGCTCTGTTACTTTGTTTTTGGACTATTACATTGGCAAAGTTTAAAAAGTGTCAGAAACTCTCACTTTTCTAAACTCTCACCCTATTACATTTGGCCCATAGACTTAGAAGGACGGTAGGCTGTATTTCCCCTTCGTGCTAGGGACCTGGAAGTGACGTGAGTGAGGGCGGAAGTGCATTTCCTGTCCATGACAGCCAGCTAAAGAAGTACTTTGTCCCCACTTAAAGAGGTTTGTTATCCCTTTGGGGGCTTGCTGCGCTCGCCACGCTTCAGGCACGGTGGCTCGCTACGCTCGCCACATGGTTATATTCCCCCTCTATGCCCACTTGGATGGTAGGGAATGACGCTGGACACTGGCTGATGACGTCAGGGTCCTCTACGTGAAGGGGATTTAGATATTACCTTAGAAGGACAGGAGAGTGACGGGAAAAAAAGCAGGACAAGGGGTGGAAGAGGCAAAGAAGCGGGATCAGAGAAAGAGGGTGAAGAATATCTTTGGGTGTGATCTACACCAATGTAGTGCCAGCTTTACCTAACAGAATCAACCGAATATCAAATGTTTGCCTATGGCACATGTATGAATACCCTGCAGGATGTGCTCTTTTGTGTGTATTTTAATACAGAGTATAATGTACACTTTTATGTTGTTCTAATATTAATTATATGTGTAAGAGCATAGACTAAGCAGTGGGAGGAGTTAGGGATAGTAAAGGGAGCAGTCTGTGCCAGGAAACAAATGTTGACACGGAGGTGGGCCTGTGTGCTTTAAAATGCCAGGGCCTATTTTTAGTCCCAGTCCGGCCCTGTTGACGCCTCTATGTCTGAGCGAGCGAACGAAAAATGCGCTCGCTATTTTGTAAAGACGCCCCTTTGCCATTCGCATCACACGTCATCTCCGGTATTTATTTGATTAATCGGGTACATCGAAAGGCATCTGAACTGCTCGCAGTGCTTGTGGTAGGTTTTTCCTACCGCAATCACTGCGAGCAGTTCAGGCTAAAAGACAACCAAGTGACGTGGTCGATGACGCTCCTTTACTAATTATGCACTCCCATTAAACGCCCTTTTTACCGTTAGGCACGCCTGCGTTCGAATCTCCACTCCCCCGTTTTCAAGCACCTTCCCGTTACCACCCACAAATGGTACATTCTGTCAATCAAATTAGCAGCCCCTCGCTGTTTTGCGAGCGCTCAATTTCCAACCGCAACGACTGGTTTGCGCATGCACATTAAGATCCATGCGCAGTTGTGCGAACATCGCTCATAGCGAACGAGCGGCCGCTTAAGAGCGGCTCTGAATCAGGCCCCATGATCAGAGCAAAGACCCAGTGACACTGAAAATCTGGCCAGATCGTGGCTACAGTAGGTTAAAGTAGCAAGTTCTACATGTTTCTTATATCATTTCCTATTGATACTTCCATTGGTGATTATTGAATCTCATGGACTTGTGTGTCATAAAGAACAAATATCAGTGTAATCTTCTATTCTTCATTATTTTCTTTGTTATTTGCATGGAATACACATTATTATGGTAAACAACGGAAGTTTAACTTACAAAACTCATTTTATAGTAAACTACACCCACATCAAAAGAGACAAAGAGTAAGCAAGTGTAATAACTGAATTCTGCTAAGTTGTGGCAAATTGTGGGAAGTCATTAATCAAATAGTAGTTTCATTATTACATAATGTTATGGTAAAGTCACTCAGATTTGTTACATGTTGTACTAGCAAATCATATAAGGGGGTTATACTGGAAGCATTACGAGGAAATGATGTCACCCAGCCACATATTTGCATCACATAAGAGCATAAGGCTGGCTACAAATTAGACGATATATTGTCTGATATACTGATTTGAGGAGGAACGGAACAATATATCGGGCACATCATCTAATGTGTACCCTTCCGCGTCTCGTCAGCGACATTGTTTGATTGGTCATACTGCACGGCCAATCCCATGGTATCACATGTGGTGCAGTGCATACTAATGAAGGACAGAACGAGCAATCATTCCATCTTTCATTAAATCTTCTAGTGTGTACCGGCAACCTTGCATGGTCCAGGGCGAAAAGTAATCGTCACGACCATCGGCAAAATTGCCGGGTCGTTTCATGTGTACCTAGCCTAACAGCGACACATTATGGTTTGATGTTTCGCATCTTAGTTTACAACCGATCTTCCTAAATACTTTCTCATCATTACTGTAAATATACAACTACACCTTTTATGATCTATAAAGGTTATCTGTTATCATTTCACACTGGTTAATAATTATCTAACTGCACCTAATGACAATCACTGTGATACAAATGTCCAAGATTAACCTTAGTAAGTCAGGTCTACGTAGTGGTCAAGGACGTGTACGTGTATGACTAATAATGTTACAGCAAAGACTTGTAACATTTCCTCTAAGTTTTGCAAGAGAACTTTTGGTTTGAATATTGAAATGAGACTTCACAGGATTCTGTGTCATAGAATTACTGCTGTCACTATTCCTGTTTGTATCTGTAAGAGGAAGGGGTCCCCCGGGGGTTTGGCTCGTGGGCTGCGGTGCTGGCATACACTGTCGAAGCTGGATTAGTGGCTGAGATGGAATCAGCGTAAAAATTAGCTTGCGCGACGCCATCTTGCGAATGGCAGCTAGACTCCATTCTAGAAACAAGAATCTGCAAGACGCCATTTTGCAAATGGCCGCCCAGCGCCATTTTAGCTAAACTCACACTTAAGAACATATGGCGATGCTACTATTAACATCATGCGATCGCATATTTTACCATACCTCATATGCACACTAATACATACAGTTGCGCTGTTAATATGTCGCACATTAGCGAATGCATAATATCCTGCATGCGAACGCCGTTTATTAGCTGCATGCATGCGCAATCACATAGCAAACTAGCGTCTTTTCCCAAACCCCTAATACTTACATAATGCACACTTACACAAAAGGTTCCATAGCTATAAAGTAAAAGATCCAAGTTTTATTCATTTATTACAAATGCTGTGAAATAAAGACTATTTGGTATATAAGGTTTAATACATGATAAATAAGCCATGTTTGGTGTTACACTGATGTGCACTTTCTCAACAGTTTTCCGGTGTCATCGGGGTGAAGATCGCAACATGCATTCTCAACTTATGGACCGTGGAGAGTTAAAACACCAACCAAGGACAGCAAGCTTTTGGAGGCTGATCTGTGTCCATTTGAAGTGACCTGTTTAGCATTTGTATCACACTGATGGGATAGGAATTTCAAGGAGGGGGTTTGGGAGGCCCTTTTTACAGGTGAGGGGAGGAGTATGGCTTTTACACTGTGGACACCCTTACAGGGACACTCTGGGAACATACATTCTTGCAAGGAGACACCAGAGACACAGGCAGAGCAGCCCCCCCCCCCCCCCCCAGAAGGAGGCCAAAATGCAGCTTCATTCCTCAGGAGGCCTGGAGATATTTACTCATAATGGCTAAGTAAACTGTAAATTAGTTAGCCTACTTGGTTATTTGTAACAAGTTTGTATTAATCTGTTTATAGCTTATATAGATTATGTGTAGTGATTAATATGGTGATTAACAGCAAGGTTCAATATGGGTCTGACTGAGATATACATACATACTTGGTTCCATGTGTTGTTCCTTTTGCGATATGGGCCTGGTACCATGTACTTGATTCATTGGAATGGTGAATTATTAATAGTGTGATTATGGCGATAAGACTGGCATGGGTTTGGTGTTATTTCAGTGTTATGATGGAATTGTGTATTGTGAGTACTGGTATTTTGGCTACTATATGATAATTACTATCTGAATAAGTTTGTATAGTATCATGAATGTAATCATAGGCTGGTATCAGTGTTATATCATGGAAGTTTAATTAATAACAGCTTTGAATGGTACAAGTAATAATCGTGTGTAAGATAGAGACTGCAGTTTTTGTTAAAGATGGCTACCAGCACGTGGGTTAGACAAGGGCCCTCATTCAGAGCCGTACGCTCTGAGCAGAGCTCACGCTCTGAATGAGGGCCGGGCTCCATTTTCATGGAGCGTCCTCCTGGACGCTCGTATAGCTGTGGGTCACCACCCACAGGCTATACAAGCGTGCATTGTGATGGTCGCGATGGTCAAGACCATCGCGACCATCGAATTTGCGAGCCGGAGCCTGCGGTTGAGGTTTTCAACCGCAAGCTGCGGAGTGATTTTGGCTCTATCAGAGCCAAAATCACTCCCACTGACATCACTAGTGATTTTGGCTCTATCAGAGACAAAATCACTCCCACTGACATCACTAGTGATGTCACAACTTCCATGAATCAAGCACGTGTTTCAATGGGCGGGAGGGGAGTATCACATGTAATGCCATTGGGCCTGATTCAGACCCACTCGCGAGCGGCTGTCCGCTCGCAAGTGGGTCGATGTTATGGACTGAGCATGCGCACGACGGAGGGAGCTCCGTCGTGCGCATGCGCCAGACGCGACGAGCGAAGGAAAGTCCTTCGCTCGTTGTGTCCGATCAAAGGGGGCGTGCTGTCAATGTTGATTGACAGCACGCCCCCTTTGGTGGGCGTGCCGGGGGCGTGCCTCCCTGCCGGGGGCGTTCCCACAGGAACGCCTCCCGTCAGAAGCCGGCCCACTGAGTGATGTCAGTGGGCCGGCTTCTGACGGGAGGCGTTCCTGTGGGAACGCCCCCGTCAGGGAGGCACGCCCCCGGCACGCCCACCAAAGGGGGCGTGCTGTCAATCAACATTGACAGCACGCCCCCTTTGATCGGACACAACGAGCGAAGGACTTTCCTTCGCTCGTCGCGTCTGGCGCATGCGCACGACGGAGCTCCCTCCGTCGTGCGCATGCTCAGTCCATAACATCGACCCACTTGCGAGCGGACAGCCGCTCGCGAGTGGGTCTGAATCAGGCCCAATGGCATTACATGTGGTACTCCCCTCCCGCCCATTGAAACACGTGCTTGATTCATGAAAGTTGTGTATAGTCTTGTTATTATAGTTATAATTCTACTCAGTTTTGTTGTAGTATAGTACAAATAGGTTGTTGTAGTTATTATAAGTATGATCATTAATGGATATATGATTTACAGAGTTACAACATTATGTGAGTTTTCTTACATTCAAAATGGAGTTTGTGTTCGGCGACCATACGGTTTGAACAATAGGACGGGCCCTAACAACCCCCCCCCACACACCCTCATCAGCCATCTTGGAAATGTGCTCACAGCAGACATCTCTCTCCCTCTCTCTCTATCATTGTTTGACGTTTAATCACTGTTTTTTTGCATATGTAATAACTGTATAATTTCTTTGCGCTAAATTGTACTTAGATCACAGCATGTATTATCTGTTCTTTGGTTGAATAATACTTTGTGCTTTGGAAACACATGTTCAAGGTCTAAAGTCTTTATTTTACTGTATGACTCGTACGCAAATAGCGTAAATTTTAGAGGTTTATAGGCAGGTTTTAGAAGGTATAGGTAGGAGCGTATAGAGGTTGAAATCCAGAATCCTTAACTGGGACACTTACCTCCTGACTCCCAGCCTCTCACCTTCAGGCCGTCGAGGGCGCTCCCGTCGACGGTCCTGGAACACAGGTCAGACGCGGACAGTCACGATTGGGGTTCCCACTCCTGGGCCTGGAAGAGAACATGCTGAGGCAGGGTGACCGCCACTGGGATCAGTGGATGGTCATCTTGGCACTTTAGGCCTCAGACTGGCTAAACCTATGTGCCAAGAACAAGGGTGTACCCCGAACGAAAATGCCCAAAAGGGAAATGGGTAACACACAAAACAGTTTACGCTCACTGAAAAGAATCTTGTCCCCTTGCTGGATGAGTGGTCCTGATCTCAGCACCTGCAAACAAACACAACATCAAGAGAGCAACCCAAGACCCAATGCAACAGATGCCTTACCACAGCCTACCTTTGATGGGGGCCTGACTGTGGGAGATACAGCGACTTACCAACAGTCTACCTTTAATGGGGGCCTGGCTTCGGGGGAGAACGTCCTGGTCCCAGCACAGTCTACCTTTAATGGAGGCCTGACCGCCTGACCAAATTCCACAATGACTCTAGGGCCTTCTGCCCTTATGTACCTGTGGCCTAGCCTAACCTACCAATGTCCAAGACCTAGCACCGACAATAACAATGATCACGGCCTAGTGCCAACAGCAACAATCCCTATGGCCTAGCTTGAGTTACCTTTGTCCAAGGCCTAGAGCCGACAATAACAATGATCATGGCCTAGCGCCGACAGCAACAATCCCTACAGCCTAGCCTGACTTATCTTCGTCCAAGACCTAGCGCCAAACTACAATGATCACGGCCTAGCGCAGACAGCAACAATCCCTACACCTAGCGCCGAACTACAATGACCATGGCCTAGCGCCGAATTAATATGGCCACAGCTTAGCGCTGAATTAACATGCCCATGGCCTAGCGCTGAATTAACATGCCCACGGCCTAGCGCCAAACTATAATCACCATGTCCTGGCACTGAATTAACATGCCCATGGCTTAGCGCTGAACTACAATGACCACGGCATAGTGCCGAACCCTGATCGTCCAGGGAGGTGTGCAGGGGTTTACCAGTCCTGGGGTCTTTGACTGAGCCAAGCCGGGCCCAGCCACAGCCTCCGCGTGGTCTTCACCGGGGGTGGAATGCCTTCCCCACCTCCGGGCTTCCTGGGCTTTTCATCTGGGCAGCAGTGGCCGGGGGTAGCTCTTTTGCGTGGCACACTGCTGTCCCAGGACTTCTGGTGCCTTTTCCGACCCCACTCCTGGTGGGCATCGGTCTGCAGCTCTTCACCCAGCAGGCGGTGGCCTGTGTAAGCTCTTTTTCAATGGCCACCGCCCTGTGGGACTTCCAGCGTCGTCTTTGTGCTTCTATCTTTGGGAGCTCTTCACCGTTCCTTCCCGGCTGTTGTACTGTGGCAGGGCGATGACGCAGGGAGCTGTGATTGGTTCGCCGTGGCCATTCCCTGCTGGCTGTCAGTCTGTGAGCCCTGATTGGCTCACAGTCGGCGCCAAATTCAAATAGGCGGTCCTGATTGGCTGAGTCTGAATCCATCAGGATTCAGACTTGTCGCCATCATGCACGTGGAGCAGCACTGGTAATCCACCGCTACCTCCACGCCGGATTGGGAGCAGGATCCCGACCAATCCTAGCCCGCTGCCGGACCCTGCCACACCTTCAGACGAGGCTGGGATCCCTCTGGATCCCACCCCTACTTGATGCCCAAGGCTCCCTCCGACCCAAGGCACCCCCACCCTCCAGACGTGGAAGGTGAGGATGCCTAGTAGCAGGGCTAGTGACCACACTGGTACACTCGGCCCTGCTACATATCTTTCAGCCGTCCGTTTCCTTTTAACATTCTAATCAGAGGAACTTTAGCTGCACACTAATATGGTGATCTAACCTTTTAGCCCAATTACTGTATATCTGCAAGGTCGCTGAGGGGGGGAGGGCGTCAGTTTACTGATTACTCTGGCTTGATGGAGGGGGGCCTGGGTCAGCTGCTGAATGGGACAAATGTTTCATTTTATCTCTGGAGGGGGCATGGCTGCACCTTCCAGAATTGGTTATGCTCCCCCAGTTCCCGGGCCCCCGATCAGCTCTCCGCGGCCCTGGATATCTGTGACTTATTTTACCTGTACCATATGGCTTACATATGATTGGGTAGATTGCCTGGTTCAAACTTAAATCCAGGATTTAAACTGGTTATTGGCCACGTGTAGATGCCAATGTATTGATCTGCTGACTAAATGGAGAGTTCTTTCAGCTCAAATGATTCAATTTTGATTGTACAGAATATTGAATTGTCCACCAATTCTCCATGGACATGTGGCCAGCATCAATTGATGGAATTTTAGTCAGTAAACGGAAAATAGAAGAAGGGTGCTCAATGTTGAAGTAAATTTATATACATCCTAGGGTGCCGAGAGGAAGGGGGGAACAGGTACTCCTTACCTTGGTCTTGGCTGGTTGGAGAGACCCGGCGGGGGCCCGAGTCAGCTGTTGAGAGGAACATTGTTGTTCTCCTTTGCTGCGCTTCCTCATGGTAGCATCTAGATGCCCTTCACCGAATGGACCCTGACGTCATCAGTTACTATCCACATGGACATAGAGTGGGAATAGTAACTTGTGGAGAGTGAAGCGAGCCACCGTGCCCAAAGCATGGCAAGCAAAGCGAACATGCCAGGGTACAAATTTCTACTATTGGTGGCCAGATCCTACAGTTGAGACAAAATAAACCGCTGTCAGGGCATGAAACAGCACTTTCGCCCTCACTGACTTTACGCTTCCTCATGTTCCTGCAGTCTCCACCTCTCTCAGTGTTTACACCCAATTTCCCCCCCCCACCTCCTTGTCTCCACCCAGTCTCCTCTCCGGGGTTTCGTCCTGACTGGCCTTCGGGCTCGGACACATGGAGCGGGAGAGTGTACAGCAGCAGCAGTTGCTGTGTCTATGTGGCCTGATCCTGTGTGTGTGGGGCCCCTTATGATCAGCAGGGCAGGCTGGGGGTAGTATAGTGTGTTCATAGGGGAGAGAAGGCAGAGTGGCTTGTAGGGGGGTGCAGCGAGCCATGTACACTCGTAATGGCCCTGGTTACATCAAACCCAGCAGCATTTCATCATCAGAGAGGGCTATGTGCACTCTCCATGCAGGCCCTCCCCTCACAATGACACATGTGCCGAAGACTTTGGCACTTTGTCAGAGTCTACTGCACATGCGCATATTTTTGGAAAAATGGTCCCAGTGCCACCTGATTTCTTTACTAAGGGCCTGATTCAGCAGAGGAAGCAGGAGCAGAAATCGGACACATTCCTGATGGTCAGGATTCAGTCAGTAGACTGTCAGTGATTGATAATCTACTGCTGTTTCTGGGTGGGGGCCGCAACGTCCTCCGTTTCACAAAATGGAGATGTGTCACCGCTGTTGGGGGGAGTTAGAAAGGCCAGGATTTCCGTCGGCTGATCCAAATTTCCTGGCCTTTTTTGTGCGTCTGCGGCAGCCGGCTTGCATGGGTCACTTAGCCAACCGATAATCACACAGGTGACCCGATGTTACATTGTACAACGCAACTCGAATCTGTAATGCATATAGGAGGCATAACGCCTCCTGCTTCATTACCATATTAGTGTCATCACAAGAGATCATCAGCGGTAAGCCATTGCGTCAATCAGAGATGAGTGGGTGGTGGCTGAGCAGTCCAGTGTGGGAGACAGGGCTAAGTGGCAGACCACTCATGTAAACTGCCCTGCACAGGAGGGGAGAGAAAAAAAACTTGGCTGCCTTCTAAGCGGAGCACCATTGGATCTCCACCATCAATGGCAAAACCATTAACCATCGATGGCCATCCCTATGTCTCAGCCATAGACTGCAAATTGTATTAATCTGTGACCTTGAATCTAGCCAATGTTTTAAAGTAGCAATTGTTTAAAAGGCAAAACCAGGTTGCCGATGCCTGCAATTCACAGGCTATTACATTAACCCCTGTGTGAGTGATAAACGTTTATGTATGAGAGAGCGTGTGAGTCAATTTTTGAGTATAAGAAATGTGAGAGAGTGAGTGTGAGTCTGTGTCTAGGGGCTGGATTCTGAGTGGGACACAATAAGCATGCAGTGCCAGTGTTCTTGTAGTTGAGCTATTTGCAACTAAGCATGCGTGAAACTCAATGACAATATTGTTTTCTGAAATAGTTTATATGTTTTATTTCCTTTAATAAAAATATATGCTTCAGGAATGTGCGGAAAAGTGATGGGCATTCCTGGGAAGTGACTGGAAGCAGTAGTGCATGGAAAACTGGGCCGTTCAGTGGGCCTCCGGGATGCACAGCAACAAGCATAGGAGGCCACAGACAGACGAATAAACTGCCCCTGCCATAGGGTTGATGTAAATTTTGAGGATTGTGACTGATGGTGGCATATAAGAACGCACTAATCGGTATTACAGCGTGCTCAAACACTAAAAGTGGGCATCTCAGTCCTTGCACATTGGGCCGCATGGATGAATAGATTGAAAGGAGTTTGTATGCCATTTGCATAAGCCTGTAGACGTGCGACCGCCAATACATGCTGCTGCGTTTGCTATTGCGTGTGACTCAGAATCAACAGATATGTTTCTGGAATGTGTGAGTGTATATGAGAGTGGGAGAGTCAGTGTATATGAGAAATGGGATAGAGGGCAGGATGCATCAATGCAGATATTGCGGTCAAACCTCTAAAAATTACGTTTTCAGAGGTTTGGCCACTTACCGCATAGGCACCAAGCTCCAGCATGCAAAATATTCCGGAGCTTGGATGCAGTGGGCGATACCATCTTTAGATGGCTTTACCCAACCGAAGCCAATTGGATCCCTCCCAGCACACCCCACGGCACTCAACACGTTTAGAAAGACTTCTGAGTCATAAACCCGGAAGCCCTTCTATCGTAAATTACAGTTCTTACCGGGAGAGTTGTCCTTTGCGATTTTTTTGAAGCCTACAGCATTAATAAACTCTGTTATGGTTGCGATGAGTGGCGGGATGCATCACATTCAAAATGTGATGTGTCAAGTATCCCACCCTCTAGCTTTAAAATGATCTTAACTTTTATTATAACCTTACTCTATAAAAACATAAAAACATTCCAAACTCCATATAATAGGGATGAGCCAAAAAGAGATGTACTACTAACATAATTAAATATTATTAAATAACAATTCTATAATTGTTTAACAAATTATTTCAATAAATGTCTCACCAGCCTTTATATGATGGATAACTATTTTATTAAATTGTTCTGATTGCCATTTCTTTGGTAATGTTAAGTTGTTTGTCTGGAGGTGCAAGTAAAAATTTGAGATGTTATGCACCATTTCCAGGCACAATGCTCATTGTACAAAAACTTTTGCTATCGGCGCTAACAATAATATACTGCAAACCATATATGCCCAGCACACCATTACATTGCAGTTAAATGTACTCACCTCCTAGATACAGAGGGACACATCTATGGCAGCTTTCAGTTAAGGTTATAAAAGGCCTAGTTGGGTGTGGCTCACAGCCAGCCCTGTATAGATGTGTCCCTCTGTATCTAGGAGGTGAGTACATTTAACTGCAATGTAATGATGTGCTAGGCATATATGCTAGTGTTAGGGACCTGCAGAGAAAAAGGGTTCCTTGACACTGGGCTGCAGGCTTAAATGCTTTGATCAAATCATGACAAAACCCCCTTTGTTTTATTTGCTGCACACACATAAAATTGCAGTATATTATTGTTAGCGCTGATACCAAAAGTTTTTCTGTTTTGTATACATTTATGGCATTATTATTGCCACGCTGCGGTACCATGTATGATATGGGTAAAACCGAGCGCGGGCAAATTTCTTTTCTGTTTTGTTTCACAATGCTCGTGGCTTTTCTAATTAAAATGGTGTCCTGATGATGTAAAATGATGTACAATCACCCATTTGACATATTATGCAGCTATAGAGGCATTTCACAGTGCCTTTAAACAAGTGCATGATACATAGTTAAGGATCTAACAAAATAATTACAAAAAAGTGTCTGAAGGTAAGTTTTTTTTTTACGCTTTGTTCTGCAATCTAACGCCACCCTCTAGAGATCCTGTGTTTGATTCTGAGCAGCAGGAGAATCTGAACAGGGGGCCTCATTCAGAGATGTACGCTGTTCCGATTTTTAATCATTATCTGTGAACTGTACATACATCAAAATGTGCATGCGCCAAGCCCCCTCTGTGATCCTACAAGCATACCTCCAAGGATCGCAGTGTGATTGACCGTTTGGGGGAGGAAATGAGGGAGTGGTCAGCTAAACGCAGACAGGTCGGTGCAGCTTGGGGGTGGGTAATAGCACGTACATAAGATGGCTCCAGGGTCTCAGTCCAGGCGCCCATGCTGTGTGACCATGCGGTTACTCACATATCCGATTATCGGAGAACCTGTTTACAGGCTGTGAATGTGTACGCAGTTGCAATCCTGTTTGCGATGGCTCCGGTGGACTACTCAGTACTGTTAGGGGAAGGTGCTCCTCCGCAGCATACGAAATCGCAGCTGAAATTGCAACAGCGTAAATATCTGAATCAGCACAGTGTTCTGCATTAGACATCAGTGTATCCGGACATTACTGCATATTGAAAGTAGCCTCGCTAGCCAGCCAGGAGGAGGTAAGAGTTATTAAAATAAATAAATTGCAAGACAAAAATGAGGCAGTCATGAGCCATGGGATATATTCAGTATCCTGACAGCGGGGATTCCAGAAGTCAGAATGCAGATGCCGGAATCCCAACACTTATCGGAATACCAGTGCTGGCATCTCGACCGCCTGAATCTCGAAGGTAAGTAGAGGGGTTGGGTGGTGGGTTAGGCACTAGGGGGGAGGTTAGGTTTAGACACCGGGTAGGGAGGGTTAGGATACTTACCTACAGCCGTGGTAACCTAGTCGGGATGCCGATGTCGGGATTCTTACCATCGGGATCCTGAATGTCGGCATCCCATAGCCAACCCACACCTTTTACTATAGACTGTTCTATTAGATACACAGTAGGGATGTAGTCAGGAAGCAGACTGTCTAAGTGCCTACCGCCGGCTTCCCGACTGTCAAATCCCAGCAAGGTACTAATGACAGGTGCCTGTCATTAGACCTACGCCGGGAGCCCAACGCCCGGAATACCGAATGAAGGTAAGCCGGGTGCCGGGGGAGGAGGGTTAGGTTTTAGGGCTCCCTGGGGGATTTAGGATTAGGCACCCCCCCCCCCCCCAGGAGGGTTAGGTTTAGGCTAGGGGAACTGGGGGTTAGGGTTAGGCACCCCCGGGGGGAGATTAGGGTTAGGGACCCCCCAGGAGACTTAGGTTTAGGCTGTGGGGAAGGGGGGGTTAGGTTTATGCACCCCTAAGGGAGTGTTAGGGTATAGGGTTAGCAGCACTTACCTTAATTAACGATAGGGATCTTCACGCCTGCCGGGCCTCCACTGTTGGGATTTCAACCGCCGGCCACCTACTACACCCATACAGTATGGTCTGTCAGCCCAAGAAAAAGGTCAGTTGCAAAACACAGTTATAATACAGTTATAAACACATACATTAATAAAATCAGCTAGCATATTGTGTCCCTCTCTCCGTTTACAAAATCCTGCTAAAATGCCTACAGCATTATTTCAATTAGTTCTTGGCATGCTGTAAATTGGTTGCTGGCATGGAAGCTGTTTTGTGAAAATACTCTCTTTAATCATTCATTTGGAACACACTGAACGGTTATGATATTAAAGATAAGACATTTAAATGGTTGACAATGTCTAGACTAGGGGTGTGCACCGGCCACTTTTCGTGTTTTGTGTTTTGGTTTTGGATTTGGATCTTTCTTCGTGTTTTGGATCTGGATTGGTTTTGCCAAAACCACCCTTCCGTGTTTTGGGTTCTGGGTTTTGTGTTTTGGATCTGTATTTTTTTTTAAAAAGCATAAAAACAGCTAAAATCACAGAATTTGTGGGTTTTTCTGCTCCTATGCTATTATTAACCTCAATAATCTTAATTTCCACTCATTTCCAGTCTATTCTGAACACCTCACACCTCACAATAGTGTTTTTATATCCAAAAGGTTGCACCGAGGTAGCTGGATGACTATGCTAAGAGATACGAGTGGGCGGCACAAAAACGTGGTCCATCTACGAGTGACACTGCAGTGGCAGACAGGATGGCAGTTTGAAAAACTAGGCCCCAAACAGTACATAATTCAAAGAAAAAAAAGAGGTGTAAGATGGAATTGTCCTTGGGCCCTCCCACCCACCCTTATGTTGTATAAACAGGACATGCACACTTTAACAAACCAAACATTTCAGCGCCAGGGTCTGCCATACGACTGTGGCTGAAATGATTGGTTCGTTTGGGCCCCCACAAAACAAGCTGGCAATTAATCTGTCCCTGCACAAACTGGCTCTACGGAGGCAAGATGTCGTCCTCATCCTCCTCATCCACCGATTCCTCACCCTCTTCAGTGTTGTGTACATCCTCATCCTCACAGAGTATTAATTCGTCCCCGCTGGAATCCACAACCACAGGTCCCTCTGTACGTTCTGAAGGCTGGTCTCCCTGGAAGAGTTGATAATTCATTTTATGAATATCTTCTCCACATTTTGTGGAAGCAACCTCCTACGCCTTTCGCTGACAAGGTTCCCGGCTGCACTAAACACTCTTTCGGAGTACACACTGGAGGGGGGGCAACTCAGGTAAAATAGAGCCAGTTTGTACAGGGACCTCCAAATTGCTTCTTTTTCCTGCCAGTACAGGTACGGACTGTCTGACATGCCTACTTGGATGCTGTCACCGATGTAATCCGTTAACAGACAGACGCACGCTTGTCGCTGCTGCTTTAAGGATGCAGGTGCGGCTACAGCCCACACATTTCACAAAGAGAAAAAAAAAAGAAGAATTTTTTTATTGTTTGTGGAGCGCACTTTGAGGGTTACACCACCCTTTAACAGACAGACGCACGCTTGTCGCTGCTGCTTTGAGGATGCAGGTGGAATCTAGACGGGATTTGGAACCGGGGAAACACTACCTCCATCAATTGTCTAAATCCCACTGCACTAATGGCGGATACCGGACACACGTCTAACACCAACATAGCAGTCAAGGCCTCAGTTATACGTTTTGCTTCAGGATGACTGCTGTCGTACTTCATCCTCATCGCTAGGGACTGTTGGAGGGTCAATTGTTTAGTAAAAGTAGTGGTGTTCCTACTTCCTCTCTGGGATGATGAACAACTCCCAGCAGCAGCAACAGCACTAGGAGGAAGTGGTTCTTGATCTTTCCCTATTTTATTTTTATCGGAGAAAGTTTGGTCCTCCATTTATGTTATATTGATATATACGTGCGGCTAAGGCGCACACAAACACAGAAAATATTTTTTTATTTTTGCTGGAGAGTAGTGCACTTTGTGGGTTACAGCCGGCTCTTTACTTATGGGACACAGGCGCACGCTTGGCGCTGCTCCTTTGTTGATGCACGTGCAGCCACAGTGCACACAATTCACAAACACAGAAAATATTTTTTTATTTGGTTTGGAGTGTACTTTGGGGGTTACAGCACCCTTTAACAGTCAAGCCAGCCGGCCCTTTACTTATGACACAGGCGCACGCTTGGCACTACTTTGTTGATGCACGTGCGGCTACTGCGCACACAATTCACATACACAGAAAATATTTTTTTATTTGGTTTGGAGTGTACTTTGGGGGTTACAGCACCCTTTAACGGTCAAGTCAGCCGGCCCTTTACTTATGACACAGGCGCACGCTTGGCACTACTTTGTTGATGCACGTGCGGCTACTGCGCACACAATTCACAAACACAGAAAATATTTTTTTATTTGGTTTGGAGTGTACTTTGGGGGTTACAGCACCCTTTAACGGTCAAGGCAGCCGGTCCTTTACTTATGACACAGGCGCACGCTTGGCACTACTTTGTTGATGCACGTGCGGCTACTGCGCACACAATTCACAAACACAGAAAATATTTTTTTATTCGGTTTGGAGTGTACTTTGGGGGTTACAGCACCCTTTAACGGTCAAGCCAGCTGGCCCTTTACTTATGACACAGGCGCACGCTTGGCACTACTTTGTTGATGCACGTGCGGCTACTGCGCACACAATTCACAAACACAGAAAATATTTTTTTATTTGGTTTGGAGTGTACTTTGGGGGTTACAGCACCCTTTAACGGTCAAGCCAGCCGGCCCTTTACTTATGACACAGGCGCACGCTTGGCACTACTTTGTTGATGCACGTGCGGCTACTGCGCACACAATTCACATACACAGAAAATATTTTTTTATTTGGTTTGGAGTGTACTTTGGGGGTTACAGCACCCTTTAACGGTCAAGTCAGCCGGCCCTTTACTTATGACACAGGCGCACGCTTGGCACTACTTTGTTGATGCACGTGCGGCTACTGCGCACACAATTCACAAACACAGAAAATATTTTTTTATTTGGTTTGGAGTGTACTTTGGGGGTTACAGCACCCTTTAACGGTCAAGGCAGCCGGTCCTTTACTTATGACACAGGCGCACGCTTGGCACTACTTTGTTGATGCACGTACGGCTACTGCGCACACAATTCACAAACACAGAAAATATTTTTTTATTCGGTTTGGAGTGTACTTTGGGGGTTACAGCACCCTTTAACGGTCAAGCCAGCCGGCCCTTTACTTATGACACAGGCGCACGCTTGGCACTACTTTGTTGATGCACGTGCGGCTACTGCGCACACAATTCACAAACACAGAAAATATTTTTTTATTTGGTTTGGAGTGTACTTTGGGGGTTACAGCACCCTTTAACGGTCAAGCCAGCCGGCCCTTTACTTATGACACAGGCGCACGCTTGGCACTACTTTGTTGATGCACGTGCGGCTACTGCGCACACAATTCACAAACACAGAAAATATTTTTTTATTTGGTTTGGAGTGTACTTTGGGGGTTACAGCACCCTTTAACGGTCAAGCCAGCCGGCCCTTTACTTATGACACAGGCGCACGCTTGGCACTACTTTGTTGATGCACGTGCGGCTACTGCGCACACAATTCACAAACACAGAAAATATTTTTTTATTTGGTTTGGAGTGTACTTTGGGGGTTACAGCACCCTTTAATGGTCAAGCCAGCCGGCCCTTTACTTATGACACAGGCGCACGCTTGGCACTACTTTGTTGATGCACGTGCGGCTACTGCGCACACAATTCACAAACACAGAAAAAAAATATTTTTTTTAGCACTTGGGGGGAGCACCCCTGATGGACAGAGCACCCCCTGGACAACACTACAGCACCCCTTTAGGACTGGGACACTGCACAGGACTTTGGAGTGGACACAGCCCCTATGGACAACTGACTGCACAACACAGTCCAGCCAGCCCCTATGGACTTTGAAGTAGTGGACACAGCCCCTATGGACAACGGCAGCACAGCACAACACAGCCAGCCCCTACGGACTTTGAAGTAGTGGACACAGCCCCTATGGACAACAGCAGCACAGCGCAGCACAACACTACTCTGCACTACACTACACTACACTACACAGCCCAGCCAGCCGTAACTCCCACCCTCCCTCTTCACTGTCCACAGCCGAGTGAGAAAATGGCGCCGACGCGGGTACCTTATATAGGATCCAAAACCCGCGAGATCCGGAAGGCAGGATGATGACGTTTTGCCTCAATTTCAGATCCGAATCAGGCGGGAAAAGTCGAGCCTGACTCGGATTGGCCTCGGATCGGGGGGGCTCGGGGGGTTCGGATTTCAGAAATCCGAACCCGCTCACCCCTAGTCTAGACACAAGATGTAAAGCTGGGTACTGAAAGATATATCTGCAGATGGTGGTTGTTCATACACACTGAACAACCACCACTGCCATCTAAAGATATATCTGTTGAGAGAGACTTTGGCCAATTAATCTTTCCTCTGTACACATTTGCAGATCATCGTCATGAAATGTGCCAAATAATCATACCATTCACATAATGGGCTGGCCTATTCTCTCATCCTACTGCTGGATTTCCCACAATACAGGTCTATGCTGCTGAGCCTGGAGCCAGTATTCCCCATGCATCTGAATTTACATCTGTGGACTCTGCTCCCAGCTGGGCATGCTGGGACAATTAATTCTATAGTGTGCCCACCTCTGCTCTGTCCATCTGCGTACAGCGTACAGTCACAGCTCCTGTATGGTCTGAATACATATCCCATGCTGACGTCAGCTCCCGATAGAAAGATGCTATTCCCACCCCGTGACACAACTCTCGTCACCAGCCCGTGCCAAAGCTGTCTGCTGTGGAGGCCTCCACCGCTCCCACGATGAAATCAGGACACTCAGCTCTCACCGGGTGTCTTGCTGATGCCGTTTGATCACTGAGCCCTTGTGAGCATAAATTTACATAACCCAGCCCACCTACATGACAGACTAGCCGGCTGACCTATCATGCATCAGCCATACACACAGAACGATGCACCAATATATCCACAGTTATATCGGGCATCGGCTGTGTAGCAGAGCCGACGCAATATGTCTGAACGACATCGTTCACAGACATATCGTTTGTACACACCCACCGATCAGGTAACGATATATTGACCGATAAATTGATTGGCCAATATATCTGCCAGTGCGTACCCAGCATTAGACAGCCAATAGGTCGACAGGGACAAAAGGTTGACAGGGACAAATCTGCTCACAAAAAATTATGGATTTACAACAATAGATAATAATGATTTTTGAAGAAACTAAACCGCTTTAATGCACAGTAAATGATATATATCTTTGACAACCTTTACAACTTTAATTTCTTGGCTTGCACATTTATTAAATACATTAGTTTATCTTTCTTGCTACTGTACCTTTACCTTTTCAAACAGCTCTTTATGCTATCCAGTTGTTTATTTTCATTGCTCTGGATACAAAGATATCCAGAAAGCAACTCCGTGCTATGTCCAAGGGTGACTAAAAATAAATAGAGGTCATAAAACCTTGGTGAAAAGCACAGGACACAGAAGAGATTGAAAAATATTAGAAGACGACACCGACGGACGTTTAAGTCATCTGAAGAATAACAGCACTGAAGCATTCTACTTTTCCCTAAAGCAGCTAAAATTATATGAAATTAATTTGCAGTTCTTTGTCTAGAGGGGAGCCCTGGACCGGAGGCTCCTAGGCAAATACGTTGAGGATTATTTTCATGGACTGTACGTGTGCTTAGAAACATGTACCAGTATCTTAGCTCCAATACTTCCCAGTAGTAAGACATTTACAGCCTGCTGCTGGTACATGTGCTGTGAGTTTTGTGTTGCTAGTGTGAAACAAGAGATCAGTAAAATTGGCAAATGTATGCAACATTTTTATTTGGCGCCTCAGATTGAGAGAGGAAAGAGTGTTTTGTGTTACATCCTGTGTAAATGTTTATCTAGCTTCTCGCACTTGCCAGCATCCCTTTTGTTTGACTGTGAGTTATATATTTCACTGCAAGCAGATATGTTTACAAACTAAGAGGAATTTGGTCTAAAATAGACCTTTGGATGACAATCACACCAAACATATGGTGGGAACAGAGAGTACTTTGAAAGAATTGATGACAGTTATGAGCTTGGAATGTGTTTTGTACCAGGGATATTTAGTAAAAAAGGTATAGATGACTAAATAACATTCATAATTACTCTTTAACATTACATCATCTTTCATCTGCTAGTTCCAATGAAGACAATCAGTGCAGTGATATCTCACTTCTTGCCTCCCTTTGGCTACAAATATGATGAAATCATGACTGTCTGTATATGTGTATGTATTAAGACCAGGGCCCTCATTCAGAGCCGCACGTTAACAACAGTACGCTCGTTGCGTTCCGATGTTGACTAACCGCGCATGCGTCGGTGTTACACTGCGCATGTGCGTACGGCAGATTGCGAGCTTTTTTTCTCTCGTTCCTAAAATAGCGTACAGGAAGTGACATGTCAAATGTGATTGACAGAACAGGGCGTTTTTGGGTGTTGACGGGGGTGGAGATGAAAAAACGCAGGCGTGGCGAGGCGTTTTTGGGGCGTACATACATTAGCAGATGCGAACGTCAAATGTGTTCGGACCGTCTCATACGTCACTGGAACATCCGCTTTCCCTTCAAAATGCTCGCACAGCTTAGGGTCAGGATTACTCGACCACATTGGCGATGGCCTTCTCCTCCGTCCCGGGACTCAACGATGGTGTTGCGATTAATCGCGGCTGGTCAGTAAAGTAATTAGTGTTGGATTGAAACCCGGCTTGGTATGTGTTTGGAAAGCAGTTTATTGGGATAGCACAAAAGCGTACGCAGGTGGAAATCAGAGCTGCTAATGTCATGATTACACAATCAATTAGCGTACATTTTTGTTTTTTTATTTTGGCCACAATTTGTTGGTTATGGCCTATTGTAACAATAATGTCATCATGTTTTAATTAGCTCCCCTTTTTTTTGGTTTACTGTGGAATTTGCATCGCTATGTGATTTTTTAAACGTTCCTTAAAGAGGCCTTTTTTTTTTTTTAAGAGGGTCAGTTTTTGCCTTTAGGGCCAGGATTAAATGTAACCCATTTGTACAATAATGTCACAATACAATCTCAGTTTTTTGTTTTAAATTTATTGTTTAAACACAAACAAATTGGCCTAATATTTTGTTGCCTTTTTTTGTGGCAAAGATATTTGTTAAAAAAAAAAAAAAAACCATAACTGCTAACATAAGCGTAAATACAAAATTTAAAAACATTTCACAAGAAAGGAGAGGGAAGTTTTGACCAGAAAGGAATATGAGCCAAGCACAGAAGGAGTGTGGGAAAAGTCGCCATTGCTGTCACCGTTTTCTCGCCCGTTTGGCTGGGTGAGGGTGGGCGCCAGACCGGGTCCGGGATGCCATCGGGCTGGCCTGTCCAGAGGCAGATGTTGTGGCCTCTGGACTAGGCACAGGGCTAGGCACATTTGGAGGATTGGCTGATGTTGTGCCAGAGGTGGAGGATCCGGATGTTCCGGCAGGAAGGGAGGTCGGCTCCACCATGTGCTGGCGAACGAGCTGCTCCAGGGCATCGGCGATGCGGATGTTGGCCCTGGTATTTTCCGCCAGGGCCTGACCAATGGTCACGTTGGCCGCAGCATTTTGCTCCAGGGCCTCAGCCACCCTTATCAGACTGGCGTCCATCCTCTGCAGAATCTCCGTATGGCAATCCGATTTAAAATTGAGTTCTGTGAGGAGGCCCACTGCCTGCGAGGGGGCACGCCCTGGACTGGCTTCTGCAGGGTCCTCAGCCGGATGTACTGGTTCCTCCCCTGCAGAGCCAGCAGAAATTCTGCGGCCAAGGCTCCCCTCTGGAGCAGACTCATCCGCCTCTGTCTCTGTTAGGAAATTGCGAAAAGACTCACATTAGAATCTACATATTGGCACAATAGCATTTCAGAGTTGGTGACATCACAAGACTTACCTTGGCCAACATGAGGAGCCGCAAAGTCTGGCATGTCCGTATCCATGTTGGACACGCCAAACACCTCCACAGCCTGCACACACCCCTGTGCCAGCTCTTCTAAGTCTGTCAACTCCAATGACACAGGGGTGGGACCCCCACCTGTCCCCCTTGCATGCCTAGCCCTGTCGGCAAGTTTTTGCTTGAGACGATATTTGAAGTCTGCCCATCTGTGGAATGAAATTGGACCCATTATCCTTTTTTTTACAATGGGGTTTGTTTATAGGATGGGAAAGTGTTTACTTACCGCCGTTTGACATCCCGGGCTAGACGGACATAATCACCCACCCTATTGACAGCAACGGCGACCTCCTCCCACATTCTCCACTTCTGGCTTTGGCTCATATTCCTGGCTGCCTGGGGCAGGATGTCAATGCACTTCTGGATCAAAACCTCCATCTCCTTGCTTGTGAAATGTGGCTGCCTTTTTTTTTTGGCAGCTTTGGCGGGTTGACTGGGGCCAGCAGTCTCTTCCATCTCATCCTCCTCACCTATTTGGGTAAATATGCAGATTTAGCCACTTCACAACTTGACCAATATATTTGTTTTAAAATAATCATTGAGACAAAATGCATGAAGGCCTTACCGCCGGATTTTTGGCCATTGTTTCCATGGTCTGAAGCCATGTCTCTGCTTCCAGAATGAAATCAACCAGAAATTCAATGTGATTTCGTGACGTATTTATACATGCGTCCTTTGTTTGCGGCCGCATCATTGATTGTGCGTCCCTATGATTCATCCTTAATTTGTGCGGGAAAATAAACACTATTTATGGCTTGGTGTGTGTGGAGTCGAGGTTGGGTTGTTGGATTGTTGGCGGTTAAGTTGTTTGGATTTGGTTGTTTGCAGTTGGAGGATTTGGCAGAGTTGGTTTTTTGTTTGGTTTTGCTACAGTTGTTTTGGTTTTCCGTTCGCATTTTTTTGCTTTTTTCCACATCCTTTCCTGATTTGGTAAGTTTTGTGCAGTCTAATTTGTGGCCAATTGGTGTCTACTTCTGTTTTTTGGTTAGCTATTTTTTTTTAACACTAATTTCATCTTTTTTAGTTTGTTTTGGCTTTTGGACCCAAAGACCTTTTTTTTGGAAATCTTATATATTCGAGTTGGGTAAGTCCATTTTTTTTCTTGCATTTGCGAATTAATTACCGCATTTTTGACTGTTGGTGTAGTGACTTGCATTTGCGAACTAATTACCGCATTTTTGACTGTTGGTGTAGTGACTTGCATTTGCGAACTAATTAACGCATTTTTGACTGTTGGTGTAGTGACTTGCATTTGCGAACTAATTAACGCATTTTTGGCGGCTTATTCATCATGTAAACCAGTTTTGCTTTTCCCTTTTCCATTTTTGGGGGCCATTTGAACCCTATTTGACGTACGGTGTGCAATGTCGTTTTCCTCGATGGCCAAATGTGTGTTTCACCTATTTTATGTGTTGGCTTGCAACAATTTGAAAAACAAAAATTCACCCTCTAAATTTTTGATGTCTCATTTTTGGCTTTTTTACAGTTTATACGTATCATGACAATACCCCGGCATGTAAGCAGCTATGGATGGTATCAGAAAGCTAAGTTGTTTTTTGTTACTTTTGGGGTGGCTCAAAAGCCTTACATTGTAAACTTTGAATTTCAGGTAGATCTGGGGCGCATTGTTCTGGCCCTGCTCCCTGAAGACGACCAACCTCAAACTCGTCCCAGGCGTAGGCATCGTAGGCATGCAAGGCCCCAGATATTTCGAACACGTGTCACCCTTTTTGGAATGCCCGATGATGAGGTTTTAAGACGCTACCGTCTACCTCCCAAAATCATCATAGACACTCTCTCATTAATAGAAAGTGATCTTGAGCGGCAAATTGACAGTCCAACAGCAATACCACCACTGACGCAATTTATGGCGGTGTTACATTTCTGTGCCTCAGGATCGTTTCAAACAACGGTGGGAATAGTGGCGGGCATCTCCCAATCCTCCTTTTCCCGGATCCTGAGGGCAGTGATGGAGGCACTTTTCAAGCACCTCCATCATTTTATTAAAATGCCTTTGGATATGGGTGCCCTTAGTGTGGCCAAGGCCAATTTTTACCAAATAGCTGGCTTCCCACACATCATAGGGGTTGTGGATGGTACTCACATACCACTTCAGCCTCCAGCACGGCTGGAGGCAATATTTAGAAACAGGAAACACTATCACTCCCTGAATGTAATGGTGGTATGTGATGCCTCCCTCCAGATCCTGTCCCTGAATGCTAAATTACCCGGAAGTGCTCATGACTCCTTCGTCATCCGGCAATCAGGGATATGGCAGAAATTAACCAACCTACAAGCTGGTGATGCGTGGCTTCTGGGTAAGTGGAGACCTTTAGTACATAACAATGTTAAGCTTGATACACAGTGTTCCTGATGTGGTCTATTTTTGTTCACAGGAGACAGTGGATACCCTTGCATGTCCTGGCTGCTCACTCCTTATTTGGCTCCCACACCAGGGCCACAAAGTGCGTATAATTCCGCACTTACAGCCACCAGGCAAGTGGTGGAGCGCTGTATCGGCCTTTTAAAAGGCCGATTCAGATGCCTCCACCGCTCTGGTGGCGAGCTCATGTATGTGCCGGATATGGTGTCTAAAATTGTGGTCCTGTGTGGGATATTTCACAACATTGCCATAAGGAGTGGTGTCCCAATGCAGCCAGAGGATGCCTTACCTGAGGATGGCCCCCCCGAGGTTGGTCGAAGGTCAGTATGTGGGGGGGCCATACGCGATGATGTGGTGGCCAGATTTTTTAGGTAAGTTTGAACAAAACTCCAGTGTTTATACCTAATGTGTTTGTGTTTGTTTGCGAACATCTAATTTTTTTTTTTTTTTCTCACCATCTTCTGTTTGTTCACATAATCTTTGGCACTCCAACGCTCACTACTTCCTGCTACCCTTACCAAACCTGGATCTGGTCCTTTTGGGCATATATTCTGGAACCCATATCGCAACGCCATGTTTGTGGAATCATGTTGGCATGGTCCTTCGTCAACCAGTTCTTGATTTTTTGTTTTTATTTAATTATTTCTTGGTATGTGTTGTATTTGAATTTATCACTGTGTTATTTTTTTGGGAGTGACCACTTTGTTTTCTCTGTTATGTTGTGAATAAATGTTTGGAGAGTGAAATGGTCTTCCTTTTTTGGGACGTTAACAGCAAGTGTAACCAGGTTAACACAAGTTACATTTGACTAAGGGGTAAACCAGTACTGACGCCAGTTGAGCTAAACTGAAATATGTTTTCAGCTTCCCAATCCACACCAAAAGGAAGCCTGGCCCAACCTTGGGATTTGTAAGATTGGCCTAAGCAGCTTGCGCACCAACTAGGAACCTGGAAAATGTAGAAATATGTAATTGACACTACACCCAAAAAGGTAAATGACATTGTTACTGTTATGTGTTTCTTGTGTCTGTTTGACATACAAAGACAAAACACAATCTAACTTTTAAAAAAGGGAAATCCTTGCAGGAACAGTCTACTTATGTCATGCTAAACTATCTTGGTTTTGGTTTTTAAAAATGAGCCACAACGTATATTTGTCTTAATAAATTTATTTAGAAAATATAACAAAAAAAAACAAACTACTGCCGAAGGAGGCCAGACAGCCGGTCGAGGGCCACCAGAATGCCGATGACATGTTGGCGCATCTGCCCCACACAATCCGCCACCTCTTGCCGACGCCTCTGTTCCTCTGTGGGTGAGAAAAGTGTGTGGGTTAATACAACAATAGGGAATCCACATTAAAAAAAAAAAACACAACCAAATCACTCCTAAACCCAAACCAAAAAAAAAAAAGGGGGGGCTGGCAAAAATACAAGGCCTAGGTACAAATTCACACAGGTATGATATGTGTATGTTGAAATCACCAGGAAGAGGTAAAGGCAAACCTTCAAAATCACCAAGTCAAGCCACAAAAACACGAAGAAAGGCACGACACATGATTACATACAAACAGTTTGTGCTTTAAAAAAAAAAAAAAAAAAAAACATACCGGGAGACAAAACGGGAGCTCCGGAAATACCTCCATCATCCTCCTCGGAGGATCCGTCATTACCCAAAGAATGGGGAGGAGTTATGATGGACTCCGGGGAGGGGGTAATTGGAAGAGGAGTGGGTGGAGGAGAGGGGGAAGTGGGACGGAGGGGAAGGAGGCCCGACATTTCCGGGAGAGGGTCTGGGAAGGATGGGGAGGAGTGGGGAATAGGGGAAAGATTTGGGGTGGAGTGTTGGCTGGGGGTTGGGGATAGTGGCCGGGAACGCCGTCTGGACGGACGGTGACGGCGGAGTCTTGGCTGTCCCCCTAAAATATGACAAAGAAATTGCGGTTAGTTTATGGACAAATCCGGGCAACAAAACTAAAAAAAAAAAAAAAAACAACAAATAAGCCAAATAGCAGTAGAATGAATAAATCAGAAATAGAGGGGAAACATGCACACGCAGATATGAGTACAAATAATAAATAGAACAGACAGGAAAACATGCTCACGCAGATATGAGTACAAATAATAAATAGAACAGACAGGAAAACATGCACACGCAGATATGAGTACAAATAATAAATAGAACAGACAGGAAAACATGCACACGCAGATATGAGTACAAATAATAAATAGAACAGACAGGAAAACATGCTCACGCAGATATGAGTACAAATAATAAATAGAACAGACAGGAAAACATGCTCACGCAGATATGAGTACAAATAATAAATAGAACAGACAGGAAAACATGCACACGCAGATATGAGTACAAATAATAAATAGAACAGACAGGAAAACATGCACACGCAGATATGAGTACAAATAATAAATAGAACAGACAGGAAAACATGCACACGCAGTTTGCCCCACAAACACAAACATTAAAACCACAATACATAACACTTACTTGCCAGGATCTGCATGCGAAAGCATGCCAGCAAGCGGGGCGTTCGCCGTTGCAGGTCGGACCACCTGCGCTCCAGCTGCCCGATGTTGCGGCGTGAGCCGAAGGACCGCAGGCGGGACCGTGCCTCCGCATACGCGGAGCGCTTCTGCCGGTTGGTGATGGGTTGAGGTTGGCTGGTGATCCGGCGATCCATGACCTCCGTAAGCACCAGCAGCTCGCGCCTGGTGAATGCGGAGGCTCTCATGATGGCAATGGTGTTTTTCTTAAAAATCATTTTTGATAAAGTGTGTAAAAATTTTATGATTGGCTAATGTATTTTGGAAATTAACAGGAGCAATTTTATTGGTTAGTGTATGAGTCATGTGTTCGACAGGGCCAGAAATCTCTGGAGAGTTATGATAGGCTTGATGCAGTGACATGCGTAAGCAAATTTAAATAAAGAAATGAACCCAGGGAAATATGCGGGGATCCACAGCAATAGTACAATTGTTTAATTGTGGTTCACATGTTTTTTGAACAATAAAAGCGAATGTTTCATCCGTACGTATTCTGCGGGTAAACACAAACACGGACAAGAGTAAAGTTTCTTGCATTGTGTTGAAAAAAACAAACAATTAAGCTAATTGATACATTGATTGGCATGATACGATTGATGGAGGTAGGCAGAATAAAGGAGCAGGTAATCGACATCTGACAAGGCCACTTCCTGTTTATACTTGTGCGTGCGTTCCTTTCAAGCCATTTCGGGGATGTACGCTCGCTATTTCGTACGCTCGTTAGTTAGAGGAGGGGTCGCCTGAGTTTAGGGAGGAATTTTAGATGCGAACGAAAATACGAGCGAGCCATTGAATTTAAATATTTTTGTACGTACGCCTAACGTACGTGCGCCCGCTTGCGAGTGGGTCTGAATGAGGGCCCAGCTCTCCATAATTGGGAAAACTTTCAACAGTCAGACTAGGAGTTTTCCTAGGAAAAATCTCACAACATTCCAATCTTTGGAATCAGTACTGGCTCTCTAATGGGGCATGATGAATACACAAGGGGTTATGACTATGCCTGCTAATGGCATGTCTAGAACTTCCTATATAGTAGGCCACCACCAAAAAACACATTTACATCCCTCAAAAACAATCAAAGCAGCACATACAGTACCTGCTTCCATAATCCATAATGCCTAGCAGTCAGGATAAAACATTCTGTCAGGCTGGATGGACCATCCCAGCGATACTGGGACAGTTGTGAGCTATGTTATTATAGTTTATAGATCCAGGTATATCGGGGCAGAGCAGGATGATGGCTGCATGGGGTAGTATGCAAGATGCTAGTTTGGTTTGTTGCTCCTTCTGCCCTCATTTGTAACCCCTGTCATTACCGGGTGCTGATCTGGTTTGGCAAGTTGTGAATGGCCAGTGGCTCTCGATTTCCGAAAGCTGCAGATTTTGTTGCTACACACACAGCACTGTCCCTGGCTGTCGGAATATGCAGCCAGGGATTGTGGCGGTCAAAGCAGCCGAAAACGGCATTGCCAACTGTGAGGATACGGGGTTCACTCAATCACCCAGACACCGAGCAGATGAAACCAACGTGATGGTTTATTTTTCCACAGCACACAGAAATAGATAATATGTCAGGACAAGCAGTAAATCCAGTGAACGGGCAATAAACAGGTAGCAGTCCAGACAGAGGCAGTCCCAGTAGAGTATAATGTCCCAGAACAATTCCACGAAATAGCTAGAGACCCTCAGTCCCCACAGTAGAAACTATCACTGATCACGCAGCAGTGCATAGCGTATGTCCACTCAATCACTTCCAGGACCCCACACGTAGAAACTATCAGAGATCACACAGCAGTGATAGTCCCTGGGTACAATCAAGCATTTCCAGGACCCCATGCAGTAGAAGCTAATCACAGAACACACAGCAATGAATAGCGTATAGGTCCTTGCAGAATTTCCAAGTATAAATCCACAGAACTGGTGATGCGTTCCACTAGCACCTTGGCAGAGCGAGGCCTCTTAGCCAAAGTCAGCGACTAACATGTGGAGCTACCTTCAGTGACCTGTTTTAAAATCTTCCAATTTCCCACGATATTGTGACCTCCCAGGGGGGGTTGCACCGTTTCCTGATTGGTGCGAGTCCCTTATGCTGTCACTTTCTCCTACCTCCTCTGGGTATTACTTCCCTGACGAACACCTGCTGGGATGGTTCCGTTCAGTCTACCAGGTTCACGTGAAGCACAAAACAGGCAAATGGAAGGAGGAGTAAATCCTGAGCGTCCCCTGGGGAGGTGGGAATTAACTTAGAGGGTCTTTTGTTTTGGGAGGTGTCACCTTGCTCTAACACAGACATATGGACCAGGCTAACATCAAGGCTTATCCAGTATTAAACATTTCAATAACTTACATTATTACAGTACATAATAGACATGCTAATGAAAATGTGTGTCCTGAGAATGATCACACATACACTAGTAGACGGATGGGGGACACAAAAGTACTAAAAAGTAAATTGATCTCTGCAATGACTGAGATGCTGCCAGTAAATTTGTAACACACATCCCATGTCCTCACATTCCTCTCCCACTTTTTAGGCCTTGTTCCCAGGGGTGATAAGGACACATTACTGACTGGGCGAGGCGGTGCTAGGTCTTCCAGTGTTGCGTAGAACTGGGTCTGGTTCCTGCTGACGGGACAAGCCATCCGCGTTTCCGTGATCTCTACCCTGTTTGTGGGAAATAGAGAAGTTGTACAGTTGCAGGGCCAAACTCCATCTTAGCAAGCGTCCATTGTCTCCTGCGGTACGTTGTAGCCAACTAAGGGGGTTATGATCTGTGACCACCGAGAACTCGCGCCCATACACGTATGGCTGCAGCTTCTTAAGGGCCCAGACTATAGCCAGACACTCCTTTTCAATAGTGGCGTAGGCTACCTCACGGTCGACAAGCTTCCGCGAGAGAAAAGCCACTGGGTGTTCACATCCATCTTCCCCTACCTGGCTCAACACAGCTCCTATTCCATAACCTGAGGCATCGGTTTGCACAATGAACCGCTTGCGAAAGTCGGGGGCTGCTAATACTGGGGATTGGGACAAAATTTCCTTAAGCTGGGAAAAAGCCCGTTCACACTCAGGGGTCCAGTGTATTTCTCGGGTGTACTTTTTGGTCGTCAGGTCAGTTAATGGCTTGGCAATGGTGCTGTACTGCGGCACAAACTTCCGATAGTATCCTGCCGTTCCAAGGAAGGCACGTACCTGTTTTTGGTTAGTGGGTTGAGGCCACTTCAAGATGGCCTCAATTTTTGCCGGCTCTGGACGAATTTGGCCTCCACCAACCCTGTGCCCGAGATACAACACCTCTGCCATCCCCATCTGACATTTGTCTGGTCTGATAGTCAACCCCGCCTGGCTAATCCGGGCTAGCACCTGGGCAACATGCTGCAGATGTTCCTCCCAGGTCTCACTAAAAATTGCTATGTCGTCCAGGTATGCCTGGGCGAACTCCTGACACCCTGTCAGCACGCGATCTACTGTACGCTGAAAGGTGGCTGGGGCATTCTTCATACCAAAGGGCATGGCTGCAAATTCAAATAGCCCAAATGGGGTGCTGAATGCAGACCTCTCCTGTGCCTCCCTGGTAAGGGGTATCTGCCAGTACCCCTTACTAAGGTCCACAGTGGATACATAGCGAGCCGCCCCCAACCTGTCTAGCAACTCATCTACCCGGGGCATGGGGTATGCATCCGTCACAGTCACCTCATTCAGCTTCCTATAGTCCACACAGAAGCGAGTGCTCCCATCCTTCTTAGGCACTAAGACTACACTGGCTGCCCAGGGACTAGTGGATGGTACAATGACCCCAAGTGCCAGCATTTCATCAACCTCTTTTTTGATCATGTCCAGCACCTCTGGACTCACCCGATATGCGGGTTGCCTAATGGGCCGAGCCGCCCCGGTGTCGACATGATGGGCCACTACATGGGTGCGCCCTGGTTTGCTTGTGAATTGAGGTCTCTCTACCTCCAACACCTCCCTCATCTTTCTGGCCTGGGTTGCTGTTAACTGTGAGCCTATGGACACTGCCTCTACCCCTAGATCCTTTTTGGTTGCTGCTAAAATGTCAGGGATAGGGTCAGTCTCTGGGTCATCCATAGGTGGGCAGCAGATTGCCACAGCCCCTATTTCTCTAGTGACATACTCCTTTAACCGATTTATGTGGTAGGTACCCACCCGCTTCCCTGTTGGACCTAGGGCAACAATATAATCTACCTGGCCCTGACGACCCAGGTTGCCTGTAACTTGTGCTTTCGGGCAGGTACTAGAACCATCACTTTCTGCCCAACATCTAGCTCCCTTTCATGTGCTCGCTGGTTGTAGTACTGGCTCTGCCGTTCCTGTGCCCCCAGCATGTGGTCATGCGCAAGCTGCATCAAACGCTGCAATCTCTCCCTTATTTGGACTACATACTCCAGGACAGGAACCTCAGGTTCCTGGAATGTCCCTTCCCAGCTTTCCCGGACTAGGTCTAGAGGCCCTCGTACCCTTCGTGCATATAATAACTCAAAAGGGGAGAATCCAGTGGAATCTTGCGGCACTTCGCGGTACGCGAATAATAGCTGCTGCAACGACTTCTCCCAATCCCCCCCCTCCGATTCAGCATATGCCCGCAGCAACTGCTTTAGGGTCCCATTAAACCTCTCGCAGAGCCCATTCGTCTGGGGATGGTAGGCTGTCGTGTAGAAGGGATGGACCCCAAATTTGTCCCATACTGTTTGCAGCAAGTCCCCTTGAAATTGTGTACCCTGATCGGTAACTACTTCTTGGGGAAATCCTACACGGCTAAAGATGTCCATGAGAGCCTGGGCAATATGCTCAGCATCTATGGATGCCAGGGCCACTGCCTCAGGGTATCTAGTCGCATAGTCAACTACGGTCAGTATGTATTTCTTCCCTGTTCGGCTCGGCTTCTTAAAAGGCCCAACAATGTCCATGGCCACTCTCTTAAATGGCTCGCTTATGACAGGCATGGATTGTAGGGGAGCTCGACGTGGGGGCCCCCGAGGCGTTGACATACCTCACAGGATTCCCTATACTGTTTTACTGCTTGGCTTATTCCAGGCCAGAAGAAGTGCCGTAATAGCCGGGCACGGGTTTTACGAACCCCTAAGTGGCCTGCTAAGGGAGTGTCATGGGCAAGTGCTAGCAACCGGGTACGGTACTGCTTGGGAACAATCAACTGTTTCCTTAGGACTTCAGGCTCTAAGGGGTCTGCTTTTGCAGGCACCCTGTACAGTCTCCCCTCCTCCCACTGGATGCGATCCCCCTGAGGTCCCCAATCTGCCCATTCTGCCGCACTGCGGAGGCTAGCTAGGGAAGGGTCTGTCCGTTAGGCTTCCCTAAATGCCGTCCTGTCTAGCTCCCCCAGATTCCCATTACAGTCAAACAAGTCTGGTTCAGTGTTACTCACCGGTGACAGGTCAGGGGTTGTGGCCATTGATCCCACCAAGACCCCCGATGCTGGCCCGAGAGGGTCCTCGGGTGCTGTCGCCAACAACTGCGCTTGGCTCCGGGTGATAGCTCCCACAAAATAACTAGCCAAACCACTGCCCAGATCATTTCCCAGGATAACATGGGTGGGTAACCCACCCAAAAGTCCCACCTCCACTTCCCCTGAGTCCAGGCCCCAATCCAAGTGTACCCGGGCCATGGGGATAACAGTGATCTGCCCTCCGGCCATGGAGATTTTAATTTTCCGTTTCTCCAATAGTTGGCAGGGGGGGATTAACTCCGGTCGGACCAGGGTAATGGAGGCCCCGGAGTCTCTCAATCCTTGCAGTTCCTGTCCATTGACTTTAACAGGCTGTACGTGGGTTTTCATGTTATCCGGGGTAGCTTTCCCAATAGCTGCTACTACCTCCACTTGATATGCTACTTCCTCCGCCTCTGGCGCATCAGGAATGCAGTTCCCCTCCCCACCCCCAAATGTTGTTTCCTGGCACACAGCTACCCTGGGCACAGCTGGTTGGGCACCTGGAAATTGTCCTCTTCCCCGCGGACAGTCTCGCTGCACATGCCCTACCTGGTGACAGTTGAAACACCGCCGAGGCTCTGGAAGTGCAGGGCCCCGCGGCCTTGCATTGGCCGTTTGCAGAGCTGGGGTGTGTAGTGGGGCCGGGCGCTGGGTGGCCAGGTAGGGATTCTGGTCTTGTTGGGGCCGTCGGGGGGCTGACCTCTCTACTGGGTTGGCTCCTCTCCACCGGGGCCTGTTAGCTGTGAACTCGTCAGCTAGGTGTGCTGCATTCTCCAGAGTGGTGGGGTTCCGATCCGCCACCCACTCTCGAATTTCCGGGGGCATCTTGTTAAGCAACTGTTCCAGGATAATAACGTTTTTAACCTCCACTACAGTGCATGCCTGCTTTCCGGCCAACCATCTGTCACAGTTCCGCCGCAACAGGTTCTTAAACTATGTAAATGAGGTATCCCCTTTCCATGACATTGACCGGAACTTGGCGCGGTATGATTCAGCAGTCACCGCATATCTGGCAAGCAGCACCTCCTCATAGGACAATGTCTGTTCTGGACTCAAAGCCTGGCACGCTTCCAGCGCCCGTCCTCTCAGACTGGGTAACAAATATAGAGGCCATTCTGCTGCCTCAATTTTATGCAGAGACATCATTGATTCAAACGTCTGCAAATGGTTATCAATGTCCGAGCTGGCCTCATCAAAAGGCGGTATGTCCCGATATCGCAGCCTGGCTGGCTGACTTACTGATACTGGTGGGACAGGGGTGTAGGTCTGTGCTCCCAGTGCGGCCCCCAGTACCGCTGCTCCTTGTCCTAACGCTGCCAGCAACTCCCGCAATTGATCTACCCCTCCCATGGTAGGCATTGCCCCGGAAACCGTTGTCGCCGTGGTTCCCTGACCATCGGTCTGCTCCGGTACATCGTCCTCATCGTCCTCCTCCGCTGGATGATCTTGGTCCCACTGGGCTAGTTTTGCCATTAATTTTTTCCTGGTGTCCTCCGCATAAAACTCAATCTGTTTTATTCGGCAGAGATCCTGCAGGGGGCCCTTCTTGAGGTATCGGTAGCATAGTGGTTCTGGATCCATTCCCTGCTGTATTTTATGACTTTATGCTTGAAAGCTGGTGTCTGAATGATCCCACTGTCGCTGCCGCCAAATGTGAGGATACGGGGTTCACTCAATCACCCAGACACCGAGCAGATGAAACCAACGTGATGGTTTATTTTTCCACAGCACACAGAAATAGATAATATGTCAGGACAAGCAGTAAATCCAGTGAACGGGCAATAAACAGGTAGCAGTCCAG
Organism: Taudactylus pleione; assembly: GCA_031769625.1. Classification (NCBI taxonomy): domain Eukaryota; kingdom Metazoa; phylum Chordata; class Amphibia; order Anura; family Myobatrachidae; genus Taudactylus; species Taudactylus pleione. Next base: position 13,528,636 of record JAUIMM010000177.1, on the reverse strand, counting down.
ACAGAGGCAGTCCCAGTAGAGTATAATGTCCCAGAACAATTCCACGAAATAGCTAGAGACCCTCAGTCCCCACAGTAGAAACTATCACTGATCACGCAGCAGTGCATAGCGTATGTCCACTCAATCACTTCCAGGACCCCACACGTAGAAACTATCAGAGATCACACAGCAGTGATAGTCCCTGGGTACAATCAAGCATTTCCAGGACCCCATGCAGTAGAAGCTAATCACAGAACACACAGCAATGAATAGCGTATAGGTCCTTGCAGAATTTCCAAGTATAAATCCACAGAACTGGTGATGCGTTCCACTAGCACCTTGGCAGAGCGAGGCCTCTTAGCCAAAGTCAGCGACTAACATGTGGAGTTACCTTCAGTGACCTGTTTTAAAATCTTCCAATTTCCCACGATATTGTGACCTCCCAGGGGGGGTTGCACCGTTTCCTGATTGGTGCGAGTCCCTTATGCTGTCACTTTCTCCTACCTCCTCTGGGTATTACTTCCCTGACGAACACCTGCTGGGATGGTTCCGTTCAGTCTACCAGGTTCACGTGAAGCACAAAACAGGCAAATGGAAGGAGGAGTAAATCCTGAGCGTCCCCTGGGGAGGTGGGAATTAACTTAGAGGGTCTTTTGTTTTGGGAGGTGTCACCTTGCTCTAACACAGACATATGGACCAGGCTAACATCAAGGCTTATCCAGTATTAAACATTTCAATAACTTACATTATTACAGTACATAATAGACATGCTAATGAAAATGTGTGTCCTGAGAATGATCACACATACACTAGGAGACGGATGGGGGACACAAAAGGACTAAAAAGTAAATTGATCTCTGCAATGACTGAGATGCTGCCAGTAAATTTGTAACACACATCCCATGTCCTCACAGCAACTATGTTTTTAATACATCCAGGCGGCAAATGACCCTTCTTCAATAATAGTCAAAGTAGGGCATGACACTTTTGGATCTTTGTACGCATTAAGAATACATTTCTTCCCCAGTCTGAAGCTGCTGGTAGAAATGTGGGTGGACCTGAGGAGAACGGCCCATATCACTGGCAGCAAGGTTAGGACTAGACTATACAGCGCTGATGGACCTGTGATGTCACACCCACGTGACTCGGGCTGAAAAGGGGAGGGGCGGGGATGCTAACGGGGGACCAAAAGTGTCCCCTCGCTGTGCTCACCACGCTTCGGGCACGGTGGCTCGCTGCGCTCGCCACAAATATTTATTCCCCCTCTATGCTCTAGTGGATGGTAACACAGGAGCGGTCCAGCCTCCTGCAGCGGTCACGTGGTGGATACGTCACAGAAGTCCTTTAGCCACATAGGAAATAGCAGCAACCCTGGCAGCAATGCCAAAGCCTCCTGGAAAAAAAGGAATAGAAACCTAAAACCTAAGGAAAATGCCTTGTCCAAGCCATCCTGAGAACGCATGTCACACAGAAAAGCTAAAAGTATCAGTCATGAGCCTAACATTACTTCTAGACCAGATGGTAAGGCTCATCCGCCTGGTTTATGCTCCTACATCATTATCCAATCACAAAGCTTTATGCAAGAATCACGTGGCTTCAGCACCCATAGGCATAACAGGAACATTAGATCTGAATTTCACCACCAACGAGACCAGGCCAGAGACTGAGTGATGTACAGAATCTCTTCCTTTCAGATATTTCAAGAAAGAGAAGGGCCCAGCAATAGTGATAATTCTGATTGAAGGAGCACTGTAGTAACCTCTATTGCTGTGGTTAAGGCTTAACTAGGGGTCAAGATTAAGATTTTAATAAAATATGAATAATACAACTGAGCGTATATCTATCGATCGTTAAAATAATTTCTCTCTGGATAGGATAGATTTAACGTTTTAAGCAAAATCATTGCATGCAAATGCCTTCACTGGGTTTCCATTACATCCAGGCAATGAGTCTCCCTGAATCACAGATTAAAATCAATAAATTAAAGATAATGTATATGGCCAGCCAGCTGCTGTGATTATGAATAACTAAAATGTGTGGTCATCTAAGGAAATTTATATGAATTCCTATGGGACATGGAATACATCAAAACAATATTCTCCAAGAGGTGTGGATCATAACAGCTCACCAAGGTACTGAGGCCCTGATTCAGAGCCGGACACTCTGACAGAGCGCTCGCTCTGAATCAGGGCCGTCCCTGCTCCTTTTTGGAGCGGCCTCCTGGCCATTCGCATAGCTGTTGGCGACCACCTTGGATGGAGATAAAGTGGACGGAGAAACGGTACCAGCCAATCAGCTCCTAACTGTCATGTCACAGACTGTTTGAAAAATGAGTTAGGAGCTGGTTTGCTGGTACTTTATCTCTGTCCACTTTATCTCCATCCAAGGCTTAGTAAATAGACCCCTTAAAGCATTAAGCCCAAACCCCACCCCATAAAAGACAGAGGTTAAACTACTTCTTGAATTCCAGAAGGTTAATCCCTTCCGAAGTTCTCTGAACAAACATATTTGCTCTTTTAATGGAGCCCTAAGGAGCTATGGATGACTGATGAAATCATTATTGTATTTGTTTATGCCCTTCAACTCACACGTACTCCCCCCAAAATCTATAAACTGGTGCGCTATCTCCCCTGATACAAAGGTCCTGATATAGTATTGGACAGTGTCAGGGGTGGATTGGCCATAAACTCCACATCAAATTTTCTGGAGGTTAATTTAATTACAGTTCAGTTTTTTTGTGCCCTGCACTCTGGCTCCGGCCTATTCGTATCCGGCTCTGACATGCAGAGTTGTGCAGACCAGCCCATGGCTGTCTCTCTGCCCTTCCTGCCCATTCCCCTCCTCAGCAACGGCTCAGCACAATTTGCATATTGACTTACTTGAAAAATATTTCTACAAAACACAATAGTTTTGCCTTTTAAATTTGCGGCTTTAAATCTAGAGGCTGAATCACCAAAATCTTGCAGCTGTCTGCAACTCACAGGCTATTACAATTACCTGTAGAGGACTGCATCCTAATTATACATTGTTTTTTCCCTTTTATACAAATGTTTTTCTTTATTGCACAATGTAGCTTATTTATTTGCATTCTGGTATTTATCCCAGAGGTAACTGTCATCTAGATTGTTCTGCTAATCTGCCTATGATATAAACTAAACTATGCTCAGGTCACAGTATAGAGAGTGCCTCTTTGTGGCCAAATTTAAGACGTATTAGGCTTGTTTTGCATCACCCATTTCAGTTCCTTATTTTTCACATCTTAATAAAAAATGTAAGATGCTAGTTTAGTAGTTATTGTAACTATTAGAGACCACATCACATACAGTGCTTGAAGTGGGGCGGTATACGGTGGTATAACATAACGCCACTTTATTTTTGCCGCAGTGGTGAAGTGTCCTGGTGCTGGGATGAAGTATGGGATCCCAGTGCTGGAACATCAGCGGCATTGTGCGGAGATGTGTACAGCTGGGGACACATCTCTGACCTGTGTTGGGACGGAGTATCTGGTCCTGGTGCCTGTGCAGAATATGGCAGCACTGCAGTTTAAACTTGGCATCTGCTACGAGCCAGTTGCGGCTCATAGACCGCCAGCTAATGAGAAACTGCCGCTGCCGCTTCTGATTGGCTGCAGGCTCGCGAGTTTCAATTGGCTCGTGACTGGCGCCAAATCTAAAAGGTCGTTGCTTCTTTTGATTGGTCGCCAGTCCACCAGCAGGGATTGGCCCGCGGCCGGCGCCAAGTTTAAACTGCAGTGCTGCCGGAACCTGATGCTTAGTCCCAGGGCAGATCAGAGATATGTCCCCAGCAGGTAAAAGAGGGAAGCAGACAGTGAGAGGTGCAGGGGGTGAGTGAGGGAAGCACAGTGAGAGGTACAGGGGGTGAGTGAGGGAAGCAGACAGTGAGAGGTGCAGGGGGATGAGGGAAGCCAGCAGTGAGAAGTGTGGGGGAAGAGAGAGGGAAGCAGACAGTGAGAGGTGCAGGGAGTGAGAGGTACAGGGGATATGAGAGGGAAATGAGCTGAAAGGGAAGCAGGCACTGAGATGTGAGGGGGATGAGAGAGGATAGCAGACAGTGAGAGGTGCATGGGGCCGGGGACATCAAGAGCCACACCAGGCCTGGGTAAAGGGGGTGTGGACTAATCGCAGGAGGTGTGGCCACACCCCCCTAGGCAAGAAAAAACAAATTGGTGCTTTGCGCTGGGGAGGGGGGTGCTGTGAGCCCCTCAGGCCAGCGCAAAGCCAGGGGGGTGGGCATGATCAGTTTAATCGCTCCACCCCCACATGCATAGGAGACTGCTGTGGCTGCTGCTCAGTAGCCGTGAGCAGTCTCCCACTGCAACCCATCACATAGCAGCTTGTGCTGGGCTGCTGTGAGATAAGAGGGAGGGGGGGCGATGCCGGACCCAGGCCCCTCTAGCAAGCCCGGGTAATTAGTAACCATTCCCCCCCCTCTCGGTACCCTTGCATGGGGCATGTAAAGGAGAGATGCAGGTGATCAGGCACAAAGAAGAGCATGTGGGGAGTTCCTGGGATGAAGATATGGGGCACATGGGGAGAGTGACAGACAAAGGAAACAGATAAGTGAAAGCAGAAGGGACACATGGAAGACATAAGAGAGGTGAGCAAAGGTTGTTCAACATATCCTGCTACATAGTACTAAAATCATCTAAAATTATACTCATTTCAAAATCCTTCAGTGGGAGGGGTGGGGGGAACAAATTGCATACCCCACTTCAAAATTCCCATTTTGAGCACTGATCACATAAAATACATATATTTCTTGATGTTTCTCAATATGCTTTATGCAGTCTCCCACATTTCGTAATACAGTTATATTCAGGCCTATTGTAGCACTGCAGATTATGGGCCGTATTCAATTAGCGGCGAAAGGCCGTAATCTGCGAAAAAGTATCATGGATGACGTAATTTCGCCATGCAGAAACTTTTCGCCGTATTCAATTGCAAAGACTTTTCGCGTATGCGGAAACTCAATGCAATGTAATAGGCTATAAAGTTTAGCCTATGAATAGCAGGCAGGGAAAAAGTGCAGAATTGCGGTTTTGGGGTGCAAAAGTACGGAAACCACTCTGCACACTTAGGACAGCTCCCCAAAGGATAACTGCGTAAAAATAACCTTAAAAAAGGAGGAAAACCCCAAAAAATTACTTTGAAAATGGGGGCGGAAAAGTACAAAGTGGGGGTACACGCATAAAAAGTATCGAAAGAGACTTTTGGGGGGTCTGCAAGTATCGGGGAGGTGTTTTTTGATTGCAGGTGCTTGCTGAAGATGTGTTTTTGACGTCACTTAAAACTTTTAACCCATGCTTGCACCCATTTTCAAGTACCCAAATATGACAGGACTACTTATTTTCTCGATAAAATACTGCTTGATGCTATTCTTCACCACTTGTTTAAAGACGCTATATAGAGGCAATTGAAAGCACTTAAGTACCCCAAATAGCTATTCGGGACATCTATACTGATCCCCAATGTTAGTGCATCTTTTGGGGGGTGTTAGGCTGATTTCCCCATCTTTTACAGCACTTTTCGCCTGTTTGAGTTTCGCCGGAATGCGTTTTTGCGTCCTTTGGAATTGAATATGGTGAATAGTGGGGACAGGCACAAAAAGTTTTTGCATACAAAACACGCGAAGTAGGCGAAAAGTGCAGACAGCGGAAAAGTATTGCGGGTGCAAACTAATTGAATACGGCTCTATGTAGAGAAAAGCGTGCTCCCGCACCAAGTTATTAAATAGATAATAACAAAAGAATGGGGATACCACAAATCATATTTACGAATAGTTGGGGTATTAACTCTACTGAAATATTGTTGGTGCTACCTACTGATTCGAATATACAGACCAAAATTTATAAAGAAAAGAGAAATCAGTTTTATTAGGTGCACTCAGATCCTCAAATAACACTACGTATAAAAACAATTTTTATTGGATATACCAGTGGTTCCCAAACTTTTTTAAACCAAGGAAACCTAGAGTATCAGCATTGTTTTCACAGCACCCCTAGGCCAAAAGTTTGAGAAATTCAGAATAAAATGTAGTAAAGAGAAGTAAATTGTGCTTATATGTCATCCTTAGGGTCAGTTATATGGTAGTGGACAGGTTTGCGCTTCTGCTTGTCTACATTTTTACATTACATTGATTACAAATAATTTGATTTGGTGCTGGACCACCAACCTGAGGGGGTGCAAGTGTCCCAAGGCACCCCAGGGTGCTACGGCGCACAGTTTGGGAACCACTGGGATATACATTAAAAAACAAGTATCCTCTTGTCTATATGCGAGCATATAGTGTGGATTGAATAAGTACAGTAAGATCTGGATTGATACATTTCTGGCTGACAGAATGAAAAATATAATTTTCTGACACATTTGTATCTTAAATATCCCTGCAGTAAATGTATCAAGTTTAAAATAATAGACACATCTTGGAAACACACACAGTGACAAGATTGTAATATAAATATAAAGACAGCACACAATGTATTTTCTTTATCACTCTATATTTCTATATAATTTTTAATATTGTATTTCACTTGATGACCTTATTTAAGGATATACAATTTTTATAAAAACAAAAAAATATTTATTTTCATATACAACAAAGAGTAGGATATTATTACAAGAGGATACTTGATTTTTAATGTATATCCAATAAAAATAGTTTTTATACATAGAGCCCTATTCAATTAGAAGCGAAAAGTCCCGTACATTTCGCATGCAGGACTTTTCACCGACATCGCTGGTTTTGCATGCGAAAAAGTATCACGCGCGTCCCAGCTTATCCCCATATTCAATTCCAAAGGAAGCTATAAGGCGTCCTGGCGTAACTCAAACAGGCGAAAAGTGCTAGCAGATATGGGGAGATCAGCTTGACACCCCCCAAAAGATGCACTGACAAGGGGGATCACTATGGATACCCCCAAATAGCCCTGCTGGAGGTATTTTGGGTACTTGCTAAAGTGAGGTCTTAAAAAGCATTAAAAACGCACCTTCAGCAAGCATCTGCAATCAACAAAAGACCTCCCCCATACTTACAGACCCCCCCAAAGTCTATTTGCTAGTTTGTACCCCAATTTTGTTTTTTTCACCCCTTTTTCAAAGTAATTTTTTGGGGTATTCTTTGTTTTTTGGATTTTTTTGACGCAGTTTACCTTTGTTGACCTGTCCTAAGAGTGCAGGGTGGTTTCCCCACCTTTGCGCCCCAAAACCGCAATTCTGCACTTTTTTCCGCCAGCTATTCATTGGCGAAACTTTTCCGCCGGGTACATTGCATTTGTGTTTTTGAATACTGGGATAAGTTTCCGCTGGCGAAATGACGTCACCGGCAAAACTTTTCACAAAAAACGGCTTTTCAACGCTAATTGAATACGGCCCATAGTGTAATTTGAGGATCTGCGTGCACCTAATAAAACTGATTCTCTTTTTCTCTATAAATTTTGGTCTATTGTAGCACTGCAAAACCTCCCAACTCCTTCCCCCTGTAGTAATTCACTACGCCTGGAATGAATTACCACCCCATAACTTACTTTATTTTTGAAATACATAACAGTGACATGGAAAGTCCTGCAGAAATGCTACGGTACTCTACACATACTGCAGACAGTCATTGATTACCCCAAGCTTCTTCCACAAGAGACATTTCGGATTTGGCAAGAGAAAGGCAAAAAATTATTTGGAGATGTAATAATAGATGAAATAACAGATAAATTGCCATTCTTAAGGGGGGTATCCACTTAGCGATTTACCCAAGCGATTGCACAATAACGACATCGTTGCTCGCTGGTTGCTTCTGATATCCGACATCGCCCGTACATGCTGGTCGACCTGACGATCTCGTCAGGTTCAGCATGTGCGGGGATGAGGGATGTGCCGGGACTGAACGAGTGAACGTTCAGTCTAGGCACATCACTAGCTATACAAACGAGAGCACGATTGCAATGTCGTAATCGTGCTCTCGTTTGTATATCTACAAGTGGATACCCGCCATAATACCTTCTTAAATACTAACTGGAACCAGTTAATACTTTTATTATTGTGAAATCATTAGCTAGATCATGTAATTACAAGCCACATCTAGACCAAATAATGACGTTTGATGACATTATAAATATAATCAAAAGTCCATGTATGGCATATCTGCCATGTGGTGAACTGTCACCACATCCTCAGCTGGGCATGCTTGACATGTTTCTGTGAAAGGGTTAATCAAAATAAAACCACCAAATTTAGATGGGATCTATTCAGACACAGTCTTTTTATTCTCTTATTTGTTGATGGTGGACTCTCTTACTCACACTGGGCCTGCTTCAACCGCAGAAACTTATATTGAGACGCCCACCAGAGCCTTCGTAGCTGTCCACAAGTGCAAACACATAAGCAGCATCGGATGCAGATCATGCAAACATCGACCTCTTGAGTCTGTCTATGGTCACTCAGCATTGCCTCCACGCCTGAGACGCTGGAGCCATGTTCTCTGTGTACAGGATCACAGACACGGACAGAAACACGCTCCGAAAACAGCCGGGAACACGCCACTGTTTCAGGCTACACTCCCCGTTGTTTTCTACAAAACTTTAACATCCTGTAAATCACTTGTGATTGAGAAGTCAATTTACTAAGCCTTGGATGGAGATAAAGTGGACGGAGATAAAGTACCAGCCAACCAGCTCCTGTCATTTTTCAAACACAGTCTGTGACATGGCAGTTAGGAGCTGATTGGCTGGTACTTTTATCTCCGTTCACTTTATCTTCATCAAAGGCTTAGTAAATAGACACCCTTAATCCTCAGTGCAACCATAATAGCAATTCAATCGCTGTGAGTGCGCATTGCAGCTGGGACGCACGCGCAGACCCCTGATAATGGCCCAACTGTGTGACCATAGAATAGTGTACTACTCTGAATCAGGCCCACAGTTCAATTACTTGGTTTGTGCAATAATGAATATGGATATCTGATGTTATCTTTATCTTGTGTATCGAAAATGTAAAAATCCTTTTAGTCGCTATTATATGTACTGTATTTACATTTATTTGTATTTATTGTAAATATGTCTCAATAAAAAAAATTCTGGTTAAATGCTTCACATTACTGTAAAGGTGCGTATCCACTTACAGACATGGAAACGAGAGCACGATTACAACATTGTAATCGTTTCACAGTCTGTGATGTGCCTACACTGAACGTTCAGTCGTTCAGTGTAGGCACATCAATCATCCCCGAACATGGGCAACCTGACGTCGTCGTCAGATTGAACAGCATGTTCGGGCGTTGACAGATGTCAAAAACGACCAGCACGCGCATCGCTGGTCGTTTTCAACATTTACATGGCCGATTTGCGATCGATTAAATGATAATGATGTCGTTATCGTTCAATCGATACACACCTTAACCTTGTACAGGCCACTTATGAGCGGATGCAATGAAATTCGACATTCGACAATATCAAATAATGCAATGTAATATTAAATAACAGTGATGCATAGCACCAGGGGCATTTTAAGAGAGGAGGGGGCCCATGTGCAGACTCAGTGCGTGCCCCCTCCTCTCTGTTATGGTGCGGAAGCAGGTTCTGGCTTAGTGCCAGAATCTAATGCGCATGAGCGGGTCTCTGGGAAAATGGTGCCTGCGCCGTTTTCCCAGGGACAGCAGTACTGCACGTGCGCGCGTCACTGGGAAAATGGACGCCGCCATTTTCCCAGTGACTTTTGCTGCTCTGTAGAGAAGGTTCGGCACTGCGGAAGCAGACACTACTGGAGACAACGGACAGGTAAGTAGAAAGAGTTAATGGGTGCAGGGTGTGCGGTGTGGGCCCTGTTGGATCCAGAGGCCTGTGTGCACCACACAACCTGCACCCTTTAAAAATACATCCCTACATAGCACATCCAGTAAACAATCTAAGGCCAGGGCAGGCAGTGGGCAAAACAGGTCCAGCAAAAATTCACGACAAGCAGTGGTAAGGCAAAAAGTCCCTTAAACAATCAGTGGCCAGGGTAGGCAGTGGGCAAGGCAAGACCAGTAAAAAAGACAGAACCAAATTACACATGTAGTCTAGGTCACACCCTGGGGAAACTCACACGAACACAGGGTTAGCACACTGGGGGGATGCACTAAGCCAGCGGTTCTCAAACTGCGGGTCGCGACCCCAGAGTGGGTCACGCCCATCTCAGCATGGGGTCGCAACTCACCCAAAGCAAGTTAAAATACCTGGACCAGTCCAACTCCCTGGTGCCGCTGCAATGTTAATTCTCAGAGGTACACCTGCATCAGCAGTCCCCCACCAGGTCCTCCTCCCTGCACTGTGATTGACACCAATGAGACGTCCCGACGTTCGTGCGCCATGACGTCACCCGTGTGTCAGTCACAGTGAAGGAGCCGCACTGCAGCCTGTATAATTGTAGGATGGAGTCACTGCCCTGCCCTAGCAACAGCGAGTAGCAGCTTTAAATATAGTGTTAAAAAGAAACATTTTTAATCGTAAAGTAAAGTAAAATGTAGAACTAGGGTCATAAATTAAAGTAGGATGATGTTTATACATGTTATGCCACACAACCTCCCTTGTCCATCATCTTCACTATATTTGTTTTATGCCCATCAGCTTTCTTTTCTTATATATTTGTATGCCATAAAATCTTTAAGGAAGATGATGGTCCTAAAACAAATATAGGAAAGATGATGGGCAAGGGGGGTAATGTGCATACATTTTATGCCTCATCATCCCCCCCCCATGCCCATCATCTTTCTTATATATTCTTATGAGTATCATCTTTCTTATAAATATTTATGCCCACCATATTCCTTTTTATAGCATACAAATATATAAGAAGTATAAATGGGCATAAATATATATAAGCAAGATGATGGACATTAAAAAAATTATATACATAAATGTTTAATTAGAAAAATCAACAGGGACGGGATGCATCATGCCACCTTTCACATGCATGTCGTTGTTGATTACGCCGGTATGCATGAAGGTGACCGCAAAGGACAGCTCTCTTGGTAAAAGCTGTCCTTTGCAAATGAGGGACTTCCCTCTGGTGTCATTCTGAGCATGTGCAGAGTGACATGCACTGCTAAGGGTGGTAGGAGGGATCTGATTGGCGTTATCTGAAGATGGCGTTATCCACCACTTGGTGCATACAGTATGAGAAATGCGGTCAAAACCCTGAAAACAGCATTTTCGGGGGTTTGAACGCATTTCTCTCATTGCTGCATCCCGCCCCAGATCTTAAAAAAATGTGTTACCTATAAATATATAGGGGCATTGTTCTGCGGTAACTTCCTGGGGTCCTGTAAAAAAAATGTTTTGTCAGAGGGGTCCCAGTGCAAAATAGTTTGAGAACCCCGGCACTAAGCCATGGAGAGAGATAAAATACCATCCAACCGGCTCCTAAAAGCCCCCTACACATCTACAACAAATCTGTAAAATATGTGTAGTGTGCATGCAATACATCATGTAGTGAGCGCTCCATTTAGGTCGTCACCTCATCGATCAGGCAATGTGGCTGACTATCCCATGCAGTGCTATGTGGGGAGGCCGGCATATCGGGCGTTCAGGCACCGGACTGCTTGATATGTTGGTCTGTCAGCAGCCAGGTCGTGTGTCGCATCGCTGGGTACACACATCGTTTAGTGTGTTTAACTGTCCCTTTACAGGATGTGTTTGAAAAATGAGTTAGGAGCTGATTGGTTGGTACTTTCTCATTTTCCAAGCTTTGATACATCTACCACTGGGTCACTAAACTATCACCAGCACAAGTGAGGGAGACTTAAAAAATTGGAAAACCAATAGGAGAGAGTTTAGGCATTCATGGGGAGATTTAATAAGGGTTGCGTGAGATAAAATTGTTAGATATAAAGCACCAGCCAATCAGCTCCTATCACTTTACAGGCTGTGTAAGAGCTGACTGGATGGTACTTTGGGGTCTATTTACTAAGCCTTGGATGGAGATAAAATGGACGGAGATAAAGTACCAACCAGGTTCTAACTGTCGTTTTTCAAACACAGCCTGTGACATGGCAGTTAGGTGCTGTTTGGTTGGTACTTTATCTGCTGAATCACATGATCAAAGAATGAAGAAGAGGCACCTGTGTTGTTTCCTGAAGGAGAAAAGAAACAACGCCGGTCATTGCCTAGCAACAAACACAGAAGGGTGAAGCCACACTGGCATTGCACCTAGCAGTATAAATGAATATTGTCGCCATCTTTGGTCACATTTTATACCCCCAAGCCCTAATTGTACTCTGGCTGCATCTAGACATCCCCTCCAACTCCTGCCCTGGCCCCCTCGGCACTGTCAGCCAGAAGTGCAAAGTGAGGCTGAGTTACCAGGACAAAAGATGGGCATGAGCACATAAATATGAGCAACACTGACTGAGGTAAATAGCGTTCAGATAAAGATTATTTATAAAATGTATAGTGTTTGAGATTTCTAAACTCAGTGTTTTCAGTATTCCCAGGAAAATATAACAAATAAATAGTAACTATTAACAAGTGCTAAAAAATAATGATATACAGTACAAATAAAAGAAAGGAAAACACAACACACTTTGTTTAGTCAAATACATATTGAACTACTTTATATTAAACTGTGTGCAGTTCTATTTAGACAGTGATTATTTGAGGTATACTAATGCTGGAACATTTCTTTAAAGTGTAGCCAATGTACTCTCAGCAGTGGTAATCTATAGCACTGTCACCCAGAAGTGATGAAAGGACAGCCAGTGGACCTTACAAGTGTAAAGTAACCATGCAGAATGTATTTGTTTAGACAGTTTGTCAAGTAAGAAAATCAATATTAATTGCTCAAACAAAAAAGTACAATGGAAGCAAAGTATGTGACCTAACAACTAGCGGATCCTTAAATCTATTTTCAGCGGTTTTGTAGTGGCACTGCTCCATAATAGGTAAGCTAGACCACAGGTTCTCAAACCCGGGCCTCAGGACCCCACACAGTTCATATTTTCCAGATCACCCAGCATGTGCACCAGGTGTATTCATTACTCACTGACACACTTTAAAAGATCCACAGGTGGATCTAATAATCTCACTTGTGATTCTGTGGGGAGACATGGAAAACATGCACTGTTTGGAGTCCTGAGGACTAGACTAATCATAAGACCATCAGCAGCTATACTGCACTGGAACCAATCCTGGTGGCACAGTGAGGACCATATTGTTTATCAGACCCTCCATTAGGTACACAATGCTCTGCTCCTGGATTTCCCACCTGTGGTGAAACACCTGTCTCATTAATTATCTAGTTCAACACAGGTGTCTGCAATCATACATTAGGTGGAAAGTCCAGAAGCAGAGCATTGTGTACCTGACGGAAGGGGTCATGTTGGAGGGTAGGTATTATATTACTACGGATGTTTGATGTCTGCGGTATTATATTACTATGGATGTTTGTTGTCTGCAGTATTATAAAAGAAAATATTTTGCAAAATTGTAGAGTGAGATGTAAAATAAAACAGAAGGGGTGAGTAGGTCATATCGCAGGGCTACACGTGCAGACATCAACTTTCTTTTTAATTTAAGTCTGTACTGTAATTGTAATGAAGCCACAGTGCACCTCTTATCACTGGTCACTGGTGATGTTCTACTACAACTGGACTAGGCAGTCACTAATCTCTGGCATCACGCTGATCACCAACACAACAAAGAAAAATGCCCATCTCCGTGATGCCAGGACAGGCACATATGAGAACACCCCACGTGGCTATAGCTGAGTGAGTCTCCTGAAGCCGGGGCCGGATGTGTCCTCTCCGCCTCAGCCAGCTCCCAATCACAGGCTGCTCGGCGAGTATTGCTGACGCCAGTTCCTCTGTGTGTAGCCGGCAGGCTTGAAGAGAGAGACAGTGACCCAGGCTTGCTCGCACTCAGCGGCCCTTGCAAGTCAGCAGCCAGTGTCAGTGGGAGGCGGTACACAATGCCATTTGACTTTAGGAGGTGAGTAATGTGGGCACCATCCTGCACTGTATGTCTGGGAGATGGATGCCCCCCTCCTGGGCAATGGCTGCAGCATTCTGCACTACATACAATATGCTCCATAATTCTCCTGACTCGCAATGAATGAAGTGCTGCAGAATTTCCTATTTCATCAGCACCGACCTGAGTGCAGCTGCATAGAGAGGCAATTGTGTGTCTTTTCTGTATCCAAGCAGTATGCATGGTTTTCCTAGGTGTGTGTGGATGGATATATAGATCTATCTTCCATAAGATGCAACTCAGTGTGGTACACTAATGCACTTTCCTAAGATATTTGTGTTGCAGGATGTACATTGCATTATCCATGATTTCAGTTTCACCTATAGTTGTGCAAAATTAACTGAACAAATCAAGTGTTAAATGTTCAAATGCACTGCATCCAAATGAAATATGAATTTTACACCTCCAGGCAACTTTAACTTTGTGATTTGTACATGTCTTCTTACTATGGGGTTTATGTATCAAGTTGTGTTTTTTTTTTCATAAAATGATGTAGAAACTGCAGTTTCTGCATACATTTATAAATTGTAGCTATGTACTAAAAGAGCAATGCAGGAGATTTCACCAAAATCTCCATCTGAGTGATAATTAGCTCTACATATCGCAATCCCCATTATTATCAATGGGGACCAGTGGAGGATTTTACCTAGGGGTTGTGAGGCTGCAGGCCCCCCCCCTAGTAAAATCAGCCACTTCAGTGATTGCACTGGCTACGCTGTGACTGGAGGTGGCTTCCCATTGGAAGTGCCACCTGCCAGTCACACACAGGAGAGGCAGCCCCAGGGGGGGGAGTGTCTCCTCCCCCTGAGGCTGCCAGTCCGGGCTGCAATTTGCAGAAGTTGCTCTGCCTTTCGGGCAGCCCTACAGGGCTTCTTGGGGCTGCAAACAATGCAGTCCCCAGAAGCCAGTGTTATGCGCGGCGCCACCGCCGCTCATGGACATGTGCTGGTCCCGGCACCTGCCATGTTCATTGCGCAGGCGCCAACCACGTGCAGACTAGCAGCAGCGGCAACCCCTCTCAGGTAAGTGGGCAGGAGCTGCTGCTGATGGCGTCTACAATCTGATCCCTATGTACCAAACTCCAAAAAGCAAAACTTTTTGGAGTTTGGCCCCGGTAGTTTATACCATGGTGTAAACTGCTTTAAGCCTGTGGATGCTTCGGAGCAGGAGAGAGATCTTTCAATCTCTCTTCCGCAGCCTCCGGCTGGCAGTGGAAGATGACAATTGTGCGCATCCGCAGTGTCAGCTTCCACAGGAGAAGTCTTTCACAAATGTAATGCGACTAAGATGCACCAGGAGACTAAATGAAACGTGGCATGGAAAAAAGCAGCGGCTGTTGCAACGTAGCACTTCACATGCTGATTGAGAGTCTCAGTCACACACAGATATACAAGTGTCTAGTGTTCCAGGGTCGGTTCAAATCCCGACCCTGGAAGCCTGACAGATCGAAATCTCGACGCCAACTGGTAAGCATATTTAACCCTCCCCTCTCAGAAGCCCCCTCCCCCCCCCCCCGCACCCTAAACCTAACCCTCCTGGGGGCGGGTGCCTAACCTTAACCACCTCCGGTGGTGCCTAACCCTAACCCCCCCTTCCTGTAGCCTAAACCTAACCCTCCCAGGGGGGGTGCCTAACCCTGAGCTCACCTGGGGGTGCCTAAACCGAACCCCCCCCCCTCCCCCCAGGGCTAATTGCTTGCGACGCCCGGCTTACCTGCGTTCAGTATGCCGGGTGTCAGGATTTCGGCTTGGGGCTAATGATAGGCATCGGTATATAGACGTCTATCTTTAGTCTCCTGCAGGTTTTCAGTGTCGGGATTCTGGCGGTCGGCATTTCGACCACGGGCATCCTGAATACATCCCGCTGTTTTATAGGGCCGCTGTGCCATGCCCAATTTTAAAATGCCAGATGTGCCCTGCCCTTTTGGCGGTGCCCGGCTAAAACAACCTGCCGGTTACCGGCCACACTTTCGGGCCGCAGTGTCTGGCGTTTGGGAAAAATAGTTGTGAAGTGATCATTGCTGATGAATAGATGCTGGGTACAAGCGCCCGGCATCCATTCACAGAGACAAGAGAACTTGGGGACAGCTAGGCATATCCACAAGTGCCGGGCACGCCCCCAAGAGTGGTGAAAAGGGGGCGTGTCTTAAAGAAATGCTTCCTTTCCAGGTGCGCAGAAGTGCCCCTAGAGTGAACACTAAGTGTCACATATCAAATTAATCGTGACAGTCTCCTGGAGTATCTTATTCGCATCGTATTGCGGCTAAGACGCATTTTCGGTAAAAAATACACCCAGCCTTAGCGGAGTCTCTCAGGACTAGGCGCACCGAGATGGGCTGTTTGGCACAACTGCAGCAAAGACAAATGAGGACATATCTATCTTTTTTTCATCACCCTTTGTCTCCTTCTGCGCTTTCTGCCATGTTATTACATCATCAGGTAAACAGGTTTTCTTTTAATGCAAACCAATAGAGAGAGCACTGGCGAGTAGTGCCCAAGAGCAACAACTGTTCTGATTTATATAAATAAATGGCCAGAAAGATAACGCCATGCACTTAGCCTGTATATACCCTCCTGTAATTTACACTAATAAATTAAAGTCCTCTGGTTATAGTAAATGCCTCTAAAGCTGGGTACACACTTGTCCGAGTGACGGATTAGGTAAGCTATACACACTTGCCAATCGGCCATTGTCAAGCCATACATCACAACTGAGCGGGAATTTAAATGTATAATGATTGTGTTTGTTTATAGGGTGTAGAGGGAACACCCATTAAGTCACCTGTCATGAGCGGTAAGTTACATGCGCAATTGAAAGATTTCTCAACCATTTGCATTTTATGGGAATTTAAATGTGCCCGCCCAGTTGTGATGTCAGTGTTGGCGATCCCTGCAGCCAGTATACATGTGGCTGGCAGGTCGCCTATAAACACATGCTGATACACCAATATAGCTGCATGATATATCAGCGTCAGCTGTGTTTCTGGGCTAACCTGATATGCCTGTGAACGATGTTGATCACAACATATCGGGTGTACACACCCGTCAATGCTCTACCAATATATTATTTGTCGTTCCATCGAACGATATAGCTAGTGTGTACCCAGCATTAGGTTTACTAATGCTAGAAAATGTTTATTTTTTAACTGGTTCGGTAAATCATGTCTTCATTCATCATGCCGACATGGTTGAACTGTCCACAGTGTCTTTTTAATGTGATTGTATCTCTTACAGTAACCCTAATGTAAATGTCAACATTTTCCAGATGTTCTGTCCAGATGTCGACATAACAAATCTCAACAGTCACTGTCTATATGGTGACTGTATCCCTTTTTAAACCCTTGCAATGTTTCCATTTGAAGATGGCAACAAATTAGATTTTTGAGGCTAATATGGCTTATTTAGACCATTATTGCTGCCATAATCTCAGAGAATGATATAAATCTTGATCTTCCTGGTGGAAAAAACAGAATGCAGATGACAGTCTGCATGCAATATGCAGTGTGACCAGCGAATCCTGCAACATACTTTACAATATATATGCATTAGTTCAAGTAGCAACCTCAGTAATCCTTAACTTCCATTTAGCCCATTATGACATTACCTCAATCTTGTTGTTTTTATGTTTAGGACCTTGAATGAACTATGGGCCTCATCCAGAGATGTTCCCAAACCCATTGGTTTGCATACATCTCCAATGTTAGAAGATCAGCATATGCGCAGGATCTGTATTGCACATGCACCTGTCTTCTACTGTGAGATCTCTTGCAGTTCTCCAAAGCCGCCTCCTGATTGACAGGCTGAGGCTTTTTGGGGGCGGGGAGTGGGTGCAGCCGGGCCTTCATTCCGGGAAACATTTTCTGGGTGGGCCAAAAATCTGCGTCTTCCGACGCAGACTTCCTGACCCCGGCTGAGCAGTTCTGTTGCCCATTCTGAGTATGCTTAAAGTTACTCAGATGGGCGATTACTGCGACCGAAAGGAGGTATCTTTTTCCTACAGACGACTCCTACTTCATTAGGATTTGTTAGCATCGCTGCTGCGTCCAAAGATGCAGTGCAATCCTAATTGCGTCCATCTCTGAATCAGGCCTTATATTTGCTAGTCCACCACCTTCTTTTTTTTTTTTTTTTTCTTTTTTTTTTTTCTGCAACCCAATGGGTTAATTGTAAATTTTGGGGGATCACAAAAGAGGTGCTTCCCAATTATATTGCACACTTTCATATTTCTCAGAAGTTGTTGCACACTTGAGCCCCAAAAATAGTTTATATTCTTGGAATTCTGACCCACAAGTTGTGCATCTCTGCTCTAGGACATCTTCCCCATAACTTTGTTACAGTTCATCATGCAGACACATTAATATGGGCTATTTCAGCAATGGGAAACTTTGCAGTTCAAATTCTACATAGCTGCAATCTTCTATTTCCTTATGGCTGGTTTATAACCTATTCAGCTGAATCATAAACTAATTATTTTCCACAATGAGTCTTTGAAATGGCCACAGAACTGTGAAGCTTGATGTTTAAGTAAATCTTCCCATGCTGTGATCGTGACGCATGCTTGCCCACAGGTGGTCATATCTGATGCCTTTTTGACAACATTGGGGTATACACTTGTGTCCCTCATGGATGGAATTACTATGGCCGTACGCTTTGAACGTTGTGATGGCAGACAGTGTAATTTTAGTGCGAAGATCTTATACTTGGGAGGACATATCTGAAATATTTTTTCCTTTGCGCAGTCTGACAGTGGAATTTGCTAAAGGTAGAATCTGGCCAAGCCAGTTGTACTAGGGTTTAAGGCAGTGTTGGCTACCCTTGACACTCCAGCTGTTATGGAACTACATAACCCAGCATGCACTGCTACAGTTTTGCTATTAGGGCATGCTAAAACTGTGGTAGGGCATGCTGGGATATATAGTTCCACAACAGCTGGAGTGTCGAGGTTAGCCAACACTGGTTTAGGGGATCCCAACTGCTTTCCCAAGGTCACATTATATAAAACAAGTAGAAACTGTACTCTCTGGAAGTATAACCAGTGATCTACTTATTTACACACCTATGGTGAGAAATGGGATCATATATTTCATACAGCTTGTATATTCTGCTCATACTGCAATGTTGGCCGTTCAGGACAATATTATAAGATATTTGGTCTACAAGTGAGAGCAATGCGAACATATTGGAAGATGAATATTGGCCTAAGTGAGTCATCGTCTTCTGACAGCAATAACTGGCCCCATTAAATTGGATGAGATCTTCCAGCTTGTTTTGAACAACATTATGCAGATCTCATCCAACTAATATCAACCCTAGTTCACAGTGGTGATTTTTGCATGCAGCCCCTCTCAGTAACTAAAATCCACCACGGCCCCCAGTCTCCTAGTCTGTGCACTAGCAGCTGTCAAACTTTCCTTTTGGAGGTGCTCTGCTAGTTAAACCTGGACTGTCATTCCCAGGGGGAGGAGTTTTCTCCCATGGGACACCAAAAAAATGGATCTCGCGTGTTTTGGTTTGCATGTAAGTCCCATCATCGTGATTTCAGGTGTCCTTCACACAGGAGAGTGTATGGGCTGTAGATCATGCTGCAATACTACATACTAGTCGCCGTAAGAGAGGGTTGTAGTGAGATGGAGTGGGTGGGAAGTGTAAAAGACTGCAGGCATTTTCGTCACTGTGTATGTTTGTGAACTTGAAGTGAGCTGCACTTAATTACAACCTTTTTCATAGATGTGCTTTATTCTTTTATACTGCCATGTTTGTGCCTCTACTCTGTCACTTAGTGTAGCCAGCCAGCTCGCTGCAGCCTTTGGCCAATTTTGGTTAAAACAATATTGTGAGCTGCGAGGTGGTCACATTGACTGGAAATTGATGTTAATAATAAAAACAGGTCCAAGTTACACGATTTTAGCTGTTTTTATCAGTTTTTAAAGAAGTCCAGATCCAAAAGAAAAACCAAAACACTTGAGGGCGGTTTTACCAAAACGCAACGATAATTTAGAACCAAAACACGGGGGTCTGTTCACATCTCTAGCACGAAGTATAATTTACACATCGATTGGTACAACTCTGCACAGGGGTGAAAATAAGCATTTTGTTCTGTGCATTCAGTGTTGGAACAATTGCATTCAACTCTGCATGGATAGCTTTTATCTGTACGGTAGTACAGTGCAGTGCATATAAATAAATGTCTTAGAGAAAAATGTTTGTGTTCCAGACACCATTATATAGTCAGCCAGAAGTTATGAGACTAACTGGAAGCAAGCCTTTATAGGACAGCTGTTGAGCAGTTCTGATGTACATCATAATAAATGATCAGTTTAAGAGCCCCCTTTGTTTATTCTGTCGGAGATTGTGGAATGACAAAAATGCCAAACAGCTTTATTAAACTGTAGTGATTGAATGAGCTATTAATAGGGGTTGCTTTATAGAAGTCCCATATGACTCTTTGTACAGGTTGAGTCTCCCATATCCAAATATTCCGAAATACGGAATATTCTGAAATACGGAATATTTTCAGCATGACTAAGATAGTGAAACCTTTTCCTTTTTGATGGTTCAATGTACACAAGCTTTGTTTAAGGCATAAAATTATTAAAAATAAAGTATAAAATGACATACGCTTTGTGCATAATGTGTATATGAAACATAAATTACTTTCATGTATGTACACAACCTTTGTTTGAACCACAATTATTGAAAATATTGTATAAAATTACCTGCATGCTGTGTGTGTATAAGGTGTATATAAAACATAAATGCATTCTGTGATTAGATTTGGGCCCTATTCATAAGACATTTCAATATGGTATACAAATATTCCAAAATACCCTTGGTCCCAAGCATTTTGGATATGGGACACTCAACCTGTAATACCAATCTGAGTTTATGTACATTGGGGTATAGTGTTCACTGTAGGAATTTCTTGGGCAGGTGGTGTTCACTGCGGAGGGCACATTTTAATTTTGAAGGGCAAAAGTTTGGATACGTCGCTAAAGCTGATGCATACAGCTATATTGTTACATTGATTATATTTGTATAATGATGTGTACTGTAATATAATGCCCCAATTCACGTTATGCCACACAATAGTGCCATCAATAAATTTTTATGCCACACAGTAGTAACCACAATTTACGTTAATCTGCACAGTAGTGCCCAAACTCCATTTTATGACACATAGTAGTGCACCCAATTCATAATTGCTGCATAAAATGGTCTAAGATAGCCTATGTCTTGAGAAGGTCCTTCTAACCACACCTGATTGATGTTTGTTTAAATTGAAGTGTGGCATGTAAAAAATTTAGACTTGGTCTGTACTAGGGTTACAAGTCGGTTGTGGTGTCTAACACTATGGGGTCTATGCAGTAAGTTTTGAAGAGAGATAAAGTACCAACCAATCTGCTCCTAATTGTCATTTACAGGCTGTTTGAAAAAGGACAGGAGCTGATTTGTTGGTACTTTATCTCCATCCTCTTTATCTCTCTCCAAGGCTTAGGGCCTGATTCAGACCCGGTCGCTAAGTCTTCTTTAGTCTGTATCAAACATATGGCTTATTTTCTATTGAAATAAAAAACAAAAAAACACTGACAACAGTCTCCAAAGGAAGCCATGTCATGTGTCTGCCATCCTCACATCGCACCCAGATGATGTCATCAACTTACTATGTGCGGTACTCAACAGCTAATTCCCCGTCTTGCTCCCACCTCAGCAGGTAATCGGCGGTTCATCTCTTTTTGTATGCCTCGTGAGCAGCAAAAACGGACCTTGGGCTGACGGGCTGCTAGCAACACTGGTCGGGGGTCCTCAGTGGGCTATGAGCGGCAGTGAATCATGCGTGCAGGGTCAGCGAACAGCAACCCTCTCGTGGCACAGACCACTGATGATGACATGCTGACACTGTTATTTATTATTATTTGCTCAGTTTGATGTTGATTGACTAGCACCAGTAAATTACACTTGTGCTTGCTCCAAATATCTAAGGATTAGAGAGTTTATCATATTTTCTAGCTGGTTTCCAGTAATTGTATGCTGTATGAGGAATTTCTGGATTATGTTATCCAACGTCTGAAATTAGCCATTACATCTAAACAGAGAGTTAGAAGCCACCAGTGTGTTATATTGCAGGTATCCATCCATTTATTTATTCTAAGTATCCTAGCTGCAATTCAAGTAGCGCAAATATCCAAGACTGAAGAAAAGAGCCACTATAATTCATGTATTGCACGTTGTTTGGTGAAAAATAATTGGGCAGATAACTAGGTACAGTATGGATGTGAGAGTAGGGTCACAGTTGATGTAATGTAGAATATTGAATGTGGTGGGTTATTTACTGCACTTTATAAAGGTAATATGTGCTTACTACTGGTTGCTGCTTCTAGCGCCCACATCTATGATCATTAAGGATTTAATGTATGCAGAGTCAGCAGCATGTAGTGTTGTCTCTGCCACTGATCCTGGAGTTTTATATCCTGATTGCCCTACCTTGTTGACACTCCTGAGTATAAGGTGAATAAATATCCTGGATCCGTGTTAAGAGTTCTCTCCAGGTGGATGCAATGTTAATATTCTTCCATGTTTAAAAGCACTTATTCATTTTTTTTTTTAATCTGTACCACTGGTTAATGAAATCCAAAGCAATCCCTGAAGGTAAACCAATGGTCGAAATCCCGACCGCCGGCTTCCCAACTGTCTAATCCCGGCAAGGTACAAATGATAGGTGTCGGGATTTTGACACCTGTCATTAGACCTATGCCGGGAGCCCGGCACACGGCTTACCGACCGAAGGTAAGCCGGCGAAAGCCGCGAGGGGGGATTAGGTTAGGGGCACTCGGGGGTGACTTAAGGTTAGGCACCCCCCGGGAAGTCAGGGTTAGGCTAGGGGAAGGGGGGGGTCAGGGTTAGGCACCCCCCAGGAGACTTGGGGGTAGGCTGCAGGGAAATCGGGGTTAGGTTTAGGCACTTGGGGGTTAGGGTTAGGCACTCCTAAAGGGGGGTTAGGGGGTTAAAATAGGTAAGTTAGTACTTGCCTTTCTAGCTTCGGGATCTTCACCCCTGCCGGGCTTCCGCTGTTGAGATTACAACCGCCGGCCGCATCATACTGATTCCATCACTGAACTCATTGGCCAAAATCTATAACTACTGAACAGCATCCTGACATTAGTCAACCTCTCTTTATCTGCACTCTAATCTACACTGATATAGAAAGGGAATAGGTCCTGATTGGTCCAGTTATTATTATTGATTCATAAGGTGCCAAACAGAGACATACAATGCAAGTAGAACAAATGCAGACATGAATAAAAGTGCAGGAAAGGCCCTGCTCACAAGAAAATTACATTCTATTTGGAAACTGGCATAGCTGAGTGGGGCTCAGAGTACTGTTTGGGACACCAAGTTTTCAACCAACCAGCAGGTCTTCTAGAAGAGCCTTGACTATACTTGTCCATGTGCACTCATTAGTGAACGTGATATTGAAGCTACATGCACACTGTCATGTGCAGCTGACAAATAACCCAATGCATGCCAATATAACCACGCCACCTTCACCATCATCTCACCCCAAATGTCAAGTAATTAAAGTTGTCAGTGCAAGTTCCTATGGATGCTGACTGTTTTACCAGCCTGCTTCGGCCATGTTCTTCAGAGAACTTTTATTGGCAGTGTAAACCATCTGAGCTTCAGAGGGTCCAGGGTGTGATCAGTCTCTGTACTGTCTGATTCCAATCAGATGACCATGTCAGTGAGTGACTTACAATACATAGCAGCGTAGTGCCGGCTTCCTCCCCGTTTCTTTGCTAAAATGGTCGTAGATAAGTGAGGTGACAGATTGGGGGGATTGATCGGAGATCAGATGATATGGAGGGAGGTTTAGGGAACATGATAAGGAGGTGGGAGGGGGGAATGACCCATAAATAGTACAATACATACCCCAGTGTGGTATTAGACATGGCCCTTCTGTGCAGAATACCCCCATCTGGTTTTCGCTGGGTGCATACCCTAATTAAATGTTCTGTACACAATGCTGAGCTTCCAACATCAGTTGTGTGCCGTGGTTAAAGGTGACCCCATTCTAGCTCCCAAATATGCAAATGAAATGTAAAGCTATTAACTCTCTACTAACTGGTCATGGTTTGTTGGAACATATGATGACATCTATTTTGCTCATTCAGGGGGAGGTGTATCAAGCCTTGGAGAGAGATACAGTACTGTGCAAAAGTTTTAGGCAGGTGTGGAAAAAGTGCTGCATAGTAAGAATGCTTTCACACATAGAAGTGTTAATAGTTTCTTTTCATCAATTAACAGAAGAGAAATCTAAATCAAATCAATATTTGGTGTGACCATCCTTTGCCTTTTAAAACGGCATCAATTCTTCTAGGTACACTTGCACACAGTTTCTGAAGGAACTCAGCAGGGAGGTTGTTCCAAACGTATTGGAGAACTAATCACATATCTTCTGTGGATGTAGGCTTGCTCATATCCTTTTGTCTCCTCATGTAATATTAGACAAACTCAATGATGTTGAGATCATCACCTCTAGGAATCCTTGTTGTTCTTTACTAGGAAGATAGTTCTTAAAGCTGCCTGTGTGCAGCTTTGCAACTACGATCCTTGCAGAATCGGGCCCTATATGTCTGTGAATGTCGTAGTTCACAGACATACCACTTCGGCTGCCCAGCACAGCCAATGGTAGATATATTTGAACATCTTGCTGTATGTAGCGGCGGTCAGCCGACTGCTCATACACTTGCTGCAGAGACCACTGCGAGGGTGGCGCGAAGCAACCCCTGGCCCGCAGGACCCGCAAGGGCAGATGATGGTTGTTCAGTGTGTATGAACAACTATCAGCTGCAGATCTCTCGATCTGCAGATATATTTTTTAGATATATATCCACCTTATCTCTCTCCACTTTATTTCAATCCAAGATGTCATAAATCGGACGGGACATTGCATTGTGGATGCTGTACATGCCGCCACTTATCATGTACATACCTTTGTTAATATTGCCAGTATGTACCTTTTTATTGCACTTTACAATGAAAAGAGTCCTTTGTGATTCAAAGAGGGGACTTCTGGGTTTATGATACAGGGTTTATCAGTACACATGCGTCGTGGGGTTAACGCATGTGGGTGGTTGTCATCCAGGTCCTGGACATAGGAGCTATTTTGGCGAACTATAGAAAACTGCTGTCTCCCCACCTTCTCCCTGCTATCCCCGACCCCTGCTGCTACAGCTGCCAATCAGAGGGGCCTGAGGAGAGCTTTATGCCTATCTGGTCACTTCATACAGCTGATTGCCCGCTGCCTCTACCCTCTCACAGCCGGCTCGCTCCACCGCCACACCCATTCTGTCCTGTGTGATATAGATAGACACACACACACCTCCCCTCTGCTCACTTTGCCTAAACCCCTGACCGCCCCTCCCCCGAGCACTGCAGCCGAATCAGCTGCTCCCACTGTGCTGTGGATGGAATTGGTGGCGCATGCGCAGGAGACAAGTCCACGAAGACTCAGCATGTGCAGACTGAGGCAGACTCAAAGGACTTTGGTAAACTCGCAGAAGAAAGGAGAAGACAGGGTCGCCGGGACCCAGGATACCGGATTGCATTGCTGAGAAGTGTGTACATGTATTCCAACATGTTACACCATGATATTGCTTTTGTAAAATGTGATGTCTGGTGTTAATTAACATATTATCGCAAATGTACATGAATAGACCCCCCAAGTATTTTGTGTGATCCGGACTTTTTCTCTGCACAGCTGTTATTCAAATTTGCCTGTAACGAGCCTCCTACCTTCTTTCCATTGCTGAAATATACGTATGTGTGGGGAATAGGATTGAAATGCCGGCGGTTCAAATCCCGCAAGCAGCTGCCCGACAGGATGAAAATCCCGACAGAGGCAGGTAAGTATGCTCACGTCCCGCGTCTTCCCCCCTCCCTTAGTGGACCCTAACCTCCCCCAGGGGTACCTAAACCCTCCTGGGGGGGTGCCTAAGCCCTAACCTCTACCTGGGGGTGCCTAACCCTCCCCCCTAGGGGTGCCTGACCCTAACCCCTCCCCCAAAACCTAACGCTAACCCCGCTAACTGCCCTAAACCGAACCCTCCCCCCCGCGACTAACAGGAAGGGGGCCCCGGATTTACCTTGTTCGGGCACGCGTCGTCCTGAATTCCGGCGTCTGGATTATTATATGCGTCGGTATTTTGACGCCTATCATAAATCAATAGCCGGCATTCTGCTGTCGGGATTACATCCCATATGTGGAACATAACCCATGAAACTCTAGAACTGTTCTAACACAGTAACTGGTTAGCCTTTTATAAATGTGGTCTATTCTGGATTCTTCTGGGTTTCAGAAGATGCATCAAGCTTATGGTGTCACTTTATCTAATGGGTATATAAAAGAGTAAACTCCACACTCTCTCTTTTTTTAATGGGCGGAATTCAATTGTTTTCACGGCCCGCTTTTCCCGTCTAAAGTGACAGGAGATCGCGGGTCACTATGCAATTGTTCCAGATTTTCGAGCTGATCGCGCCCAAAGTGGCCGTGTTTAGTCGCGTAAAGCAGCTAAACCTGACCAAAGTGCTGGGCGCGTTCACGAAAAATGATGTTTGGGGCTTCCCAAATATGTTACTTTTCGCACATTTCAGCTCTCATCCCCCAGGGGCTGCGAGCCTAAATGTACCGCTGGCAGCTCATCGTGCCCGACAGGAGCAAGAACTGAATAGCTCCGTCGGGCGCGATCGGGGCAGGAATCAATTGAATTCCGCCCATAGTGTTCACATCTAATACTATCCAATTGACCTGTGTGTTCAGTCAAGATAGTTTTCTTAACTTTTTTATATCTATTGTGTGAGCCCAATGAATACTAGAAATTCTTCAGCTAATCAAAAATTAAATTGTCTGAATACTTCTGGTCAGACTGTGATCCTGTGTGTGTGTGTGTGTGTGTGTGTGTTTTGGTTTCATTGGCTGTGCAGTTTCTCTGAGGTGCAATACAATCAGTCTGAACTACAAAATGTAAGCCTCCTGTGTGTGGCCAGATTGGCCAAAGATCTGTGCATTAGGTGACTGGGCTGGACAGTAGCATATGCGGGAGATGATCACCGTGTATGCACCTTATAGGCCTGATTACCGTTGCACGCAATGCAGATATTCAAGTAAATGGTCAATGTTTTTCTGCTGCTCATGCATTTAAGTCTCTAAAAAGTCTTATAGCGCATGCGTCCCATGGTGTGTATGCACTGTATAATTTTAATGTTATACAGCCGTGGCTAAAAGTTTTGAGAATGACACATATATTGGTTTTCACAAAGTTTGCTGCTTCAGTGCTCTTAGACCTTTTTGTCAGATGTTACTATGGTATACTGAAGTAAAATTACAAGCATTTCATAAATGTCAAAGGCTTTTATTGACAATTACATTAAGTTTATGCAAATAGTCAATATTTGCAGTGTTGACCCTTCTTTTTCAAGACCTCTGCAATTCGCTCTGGCAATCAAATTCTGGGGCACATACTGACTGATGGCCGCCCGTTCTTGCCTAATCAATGCTTGGAGCTTGTCACAATTTGTGGGTTTTTGTTTGTCCACCCGCCTCTTGAGGATGGACCACAAGTTCTCAATGGGATTAAGGTCTGGGGAGTTTCCTGGCCATGGGCCCAAAATATTCTACAGGTGAATCTGTACACAGCAGCGAAACAGAAAGCTGCGCTTTCCGTTCTTCTATGATTCGCTCTCCCCATGTTACTGTATGATGAAGCGATCCAGACACGGAGCGGGGGTACCGCTGGAGAAATCATAAACTTCTCTACGGTATCCCACTTCCTGAATGGAACGCGGCAGTGAAAAGCCCTGTTTTCCGTTAAGCAGGGCTTTTCACTACTTCATGAATAGACCCCAAAAATAGAAGAATTGCATCATTTTGTGAGAAAACAACTAGAAAAAAGTATGATTTATGTCCAATTGTGTGGCCAGTTAAGCTGGGTACACCTATACAATCATCAGGCTGTTTATCCAATATCGAGAGACCGGCCATTGGATTGTGTAGGTGTGTACGCTGTCCCGATGCTGGAGCGCTAGCCGATAAGCGGCTTTTGACGCTCCTGCAACGGTCGGGATCAGGAGGTCGCACCTTATGTACTGTTTAATATTTATCGGGTCGACCTCCCGATCCCATAGAAGCCCATACACACTGTGCTATGTCTGCACAGTGTGCACACTGCTCACAGGCGGCTGACAGGGGGTCACACTGGGGACAGACTGCACAGCTGATCAGGACAGTTTTACCCGATCAGTCTGCAATCAAAATAGTGTGTACCCGGCTTTAGGCAGTTAGTCCTCCTCATGCTGCCATGAAGATCTGCCTATCGTTATGTGGAGGCCAGAGCTGGAGCTCCATTCACCTCATTGTTAATCTGGCGATGGCAACTATGCCAAAAGAGGCTAAAGCCACCTCAGCAGCATGTGACTGAATCGGCCCCTTGTGTGTGTAAAGATTAGTTATGGCTCTGTTTGGCGTGAGCTGTGTACTAGGGAATGCTATTTGTCACAGCTTTACTTCCTGCACGTACTTTGAGCAGTGCGTGAACGATACTGTGGTACTGAATGCAGTCACATCCCTAATAATGTGGAGACTTCTCTGAAAGGGGGGAGTTACAGGGAACAGAATTAATGAAGTGGAGGATTTATTTTTACATATTAAAAAAATGTTTAGTCCGCCCTGAGTGCTTTCAAATGAAGGAAAATGTGGAGAAACAAGACTTACCAGAACAGACATGTATGTATGCACAATATAGGTGCACACAGTCACAAAGTACACAAATGTGACAATTTTGTGTGTTTACTATTATACGAGTTATTATAAAGCAGTATGCATGATTTCAAACAATAGACCTTTTTTTTTTTTTGGAAATCCACCCAAAACTTAAGGCAAATAATGTATCGCATATGTTGAGAACACCTTGCAAATCAATAAATAGAATATGTAAAAATCAAGGTATTTCTAGATGTTAAATAATGTATGTGTACTCTTGAAGTATATTAAGCCATTGTGTACTGCTGCTTAATATCTTTCATCAATAGGGCTCAATCCTATTAAGTGCGAGTTGGGTCCTGGGAGCCATTCTCACTGTGAACTTGCACTAAGAATTCCATTTCAACTGTGGGCCTGATTCATTACGGATCGCAACTGCATTTCAGCTACGATAGTATGCTAATTCATTGCGGGTAATGTAATGTTTAGCAAGACTGCGAAAACATTGGTGCAATAGAGTACTATTGCAGCCCCACGCACACTTGTACAAGCTCTGACCTTACTCAGGAATTGCTAACTTCAGCATACGCTGAGGCCTCAGGCTGCGTAGGGAATCGCAGTGGATAATTTATACACGCCCATGCAACAGTGTTCAAATGTACTGGCTGCCTGCGTTTTAGCCAACCACCCCCCGTCACCACCCACAAATGGCACTTTCTGTCAATCACTCTGCGATGGCTCTGCGTAGCCAATGCGATCGCAGTGACCAGTTCGCGCACCGTGATGCATGCAACAATCGCCCGATCGCGTGCGTTGTAGCAACTGCATTCCTTGCTGAATCAGGCCCTATGTACTGTGAATTCCATTTGCAATTCAATTCCAAACTCTCATTCATTTTTGAGAGGAAATTCACATTTTTGTTTTGTGTGCACCCCCTGAGCAGGGAAAATATTTTAAGGTGAAAATGTCAGGACACAGTGCAGAGTCTCTGGTACACCCCTCCAAATGAACAATCATGCACGTGGATCGGTTTAAATAGTATAGTTTGGCCAATAAAGGCACGTCCGTTTTCAGGTGAAGTTCTCTAAAAAGCTCAATGGGTTAAATGATGTAGGACAGGTATGTGGGGTTGTTGTATTAATGGGAGAGGGGGTTTTGGACTTGCAAAAGTGTTTATGCCAACTTTTTACAACCTTGTATAAAATCTACTATGTAGACCTTTTTCTGTATCCCCAAATACTGGGAAGACTTTAATTTGATGAAAAACACTTGCTTGCTATCAATTTTCAACCATTAATAAAAAAAAGCCATTTAACACTCTGGTCGTGTCCCAGTTCCAAGCCTGTTTCCCCAAGTGGCCAAAATGGCAGCCTTGGCACTGAAAGGGTGCCGCAACTCCAGCTTTAAATGGCCGAATCAGTGGCGAGGTGAAAGTTGTTTTACCTGCATCAGGTGCTTGTTAAAAACTAGTTGTGTTTTTTTTGTTGTTGTTTTTTTTTAATCTGGTATGTGCCTCAGCCTCGGATCACCACATTTGTGTGTAGCTCTGCAATTCCGTCCATCTCTGAATCAGGCCTAGTGTTTGATAGTGCTCATCTCCTGACCGAATTTACCCACAGACTTGATAATAATCGTATTGATATCCAGAGGAGGATGATGATTCGGTTTTATGGATGCTTTTGGACCACACATGTGCAAGGATAAGGTTATTTGCATGGCTAGCATTTCACCTGCTGTAACCTTGAAGTTTGTGTTTTTTTTTTTTTTGGTTTGTTTTTTTTAATCATTCTACAAAAACAGAAACCATAAAAGACAATTGTGGAAGTTCCTTTATAAGTATTTGCTAGCAGTTCCAACATTAACTATGGCGACAATAATAAAGCTAAATTTTATTTTTAATTTTCTCAGAAATACAAGCACTCTCCGAAGACAGGCATTCATGTGGTTGTAATCGTACACATTGCTTGGCTATATATTAGGGGCATTAATCTGATGATTATGATTTAAATAAAATAAAAAGTAGTAAACAAAAGAGCAGGTCTTTGTGATCTGTAATTTATATCCTAATCATCAGCTGTAGTTTTTAATGATAATATTCTAGATTAATATGACATTCAGGCTAGTCATTAAGAGAATAAGGTTTTCATTATGTCTTCCGTTGTAGCCTTAGATTTCAGTACAGACAATGAAAGCATTGTAATGTAATGCCTGTAATGCAACGTTATCTTCTTTTGGCATCAAAGCTGCAACGTGCTCTATTTACGTCCTGTCTTACAATATATTCTTCATCTGATTTCCTCTAATTAACTTCAGGAAGATTTATTGATGCAACATCAGCCTGCTTTCCTCTTATATTGTACTAATTGTCTACTGGAATAATGATGTTAGCAGTCATGGGACATCCTCATGTTCATCGTCTTCATCACTGCTGGAGTGAATAATTCCAACAGACATGGAGAAGTCAATGTTCTTTCTTTGTTGAAACATTGTAGTCATATTAGTTAGTTTGAAATTTTTTTTTATCTGGTTTATTTTATTGTACTTTGCAAAAAACCAAAAAAAACAAAGACGTATGCTAGGTAGCTGATCACTTTTACATGCAAAATTAAGTGGCATTAAACCAGTTGACTAAGAAAGTTGGCGTCATTCTGGGAATCCTCCTAATTGTGTGATCTCTGGGAGTAGTGTGTGTTTTTTTTTTTTATTTACATTGCCCTCCCCTATGCTCTTGATTTTATTTCTGGACTATGGTGGGTCAAAACACAGTGTGTTGGTTTTGTGTTTTTCTTCCTCCCTTTTTTTTATTTTTTTTTTAAGCATGTGTTTATTGAACAGGATTTTTGATTAATATACATGTGTCCCATCCCCAATGGTATGTAGAAGCAGGTTGTCACTTAGGCACAAAATTGGATCCCATAGGTGCAGGGTAGCCCAGGTTTCAAGCCCCTAGCACTTAATTGGTAAAAATGTCATGTCCAGGCAGAGTGTGAGTGTGAGTATATATATATATCTCCATCCCCATCCCCACCCCCACTGGCTGGGGAGTTGTACTAGGGAGATGGGAACGCTGTTGCAGTGCTGTCCCAGTAATGAACACCAAGCTGCATATAAAATGTGATCCATCAGCCATGCTCTGTATGTGACGCTACAGTTTTTCTTGGCAGGAGAAGTGGATATATATAGTCTTAGTCACTATCGTCTCCTTACGATTAATGCGTGGCTCATTTTCCTGTGCACAAGTCACAACATAACCATTTGTGAATTAGTCTTTTATATGATTGCTGAATTAGTCTTCTATTCAAGAAGCATTTTTTTTTAAATATCTCCTTCATTACAGCTTATGAAATGGGGAAGTATCTGAGAAATGATCATGCTTAACTAATTATCCAGCCATCCACATTACTGATACTCCTATTCACTATGACATGTGCCCACTGTCATATTGAAAGAATTTCCTAGTGATCAGCTCACCTCTTCCTCCTAGCCTTTGCTCAGGAAATAGGCCGTGAAATGCATTCCTTCAACCCATCCTGTTCTCACCTTCTCTACTCATTTATTTGTCTGGAGGAATGGCTTGGAGCCACTGATGGGCGTCAGCGTTCAGTGTGCAGGAAGCCCATTTCTTTCCTCTTAAGTGGAGCCATGATGTCATGGTTTGGCTGTAATGTAAACAGTGTGTGATGGAGTCTAGGAAGCTGCCAGGCTTTCCAAGTTTTAGATATGGGAAGTGTCATGTACGTCAACTCGCTAATCAACAATAATAGGTAGGACATACAACAACACGGCTGTGAATGGTGATATGAGTAATCGCTGAAATGCTACTTTATAATTGGATACTTTAGTATTTATAGCTGATTATATGGAGTAACGAACAATGAGACTGAACACTCTTCATAAACCCCCAGTGTCTCAGCAATAAAACTAGACGGTAAGCTCTGTTGGGCATGGGGACTGTCTGAAAAATTATTCTCTGTACAAACTTTGTTAAAAATAAAGTTCCTCCTGCTTGTTTTACTTGCCTGCATTATATACTCTCAATTTATCTGTTCAGCATGGTATCAGCCTAGACAAAGCAGTTCTTGCTGAGGAGATAATGTTTCAATAAGACTCCAGAGCTTGTGCGATTGTCTTCTTAGCGTACTAGGTAACAAAAGTGACCGTAGAGAATGCAGAATAAATTGACCCAGTGCAGCATGTAATTCAATTTGGCTGGTTTAGTTCCAGAGCATCAAACGTTGTCATGGCACAGTGCTGATTTTGGCCTTGTACAGCTTTCTATGATCCACTTTTGAAGTTATTTTGAACATCACACATGGCAGAAACAGACACACAATTTTCATATATGTGCTGTATTCTGTATGGGAGAGTTAATAAGCATGGTCCGGTGCTCCTACCTCGTGATATTAAACTGCTGTTCTATACAAATCTAGGGAAAGGGACCATAAGAAATTTATAGTAAGGTGTTGATCTGATTTGGCACGGATGTACCTTTTACAAGTAGGATCCCATTATAAGCGTCTATGAACTGGAAACAAATCCAGCTAAAGCCTCCCCTCCCCTTATTATGTTCAATGAATTAATTCATTGTTTTTAATTGTTAATGTTCAGGGCTAATTTATAGATATAATGTTAAAGTAGCTCAGATCAACACCTCTTACCCCACACGTCTCAAACATTGGTCCCATCACCCATGTGTGCAGGGAGATATCTGCTCCAAAGCCAGCAGTATCATTTTGTCTGACACTGCTGGCTTTAAGTACTCCCTGCACATATGGCACCATGTTTAATGTAGTACAGGTGTACAAATCCCATATGGACAAAAGCAGTAAATTACCAAAGCAAATTTGCAGTAGATGTGACAGGGATAGTTAAAAATTTTAATTTAAATAAGAAAAAGCCATAAACTAAATAAACAGAGATGATGGGACTGTGCATATGCAATGTACGGAATATAAATTGTACTAAAAGAATCTCTTCGCCCACTCCATGTCTTTCTAACTTTGTGCTACCTACAGCCAGCTTTGCATACACTTCCTCTTGCCTACTTATTCAGTGTTCTATACTTCCACACACACATCCTCCACAGCTTGGGGTTATGCCATCCGGCCACATTGAAAATACCAGAAATATGTAGCACTACGTTTAATCTGTTCATCAGATTTATTTTTAGTATATATTGCTTGACTTCTGCCAGACAGTGAGAGATCGGAGTTGCTTTTTCTAGCAAAGACTAAATGTAAACTGTGTGGTGTGCATCCAGTGACCTAATAATGTGGGCATGCAAATGTCGCCTCTGTAGCGCAGTGGGGCAATCTCTGGTTGCTGAAATAGAACTCCCAGCATTCTGAGGGGTCTATTTACTAAGCAGTGTTAGGAGACAGAGTGATAAGGTGCCAGCCGATCAGCTCCTAACTGCCATCTCACAGGTTGTGTTTGAAAAATGACAATTGGTAGCTGATTGGCTGGCACTTGTCACAGACTTATCACTTTTTCACTCTGTCACTTATCACTGCTTAGTACATAGACCCCCAAGGGGTCTATTTACTAAACAGTGTTTGGAGACAGTGACCAGTGATAAGGTGCCAACCAATCAGCTCCCAACTGTCATTTTTCAAACACAGCCTGTGAGATGGCAGTTAGGAGCCGATTGGCTGGCACCTTATCACTCTGTCTCCTAACACTGCTTAGTAAGTAGACCCATCAGAAACATATAGACAACTGCGAAAATAAAAAAAATAGGCAACTTGTAGATTTTGCGAACAATGGCAAAACCGTGGGTAACAATGACATCACTCAGGTAATCTGGTATAACCGTATACATATGAGTACAATTTATATGTTTAATATTAATGTTTTGTTATGTGTAGTATTCTTCATAGCAATGCCGCACACTGTAATATATTTTATGCAGCTCCAACATTATTATGAGGATCAAGAATCACCTGTTCATTATTCAAAATGGTATAAATCTATTTGGTAGGTGACAGCTGTCTATAAGTGCGGTCATTTGCCAAATGTGTGATCATGAAGCAGCTGAATCTGTCCAATGTAACCACCCATGTGTAGGGAGGGCATGCGCAGTCTGAGTACAGGAAGGGCCTGTTCTCAAATTGTGACTCTGGCAGATAAGACACAGATGTCGGTAACCGTTTGATGATGGCCAGCGCTAGTTGGCTGCTTCAGATTGACCCTGGAGCAGATCCTGCTTCATTGACCACACTTTAATTATTTTATTTTTTCAAAATCAAACCTTACAATAATAAAATTTTTCACAATCAAAAAACTAATGTTGACATTTTTTTCTTGTGCTTATTACCTGGTTGGGAATATCTGACGTATGCCTGACGGGATCCGTATGTAGTGTCTATATTCAGATTGTTGACCATGGAATGTCTAATGGTGCATACACACGGTCAGATTTTTCCTTCAGATATGAACGATAACTATTTTAAAATCGTTCAGTCGTTCATATCTGAAGGAAAATCGTTCATATCTGACATGCCTGAACGATGGACGATCAACGATGCGCGTTCCCGATGGTCAGATAACTATTTCTGACATCTGATGTGTTTGCAGTCAGACTTGGACGATTCCATTCATTTTAATGCAGTCAAAAATCGTTCAAATCGTTCAAAACTTTGGTAAAATCGTTTAATCGTTCAATCGTTCATCTGACAAATCTGACAAGTCTGACAAATCTGACCGTGTGTATGCTCCATAACATGTCATGCTGACACAGTTGTAATGTGATTTATAGTATTGTAACTGCCTAGGCATTAACATTTTAAACATGATGCATCATGTATGAGCAGTGAAAAGACTGGAGAAGTGTGCCAGTGGAGAAGTTGCCTATAGCAACCAATCAGCTTCTACAAATCATTTTATAGAATGTACTTGATAAACGCAATCTCAAAGCTGATCGGTTGCCGTGGCCAGGGTAGTAGTGAGGCTGGTTCTGGGGAAGCATGTACAGAGGGCGCCATCCAGGGTTCCAGAATTCATAGGGCACTGCACAATATGACGGCCGCCTGTTAGTTTCATTGGTTTGTTTGCTCTATATCCTAAATAAGTTACAGATCTGAGATCCGTTTCTACATTTCATGCTCCCTCGAGCTGCTCAGATTGCCTCCCCTCCAGCCCTCCCTCCTCTGTGATCATCTTCTGTCACCTCCCCTTTCCTGTAATATTGATTATTCAGTCGTCATCTCTTTAATTTCCGTCCCTCTCTACCCTGTGATCAGCTCCTTGCCCCTCCCCTCTCCTTTTCTTATTGGCTTCTGTCACCTTCCCTCTCTGATAGGTACTTTCCTCTCCCCTCTTCTCTTTGATGCCCCTCCCTCCTTCTCTCCTCATTCATTCATTGTGCTTCAATGGACTTAAAAGTGACACTTCTGAGATAAAATCCTAAACTTCAATTATAAGATATTAGATTAAACAAAGTCACTGCTTTGCTATGTAAAGTAATTAGGTGTTCCCAAGCACAGTGTTATTTGAATTGAAAGGAATTTTAAAAAATATTAGGAGACCTGAAATAATAATAATGGTGGTAGACAGAACACGATTAGTAGTACTCACATTACTATAGGTGCAACAAATATTTGTGAAGTAGGAGCAGGGGGGGCGGATTTAGGTCTGTGGGGGCCCCTGGGCAACAAACATGTGGGGGCCACTATCAATAAAACATTGCTGCTACTGCTGGCACCTAACATCAGGCTCCAGCTCTCTCCCTCCCTGGGGCTGACCCAAGTCCTGGGGGAAGTGACACTTGCGGGTCCAGGGGAGACTGTCCAGGTTCAGTACGTGTCTGTGGGCCTGTTTCTGTAAGGATCGTAATTGCAAAGCTGCCCGCAGGCTATAGATATGATGTATGCACATAGGCAGCTTTTCAATTGCGATCCTTTGCAGATATGGTAATGCACAGGAGGCATCACGCCTCCTGTGCAATACTTAACCGAGCTGCATTGTCCAACCCCTTAATGTCAGACAGTGCCTCACCGAAGCATTCCATTTCCCCAATGGTACCTCAATGCCAAGTGTCATACTGCCACTGGTTGCTTTTTTTCTCTTCACTTCATACCCCACTAGCCAGTGGCGGGCTGGGCCGGGGGGCAGGGTGCCATCTGCCCCCCGGGCCGGTACAATTCTGGTGTGTCAGGGCCAGCATGCAGAGGATGCGACGCTACGGCTCCCGTGCTGCTGCCCAGAGAGAGAGAGAGATGATTCAAGTAACAGGGGCTAACACAAAATGGCGGCCCCCATATCAGGCTACAAAAAGATGGCCGCTGTTGACCAATGGGGAGCCAGGTTTCCCTACCCACAATTCCAAGAGGCTGGAGAATGAAAAAGGGGGCGTGGCCTATCAGGGGAGTGGGAAGAGCCTAAAGAGGAGCTGCAGAGATGAGGAGTGCCTGCTTCCTGTCTTGTACACCCATACCAGGTAAGTGAAGGGTGTCACAGTGGCATAAACCTTGTGTTGTTTTGTTATTTAAAATGTGTGTGCTGACTAAGTGTGACTGTATGTATGTGTGCATGTGTGTGTGCTGACTAAGTGTGACTGTGCATGCTAAGTGTGACTGTATGTGTGTTTTGTCTGCTGACTAAGTGTGACTGTGTGTGTGACTGTGCTGACTAATGGTGCATACACACGATCAGATTTTTTCTTCAGATATGGACGATAACGATTTAAAAATCGTTCAGTCGTTCATATCTGAAGGAAAATCGTTCATATCTGACATGCCTGAACGATGGACGATCAACGATGCGCGTTCCCGTTTGTCAGATAACGATATCTGACATCTGATGGGTTTGCAGTCAGACTTGGACGATTCCATTCATTTTAATGCAGTCAAAAATCGTTCAATCGTTCAAATCGTTCAAAACTTTGGCCAAATCGTCCAAATCGTTCAAATCGTTTAATCGTTCAGTCGTTCATCTGACAAATCTGACAAGTCTGACAAATCTGACCGTGTGTACGCTCCATTAGAGTCTCATTCAGACCGGCTCGCAAGTGCTTGAGCGCTCGCAAGTGGGTCAATGTTGTGCCCTGTGCATGTGCAGCGGCCGCACTGCACGTGCGCAAGCCACAGAGTGAGAGAGAGATTCTCTCGCTCCGGGGCTCGCTACAAATGGTGCGGCTGTCAATGGTGATCGACAGCTCACCCCGTTTGTTAGGCGGGCCAGGGGGGTGGCTGGCCAAATGGAGGCGTTCCCATGCGAACGCCTGCTGTTTAGGGGCGGCCCCACTGACATCACTCTGTTAGCGCCGAAAGCTCTCTGGGGCTTGCGGCAGACGAGACCCTACCTCAAGGGTCTCGTCGCAAGCCCCAATGGTCGCGATGGTCTCGACCATCGCGACCATCTCCTGGTCACTCACTAAAGCTGTGGGTAGCAACCCATAGCTTAGCGAGCGGCCAGGAGGCCGTCGGAAAAAAAAATGCGGTCGCCCTCATTCAGAGCGAGCGCTCGCATTTTGTGAGCGGCTCTGAATGAGGTCCTAAGTGTGACTGTGTGTATGTGTGTGTTGACTAAGTGTGACTGTATGTGTGTGTGCTAAGTGTGACTGTGTGTGTGTATATATATATATATATATATATATATATATATATATATATATATATATATATATATATATATATATATATATATATATCTGTGCGTGGACATTTTGAAGTGGGTGTATGGAAATATCAGAAGTCTTTACTTAGGCAGTCCCAAATCCTGAGCCCCCTGATATTTCCATACCCCCACGTCCTCTTAAACACCGCACACATTCCCTCAGTCACAGCACACCACACACCATAGCTCATAGCATACTTCACAACACAGCACACTGCCCACCTCACCCTGCTCTGCTCTGGTAAACGTGGTCGCTGCGCTCCCTTCCCTGGGCCCTTCCCCAATCTTTCTCCTTGGTGGTACTGGCATTTTGAATTCAGCGCCGGCTGTGAGCAAATGACAGCTCGCGGACTGTCCTGATTGGCTGCCGGTCCGTTAACCGTGATTGGCTCATGGCCGGAGCCAAATTTAAACATACAGCTGCTTGGTGACCGGCGCTGAGACAGTGATAGTCCCAGCCCCGGCCTCCCCTGATTGGCTGCTGCTCCGCGAGCCATGATTGATTCGTTGTCGGAGATAAATTTAAACAAGC
This sequence comes from Taudactylus pleione, assembly GCA_031769625.1. Classification (NCBI taxonomy): domain Eukaryota; kingdom Metazoa; phylum Chordata; class Amphibia; order Anura; family Myobatrachidae; genus Taudactylus; species Taudactylus pleione. The sequence goes on along the minus strand of JAUIMM010000177.1, from coordinate 13,489,748 downwards.
AGAGAGCAGCCACTGGTTGACCGGCACTGGGACAGTCCCAGTGCCGGACGGGTGCCGAAGTGAAGTAACGGCATGACATACCATTTCATACCTGCACACTTCAAGATATATATATATATATATATTATTTATTTTTCTTGTCAGAAGGTGAAAAACAAGCACCTTATAGTGTAATATATTCAATGTCATTGAAGTAAATAAAGGTAATTATGATGTGTACCATATAGGTTAAAAAAAATCAGGCAAGTAGTAGTTTACTGTGGTACACACCCCCAACATTACTGTCATGCCCGTTTTTAAAATTGCACTTGCTGGTAGAAAAGCAGGGCCACTTGCTCTGGTTTGCCCCCCAGGCTGAAAGTTGCCAGCCAGCCCCTGCCACTAGCACAGTTCAGTACAGGGTGGGGGGAGGGGAGGGGAGGCGGTATGACATACTTTCTCCGGTTGCCATGGTTCCATGCTACTCCTCTGGCCGTGGCAACTTCTCCACTGGCACACTTCTCCACTCTTTTCAGTGCTTTATACATCACTCTCCACTTTATCTCTCTTTCTCTCTCCAAGGCTTAGTGCATCTCCCCACATGTCTCATCACTTAAAGACACAACACTGATACAGCACTACCTCGCACCTCCGGGAACACATGCAGCCAGTAGCGCATCCCTATACAGACAATTTATCCAAAAAAATGGTAGTTGCTCAGATCAGCTTAATTGCATAACACAGGTGCTTGTAAAGGGCGGGGTTTACACTGAACACAGAAAAAAAAGAGATTTACCCCCCAGCACACTGCAGCAAAAACAATACTTAAATCCTACATAATAAGAGCGATTCAGAGGTATTAGTTACACACATTTGCAAATATATGAATAAACGCCAGGCCAATCGTCAAGGCTCCTCTATACTGACGTCCCTAAAATTAAGGGGCTCACGTCCGAGAAGCAAGGCACCCCAAAAAAATTCCAGCCAAGGGCCATCCCCAGGGCATCACACGAAAAAGGGAAAAAAGGTGATAGTGAAGTATAAAGAAAAGATGTGTAAAGATAAATCAATAAGTGTTAATGAAATGATAAAGAATTAAAATGACATAAATAATGTACAAACAAATAGAGAAGTGACAATTTATCCAACCAGCGAGAGGAGAGGATGGTTACCCAGGTACTGCTGGGAGTTGTAGTGTGACATAGGCTTAGGAGATTATTGCTATGGTGCACTGAGCCTTCTCTAGGACTACACAGACCATCATGCAAAGCGAAGCAGGCTGCTTTCCTAACTTTATCAAACCAAACAAATCAATGAAAGGCAGCCTAATAAACTGTTATGTCCGTCTCTGCATTGACTGGCGGCCTGTGACCCAGTTGCCTGTCACCTCTCTCAAATGTTAAGGGGCGAGCTGCCTCCTTGGGCACCCATTCCAGCGCCTCTCTAGCTTACCACCCGTCCACCTACCTCTCTGCATTTTCTTCTCTTTTCTCCCATTGTGTCCACACATACCCTCTATAGACTGTAAACTTGCATGACTAGGGCCCTCGTCCTTTCTACATAATTATAGTGTCAAATTAGCATAAATCATGTAACTGTGTACTTGTGTATCCTATTATCAATTTTATACCCTTGTAGAGTGCTACTGAGCCCTTTTGGGACCTTATAATTAAAAGATAGTAATATTTAGACAAGCGTGGCTCTGGGCTTTTTTTGAGGAGATTATGCCGTAAGAGACCCCGGCCGGGATGTACTAAAGGAAAAATGCAGTAAAAAAATGCGTTTTCTGGGTTTTTACTGCATTTCCATATGTTCTAAGCCCCGGACGCACTTTTATCAGTGCTGAGGGTAACAACAGAAAAACCTGGCGTTACCCTATAGAGGCCTATGGGCTTCTTACCGCACCCCGCTCCCACCGCTTCGCCGACTGGCCCCCACTCAACTGCTCTCCATGGTCGCCGGTCCGTGCTCCTCTTGGGCCCTCCGCCTCCTCCTAATCTACTTCCGGGTGCAGGGAGGAGGAGGAGCCCGGGGCTTCCTGCACAGGTGACCAGTAGGAAGCTCCCGGGGCTCGGAGGGGGCGGGGTACCACGGAGACCCCGTTACCCGGCGTCGGCTGCTTCGCAAAGGGCAGCTCTTATCGCAAGAGCTGTCCTTTGCAATACTAATCGCATAAGTAAGCACATATGACATTAGTAAGGTTGCGGTGACTGGCGGAATGGTCACCGCAACCTTAGTACATCCCAGCCCCCATGAGTAGTGAGATAGCTCTTGTTTGTTCACTGAGTGTGGCCAGTGACCGAGAGGAGTGCAGCAGTGCCCAGAGAAGTGACTAACCATGTTGGTGGCAGATGTGAAGCTGGAAGACACTTCATGTGAGATTGTGAGCTCTAGTGCCCAGATGTTTTATGTTTTTATAATGCAAAGTAACTAGAAGCTGTGCTGCCTGAAGTGTAAATTGTTGGGGGAAAAACACCTTAATGATAAACCTGTGATCCAATATTGTTAGAGATTTGTGGGAAAGCCAGGTATCTATACTAATGTATTACCAAAATGTAATTTTCTGCTTCTGATGAACATCTAAAGCAATTCAGACTTATCTACAAATGGTTTATAATTAGTGTTTGAATATACTTTAATTCTACAGTAGAGATTAATCACTTGCTACTAATGCAGTGATGTTTTAGGGACTTTTCCGTACAACTATATCACTTTAGTTTAATCATCTAACTAAATGACTCCTCACATAGCTAAGCAGGTACCATCCAGACATGATGACTAATTGTCTGATGTGTTTACAGTGATGGTGCTATTTGGTTGGCCCTTCCCTGTTTTTCTCTGATTTCTTGGTCTGGGAAGCTGCTGTTGTCAGCTATCAAAACTATTATGGTTCTGTACTGCACACCACATGCAGACTGGGGATGTAGTTAAGTTACCAGCAGCCCGGGATACAGGCCGTCAGAATCCCGACCCGGGACTAAAGATAGGCGTCAAAATCCCGACTCTTATCTTTAGCCCACGCCGAAATCCCGACAGCCGGCATCCCGAACTAAGGTAACCGGGACTTCTTAGGTCTTAGCCGTAGGGGGAGAGGGTTAGGTTTAGGGTGCGGGAAGGAGGGGTTATGATTAGGCACCACCAGGAGGAGGTTAGGTTTAGGCACAACTAACGGAGGGTTAGGGGGGGAAAGGGGTGGGGATTGCATGCTTACCAGATGGCGACGCGTGCGCAGTAGCATAATCGCTCGTGGGAACAGCTGATTTCACACCAGCTGTTTCCGCGCCTGAGCAATGATGAACATCATGAATAGGCCCCTAAATTTAAAAAAAAAAAAAAAATTCTGTTCCCAGATTAAGCAAGGGCTCTCTATTACATGCTGGAAGCCCATCTAATTATCTTGTTGAAGGTGATCATAGAATCCTATTATTAAAAAAAGAATAATGGTAAAGTGTCCTCTTCAAATTTTGGGCTTCATTTAGTAGACGTGCGCTTCATCCATTTCCCTAGTTCCCCTAAATGTAATGGTCTGGACAAACCTAAACCCCGATAATTGCTGGATTAGTGCTTGTATTCACGTATAAGATATGCTAATGATGCAGTGCATGTTTTGAGTGCCAGATATAAAGTGCTGTGAGATCAGTACATGACTTTTATTACAGATCTGTCCTTACTCATCTAGCCTCAATACGCCATGCAGTGCGATATGTCTGGCATGAGTGAGCCGACAGGTTCTGTGTAACTTTGCTAGCGCCTGCCATTTTTTTTTTTTTGCAAAAACTGAGTCTGTCGCAATGCGTCTAGAATGCACCAGGAGCCTCTGCTGATTAATTTGATATGTGACACGTATATATGTGTGCAAATGAGTCTTTAAACGGAACTTTGCATCGCTTTGCATACTGATTGAGAGACTCAGTCGTACATAGATATACAAATGTCACATATCAAATTAATTAGCAGTGTCTCCTGGTGCGTCCTAGTCACATCCCATTGCGGCTTAAATGCATTTTCAGCAAAGGAGACTCCCAGCACTAACAGTGTCTCAGGGGACCTGGCACGCCGAGAGGGGCTGTTAGGTGCCTCTGCAGAAAAGAAGAGTAAGGCCATCTGTATGTGTGTATTTTATGTTCGTTATATTGTTAATCAAGAAATTGTTAAATATAGGGTGTGTGTGTGTATATATGTATACATACATATACATTATCTCATTGGTTCATTGTTTACAGCTGTGTCCTCATACACTATTACTGCAGTCATGTCAAACAGCCCCCCTCGACGTGCCAGGTCCTTTGTCTGACTCTGCTTGGGCTGAGTGTCTTTCACCTGAAAATGCATCTTAGTCGAAATGCGATGCAACTAAGATGCACCAGGAGACCACACTGTTTCATTTTATATGCAACACTTGTATATCTGTGGGCAAGTGATCTGAATCTGTATACAAAGTGCTGCAATGCAGTGGTTACAGATTTTTTCCACGCCAAGTGTTGTTTTGCTTGGTTAACAGACTGTCGCACACAGATGTACAAGTGTCGCATATCAAATTAGTGTAGTCTCCTGGTGTCTTGGTAGCATTGCATTGAGACTAAGGGCCGTATTCAATTAGAGGCAAATAGTGCCGTTTGGAGATAAGTTTCTGCGGATTCGGGCTTTCCGCCTGTTTTCAAAGCATCTCCATATTCAATTCCAGGATGATTTCGCCTTAGCGGAAAATCAATGCAATAGGCGGAAATGTATCTCCTATGAAAAGCAGGAGAAAAAAAGTGCAACATCGTTATTTTGGGGTGCAGACATGTGGAAAAGTTTCAGAGCCCTTGGGACAGCCCCCCCCAAAGGACAGATCTTCTTCATAAAAAAAAAATGAAAAATTACCTCAGAACACCCCAAAAAAGTACTTTCATTTCGGGTGGTGAAAAAGTAAAAAGTGTGGGGACAACTATAAAAACTAGCGAAATAGACTTCTTGGGGTGCTGTAAGGAGGGGCCAAGTGTCTTTGGGATTGCAGGTGCATGTATGAAGGTGGTTTTTCACGTTTTTAGCTGTTTTTTATGTCTTTAAAGTGAACTACTAACACCCATTTTCAAGTACCCCAAATTTGACTGGACTCCTTATTTTCTCAAAAAATACTGCTTTATGCCGTTCTTCGTCACTTCTGCAAAGACGCTAATAAGAAGCAACTTAAGTACCCCAAACAGTTTTATTAGGACTATTGGTACACATCTACATTGATTGCCTATGTTAATGCATCTTTTTTGGGGGGTACAGACTGATTTCCCCAATTCTGACAGTACTTTCCACCTGCATTCGCCGCTTTCTGTTTTCGCCTGTTTAGGAATTGAGTAGAGTGAAAAGTGGGGACATGCACGGAAAGTTTTCTCGTCTGCAACAGGTAAAAGGGGGCAGAAGGTAGGACAGGCGAAACTTTTCCGACTTTTCGCCTCTAATTGAATACGGGCCGAAGACGCATGATCAGGTGAAATAGACGCTCGGCGCAAGCGTAGCCGCACGGGAGCTGGCGGCTCTCTCACCCCAGGCATCTCGTGCCACATTACGTATTTAGGCTAGGTGTAGGACACATCTGTATATAGATTATTTTTATTGAATGCTGTCCAAATGAGTGTTTTTGGTTGGACAAACATAAGTATATGTTTAAATGCTGAATTAAGTATATGTTTAAATTAGGGGTGAGCGGGTTCGGATTTCTGAAATCCGAGCCCCCCCGATCCGAGTCCGATCCGAATCAGGCTCGACTTTTCCCGCCTGACTCAGATCTGAAATCGAGGCAAAACGTCATCATCCCGCCTTCCGAGTCTCGCGGGTTTTGGATCCTATATAAGGTACCCGCGTCGGCGCCATTTTCTCACTCGGCTGTGGACAGTGAAGAGGGAGGGTGGGAGTTAGGGCTGTGTAGTGTAGTGTAGTGCTGCTGTTGTCCACTACTTCAAAGTCCATAGGGGCTGGCTGTGTTGTGCTGTGCTGCTGTTGTTAATAGGGGCTGTGTCCACTACTTCAAAGTCCATAGGGGCTGGCTGGACTGTGTTGTGCAGTCAGTTCTCCATAGGGGCTGTGTCCACTCCAAAGTCCTGTGCAGTGTCCCAGTCCTAAAGGGGTGCTGTAGTGTTGTCCAGGGGGTGCTCTGTCCATCAGGGGTGCTCCCCCCAAGTGCTAAAAAAATATATTTTCTGTGTTTGTGAATTGTGTGCGCAGTAGCCGCATGTGCATCAACCAAGTAGTGCCAAGAGTGCGCCTGTGTAATAAGTAAAGGGCCGGCTGGCTTGACCGTTAAAGGGTGCTGTAACCCCCAAAGTACACTCCAAACCAAAAAAATATATATTTTCTGTGTTTGTGAATTGTGTGCACTGTGGCTGCACGTGCATCAACAAAGGAGCAGCGCCAAGCGTGCGCCTGTGTCCCATAAGTAAAGAGCCGGCTGGCTCATTTATTAAAGGGTGGTGTAACCCACAAAGTGCACTACTCTCCAGCAAAAATAAAAAAATATTTTCTGTGTTTGTGTGCGCTTTAGCCGCACGTATATATATCAATATAACATAAATGGAGGACCAAACTTTCTCCGATAAAAATAAAATAGGGAAAGATCAAGAACCACTTCCTCCTAGTGCTGTTGCTGCTGCTGGGAGTTGTTCATCATCCCAGAGAGGAAGTAGGAACACCACTACTTTTACTAAACAATTGACCCTCCAACAGTCCCTAGCGATGAGGATGAAGTACGACAGCAGTCATCCTGAAGCAAAACGTATAACTGAGGCCTTGACTGCTATGTTGGTGTTAGACGTGCGTCCGGTATCCGCCATTAGTGCAGTGGGATTTAGACAATTGATGGAGGTAGTGTGTCCTCGGTTCCAAATCCCGTCTAGATTCCACCTGCATCCTCAAAGCAGCAGCGACAAGCGTGCGTCTGTCTGTTAAAGGGTGGTGACACCCTCAAAGTGTGCTACACAAACAATAAAAATATTCTTCTTTTTTCGGTCTTTGTGAAATGTGTGGGCTGTAGCCGCACCTGCATCCTCAAAGCAGCAGCGACAAGCGTGCGTCTGTCTGTTAAAGGATTACATCAGTGACAGCATCCAAGTAGGCATGTCAGACAGTCCATACCTGTACTGGCAGGAAAAAGAAGCAATTTGGAGGTCCCTGTACAAACTGGCTCTATTTTACCTGAGTTGCCCCCCCTCCAGTGTGTACTCCGAAAGAGTGTTTAGTGCAGCCGGGAACCTTGTCAGCGAAAGGCGTAGGAGGTTGCTTCCACAAAATGTGGAGAAGATGATGTTCATAAAATGAATTATCAACTCTTCCAGGGAGACCAGCCTCCAGAACGTACAGAGGGACCTGTGGTTCCAGCGGGGACGAATTAATACTCTGTGAGGATGAGGATGTACACACTGAAGAGGGTGAGGAATCGGTGGATGAGGATGACATCTTGCCTCCGTAGAGCCAGTTTGTGCAGGGACAGATTAATTGCCAGCTTGTTTTGTGGGGGCCCAAACGAACCAATCATTTCAGCCACAGTTGTGTGGCAGACCCTGGCGCTGAAATGATTGGTTTGTTAAAGTGTGCATGTCCTGTTTATACAACATAAGGAAGGGTGGGAGGGCCCGAGGACAATTCCATCTTGCACCTCTTTTTTTTCTTTGCATTATGTACAGTTTGGGGCCTAGTTTTTCAAACTGCCATCCTGTCTGCCACTGCAGTTTCACGCCTAGATGGGTCACGTGTTTGTGCCGCCCACTCGTGTCGCTTAGCATAGTCATCCAGCTACCTCAGTGCAACCTTTTGGACATAAAAACACTATTGTGAGGTGTTCAGAATAGACTGGAAATGAGTGGAAATTAAGGTTATTGAGGTTAATAATAGCATAGGAGCAGAAAAACCTACAAATTCTGTGATTTTAGCTGTTTTTATGCTTTTTTTCAAAAAAATACAGATCCAAAACACAAAACCCAGAACCCAAAACACGGAAGGGTGGTTTTGGCAAAACCAATCCAGATCCAAAACACGAAGAAAGATCCAGATCCAAAACCAAAACACGAAAAGTGGCCGGTGCACACCCCTAGTTTAAATGCTGAATTAAGGTGTTTTTTAATTTAATTTTTTAAAGGTTTTGCTTTTTTTTTTCTGTTAGTGCAGCTCATTTTACTAAAAGTAAACTTGCTTATTGTACAGTGCCAAAGTATTGTTACAGTACATCCCACATACAACATTCATAGTTTTGATCAATTCATAAACAATACTGTTCACTGCAAAGAAAGCTACAGTGTATCAGGGCCTTTGATATTATTGAGCCAATAGTGTTGCTATAATAGAATTTTCATTACCGTCAGTATATAAAAGACAGTCCCACAGAGTCTGTTATATTGGCTATGGCAGAGGTTCCCAAACTAGTTCCTCAAGGGTTGGGGTAACCATTCAGGTTTAGAGATATCTTCTGTTGAACACAGGCGTTTAAATCAAATTGACTGAGGTACTAATTAAGTCTTCTGTGCTCAACCATGGATAACTCTAAAACCTGGACTGTTGGGGTGCCTTGAGGACCGCGTTTGGGAGCCTATGGGCTGTGCATTGCTATCATCAAGTCTAGAGTTGAGTTAATAGATCACTGTCCAAATTATCCATTCTTGTCGATTCCAAAATTGGGTGACAAACTGGATGTCCTTTACTGGAGCTGAGTAAGCAATATCTTTACTAACTTCAGGACCAAATAGAGAAAAGAACAGTAAGTCCAATTAAGATCCACTTTTTATTGTGAAAAGATCAATACAAGGCATCACAGTCTTTCTGGAGCCACACACCCGCAATGAATTGAGCCATAAGACTGATATTGTCTGCAACATTGCAACGGGTGATCAGTTTTAGATAGTAATAAAGCAATCTCAGATATTACTATCTGTAATATGCCCTCGTACTATCACATGAATATTTTTTTTTTTACATTTTCAAATGTTTTTTACATTTCTACTTTTTTATTCCACATTACAACTTAGAGTAGACAAGAGAAACAAAAATTACACCTACATGACCAGTCTGCAGTACACAAAACACATGTTCTTTTTGGAGAGCAGTGGTTTTCTCCTTGCAATCCTGTCATGCACACCGTTGTTTAGTGTCCGCCTGATGGTGGACTCATGAACATTAACTAATGTGAGACAGGCCTTCAGTTGCTTAGAGGTTCCTTTGTGACCTTGAGGACTATTAGACGCCTTGCTTTTGGCGTGATATTTGTTGGTTGACCACTCCTGGGGAGGGTAATAATGGTTTGAAATTTCTTGCACTTGTACACAATCTGACTGTTGACTGGTGGTGTCCAAACTCTTTAGAGATGATTTTGTAACCTTTTCCAGCCTGATGAGCATCAACAACTCTTCTTCTGGTGTCCTGAGAAATCTAATTTGTTTGTGGCATGATACACTACAAATGTGTGTGGTGAACATCAGACTTTGATAGATCCTTGTTCTTTTAAAAAGACAGGTTGTCCACTCACACCTGATTGTCATCCCATAGATTGACTCTAATTTCACCTTCAAAATATCTGCTAACCTAAAGGTTCACATACTTTTGTCACTCACAGATATGTGATATTGGGTCATTTTCCTAAATAAAATAAAAATGTGCACTGTCATTTGTCTGATTTGTCTCTCTATCTACTTTTAGCACTTGTGTGAAAATCTGAGGTAGTATTAGGCCAAACTTTAACAGAAATATAGAAAATTCTGAAGGGTTCGCAAACTTTCAAGCACCACTGTATATGTATGTATGTATGTATGTATGCATAGGCATTCTCCGGTCTTCTTAGATAAGGAATAGTAACAAACAAATTATCTAGTTGATTATTCCTTATCTGAAGTCCGCAGTGATACTTTTTAATGCTAATGTAAAGTCCTGTGAGCAGGCACCACGGCTGTTCGATCAGTTTTTTTGTTTTTTAGGTGGTGTAGTTGTATTGCTTTGCATGGGGGCCCTGTCTCTAGAGTCGCCCGCATGACCAGCAGCACTGTACAGACTGGTGCCAACAGCACTTACACCCACCATTCACACCAATGTCACTGTGTGCCCTGTGCACAGACTGCTATGTAGCCTATCCTATTCAAGTGAACCTGAGCCCAAAGCACCTCTCCCCCCCAGCCCTTACCTGCCACGCTCATGGTGCCCACATCTATCTCTCGCATTGATGATGACAATAAAATTTGTGTTTGTTATTACACTGCTATAACTTGACTGATAGAGATGCAATAAAGTGCTGGTTATTTCTACTAGTTTTTACTACATAATGATGCAGATAAATCTGTTCAGTCGTTTCTGCGCCTACTTGGAACAAGCAGACAGCCACAATGTTCTTATTATATTGTGTGTATGTATATATGTGTGTGTGTGTCGAAAAAAAAAAAATATATATATATATATATTATAAAAAAAAAATTCAATCACCTTAGTGTTAATTCAATAATGTATTATTTCAAGAGTTTTAACCTTGTACCCTACCCAATGCAAACCCTAGATTAAGGTTCTTTTAACAAGCTCCATTTGTACACTGTTCATTTGTGAAACCTTTGGTTTTGGCATTTCAAACCTTTTATTGAAGTCCCTGCAGGCCTGTGCCAAATCAGTGAGCCGTCAGCTCTTTTGGCTCACAGCCTATGCAGTCAATACTCTGGGCCATTTAATATAGTTGACGTGGACGAAGTTAGATGTTGTGTTGGTTTTGGAAAGGGAAGTGGAAAAAGAATGCTGCAATGTCTATTTTTTGTATTCTGGGGTACTAGCATGAAAAGCCCTATCATTTTTACACCGTCCGAACTAGAATAAAAATTGCCTTTGAATGAGCTAGTCTTTCCCACTCAGTTCTAGATCACAGCGAATAAGATAAACTAATGGATAGTACATCTAATCTATGATGATTCTTGCATGCAATACATCAGTAATGTATAGCTATTACACTTCAGCCATTGGTATTATTGCAAATAAACATGTGTTTAAAAATATGGCAGTATTGGTGTTATGATAACTAAAATTTTAAATGAAGTAGAAGACAACTGCGGTGGGCTTGTATGAAGGTTTTAAATTGGTCAGACTGTTTTGATTTTTTTGTATTGCACATGCACTAACATCTCGGCATACTTACCGCTGGACACTGCCTCCCTGCTGATCGCATTTGCACTAACATGTGATCAGTAACACAAAGGACAGCTCTTCCGATAAGAGCTGTCCTTTGCGATCTGCCCTGCGCCGTGGACTTCCGGGTTTATGACTCGGGAGTCCATCTGCGTATGCGCAGTGTGACACGACGCCCGCTGGGCATGCTGGGAGGGATCCGATCCCTCAGAGCAGCGCGATGCGGTAGAACCCTATAAGCTTCTATAGAGTAACACCAGCAAAAGCTGGCGTTACCCCACGCATCGCAGCCCGCCAGACAGGAGATCGATGCATATGGAAAATGTGGTAAACAGGTGTTTTTTAAGGCATTTTCCGTTTAGTGCATCCCATGAGATGAGCAATTGTTAGACGTCGGGACTATGGATGAGTGTGTCCTGTTCATGCACAGTTCTATGTTAAAGTTTAGGACTTGGCCGCTGGTTTGAGAACTGATGTGAAATAATTATTATTATTTTCCAACTATTCCCTTTTTTATATTCCTTCAATACTGTTAGTAATATTAATAGAGACCAATATTTAAGCTAAATGGGGCAGTTTAATTTAAATGGACTAAAGGGCCATTAGACACTATTGATTGATTTCAATCCGGTGTGTAAATACAAAGCAAGATTAACAATAGGGTAGATGGAACTACAAACCCAGGCCTCCACATAAAATAGGCCCATCATAACAGCATGATAACCAGCTGCAAGACTGGCTGTATGGTCAGTTATGAATCATAAGTAGTATAACTGTATTTCTATTTTACTCACCGAATGCAATTTTTCTACTTTTACAATTTTTGGGCTGATAGCATAGTGTACACGCCCAACATGGCACTGGCCACAGCCCCTCCTATTCTCACAATAGGCCCTTGATCAATTTCATCCCCAGGCCCATGTGGTCTTTAATCTGGCATTGTGTAAACTGGTACTTCATTTATTAATTACTCTACTGAATTAGTATGGCTGATTTAGCTTTTTTATATAACTGCGCTAAAGCCAATAGGCTACTTTATACCATTGGTGTTTGTTTAAAGTAGACCTTTCAGGAATACACAATTGCTACTAAGTTTAGAATAAGTTGTCTCTTACCTTTTTGTTATTTTATGTTGTATTAATTTAAAGATTTGTTGCATTGTTTTACATACATCGCATCATATTTTTGTTTTATCTCCTACAAGGTTTGACATCTACCGGAAGGTGCCTAAAGACTTAACACAACCAACCTACACTGGAGCAATCAGTAAGTAAAGTACAGTATACTGGATTCTTATTCCAGGCTCTCTGATCTGTATGTATGTAATCTCACGCCATTATTTTTACATGGTCACTTATAATATTGTTCTTTAGACTAGAATATCAGCTATAGAATATTTGGAATGCCATGATACTAAGGGTACCAGATAAACTTGTTTTGGGGGTTTGTCCCATATCTCTCCTGGCTGTTAAACCACCCTGCTCAACCAGCTCAGTAAGTGACTAGCACCTGTGCTACAGAAAAATACATAGTATCTCTTCCTTATTAAATCTCTACCTGTCAATCACAGAGCTGTCATTCAGTATGTTGGAACTTTCAGTAGTGAATTCCAGCTAATTGTGTTATTGACGTCCATAGAACACACCAGGTTAACATTGGCTTTGTAACAAGCCGGGCATAACATTACTGTTCACTGGCTAGAACCGTCAAAGTTAAGCATGTAGTTGAAAAAATCTAAAGAAGCACACCCTGCATATTACACTATGCATATTATCCGCCACATCAACAAGTCCAACCTCCCACCTGTTTTATTTAGTTTAACATTTCAGTTTGGGTTTTCATTTTTGTGGGTAAAATTTGCTAATAAGATCAAGTGTAGCATGAATGCCTACAGTAGTTCTATTAAAAATATAGGACAAAACCCAAAGGGGGTAATTCAATTAATGGCTCACACATTGACTCTATTTGAATTGACACCAAAGACTTTGCAGGCAATGCAGGTGCAAAATTCAAGTCCTCCTGCATAGCATGGAATTGCCCCTTAAATGTGTCCTATCTACCCCTTTGTCTTGTTGTAATACCCACTCTCTTTGCAAGGAACATGATCACTCATTCTCTTGACTTCTGCCCCCCCCCCCCCCCCCCCCCCAGGCGTCCATTCGCATATTGAGTGGTGAAACCAAAGCTGATTTACGCAATACCCTTACTGTTCTGTTCTACTCAACCAAATCTGAGCTTCATCCTTAATGATTCATCCTGCCAACCAAAAAGGCATCAGGCCTAAGCACACTGCTGGTTGTGACCTAGTTGGTTGGTTCTCATGGGCACCCATGTGTACAGTGAACAATTGTATTTTTTTTTTTTTTTTCTTTTCAAACAAGGACACCTATACATTTGTTCTCCCTTATTCTTTTACCTTGTGCTCTTGCTGAAAAATGTAATAAGGAGTTTGGAATGTGAGCTCCGTTTTAAGCTGAAATTACAATGTTAATATTCAAGTCACATGGCGGCTAAGACATTTCTTCCTGGTATTTATTTCCTCTGACATCAGTAGTGATTTGCACAAGATTGGTAATGTAACAGTGCTCTTTTGTGCCGCACAAAGTAATCTTTCAAGATCTGCTTATCCCCGGCCATCAGGCGCACGGATTATGTGATCGCAGCACTAATGGTTTAAAAATATAAGTGAAAGGAACTGTAGAATAAATTGTAATATATGTAATATAATTGAAGGTGTTCATCTGTGTTTAGTTGATATTATAAATGTGATCATACTTTAGAAAATACAAGCAAACATCTGGTGTTTGTGTGAGTTGCACCATTTTTTCCCCAGTTTTTGGAAGTCACCCATGCACACAGACTCACCGGGCTCAAGTAGAGTTTGACCAAAAATTGGTTCTAAAAATAAAAGTGCATTGTTAGCTTGCTGAGCTGAAGGTATATGCAAGATGTGGCTAATTTGGCAAGCATGGCCTATGTGCCTGCCTTACACCTGGGGGTATATTTACTAAAGTGAAAGTCTTTCAAAATGGAGATGTTGCCCATAGCAGCCAGTCAGATTCTACTTAACATTTAACTAGCACCTTCTAGAAGATAATAGCTAGAATCTGATTGGTTGCCATGGGGAACATCTCCACTTCTAAAAACTGTCACTTTAGTAAATCTACCCCTGAAGTGAAGAGAAGCCTACAATTGTGTCCTTATGTCTTTGCTGCAGTCGCGCTAAAAAGCCCCTCTCAGCATGCCAGGTCCAGTGAGACTCTGCTAGCGCCAGGCGTCCTTCTTTTTTTTTTTTTTTGTCAATATTGCTTCGTAAGTCTCAGTGAGATCAACTAGGACGCACCAGCAGATTGTGCGTGCTAATTTGATATGCTACACTTCTATATCTGTGTGCACCTGAGTCTCTGAATCTGTACGAAGTGCTAGACTGTAGCGGCCGCAGCTTTTTTCATTCCAAACTCTCATACAAACTCAGTCACACAGATATACAAGTGTCACATATCAGATTAATCAGCACATCCTAGTCACATCACATTGCGACGTAGACGCATTTTCGGAGAAAAATAAAAATACAATGGCAGAGTAGCACAGGAGCTAGCGGCTCAATCACGCCAGGCAAGTCGCACTGCGTGGCATATTGAGGCTAGATGTATGAGGAAACATCTGCATGCGTCTGGTTTACATCAGGAGGTGTGGCTTCACAGGGGTGGTAGTAAGTGCTAAAAATACAGTACCCACTTCATACACAATACAGTACATGGCTACATAGTGTTATTTCTAACTATAAAAGTAAATAAATGCACAACACTACAATTGTGTGACTTTATTCTATACACACATCGGTCACCTTCCCCTTTTAAAACCTCAAATGAAAATGGCATTATTGCAGACTGACTGCTAATATCTCCACAATAGTGTAAATAGATCGCAGCAGCAACATTGCTATATTAGTATAAATAGAGGGATTCAGATGGATTTAGGTAATGTTTCCATTTTGTATTCGCAAGCGATACGCTTCCAAACAGGCTCACATGCATCTTTCTTGTAGTTTGCTTAGGATGCATTTTGCGTAAAGACGCCCTTAAAGTAATTTGGTTGCCTCCTCAAATCCCCATCTTGGCCTTCTTAGCGCTAGGGGTCACCAGTGTAAACTACACCTCAGCCAGCATGCGTAAGAATATTTGGTGCGCTTGAAAGGTCGAAAAGAGTGCAGGTTGTAGCGGAAAACCCACAATGTTCCCGTGTGTATAACTCTGCATGAGACCAGAATTAGTTGTCTTATTTATTTATTACCAGTTATTTTATGTAGTGCACACATATTCCGCAGCACTTTACAGAGAACATTGTCTTGTGCTCTTTTGGTGATTTAATAAAACTTGGAAAGAGATAAAATTGGAGATAAATAGCACCAACCAATCAGCTCCTGTCACTTTACAGGTGTTTGAAAAATGACAGGGACGGGATGTATCAAAGCTTACCGACGCAGTCTAAGCTCTCGAATGGTGGTGCTGACTTCATCAGGTTTCTTTACATAAAGTTATCGTGGAAAAATAGTTCCGACTTCCTTGTTACGTACGCGCAGCCGCTTGTCCCATCAGCTGTGTATGCAGCATCGCGGAGTTCAATGACGCTCTTTCCCATTTTTTTTTTTTTCACGTTCACTTTATGTAAAGAAACCCGATTAAGTCAGCACCGCCATTCGAGAGCTTAGACTGCGTCGGTAAGCTTTGATACATCCTGCCCAGGAGCTAGTTGGTTGGTGCTATTTATCTCCAATTTTATATCTCTCCAAGCTTTGTTAAATCTCCCCCTTAATGACAAAACTGGATAGTTTATGACCTGTTATAATCATGGATGATGTAAAATTATTAAGAGTTCCTCTGACAACAGCCGCATGTGACATGTCGACTGCTTTTAGAATGGCCACATGTAGTGGCTACCAAAGCAGATTGTTATCACTGTGACAGACTAGACTGATCCTTTTAAGAAAGGGTTTAATCGGTAGGCGGAAGAAACACAATGATCTTAAAGCTGTTGTGACCAGTTAGTACTTGTCCCTCCTGTTGTTGTGCCTGTCAGTCTGCTGACCAGCTGCTCTGAGAGTCTGCTGAATCCTCTGCTTAAGACTGTTACAGAGCACTGATCCATGGGACAGATTTAATGCAAACAAGCACCACATGACTAGTTCCTGTTGAACAGTTGACGCACACAATTTACTTTATTGCTCCCTTATCTAATGATGTTAAGTTGAATGTGCCACAAATTAACATAAACCTACTTTTTAATGTTTTGAATAATTAGATGATGTAATATTGTTGCCTATTTATAAAGCCCAACAATGAATATGCCAAAAAATCATTTTGTATATAGTAGTGAGTATCTACACCCTACTGTAATATATGAGGATGTCAGAGGTGAATTTCTATTATAATGACCACACTGATTCAAAGGGCGGAATTCAATTCTTTCTAGCCCCTATAGAGCCCGACGGAGCTATTCAATTCTTGCTCCTGTCGGGCACAATGAGCTGCCAGCGCTATATTTAAGCTCGTTGCCCCTGGGGGATGAGAGCTGAAATGTGCGAAAAGTGACATGTTTGGGCGACCAAACATCACTTTTCGCGATCGCGCCCAGCACTTTGGTCTGGTTTAGCTGCTTTACGCAGCTAAACCTGACCTCTATGGGCGCGATCAGCACGAACATCTTGGACAATGGTATAGCGGCCCGCGATCTCCTGTCACTTTAGACGGGAGATGCAGGCTGCAAATACAATTGAATTCCGCCCAAAGATGTATAGAAAAGGGCCAGATACTGTAGACTCCAATGCGGCTTCACTCTAGCAGCCAATCAGAATTCAATACAAGACAGGAAATTGATCCCTATGAGCCAATAATAAAATAGGCACATGGAGATCTGCTTCCTCACCTTGCTGAAGTTCATTGAGGAAGACTAGTTCTTTCATCGGCATATATTGGAGAGCTGTGCTGTGACCCACCAGGAGCACTCAGTCGCTGAGCTCTACCGCCACTATTTTCTGTGAATTTCTCACTGGTTTGGCAGTGGAAAGGCATCTCCCATATCCCAGAGTTGCTACATAACTCAGGGGTATGTGAAAATACAAATACACACAGCCGGGACCAGTGTGGAGTACAGGAAAAATGACACAGACCTGGCACATCTGACAGTGAGGGTCTCGTATATATGACCATAAGGAGCTAGCTTTGGACTGGCACTATCATCCATACTGCTGATTTGAAACAAATTACTGTGCTAGCATTATGTATAAAGGGGGAGATATATCAAGCAGTGAAAAGAGTGGAGAAGTGGGCAAGTGGTGAGGTTGCCTATAGCAACCAAGCAACTTCTACCTATCATTTTATAGAATACACTTGATAAATGCTACCTCAAAGCGAAGGCCTACTTCTCCACTTGCTCATGTCTTCATACGGATTACTGCTTGATATGTTTGCCCCAAATAGTAGTGTTCTACTGCTTAGAACCATGGGAGGATGTTATTAAGCAGTCTTGATATTGATGCTATACTGGGACTGCTTTTCATATATATTGTATTTCTGAAGGTTTTTTTTTTTTTGTAGCCGTTTTACGTTGTTGTGCCTAGAAATGTGACCATCTATGTAACTATAATATGTAAAATGTACGTAATCTGTGCTACCTGATGCTAAATTCTCAGTGGCTGCCTCACACCACTGAGGTTATTGGGGTCCATTTCAACCAGGGCCCTATCTGTGTGGAGTTTGAATATTCTCCCATGTTTGAATTGTGAGAGGCAACCTGAGTACTTAGGGATAAACCACACAAAGATTTTCTGCTAAGTTAATTGGCTCCTGTCAACAAGAATCCTAGTGTGTGAATCTGTTTGGTAAGTTGTATAGGTTGTAAGCTCTACTGGTGCAGGGGCTGATGTAGAGGAATTTTCTCTTTAAACATTTGTATGGTGGTGACACAATATCGTTTACAGTTAATAAAATTCAAGCCCTTTTGCAGAGTAGAAATGGTTGTGTCTTGTTCCACACAATAAGGAATGTTCTTAAGAATTTGTCTTTTCTACCTCATTATCTTATTAATAATGTTCTCCACTAAGCTAAATAGCGTTATTATATATGATGCAAATTTAGGTATGCCGGAGACTAGTGCCCATTGCATGCTTGGCATGGATTGTGCTAAGTACTTCACTTTCTCCTTCTGTGAAAGTGGTTGCTCTGCGAAACTTGTTCACGTTGCAGGTGCTCTGCACACCAGCGTAGCCAAGGCGGAGCCGTGATGATTCAAATTATGCTGGCCAAGATGTCCCAATTGTCCTTCCCATCAAAGTGCACTGGGCTCTGTACATTTTGTATGTTAAGCCCAAAGTATGTTCTGTCACATATAAATATTCTAATGATTGAAGAATATTGCCGCTTTTTAATGGTCTCCTGTTTAGAAGCTAACACATTGACCTTCTGGTCTAGGTGAATCCTATTGTCATTCACGGGGACCAAGGGCTTTGTCAGCTGTGAGCTGTGGAAATGTCTAATCCGCTTTACTGGGATTTTGTGCTGGGCGGAAGTCTTACTACGTCACCATATTAATGAACTTACTCCTTTAAACCCCCTCTCTCCATGCCACAACAACATAGACTGGCAGTGAACTCTACATTACATGTAAAGGATCTCTGGGAGACACGTGTTAGCAAAGGGATTCATTCTACCTATGTTTGTAGCATCTTTTCTTCAGTTTAAAACCTGATGTGTTAACCAGATCTTACAGGAACATGTATGTTGAGATAAACATTCCCATCAGGCAGTAAATATCCTACATATAAACACACTTCTGTTCCCTGGTATACCTTATAGGTAGGTGA
The DNA here is from genome assembly GCA_031769625.1 of Taudactylus pleione. Lineage (NCBI taxonomy): Eukaryota > Metazoa > Chordata > Amphibia > Anura > Myobatrachidae > Taudactylus > Taudactylus pleione. The sequence continues at coordinate 13,470,793 of JAUIMM010000177.1, read as the reverse complement.
TATGTTTGCATAGAGCAAATATTGTTTTCTTTTACAGATGGAGGGATAGTTCCTGGTGTGTGAGTCAGTCACAGCTGCTATGTGAGCAATATTTGGTTTGTATGTGCAATACATGTTGTGCCGGTCCCTCGTGAGGGTAGAGTGCTGTTCACGTAATTGTAACTGTGCAATCCGTTACTTTCTTTTCTTCCAGTAACACTCTCTTTTGCTGTTTCTTTCTTACAGTTTCCATCTGCTGCTGTCTCTTCATCACCTTTCTGTTCTTGTCAGAGCTGACTGGATTTATTGCCAATGAAATGTGAGTATTTGCTCAGAAAAGGAAACCAAACAAGTGTGTGCCAACGCCTCTGTTTGTGGAAGAATAATAGGCTGCTACTGCATATCTAGTCGTTTGGCCTAATCGCCGAATTAGTGGGTATATTGGGGGGTATCCACTTGTAGATATACAAACGAGAGCACGATTACGACATTGCAATCATGCTGTTGTTTGTATAGCTAGTGATGTGCCTAGACTGAACGTTCACTCGTTCAGTCCCGTCACATCCCTCATCCCCGCACATGCTGAACCTGACGAGATCGTCAGGTTGACCTGCATGAACTGGCGGTGTCTGATGTCAGAAGCGACCAGCGGGTACGCGCATCGCTGGTCAATTCTGACCAAAACATGCCAGATGCATACGCGATTTGCACGATAATGATGTAGTTATCGTGCAATTGCTTGGCTAAATCGCTAAGTGGATACCCCCCATAAGACGTATTTAACCACACATGGTGTGTGCCGTTTAGGCCAATATAATTGTTGGTGGGCATGCTGAGAAAGTTCTTAATGCATTGCTATGTTTCCTGGAAAAAAAAAAAAAAAGTAAAATAATTAAAAAAAAAAATTTTCCTAGTTCATTCCGGCATCTTCCCAAAATAATGTTGCTCTTGATCTTGACCCATTCTTACTGGCCATGCCAGATGGTAAGCCTATTTGTCTGTTTCCTGCCTATCTCACTTACTTCATTTTTTGGAGGGGGGTGTATTTGTCTTAAATGTAATAAGCACACTTATTCTAAAGGATTTTTTACCTATACCTTGGATAAACCATCTCATTTACTGAAGGGTCATTAGTACATGTTCCATGAAAACTATTTCCATGTGGCTTCTATGCAAAGTGCTAATTAAGGGGCATCCTTATAAAAAGTGTTGTGCTCATGAATATCATGGCTATAAGGATTCCTTACTCGCTTGAACGTATTAATTTAAATCCCCATGACATGGACTCCGATAAGAGCCTGTTCCGGAAGAAGTAAAGTTATCGCATTTGCAATCGCTTTACTTCTATCTATGGGCCTCTTTGTAGCTATTGCGCATACGCGGCTTTCAAGCTGTGTATGTGCAGTGTGGTGACGACCGCGATATACAGCGGGACTTTTCTGCAGCCCATCTGACAGGGATTGCACGGTGGCAGTCAATGGGCTATCGCCATCTGAAGATGAACTATGGGACAGCTCCTTTGGGTGGGATGGTGGTAGGAGATTTCTTCGATATCTCCTGCTTACCAGTTTGGTACATTGAAGGGATTCTTAATTCTGCCCTTTCAACAGGTGGAAACAGCAGTTTTGTCATATTTTAAGGGCAGAATTGTTCATAATTATGTTCCTAAAAGAGATATTTACCTTTTAAAAAAGATGGCACTACCAAACACGAAGTAGCGTGCTATTGCTTTTAGTGTCCTTACTTTTTTAAATAGGGACCAACATTTTCTGCTAGTCATGTGTAGGTGGGCATATGTTATTTAAAAATATATTAAAGCACTATAGTATATTGGATACAGCACTACAGAAGTGAACCTATGTATGTCTTGAAACAAAACCAAAAAGAAATATGACCACGCTCGGTATTATCCTATTGTACATGCTACCAGCTGAGTTAATGTACATCCTGGTTAGCGTATAAAGGGTACATTTTGGGTATAGTAGTGCAGCAGTCTACAGGGTCTCCCATTCATAATCTGGATAACAGCATTTTAATTGGCAGTTCCGTGTGTGTAGCTTTGACATGCCCAATAGGCAGTTAAAGAGTGGTACTAAGCCACAGGTGGATAATCTGAAGTTGTGGCAATGAAGCTACAGGAAAAGGTGAGGATACATTTGTCATTATTTTTTAGCATAAATACAAAAAGGTGGATTACATACATATGTATAGATGCTCATATTATTGGTTACCAAGCAATATATTTATTAATTAGCTCAACCTTAAATGGAAGAGAAACATTATTTGCTTGCACTGTAAAGCATGTCAGCAAGACAAGGAACTTGTATAGTCTTGAATAAAGATTTGAACTGTTATATTTTTGACTGAGTTTTAAACTTGAATTGTTAAGGAAACAAAATATAAATATTTTTAATGTGTTGCAAAACAACTAAGGAAGTGAGAAACAAAACTGAAATTTAAATCAATCAATCTGATATAGTGTTGATAATGCATTTTATTGTACATAATACAAAGCGATTATATAAAGAAATTTGCTGAAATGTTATTCACTAATAAACCTGAGTTCTGATAATTGGCAGCAGGTAGCACACCCCTTATAAAAAGTGAGAACTATATATCTAATATAGGGGATTATCGAGACCACCGGGGCGGTAGTCTTATTTTTTTTATTTTTTTTGTCAACAGTGTTTCCCCCTCAGCTATTTTCTTTAGGGGAGATTTATCAGACATTCGAAAGAGATAAAATGGAAAAGTTCCCATAGAAACCATCAGCTTCCAATAAATAAATAGTCTTCATGACAAGATAAAGAAACATTTTTGTTATGGCTCTAATCCCCATCCCTCATCACATGACTAACCTACATCACATGGCCATATGATGATATGTGAATGCATCAGAATTCGGGTAGAAGAAATGGCATGTGTATAAAGTAAATTATATACTGAATAATTAATGAATATTAGAGGAGTTTTGTGACACAGAAATTTAAATTGACTAATAATATTGTAATTTTAAAGTGGGGGGGGGTGCATTATTCATTATAATAAGGGATGAGCGAGTTTGGATTTACTCTGTTCTCAAAACGGCATTTTATCGGCTATTTGGGTAGCCAATAAAATAAATTCAAACTAATCCGAACTTGCGGTAAAGTGGCGATAAGAACCGAGTTAATCCGAACCCAGACTATTTCCTAATGAACACAGAAGTAATGATATCCAATTCCACTGATTATATATTATATAATTGTGTCCATCTAGCGCAAGCGCAGTGGATACCATACACACGGATGCTGCCTGCTGACAGGTCCCTTGTACTGGTAGTGGAAACGCCAAGGGAGATTTTGAACCAGATGCATCCCCACTTTCTCATAGGATCTAAAGAACCATAAATAATACAATATACAGAGGTACTCACACCTGTACGTGATCCTATCAATCGCCACCGCACGGGCTGATTGCTTCATGCATTCCTGTCATGCAGTGTAAACACGCAATTCCATGTGTTCCAAAATAGTAGTGTAACAAAGGGCAAGACTACTATATAGTGGGGCAGTGGGACGCTGAGCTCATCTTACACTTTTCTCTGCCACGTGCAAACACGTGTGAATCACCGGGGATCAGCTGTGTTCTGGTAGGTACAATAGAGGAAAACAAAGGGTGGGAGATTGGAAGAAGTGGGGAGGGGGAGATCCCAGCAACATGCCTTGTGCAAAATATTTTGGAAATTGAAATATACATCCAGGACAGAGAGTATAATCATAATATGGCGTCTGGTGGAGACAAACATTTGAATAACTCTGTTTCTACTTCAGGGTCCATAGGGTATCCACAGGATACCTTGGGGTATAGGTGTGACGTCAGTCATCGGGCACCAAAGAGTTAAGCTTTCAGCCTCCCAGGATGCACTAGGTCCCCCTCCTGTACCCCGCCCCCGAGCCAAGGCACCTCAGTTTAGTTTGGTGCCCGGCCGGAGTCGGGTGCACCTGTCGGAGTGGGGGCTAGAAGAGCCCCTGAAGCTTTCTTCTATGCAGCTGTGGCTGCACATCTGGATGTACAGCATGGACAGTCAGTCCTGACGTCCATGCTGTCTTCCCTACACCCCCGCCGGTACCAGAACGCCGGTACCTATCCGGGGATGCTGGTGAGCATCTGGGGTCACAGCTAGCGGTGACCCCAGATGTTCCGGACCATGGCCGGATTTAAGGGGGACAAAGGTAAGCAGCGGGGTCCCGTGGTGGGTCCCCGCTGATCACATGGTCCTGAGTCCCCAGGCAGGGGGCTCCCTGGGGACTGGCTGCAGCGTGGAGCCAGGCGACCAACCTGCGCTTCCACTACCCCCTGGGACAGCGGACCGCAGCAGAGCGGTAGCGCTGCGGCGTCCCAGGGGTTAAATGCATGCCAGGGGAGCGCGCCTTCCCTGTCTCACAGCCGGCGCCTCCCCCGCTGCACACAGCCCTCTCTGCACGCTGCCGACTGGTCCTGTGGCAGCGCTCCTCCCCCAGGCCAGCCTCCTCTCTGCTCCTCGGCGGCCATCTTCCTCTGAACGCATGGTGAACGCTGCTGGAAGCCTGGATGGAAGCATCGTGGTCTGGGTCCCCCCGCATACCTCTCCTCCGATTTGGGTCAGGTCTGTGTATGCTGCGCTGTGTCCTACCAGGCCCTGTGTCTGCGTAGTTGATTGATCAGCGCTGTTAGTGCAGGAATTGATATTTCTTTGCATTGTATGTGACTGTGCTAGCGCTGCTGCCTGTAACTTTTCTTCTAAACTGTCAGCTTTATTACTATCCCTGTTCTTTCTGCTAAGCCCTTGCGGTGCGGTGCTGCAGGGTGGTCTCTCGCCTATTTGATATATAATTGGTGAGAGGGGTCACATACTTGGTGCCATCATGTCTGAAAGTGATTTTCCTCTCCGGCTACAGTGTACTACGTGTAAAGTACAGTTAGCGGAGGGGGAGGGTAGCGCGGAGGGCCTCTGCCGGCAGTGTTTGTCCATGGCATGGCCTCTTACGGTTACAGCACCGGTACAGGAGCCGCCCTGGGGTTGTTTCGCTCAGGCGCTTACAACCTTAGTGGGCCAGTTAGCTCCGCAACCCGCGTTTACACCGATGGGTTTGTCCCAGCAGTCAGTGGTGTCGTCACCCATGCAGGGTTTCCCACGACAATTGGTGGTACCCCACAGTCTCCCTATTTCCCCGCTCCCGGTTTCTCAGGAGCCGGCGTGGGTTAACTCCCTGACTAGTTCTGTACAGCACTTGTCGGATGTGTTGCAAGGGGAGTCTGTGATCCGGCCACATAAACGGCCGGTGGCGTCTCTGTCGGCTCCTTATGAGGATGACGAGGGGACGTCTGATGATGGGGAGATTCTGGATCCTTACGATCAGGAACCTCTCCATACTAAGGACGCTGATGCTAAGTCCAAGGTATATATTCCTGGACTTATTCGGACAGTCCGCACAGCCTTGGTGATTGAGGACGAAGTTCCCCCAGCGGCTAAATCTAAGTACGCCTTTTTTAAAGATGTGAAGGGCGATGCCACAGTCTTTCCTCTTTCGGGTCAGTTAGTGGACCATTTAGAGGAGGCGTGGAAACAGCCTGGCAAAAGATACCAGCCGCAGAGGCGCCTGGCGGTGGCTTATCCGTTCGCGGATAATTATTTTGCTAAGTGGGAATCCCCTCCACAGGTGGATTCTCACGTGACCCGTCTTGTCCGTAGTGCCACATTGCCAATGCCATCCATGTCCTCCCTTAAGGATGCTATGGACCGCAAGGTGGAGATCTGCCTGAAGTCCACTTATTCCCTTGCGGGGGGGGCAGCACGACCGGCTATGGCCATTTGCTGGGTTTGCCAGAGCGATGGAGCCCTGGGCGGATTCATTAGAGGCATCTTTTGATTCCGACTGTCCGGCCGAACAGGCGGAGTTGATTGGTAATCTCCGTGATTCGGCCACTTATATCAACGAGGCGGCCTTAGACATTAGTACTCTGGTGTCTAGAATTTCTTCAGCAGCGGTGGCTGCTCGTTGCACCTTGTGGCTGCGATCCTGGAAGGCGGACGCAGATTCCAAAAGGGGTCTGGAGGCGTTGCCATTTACCGGAGAAGTTCTCTTCGGTCCGGGTCTGGATAAGATTGTGGCCACGCTGGCGGCAGCCAAATCGGTTTGTCTCCCGTCGGCCGCTGCTCCTTCTGGTTCTGGACCATCGTCCTTTCGGTCATCTAGGGCCCAGGGCAGGCCCAAACCACAGTCTTTTCCTCGACAGGCTGGTCCTAAGAAATCGGCCAAGCCCCGGAAGCAGGCATGGAGTACCAGACGTCCGGCCCCCAAGCCAGATGACAAGCCTGCGGCCTGACGGTCCGGGCCTCCCTTTGGGGGATCCCAAAGTGGGAGGCCGCCTGCTGCAGTTCGCCCAGTGTTGGTCGGTCACTACGACAGACACTTGGGTTCTCGAGGTGGTCTCCCACGGGTACACCCTCTCCTTCCGGCACAGACCCCCGGCTCGATTCTTCACCACGGGTCTACCATCAGACCGGAACAAGGCTACGGAGCTGCGGAAGGTATTGCACACTATGCTCCAGGCTGGAGTTATAGTGCCTGTTCCATTCTCCCAGAGGGGCCAGGGTTTCTATTCAAATCTTTTTTTGGTACAGAAACCCAATGGGTCGTATCATCCGATTCTCAACCTCAAAGCTCTCAACAGGTCTTTGCGGGTACCGAAGTTTCGGATGGAGACCCTACGGTCCATCATTCTGGCGCTGGAACCTGGGGACTCAATGGTGTCATTGGACATACAGGACATTTACCTGCATGTCCCTATTCTTCTTCTGCGCCATCAACAGTTCCTCAGGTTTGCAATCCGCAGCGACCACTTCCAGTTTCGGGCGTTACCTTTTGGCCTGGCAACAGCACCACGTGTGTTCACCAAGGTGATGGCGGCCATGGCGGCTTCTCTGCGGCTGCAGGGAGTCCGCATGTTGCCGTACTTGTACGACCTGTTATTGGTGGCAGGATCTCCAGAGCTCCTGTTACACCACTTGGACCTGACCATTGCGCTACTGCAACGGTACGGCTGGATAATAAACTGGCAGAAGTCCACTCTAATCCCGTCTCGGAGGATTCTGCACCTCTGAGCCTTATTGGACTCGGAACAGCAGAGGATTTTCGTGACGGAGGAAAAGATCTCTGCTTTACAGTCGAGGGTGCGCAGTTGTCTGCTCAGTCGCCGGGTGTCTCTACACTCGGCGATGAGGTTACTGGGCTCCATAGTGTCGGTGTTCGACATGGTGGAATATGCCCAGTTTCACTCCAGACCTCTGCAGCACCTGATTCTGTCCAAGTGGAACGGGCTGCCGCAGTCTCTGAAGTCCCAGACAATTGTGCTCACCCCGGAGGTTCGCCTGTCCCTTGCCTGGTGGTTACAGTCGACCCATCTCAGCGGGGGACGTCCGTTCTGGGTTCCAAATTGGGTCCTGTTGACAACGGACGCCAGTTTTCGGGGCTGGGGAGCAGTTTCGGGTCCACACTTGTTCCAGGGCAGGTGGACGCCGACAGAAGCGGAGCTTCCAATCAATATCTTTTAACTCCGTGCGGTCTTCAATGCTCTCCAGCAGGCACATGGGGTTCTCCAGGGTCGTCCGGTACAGGTCCAGTCGGACAACGCTACCACCGTGGCCTACATAAACAGGCAAGGAGGAACCCTAAGTCGGGCGGCTCTCGTGGAGGTCTCTCGGATCCTGGTATGGGCGGAGCGCAATCTTCCGGCCATATCAGCGGTCTTCATCCCGGGAGTGCTAAATTGGGAGGCGGACTTTCTAAGTCGCCAGGACGTTCATCCGGGGGAATGGTCCCTGCACCCGGACGTTTTTCAACTGCTGGTGGACAGATGGGGTGTTCCAGAGATCGACCTCATGGCGTCCCGGCACAAAAACAAGTTGCCGGTGTACGGGTCTCGCACAAGAGACGAAGGGGCGTCTCTGGTGGATGCTCTGTCCGTCCGGTGGACGTTCCGGTTCGCATACTTGTTCCCTCCGGTCTCCCTTCTTCCACGGGTAATCAGGAAATTCAAACAGGAAGGAGGGACGCTCCTGTTGATAGCTCCCGCGTGGCCCAGACGGCACTGGTTCTCAGACCTTCAGGGTCTGTCCGTGGACAGTCCTCTGCGGTTGCCGCTACGACCGGACCTTCTGTCTCAGGGTCCTTGCCTTCACCCGGACCTGACTCGGCTGTCTTTGACGGCGTGGCTGTTGAGACGGCCATGCTGAGGTCCCGGGGGTTTTCCAGCTCTGTAGTGCGTACCATGTTGCGAGCTCGGAAACCGTCTTCCGCGAGGATATACCATCGCGTGTGGCATACGTTCTTCCAGTGGTGTCGACCGAGAGGTTATGCACCGCGGGAGTTTCGTCTGTCTCGGATTCTCGCCTTCCTACAAGCGGGACTAGATCATGGGCTTCGCCTTACTTCTTTGAAGGTACAGGTTTTGGCCCTGTCTGTCTGGTTTCACCGTAGGATTGCTACAATCCCGGATGTGCGCACCTTTATGCAAGGTGTTCTCCGCATTCAGCCGCCCTTTGTTCCACCTGTGGCGCCTTGGGATTTGGCTGTGGTCCTGAGGGCTCTCCAAGGACCGCCGTTTGAACCACTGGGCTCAGTGGATCTTAAATGGCTAACAGCTAAGACTGTTTTCCTTCTGGCTATTGCTTCGGCCAGACGTGTTTCTGATTTAGGGGCTCTTTCTTGTAGACCCCCTTTTTGGTTTTTCATGGTAACAGGGCAGTGCTTCGCACTCGGCCCGAGTTCTTCCCAAAGTTGTTTCCCAGTTTCGTGTTAACGAGGAAATCGTTGTTCCGGCCTTCAACTCACCGGGTCTTTCCGTGGGTGAGGCCTCTTTGGATGTTGTGCGGGCCTTAAGGACTTATGTTGACCGCACTTCTTCGTTTAGGAAGTCGGACGCTTTGTTTGTCCTCTATGGCTTCCGTAAAAAGGGTTGGCCTGCCTCAAAGCAAACTTTGGCAGCCTGGATCCGTATGGCTATTTCTGAAGCTTCTCTTCATGAAGACCTACCGGTTCCTCCTACTCTGAAGGCTCATTCCACTAGGTCTGTGGGTCCTTCGTGGGCAGCTCGACGTGGTGCCTCTGCAGTCCAGATCTGCAAGGCTGCTACGGGGTCCTCTGTCTATACCTTCGTGAGGTATTACAGGTTTGACACCTTCGCCTCTCAGGATGCTTCCTTCGGGCGGCGGATTCTCCTTTCTGCACAGGAGCGTCCCCACCCTTAAAGGATACTGCTTTGGGACATCCCCAAGGTATCCTGTGGATACCCTATGGACCCTGAAGTAGAAAATATGAGATATGGTAAGAACTTACCCTTGTTATCTCTATTTCTACGAAGTCCATAGGGTTCCACAGGACTCCCGCCCTGTCGCACCTGTGCTGCAGATGGGCTTTGCTCTGGTCACCGGTTTTTCCATCTCCCTCTGGTGAGAATGTGATTCTTGTGTGTGTGTGTGTCCAGATCTTTTTTTTCTCTCTCTTCCTTCTCCTCCTCCGGCCTATGGCTTGGTAACTAACTGAGGTGCCTTGGCTCGGGGGCGGGGTATAGGAGGGTGACCTAGTGCATCCTGGGAGGCTGAAAGCTTAACTCTATGGTGCCCGATGACTGACGTCACACCTATACCCCAAGGTATCCTGTGGAACCCTATGGACTTCGTAGAAATAGAGATAACAAGGGTAAGTTCTTACCATATCTCATATTATTTGGTTCCTTGCAGAGCCATGAGCCTCTTAAAACGCACAAAATATTTGGTGTCCCTCAGAGATCCCTCGCTAGTAAAACTCTATGGTGTGAGACTGAAAGCAGCTTCTAATAAGTGCTTAATAGTACTTCTCATGACGCTCATAAGGCTTTGCTCCTTCTCCCTTTCTATCCATACTGACTCATCATTTTTGCATGATGAAATAATTTTTTAGATATCTCAAGTATCTGATTAATATTAACCCCAGGACACCTAGGGTGCCATTGTTTCTTCGCAACCATATTAATACATGGTTACAGCAGGAATAAACAGACCGAATAATGCATTTCTGCTGTATGAGCTGTCTTTCCTCTGTGTAGTAACATGAAAGTTATGTTAATCTGTGTGCCCTACTAACATTGCAGATTGAACTCATACTCTCAGGCTCTGTCACTTCCTGGGTGTTGAATGGGGATTCCAGTCTGCTTGTTGGGTTATGATGTCTTCCTTCCAATCCTTATGGAAATGTATACTTTCATTTTGCTTTTCTTTTTAATCTACACCTACTTGTACTGTTTATAAAGCCATTACTGGGGAAGACGTGAAGTGACTTGAAACATATCCAACCGTGCCAAGCCACAAATCCTACATAGCCATAATCTCTGAAAAACTCACAGGTTTGCTATGGGCATGTAAATCGTTGCAGGTGGACAGATGCTTATGGAAAACATATTTTTGCAGTCCTTCTACATCTATTATAAAAGCCCTGCTGATCATTTTTGGCTACCACATGTAGTAAATAAGACCATTCCCAGTCACCTGAAGTAAGGAATGAAGGAATTGTGGGAGGAGAAGCTAAAGTCTCTTCTTTTGTGTAATAAAGTGTCCAGATCCACTAGTTTAATAATACAGATGCATGCCATGTATGCTTACTAAGTATCATCTGTACAAGGATGTACAAATTGCTTTTATGGCTAGATGAATACAGAGCACATGCAGAAATAATTTGGCCAATAGAAATGAAAAGCAGCGCTCTGTAAGTAATGTACTCTGTATGGGCTTAGTGGGTGTAATGGCATAGAGAAGGGGAGTGGGTGGGGAATACAAGCTTTATTGAGAAACCATAATCTAGCTGAAGTATAGGTGAATTCCTCCACAGCACTATCTGTGATGGAATAGGTGATTGATGAGTACAGGTGCTCCAATGGCATTCCCTCTGCAATGATTGGATGACGTGGCAGGCCTAATCACTATGAATGTTGAAAAGCAACTTTTTTGGAGAATAAATGATTCTCTTCTATGCTTTGTATACATCATGAGATCTTTGTTTAATATTACAACACCCTTACTACGTTTTTTAGGTAAAATGCCACACCATCAGATTAAAAGCTTTCAATATGGTTACTACAGAAGCAAAGTTTAAACACAGCAGTAGGTGGATCAGTAAGCCATCAATGTTGACTAGTAAAAGCATCATTGGAAGAAATCGGCATAAAGTTCTATGGCTGCAAATTAAAGTTATGAGCTGTTGACTGAAACAACAACAACTCAAGTCAGGACTCGTTTTGGCAAAGAGCATCTAGCTAGTCAGTTCCTGAGCACTCATTCAACCATAATGAGAACACAGTTGCTGAATAAAAATTGTTATATTTAAGGATAATGTAATAAGCCACCTTTTTATAATGTATGTAGATCAGTGGTTGGGGAATAGGGGTAAAATACCCCACATGGGGTAAAACTGAAATTCCTGGGGGTAATGGATGCAGGGCTGGAGGTGCACGTGAACCGGGTACGCCGCTGAACTCCAGCCCGGCGCCGCAGGGAGGCTCTAAGCCGGATGTCCGCTGAAATGTTATTACCAGCGGGCGCCCGGCTCCTTCCCTGCGGCACCGCGTTAGCCAGAGGCTGGAGTTCTCTTCTGAACTCCAGCTTCCGGCTCTCTCCATGCACACTATGGGAGAGATGTCATGACGTCTCTCCCATAGTTCCGAGGAGCAGCCGGGCGGACAGGATGGCGGCGGATGCAGGAGCGGGGATTAAGGTAAGTGTTTTTGTTTTTTTTTGTACAAGCTGCACTACAGGGGCATAACTATGGGGGCACTGCTACAGGGGCATAACTATGGGGGCACTGCTACAGGGGCATAACTATGGGGGCACTGCTACAGGGGCATAACTATGGGGGCACTACTATAGTATTTCCTTCCTTTCCAATCAAGGGGGTAACGTCAGCGTATCTAAATATATTTTGGGGTATAATGTAAAAAAGTTCCCTGATGTAGATGGCAATATAAACGCAGTACCAATTTAGAGAAATTGATTTATGAACAACTGTGGGTTGGAACCCAGTGCAATAATCCATTACAGTTTGCACTGTTGGGTTATATTCAGGAGGAAGTCAGGTGCCTAATATGGAATACAGGTTGAGTCACCCATATCCAAAATGCTTGGGACCAGGGGTATTTTGGATATCGGAATATTTCGTATTTTGGAATATTTGTATACTATAATGAAATATCTTGGGAATGGGACCCAAATCTAAACACAGAATACATTTATGTTTTATATACACCTTGTACACACAGCCTGCAGGTAATTTTATACAATATTTTCAATACTTTAGTGGCTCAAACAAAGATTGTCTACATACATGAAATTCATTTATGTTTCATATGCACCTTATACACAGAGCCTGAAGGTAATTTTATACTTTATTTTTAATAATTTTGTGCGTACATTGAACCATCAAAAAGCAAAGTTTCAACTATCCTTATTCATACTAAAAAAAAAACTTATTTCGTAAATATTTGGATATGGAAGACTCAACTTTTTTATTGTTCTGTGCTCGTTTTGGTGTAATCTCTAATAATGCAGTGAAACTAACCAAATGTTACACAGGAAACCACCATGTAAACCCCAGAATTGCACCTATTTACCATTTTAAAGTTTGTGTGCAATATTTAAAAAACATAAAAGTATTATTTCTGAAGTATTAAAAAATAAGACTAATTGGATAGATTTCAAAATTATTTTTTGTTTTGGTAACCCATATTACAGTAAATTAGAATGTTTCCTTAGTGCTCCCACCAATATTGCAATGAATCTATATAGATAGAAGAAGTATATTGACTCATCATCAACTTTTACAAACTTCATCAGGCTGATAAATTGACAGAACTCCATTAGAACAGTCTGATGTGTTATGAATCCCAGAGACTACTCCGAGTAAACCCCCTACAACCCAGCCTAGCGAGGTCTTCCACCACGAACAGCCACTCGTTCCCTTAGAACTAGAGATGCTTACTGGTACTTAGGTGGCCGCCTGGACTTTGTACTCTGGGTAGTAGTGGCTTACGCAAGTGTCTGATGGGATCCAGTGGTAAGGTGAGGAGTTGGAACAGGAAGTGTTAATGAGGCAACCAGAGACCCAATGGTGTGACTGGAGAGCCGGAGATGCGGCTTGAGTGTAAGAAGGTTTGGCTTTGAGAGCCAATGATGCAGCTTAGAAGCTGATGGTGCGACTTTGAGCTGGCAGCAGAAATAAGTGAGTTGATAGGGCGGCTTTGAGACGGTAGTAGGAGTTGGTGTATTTGAGATGTGACTTTGTTAGCCGATCGTGCGGCTTGAGAACCAGAACACAAGTTGGTGTACTTGAGATGGGGCTTTGAGAGCCGGTACACAAGTTGGTGTAGTAGCGATGCGGCTTTGAGAGCCGATGGCAGCACGGATGCTGTTTGTGCGGCTTGGAAACAGATGCAGTGGCTGTTGAGCCGGTGGCAGCACGGAAGCTGCTGGTGCGGCTGGGAAGCCGATGTAGTGGCTGGTGAGCCGGTGGCAGCACGGAAGCTGCTGGTACGGCTGGGAAGCTGATGTAGTGGCTGGTGAGCCGGTGGCAGCACGGAAGCTGCTGGTGTGGCTGGTAAGGCGATGTAGTGGCTGGTGAGCCGGTGGCAGCATGGAAGCTGCTGGTGTGGCTGGGAAGCTGATGACCGGTGGCTAGGCAATACCGCTGGAGAACCGGACACAACGTAGCAAGGAAGCACATAGTGTTGACCATGCAGCAGAGCTGAGAGAACCAAAAGGAACGCTATAGTCGGCAAGGTGGCAAAAGGCCAGCGTTTACAAATAGGAGGAGGAACCAATCACGCCGTGCTGTGGATGACCTGTGACCTCCTGTGGCGTGCAGATTGCCTAGCAACTGAGTGAACTGGAATAACTGCGTCATGAGAAGGTAAACTGCTAGAGGGAGACAAGTCGTCACTTGTAACATGATGTCTGCATACCTGCTCAGATGCTGTAATCGTTCAGAATGCCGACGCCAGAATCTTGACACTTATCAAAATACTGGCGCCGGGATCAAGAAGGTAAGCACTAGGGTTAGGGGGAAGGGTAAGGGGTTAGGTTTTGGTTGCGGAAGTGGGGGGGGAGGTTGGGTTTAGGCTTCCGGGAGGGTTAGGTTTATGCTGCGGGGAGCGAGGGTTAAGAGTAGTGTTAGGGCAGTGTTGGCTAACCTTGACACTATAGCTGTTGTGGAACTATATATCCCAGCATGCCCTGCCACAGTTTTAGCATGTCCTAATGGCAAAACTGTAGCAGTGCATGCTGGGTTATGTAGTTCCATAACAGCTGGAGTGTCAAGGTTAGCCAACACTGTGTTAGGGGTTAGGTTAGGCTCACCTGGATGCGTCGGGATTGTAACCTGGTCGGGATCCCGAGGTCCGGCATCCCGTACCCATCCCACTGCTATCATCCAATTGCATCTACCTTCCATTTCATTCAACATCTGAAGGCACTTTATCAGATGTGTATTGGTCTCAGTAGTCCTTTTTTGCTTATACATGGGACAATTTGCTGCCCATTACATCTAAAACGGGCTTATTAACTAGAATATACTTGAAAACAAGGGGGAACTTTTAATATATTCCTCCTTGGTAAAACACAAGTAAGATGTCAAGACTCAACAGCTCACCTCAATAGAGAAATCGTAAATCCTTGTAGGCCTGGTGGCAGCCGACCTGTGGAATATATGGATACTAATTAAATGTAACACAGCCCCTTCTGTCCAGTGTTCAATGCCGACGCTATTCTAGTAACCTCTACCCAATACACGCCCACTGCTGCCTTCTCATATTCGTCAGGCAACCACGTAGCTTTTGAGTAAGTCTGACCTGTCTCAAACACTGTGTCCCCTACACACAGAGCGCTCATGTTGCTAAGGAGTTCGCAATGGCTAATTTATTCACGCTCATGAAACAATGCCGGCATTTGCCTAGTCACGTGTACTGGGAATACCCCATGGAAGGCATCACTACCCACCGTGGACAGTGCAGTGGCCAACCATGGGTGCTTAATGATCGTGACCAGCAGCATCTTGCCAGAATCACATCCACATTCCATGCAGGAGATCCGAGATGCATATCTGACACGTCAGTGCAGTGTACTTTAGCTTCCATGGGATATGGGAGCAGAAGACCCACCAGAGTGCCCCTGTTAACGCTATGATACCAGACACAGTGCATCACCTGGGCTCGTGACATCGCTAATTGGAGCCTAGAGAACTGGCAACATGTGGCGGCGTGGTCCGATGTGTCACTGTTCCCTTGCAGGCTGGAGGTAGTTCCATAATAGTGTGGGGTGTGTTCACATGGCATGGGTTGGGTCCGCTGATCCGCCTGAACATGTCATTGACTGGTAACGGCTACGTTGCATTGCTTGACCATTTGTAGACCTTCATGGACTTCATGTAACTCCACAACGATGGAATGTTGCTGCAGGATAATACACCGGTTCTAAGTTGTCTAGAATTGGTTCAAGGAGAATTCTGGAGAGTTCCAACGAATGGTGTAGCCACCACGTTCACCCGACATTAATCCAATCAAGCATTTATGGGACATGGTGGGGAGGTCCATTCGCACCCAATATCCTGCGCTTACAAATATCAGGGAGCTGTGGGGAGCTATCCAGACGGCATGGGTCAACATCTCTCCAGAGGCCTTCCGTCCACTTGTGGGATCAATGCCACGTTGAGTTGTTGCACGCCAGGCTGGAGGGGGTCCTACACGATACTAGGCATCTATCCCATGGCTTTTGCCACTTTATTGTATATCCCAATACCTCCCTCATGCTCTGCAGCACTTCACACAGTCCCACATGCACATTGCAGCACAATACAAAGATAAATCACACACTCAGCAACCTCCATTATTATTATTTTTTATTACTAATTTGTATAGAATAATTTGTCATTTATGATGGAGTCGGACAGTACTACAATGGAGGAGTTGTAGCCGATGGTTTGGCCTATCGATTCCACTGCCCTGGTTTCCAAAGCTTCTGGCCTGGAGGGGTAATGCCAGGAAACCTGGTGATAAGCCTGCATGGAGTCTGCCTGCCCTAAGTCAATTGGCAGCGCTTGAAGTAAGATCTCTGCATGTGTGGGATGTGGGTTTCTATGTACTTACAAACCCCCATCAGAGTGCGCCTGCCATGAGGGCTAACGATTTTGGGCAAGATGGCCAACTTATACATTGTACTCTCCTGATGTTCCATAATGTTTCAGATTCATTGCAAAATTGTTTTCATAAATTTTTTTTTTGTACATGCTACACACACAAACTGCCCATCTCTATTCCTACACTGCATGTTACAGTTGGGCTAGACAGCACTACCGGCTCAGCTTTAAATTATATTTTGCATTTCCCTCTATTCAGCACCAAATATTTTTTCAATTTTTTACATTTTGCACCCAGTAGCTGGATTTGCTCCCAACTGTAAATTCGGCTCTATATGTCCAGTCTGTGGACATATAGAGCATCAATTTGTAATCAGACAACATAAAATGTTGCTTTGTATGTCTGGGTTCTTATCTGAATCTGCTTTGATCTTTGAGGTAGTATTTGGTGATTTATATCAAATAGGAATGTTTATTGTAGCTGAGTGCCTGAAAGGAAAACAAGGATTCAGAGTATCTTATCAAGGTAGCTTTACAGCACTTTCTAAATTTTTATGCTATTACGCTGGTATGCAATTTGATGAAGGTAAATGCTTTAGATGCTTGACCCATTTTATACATTCCAAAGCTGAAAATTCTAGTGCGATTACCAACCTGTTTCAGCAAGCAATGGTTTTAATTGGATGATTTGTCATTTAAACATAATTTTATAATGAAGCTTTTTTATTTTATATTTGTACATTGTTGTTTAGTAATAGTTTTGCTGCTATTTTTTGCTATACTAACACAGTTGTAGAAAATAACCCGTCATGGGCATCTTTTTACTGTTTAGTTTTATTTTATTCTTGCTTTATCCCAGCTGATTATAGTTCTGGATCCCCTTATTGTGATTAGATTCATAACGTGTGTTGTTTCCAACCCCCCCTTTCTTAATGATGATTTCGGCAGCGACCAGTATTAATTGTATCAGTCCTCCGGAGCTATTGTGCTGTTATAGACCTTGCATGTTTTACAGGCTTTTAATTTCCAGCTAGATAAGCTGAATGCTGTAGTCGTATTCTTCATCTTCCTTCTTGGCTTCATGTCAGGGGCAGAACTATGGGAGACAATAGAGGCGCCTGCCGCCGGGCTCCATCTCTGAAAGGGCACCTCCACCATTGTCCACAACATATTCACCCCATTTATGGATGTTACTGTGTACCCGTAGTGTACCGCCACGACATCCTATTACATGGCACCTCTTCCCGCCACATAAGAAGCCGCCATACACTAATGGAAAGCTCCATGTCAGACCATCAACTGCCGCTTTCCTCTATCTATAACCTGTCTGCATGCAAATTGCTACATTACAGTGTCAGCAGCTGTGACGAGGGGGGGGCTCCAAATTATAACTTTCCTCCGAGCGTCTGGGATGAATTTACGCCACTGCTTCAGGTATATGATAAACTCAACCTTGGATCTTCCTGGCCTCTCATTAGTTGTTGCTTTTGAGTCTTTGCTGCCTTAAAATGATGCACTATGAATAATTCCTTTTTAAGTCAGAGGAGGGTGAAAGGAATGTACATGTTAGCTGCACGTAGCTCTAGAGGTAAATGAACCTGTGAGTGGGAATATATGTGCTTTATGACTGGTCTCTTCATTGGGGTAAGGAGGCGCCTACATTTCCTGCCCCTAAAATTATCTAACAGTTACTTTATAATGCTATGTTTGTCAGGGTGTCACCTGCTTCATGGCGGTAGGTGAATGCACAATTGGTGTACACAGTAAGCAGAATATCATGTATGTTCTGACCCTTCCCTGTAGAGCTTAAAATGTATCTAGAATTTGGAAAATATACTTCTATGGCCATTATTTGCTACACACTATATACACAATGTAGACCACAGAATAGTATCTCTCTCCTGGTTCTGATAATCTTTTCTTGAAAAAGATATATTTATTCACAAATGTGGAAAAGGAACTATAATGTCAGGTAAGGAGTTGGACCCTTACACATCTGTAAAACAGCACTTTGCTCATCTCCAGACCTCAACACCTTGGATTTCTTAAGCTGGGTTCACACTGGAGCGATGTCGGGCCAATATGCTGTTTCATAATGACATAACGCCTACATCGCTCAGTGTGTACACATGTTTGCGAGGTCGCTAGCGATGGTCGGCAGGTTGATGTGCTGCACATCAAACCTAGCGAAATCGCTAGCAGCCAGTGCATTGTTGATGAATGTTGTATGAGAACGTTCCATCGTTCATTAAAGTCGTCCAATGTGGACGCACAATCACTGTTGACGGGCATTCATTCCAATTCCCATCGTTTCAGTGTGTATCTAGCTTTACTCTGCCTCAGCCACCTAATCTGCTGTAACTGGCAGGCTCTGATGGGCGGCTCTGGCATCAAATCTCTCCTGGCTGCTAGCAGGAGATTGGACCATTTGCCAAGGGAGTAACATTGTGCTGCTTCCTTTTTACATCAGTTTTATAGGATGTTTTTAGACTTTAGTGCTGTTCTTTGTATCGGTAAAAGAATAAGGCATCAGAAGATCACAGAGTAAAATGCTTCTTATGTTGCCATTATGGAAGAATATGTTTGAAAGTCCGTTATTTATATACAGATGAATGATTGAGAGTACATAGGCTATAGGTACAGGTGATGGTCCACAATGAGACTCTGGGTGCAAGTGTGGAAGTGACTGCACAAAGGGACTATCAACCAATATATCGTCATTGTATGGTGTGTCATCAGGCAATTATTGGGCTCCGTTACAATGGCAAGTAGCTATTGAAATGCGGTCAGATAATTCTGTTTTGAAATCAAATGCCAGCTACTAATGACTTTACTTTTTGTTACTTGCGACCTATTTCCCCTAAGATATTGCTTTCGTCACAGGGTTCCTATTCTTGATACTGTAATTAAAAATACTTATTAACATTTGACCTAGTTTCCACATGATAATTATATCTATTGCTTACACCCAAATGAGGCAATGAAAATGTATTGTGTACTTTATGTAACAGTTTTTGTGCAATTGTGCGGCATTTTACCATGCATAAAATGTAGTCCTTTTTATACCAGGTTTCTAGTGATGGCGCTTTCATGGGTCTTAAAGGAACAATGCTTTTTGGTAGGAAAGGCACCTTGTCCTGTAGCTCCTTGAGTTTCTAGCATTAACGCTCCTTTTTAAAAAGATGGGGATGTCACGACCCAGGTTTAGTGGCGCGGAGGTTTGCAGTCCTTATCGGTGAGGGCGCTGTGGCGCGGTCCTTCTGGCACGGGACCTGGCGTGTGGAGATTGGCATTGCGTGTACAGAGGTCTGCCAGCGTTGGGCCGTCCTGACAGGGGTAAGACTAGTGGCATATCCGCATCACAGCGGTCTGGGTGCCACCATGTTGTCTTTGGCCATGTGACATAGCAGGCCATTCGTCTGTGGGTCACCTGCTCTCTCTGACCTATCACATTCTGTTGCTGGATACTTAAGGGTGTTTGAAGCACCCTGTAGTTGCCAGTGCAATGTGTTTCACAGTGTTAGCTGTGAGAGATTTCCTGTGCTTCGGTGCTTGCCCTAGCTCCTTGTCTGCCTTCGGCTCCCTGCAGCTTGCACTGCTCTGCCTTGCCTTGCACTCTGCTGGAGATCGCCCTGCGCCTTCCACCAGACCCACTCCTGCCTGAACCTGTCCAGTTAACCCATTCCTGTACAGCCATCCCAGCATTACTGGATTCTCCTTTCAGCCATCATCCCAGCATTACTGGATTCTCCTTTCAGCCATCATCACAGCATTACAGGATTTTTCCTGCAACCATTATAACAGCATTTCCAGATTCTCCTTTCAGCCATCACAGCATTTCCGGATATCCCTCTCGGACTCTAAAGGTGAAATGGATATCCAGGTATGCAGAGTAATGGCTATCTGGATTCACCTTCTTCATATCTGTCACCGTGCTGGACATTTGTTTATACCCACTCACTACAGTGTCCTTCTGCTACATTTATTAGTGTTATTACTGGATTTTAGTTTATCTTATTGTTCATGTCTACCAACATTAACATTAAACAACCTACTTTTCAGTTTAAACCTGTTCTGGTGTTTACTCCTGTTACCACCCTAGGTCTACAACAATCCGTTTCACTGGCCAAATGGATACGGCCACTGGACCGGAGTCCAGAACAGATTCACGGAATGGCTTCTCGCCTACAAGGATTGGAAACCATGCAACAGCAATTAGCACAGTATGTACAAGAAATGGCACTCCATCAGGATACCTTATGAGCTACACTAACTACTCCAAGTATGCCTGCAGTTACTCCTGCCTCCCCTTCTGTGGTGTCTGCCTCTGGAGTTCCTCCTCGTTTGCAGTTACCTATACCTGGCAAGTTTGACGGCAATCCTAAACTGTGTTGTGGATTCCTCAACCAGTGTGATGTACATTTTACTTTACAACCCTCCAATTTCCCTACTCCTAAAACCAAAGTGGCCTATATTGTGTCTTTATTGTGCTGCTCAGCCTTAGATTGGGCTTCTTCGCTCTGGGAACGATTAGATCCGCTACTGAATAATTACCTAGAATTTTTAACATCATTCAGGAGGATTTTTGATGAGCCCGGAAGAACCACTTCTGCTTCTTCCAGTATTATGAATCTGAAACAAGGTATCCGTCCTGTTAGTCAGTACATTATTCCGTTCCAGACATTGGCATCAGAGCTCGTATGGAACGAAGAAGCCCTAACATCGGCTTTCTGGCACGGACTATCAGATCATATAAAGGATGACCTAGCCGCTCGTGAGTTACCCTCTAGCCTTAATGATCTAATTTCTCTCTGCAACAAAGTGGATATACTCTTTAGAGAGCACCAAGCTGAGAAGCACAGAGCTGATCGTTTTAGGCCTCATCCTCTACCTACTCCTCCCCGTTCTCCTCCCTCCTTTGCAGATGAAGAACCCATGCAGGTTAATCATACCCGTCTTTCTAAAGAAGAATGACAGAGAAGCATTCAAAAGATCCTTTGTCTATACTGTGGAGACACAGGTCACCTGGTGGCTTCCTGTACCCGCAAGCCGGGAAACGCCCATTCCTAACTAGTCCCAGGGACACTCAGTTAGGAGTATTACTTCCGTCCCCAAAGCGGAATGATTGTCTTGTCCATAGCTCTGGACATTAAGTCTAGTCCTGTATTCGTATCTGCCCTCCTGGATTCTGGGGCAGTAGAAAATTTCATGGTCCTTCGTTTGGCAGATAAATTACAAATTCCTTGCGTCACCTTGCCTCATGCTATCTCCTTCTATTTCCTTCTACCTCCTATTGATGGTAGACCTATTTCAAATGGGACTGTGTCTAAAAGAACTCAACCTGTTCTAGTTCGTATTTGAGTCCTTCATGTTGAACATAGCTTCTTAATCATACCTAAGGCTTCCCATGAGATTATACTTGGACACCCCTGCCTGCGTAAGCACAACCCCCGAATTGATTTGAGTAATATGCAGGTTAAGTCATGGAGTGAGAATTGCTAGGGGTCATGCCTCCCGAAGATCCGACCTGTGAGAGAAATTCAGGCGTTAGAGGTTCCATCTATACCTAAAGAATATAAATCTTTCACAGATGTTTTCTCAGAGAAACAAGCTAACCTCTTATCACCCCATAGAGAATGGGATTGTCCCATCGACTTGTTACCTGGGAAGATGCCTTGCTGTGGTCGGACCTATCCGTTGTCGTTACCAGAAACCGACACCATGTCTGAATACATCCAAGAGCATTTAAAAAAGGGATTTATCCGACCATCTACTTCACCTGCTGGAGCGGGATTCTTCTTCGTTTTTAAAAAAGATGGAGGCTTGAGACCGTGTATAGATTTATAGAGGCCTGAATGATATCACGGTGAAGTACAGATACCCACTACCATTTAATCACCAAATTATTTGACAGTGTCAAGGAATCCACTATATTATCCAAGTTCGATCTCTGAGGTGCATACAATCTTATCCGTATCCGAGCAGGTGACGAGAGGAAAACTGCATTCAACACAAGGGACGGTCATTTTGAATATTTGGTCATGCCATTCGGGCTGTGTAATGAACCTGTTGTTTTTCAAGGTTTTATTAATGAGATCTTTAGGGATCTCTTGTATGTCTCAGTTGTCGTCTATTTAGATGACATTTTGATTTTTTTCATCCTCTACTGAGGAACACCACAATCATGTCAAAGAAGTCTTGTCTAGTCTGAGGAAGAACCAACTGTTTTGTAAGTTGGAGAAATGTGTGTTCGGTGTACCAAGTATTCCATTTATTGGATATATCATTTCCGGATCAGGGTTGGAAATGGACCTCAAGAAAATCTTTGAAAGCCATCCAGAGACTTGGATTCTTCTCCTTGGTGGCTCTCATCACGGCCTTAACTTGTAAAGGTGCCAATCCTGTTCTATGGCCCCCTGAGGCGGAGACAGCCTTTCAACTTCTCAAGCAAGCCTTTATCACAGCTCCTGTTTTGAGACAACCGGATGTCAATAGGCCATTTTTATTGGAAGTGGATGCTTTGTCTGAAGCAGTGGGAGCTGTCCTGTCTCAGCGCTTCGAGGATAACCGGATTCATCTGTGTGATTTCTTTTCAAAGAAGTTCTCCCCTGCTGAAAGAAACGATGCCATAGGCCAGCAGGAGCTACTTGTGCATTTTGATATTTGATTAAATAAACTATTGTTTTAAAGAAAATAGACTTTCCAAATAATACACTTATATTTATATTGGTACGATTTTAATGATTCCTTAGTACAGTCCTCCCTAATTGCCTTGCAATTGACCGCATACTGTTCTAGTTGTGTGTCTCTAGAACGTCCACTAAAAAATGAATAGGTGTAGGAACATCCATATTTTACTGCAAATAGCACCAAGTCTACCTCCTATAATGGGAAGCAATCGGGAAGCCGACTGCCTAAATACCGGCAGCCAGCTTCCCGACTGTCATATCCCGGCAAGGGTGAAATGCCGGGCGTCTAGATGTAGACGCCCGCATTTCCCCGACGCCGGGAGACCGGTGCCCGGCATCCCGATCGTAGTGATGCCGGACGCCGCGAGCGGACAGCCGCGGGGGGGAGGGTTAGGTTTAGGGCTCCCGGGGGGGACTTGGGGTTAGGCACCCCCCCTGGGAGGGTTAGGGTTAGGCTAGGGGGAGGGAGGGTTAGGGTTAGGCACCCCCGGGGGGGACTTAGGGTTAGGCATCCCCCGGGGGACTTAGGTTTAGGCAGCGGGGAAGGGGGTGGTTAGGGTTAGGCACTTGGGGGGGGAAGTTAGGGTTAGGCACCTCTAAGGAGGGTTAGGGTTAGAGGGGTTAGGTTAGTAGAGACTTACCTATCCACGATCGGGATTTCCAGCGCTGTCTGGCTTCCGCTGCTTCTAACTCTGCTCTTGTCGGGCTGCCGCTGACGGGAATCGAACCGCCGGCCGCATGCCCATTCCCCTATAATAGTTATTTTATTAACATACTTGTGTTTGTATTATTTTGCTGTAGTAGTATCTACAACACAGCTGGGATTTTGCACTCCTGGGGATGAGCTGGGAACGTTTTGCCCATCAAAGGTGACCTAACCATGATAGAATATTATAGTTTATTCAGAGCATCCCAATTGGTTTCTTCCCAGTCCTTTCTCTACATTTTTGCCTGATGTTTTCATTCGTACAATAATTTTCACTGACCCAGATTATTGCTGCTAATTATCTTTTGAGTAATAATTGGAACACACCCTCCCAAATAGTCCTGTTCCAAAACAGCAATGTACATTTATCCTGCATGCTGCAATGTTACATAATTGTTTTCTTTACCTGCACCATACAGATGTAATGAATGGTGTTTGCAGAGTACATTTCCATTACATAAAATACACATCCAGCGTGGACAAAGTTAATCTGTGATCTGCTAACTATAGGTGTGTAAATTACCCTACAATAGTTCTAACTCTGCAATTAACCCAGTGTCCTTAGGGATTAAAATATAATTGAATGTATTGTATAATATAAAGACGGACCTTTTATTTAGCTGATGTTACCAGTTCTCTAATATAAATATAATATTACATACACGTGGAGTACAAACGTATAACAGGATGATGGAAACACAAGTCTTCGATTGTGTCTGTTCTACAACATTCCCTTTACATCTTGACCTTCACGATCAGTTGCTTCATATACATTTACGGTACATAGTGCCTGATTCAGAGTTATATGAGCAATTATCAGTAAACCATGCATGCATCAAGATACATTTACTGTAGACGTCCGCAGCGACTTTTTACTCGCAGTGTGATTGACAGTCGGGCAATATTTAGGGGAGGTAAAGGGGAGTGGCGACAAAGTATGCATGTCACACTCTGCGTCTGTGATCCTGTACGTAAGAATTATGGCTTCAGCGTCTCAATTCCCACGCCCATTCTGCAGGACCATAGATTCGCTCAGGACCGCGAGAATCAGATGATCTGTGGCCGATGCTACATCTTTGTACGCTGGTGCGACATTTTACACAGATACTTGGATTTGCAAAGCCGCAGATGGCGTCTCAATACATCTCCTGGTGGCTGCAACATTTGCATATTTTCGCACAGTAGCTGCGTAGACGGATGCGGCAGCATTAGCATACATCTCTGGATCAGGCCCTTGCAGGAAAACATGGATAACACCTCCTATAATTTCACGCTTACAGTTTGATGGTTTTACAAACATAAGTTCACACATTTATTTTATGCTAAAGCTTTTAATAGGAAATGCATCTAATTAGCTTGTGAGCTAAGGATTGCATTTGACATATATTGCATCAAATTTAAATGTTTAATTTGTAATAATAGAGACTGGATTTGGCACAAGCACATTAATCACTGAAATGGTTTTTAAAATGCCGAAAACCACATTTTTGACAGGGTGCACAGTTCTCTGTTTAAAGCTTTCCCCCACTTAAAATCCATTGTGTTTGAGCAGGCCCTTACGAGTGGTTTAAGTGCTCATTACAAGCTAAAGTGTAAAAGCACTGCGTCTTACAAGTTACAATAAAAACACTATACAATTCGGCATGGGAGCTTCTGAAGCTGGCAAAGCACTAAGGTTTAAAATAATGTGTGAGACCACCGCTAGTGCTGTTGCGAAGGGTAATTGTTTTTCAAACATAAGGCAACAGAAGAATTATTGGCTCATATAATTAAGTGTTGCGCACTCCTGACGAAGATTAGATTGTGATACATAGCGCTTTATCAATGCCATTTTGTTCTTAGTTGGCCATCTCAGGGGAGATGATGTATAAAGATGGCTTACATTTGACTTATGGTGCATACACACGGTCCAACTTTAAAAGAACGATAATGATATCGTTCTTTTTTTAAACCCCTCCAACGATCAAATGATGCACGGGCACGGATGGTTCGATATCGACCATCGCCTGTGCATGCAGGCCAACCTGGTCGATATCGACCAGGTTAGCCTGTTTGCTGTAGGGACCCGTGATCATTGAGGGTTGGGTTTGGGGGTTGGTGCATGTGCTGGATGTTCGATATCGAACATCCAGCACATGCAGGACGATCAGACAATGATATCTGATTATTGTCTGATTTGTCCCGTGTGTATGGGCCATTAGGGCCTGATTCGGTAAGGATCGCAACTGCGATTACGCAATCAGTCTCACTGCAATGATATTCTAATCCATTGAGATCGCTATGTGGTCACAGCACAACATAAGGCCCTTGCCTTACACACTTCTGTAATACTTAGCAAGACTGCGAAACCATCGGTAACATCGAGTACAATCTGAGCCTCAGACACACTTGTACAAGCTCTGACCTTAGTCAGAAATTGCTAACCTCAGCGCATGCAGTGAAAGCCCAAGCAATGGTGTGAAAAAGCACTGGCACGCCTGTGTTTCGCCGACCACCCCCCCTCCCATCACCATCCCCAAACTGCCCTTCCTATCAATCACTCTGCGATGGGTTTGCGTAGTCTCTGCGTTCGCAGTAGCTGGTTTGAGCACATGCACTCCGGTGCATGCGCAATACGCAACAGTCGGCCGATGGCGTGCGTAATCGCAGTTGCAATCTTTGCTGTATCAAGCACTTAAGACCTGTTTTCTTTTTATTTATTTTTTTGTATGTTTACCTGGTATCGATGATAAAATTATAATCATTAACTGATAAGTGTGGAAATCCTTAAACACCCATAGCCCTAATATTCTTCCTGTTAGATTAAGATCATCTCTACATTTGATTTTTATGTAGATTTTCATAATTATATGGTCTCGTAATTTATGTATGGATCTTTGAAAGTAATTATTGAACATAGGCTGAGCCAAATTATGTTTGTATGTACAGTATTATATTTGTTGGGACACCTTTTGCCCTTAATATGGCTTGAATTCCACTAGACATGGATTCTACTAACTGTATGTTTAGTGTGGAATAATAACCCTAATGCGATGAACTGCATCTCCATTCTGTTGCCTCCACCAGCCTGAAGAGTCATGACAATGCAAGAAGGATCCATGCTTTACTGCTGTTGTCTCCTTATCCTCGCCCCACATGCATGGCGTCTTTGAAAACATGATTTGTTAGATCACATGACCCATTTCCAAACATTTAATGTTCAAATCCTGTGTTCCTGATCAAGCTAGAGGAGGTTCATCCTGTTTGCAGCAGATAGCAATGGCATAAGGACAGGCTTTCTGCTTCTGTAGACCATACGATGTAATGTGCAGTGTACTTTTTGTTGAGAGGCCCATGATTCAGATTATCCATAATTTCATGCACTGTTCCCCACCTGTGGGACTGGACACAGTGGCGCACACAAGGGAGGTTTTGAGTACACCCCCCTCCCCCTTCCTGACAGACCAATTTTGTTTTTCGGAGACTGAGGCAGCCTTGTTTATGTCTCTGCACTGGTTGCGGGCCACCCGCGGGCACGACTGAGCTACACAAGATATGGCCGAGGGAACCGCTATGCATGCCAAGCAGCAGCTCCTCTTAGATGGACCCTGGCGCCAAGCCTCCTCCTCCTTCCTTATATAATGTATGGTAAACCCCCCCTTAAAAATCCTGCGTCTGCCCACTTTCAGTTTTGCTCAAACATCCAGCAGACATTCATGACCACAGGCCTTGTGCTCAGACCCAGTTTTTGTCTGCTGGTCCACTCTGTGTACATTGTAACAACTGCCGCCCTCCAACAATTCCCCAGTGCAGCCGTTTTGCTAATGCTCACACCACTGCGAGTGCCAGCAATCATTCCACAGACCTTGGTACAGCTCATAATACATTGTGTCATGTCCTCTCTTTCAGTGTTAATGAGCTGTATGTAGACGACCCTGATAAAGACAGTGGAGGTAAAATAGATGTGCACCTGAACATAAGCCTGCCCAACCTGAACTGTGAATGTGAGTATTTGAAATGTACAAGGACTGTCATGATTTTTGTACCACATGTGGCAACATTTGTTTTTCTTTGTCCTATAATCTGAAGGTGCCTACACACATAACGATATATTATAAGATTTGCCCGATTTCGATGAATCGTGTAAAATATGTCCTAGTCGAGAGCCCCCACTCACGATCATGATGCGGATGCGCATCCCCGCTGATCGCACATTGCATCGTCAGATCTGCCGTGCAATCTCACAAGGTCGCACACAGAATATTGGAATAATGTCTCACCGGACTTGCTCCTTTTACCAGTTATAAATTCTAATAAACGTTACACACTTGACTAACATTCTGTGCTACATTCTGGGTTAAAGATCAGCGTATCCCAAAATTAAAATGTCACCTAAGAGGCATAAACGTGAAATATTCTTATTCGAAACAGGTGGCGTTAAAAATGTTATACTTTTATACAATACATTTATAATAATACTATAAACTGATGAGCTCACTTTCTCACAAAGTATTGTACACAGATCTAAAATAATACTAGTATGAAAGTGACAATTCATCTAATGTTCATGATAATAATAATGTTCTTTTATATAGCTCTTTTCTCCTAAAGGACTCCAAGTGCTTTACATTTGCCTTGACAGCACAAAATACAAAACAAGCTTAACAATGGACATTAGTGAAATGCTTGGGTGAATAGGAAAGTTTTGACTCTATTTTTGAAGGATTCTAGCATGGAGGCTTCTCGAACTGTGCGGGGAAGCAAGCTCCATAGAGTCAGAGCCACAAAGCTGAAAGCACGACCCCCAGATGAATTCCGGGAGATTCTAGGTACTGTTAATAGTCCTTCGTCAACAGATCATAGTAATCAAGTGGGACAGTAAGGGATCAGAAGCTGCTTCAGGTACCTTGGGCCATGGTCATGTAGGGCTTTGTAAGTTAGTAAACCAATCTTGAAAACGATCCGCCATCTGACAGGCAGCCAGTGAAGGGAGTAGAGAATGGCTGTTGTGGCTGGAACGGGGCTGGTTGGTTAATAGCCCGGCAGCTGCATTTTGTACCATCTGCAAGCGGTGCAATTCTTTTGCTGGGTTAGGCACCCTCCCGGGAGGGTTAGGTTTAGGGTGCGGTAAGGGGGGCTTAGGGTTAGGAGTCCCTGGGGGGGGGTGTTAGGGTTAGGCCCTACGGGGGAGGTTAGGGTAGAGGGGGAGTGGATTAGGGATAGGGTACTTACTAGCCCTGTCAGGATCTTCTCCCTTCGGGTTGCCGGCGTCTGGATATGAACTGGCGGCTATTCAGTCGCCGGGACTTCATACCCATTCCCTTTGGAGTGTGGGAGGTAACCAGAGCAGGCAGAGAAGACCCTTGTGGACACATGGAGAATGCACAAACTGCACACAGATAGTCCTGACTGAAATCAGGAAACACATTTTTATGCATTTTTGGTACCCAAAACATGATTCATTGCAGTGTGTCTTCTATGTTTGCATGTTGATCTATATGAATATAACCCTTGAATGTCAGAAACCAGTAAGATGATCAGTTCACATTTTCTTGCAACATGTATAAGGAATATTGACAAGAACTCCTATTAAGAACTTATTTGTGCATGTGTGGCAAGGGATTGTATGTGCCTGTGAATTCAGTACCATGATTACAATATTGTAATTTGATTCTTGGTCTGTGGGAGGTAAGACAGCTGCTGTTCTCCTGCAGTTACACCCCTCAGCTGGAAGGTACAGCTATGTACACAAACATACTGTACAGCACACCCCTTCAAATTGCCTAACCATGCAATTCTCATGTCACGGTGTAGTTTGTTTATATACAAATTGGGACAAATTATTACAAAGTCAAAATGTATGAACTGGTCCTTGAAAGTTGACTCAAATTTCATATATTACAGAACATATTTATCAAACTATGGCATATATGAATATAAAGCATAATTGAAAAAAAAAATTTCCATCGTTCATTTGCTTAGAAGTTTTAATTATTGTTTTTTTTTACCATTCAGCTATTGCAACTTGTTTGTGATCTTTTTATTATTTTAGTTCTATTTTTTTTTTTTTACTTTATTATTTTAGCCAGCAAAGCTGTCTCATTGGTCCTGCCACTGTGTAGGAATCCATACTGAGGCACCTGGGTGTTAGAGCTGAGGGTCCTTAGGGTTCAGGATTGCACAGACAAGACAACAGAAGACTTTCCCCTCGCTTATTGAGAACGGTGTGTCTGCTCTCTCCTGCTGATAATTACTACACCTGGTGCCGTAAAAGGGTGCAATAGGGACCCTTCTGTAGAAACTTTAGCGGTAGCACTCAGCTCAAATAAGAGACCAAAGTGTACTTACTCCAATGTTTTAGAACACATGTTCTTTCATCAGTGATACAACATTAATAAAGTAGGTCTCACCTTAAATACATTCACCACAAGTACAACAGTCAGGAGCTAGTTGTCGACTTCGCCAATGCATTACCATGTATACTGTGTGTGTGATATATAAATATGTGTTTTATGTATGTATCCATCTGCATCTGCAGTACCCGACTCCGCTCGGGTGGAAGTTTGTGATCTGTCTTTCCCTAGGCAGCCAGCTCCCTCCCTCAGTGGGCTGCACTCTGGTGATCTCTGCCACTTGGTCATCAGCTCCCTTGTACTGAGCTATGCCTCCTGCACAGAAACAACCTCTAGGGACGGGATCGGTATGAAATATCGCCTGTCCGGCGGTTTGAATCCCGACGCTGGAACACCGGCAGTGAAGATCCCAACAGGTAAGTATTTTTTCTATTTACTAACCTAACCCCATCCTAACCCTAACCCTCCCTTACAGGGGGTTAGGGTCAGGCACCCTCTAAGTGACTAAATCTAACCCCCTCCTTCCCTGCAGCTTAAACCTAACCCCCCGCCCCCCCCCCCCCCCCCTCCGGGAGCCCCTAACCTATCCACCAACTCCTCACCCCCCCCGGCTGTCCGTGCCCGGCGTTCCTTCGTTTTGTATGCCGGGTGTTGGGCTCCCGGCATATATAAGATGACAGGCATCGGGATCGCCTGTCATTAGACCCCTGCCGGGATTAGACACTTGGGAAGCCGGCGGTCGGCATTTCGACCATCAGCTTCCTGACTGCATCCCCTAGGGACTTGTACTGAGCAGGTATCTCTGTTCTCTTCAGTAACTGCCCTCCGGTATTCTCATCACTGAGGACAGTGCCGCAGCCTCTCCAGATGACAGGGAGCTCTACCGATCACTAGACATAAATGGTCCCTGAACAGCAGGTACACCAGCACTTTTTTAATGGTCTCCTTAGGTGGCATCTGCCTTCTTTACTCCAGGCTCTGGACTCCTCTCTTTCCTCACAGCAAAAGCTCCTCTTCGGAGCATAGGGCTGGAAATAATTTAGACTTGCAGAGAGCACAGCTCCCTGACGACCTATCATGATGATCCTTAGCCTAAAACCTGTCTGGAAAAATTACCTACACAACGGCGAAAACCATATCAAAATCAATTCAGTGGTACCGGAGTCTACGCAATCAGACAAACAGACATTCTTAGACGAGGCATGAGCTGCCATATACACACTATATATGTATATATATGTATGTATATGTGTGTGAATGTATATATGTGTGTGTGTGTAGATAGATAGATAGAGATCTATCTATCTATCTATATATATCTATCTATCTATCTTACACACAAAAGCTTTCTGTCTGGCACTCCGAGTCATATGCAATGGTAACTGGCTCTTAGTGGGCATGTCTCCTCCAGACATAGAAACCTTGAAGGAGGCGGCACTCTGAGACTTTGGTGTAGTGAAACAACATGGTGGGTTAGTATTATGATTTGGAGGAAGAGAAACATTTAGTATTAGAAGTTTGATAATGGTTTGGGTTTGGAAGCTGTAAAACAGACCAATACATAATACTGGTGAATTAGTATTCTAGATGTGCGTGGACCCCACGTTTTGGTTTGGGCAAAACCACCCTCAAATGCTATGGTTTTGGCAAAACCACCCTCTGGGCACCTCCACATTATGCCTCTGGCTGCAAATCAATTTATAGAACACATGATGGAGATATTTAGTACCATTAAAATTTAAAAACTGTTTTTAACACATCCCCATTGTTGTCAGTGTTATCCCTGGTCTTCCAGCTGTGCAATCCTCCAATTACACAGGAATTTTTGCTCCAACTGTTTGGCAACTTAATTTTTTCTTTTAAATAAAAATAATCAGTCCTGTCACTAGCCAAAAAATGATGGGCTTTTTTGAGTTATCGGTTTACTCGTGTGCGTGAATTATTTACTGTTCTTTTTGTGTTAGTGGTAGGACTGGATATTCAGGATGAAATGGGCAGGCATGAAGTTGGTCACATTGATAATTCTATGAAAATTCCACTGAATAATGGCAATGGCTGCCAGTTTCAAGGACGCTTCACTATAAATAAGGTATTGTACTTATTGTTGTTTATGATTCAGGTTCCTTATTGAATAAACTAATTATTCCTCTTTTACCATTGGAAATGACCCTGGAGTTTACTGTAGGCCCCAACCATTGCTGTGGTAGAATGATGATTTGGCCTACCTAACACAGCTCTCTCTGTTATATCCAAACACATGTAATCTTTAAACTCTATAGTTACAGCATAAATTAGGATCTGTATCAATGAGGCGATTTTTAGATCCTGACGTAATCGTTGTCTGTTCTGATAGTTTCAGACACTTTGTGATTGCCTCTAATAATATATGCGGGGTGGCTAATTATGTATGAATGAGTTGTATAATAGTACACAGAACTTGTATATGGGTTACGCGAAAGCCTATGGCATAATATGGGTGGGACAAGATCAACACAATTGTACAACGCCCCATAGAAGCTAATTACTGTCTGATATAACAGCCTGGAGAGTTTGTAGTGGTGCCAGCATGAGTAAATCACAACACATCACTCTCAGATCATAAAGGAGAGAATGTCATATATTCCTTCATTCCTTGTAGATTTACCTATGCAAGTTTCACCTTCTATGACTGGCTCAATTCCCTGGCTCACTAGACTATTATGGGGAAGCTTGGGGTTTCTTTGGTTATGTCGGGGAGGGATTTTGTGATGTACGCTTATATATAGGTAGTGATTAGCAATGGATCACTAACCCTGTGTGCAATTTTCCTTCTGAAGCTATCCACACCACAAACACAACATTTACTATACATGGCAGCACTATCCCAGTCATGAGAGAGGTCTGTAAGGTTTATTACATTTTTTCATTATGGAAATGTTTTGTTACTACTATGTAAAAAAAAAAAAAAAGCAACGCATGAAAGAGTTGATACAAAGTTGCAATGAAAATTGTGCGTTTGTAACTTAAAAGAAATGTGCACGAAAAATGATGTGTTATTGTACATATGCAGAGCTGTAAATCTCCAAATGTGGCCTGCTCTGTGTGTGCAGCATTTGCAAAGATATGTCTCCTAACAGGCATATATGCTCTTCAGGGCCACCGAGGGAAAGGGGTAGCGGGTACTAATTACCTGGGCTTGTTAAAGGGGCCCAGCAGGGGTCCGAGTCTGATGCCCTCCTCTCCCTCTTACCTGTCAGCAGCCCAGCACACGATGATGTGTGCTGGGCTGCAGTAGGAGACCAAGGGGAGACTGCTCGCTGCCGCTGAGCAGCAGTAGTCTCCTCTCCTCTGCCTGTGATGGGAAGCGATCACGCACCCCCCCTGGATTTACACCAGGCAGAGGAGCTCACAGCACCCCTCTCCCCAGTGTGCAAATATTTTATTTTTTTTAATTGTATGGGGGTGCGTGGACACACCTCCCACAATTAGGCCACGCCCAGCCCGGCTTCTACGGCTCTGATGCTCTTACGTGCTGGTCTGCAAAGGCTGCTCTTACTGAACTGAATTTACACAAGATGCACACTTTGGGGCTGATGCAGATATGAATGTACACCCATTTGCTGTGTGTATGTGCAGTGGATGTTCTGTTTCAAATGGGAATGTCAGTACGGAGTGGGGTCTTACGTTTGATTTATTTTTTTTTGGGTGGGGAGGGGGTCCAGCTATTATATTTATATATCTGTAGCCATTCTCCTTTATACTGCGGAATTGGTCATTTTATTTTACAGACTTGAATGCTGCACTTTGAAATCGGTGGACTGAATAGACTGGCCCCTCGTTATATAGGCTGCTGAAAGTGTTTGAACAATGTAGTTTGTTATAATTTCACTATGATTGTGTAATTGTATATTCATTTGGTAATTAGGTGCCTGGAAACTTCCATGTGTCCACACACAGTGCCACAGCTCAGCCACAAAACCCTGACATGAGTCACTTCATTCACAAGTTGAGCTTTGGCGATTTTTTACAGGTGAGTGATCAGACAGACGACTTCTATTCTGCTATCTAATGCATCATACTAAATAGGTGTGATAAAAGGCTGGAGGGAATTATTGGAGTCTAGACCTAAATTGCTATTCAGACAAACATAACCTATATACATAGGACATGTATATATGGATATAACAGGCTTGCTTGTTTGCAGACTGCTGCTTTCATCTTTCTCTTCTCCACTGGTCTGCCTTACTGTGTATACTGTATACAGGAGCAACAGTTCATGTAAAATGTATTTAACATCAAAGCACAAGGTTTTAAATTGTAAGGTTTAATAAAACTGGCAGCCTGATGTTTATATAGGGGAGGTTTTATTTTTTTTATTACTAGTTGCACTGTTATTAATTTGATTGGCTACTAAGGGCACTGCTCTTTATTTCATGGAGTACTGGGGGTTCTGTTTCAAGGGGTACTGGAGGTACGGCTATATAAGTATTGGGGGCACTTCAATTTAGTTAATCAGGAAAGGTGCATCATTACTTTATGTGCCACAATGCACATGGCTACCAGTTTATTAAACACATCTTCATCCCATGTGCCGTGAATCTCCCCCCAACATTGCTAGAAGATCTGCACCAGATTTACGTTAACAGCTTTTGGTAATAGGTAATATTATTTTAATTATTATTAATAAAACTAAGCGCACACAGCATTCGGTTTATATGCTTTTCCTTTCTTTGAACCATGCAAAATATCTATCTGTTTCCTTAAGAGAGAAGTTTTTTTTACTGTTGTTTTTATCCATTCAGAGAATAGTTTATGGTGATAAAATCACCTTGAGCAATTGTGTCACCAGCACAATGTTGGAAGCTGCTGCTTAGGGTTGTGGTAAGATCGATTAATTAAAGCTGTATATTTACTTTAAGTTGAACCACTTTTAATTTTCTTCCATCCGTAGGAAGAAGTAAAATCTGAGTATGCTTTGTTCCTGCAGCCCTGCATGAGCTCAGTGTATGATCTCACTCAGTGTTTGTGTATTGTGCCATGTGACTTATATAACTGTTATACCCACCCAGGAACACTCACAGGCAGCACAGGGCCATTGTGAGGAAATTGGCGGTTCCCCAATTGGGCAAGATGTGTGATCCCATTTTATAGCGTCAGACAGCTGTATAAACCTAATGCATATAGAGGTGTGGCTGCTACTTGTAGAGATCCCTCACTGTGTGAGTTACAGCTTGGGAACTATACAATAGTTTGTATTGTGAGTAACAGCTCTGTCTGATACTGCTCCTATGACGATCTATTGAGTTATTAATTTGCAGCACTAATCCCGGCGCTCGGGATCCCAGCAGTCTGTATACGAATGTAGGCATCCCAACAGGGTTAGGATCAGGGGCATTTTAAGAGAGGAGAGGGCCCATATGCAGCCTCCGTTTGGGCCCCCTCCTCTCCGTTGGCGCACTTATGGCCTGATTCAGACCCGCTCGCTAGGCTGCCGATGTTCGAAATCTGCGAGTGCGTAGAAGACTCAGTGCGCATGCGCGAACCAGTCCATGCGATCGCCCCTTGTACATAGACGCCTCGCTAGAATAAGTGACAGGACGAGCCATTTGTGGGTGGTGACTGGTTGGACGATGGAAGCGGGGGAGTGGTGGTGCAAAAGCAGGTGTCTGTGCGTCTTAACGCCATTTCAGAGGTGTGCATAATTAAGACGCAGTGTCATTATACACGTCACATAGCTGAATTACGCACAGCAGCACTCGCAGTGCTTGCGGTAGGGTATGGTCAGCCACAAGTGCTGCTTATGGGTCCGATGTTACTCTGTTACTGATTGTTGCATACGCTTCCTGGAGATGATGTGTATTACTAAGGGAAAGTGGGCATCTTAAAACAGGCTGGTGGGCGTCTATACACACCACGATCGCATGCCAAGACATAGTGGGCGTGCTAATGCCTTGCGATCGCAGGATTTGCATACTTTGGCAGCTGACGGCTGCGTGTGAACGCATCTAGCGAGCGGGTCTGAATCAGGCCTTTAGTGTGGTAGATTCTGTCTACATGTCATAATCTACTGTGCATGCGCGGAAAATGGCCCCCGCAACAATTTTCCTGGGCAGGTCACTGGGAAAATGGCCGCCGCCATTTTCCCAGGGATTTTTTTTTTTTTGCTGCTCTGCAGCGCCGGTTTGGCGCTGCGGAGCAGCACATCAGAATCTGCGGAGATTTAAGTATTTATTAACTGTGGGTGCAGGGTGTGCGGTGTGGGACCCCCTGGATCCGGGGGTCTGTGTGCACTGTACACCTTGCACCCATTCTAAAGATGCCTATGGTTAGGATACCGAAACCTGTCGATAAGTACCCTAGTGACTAAATCTAAACACCCCTCTCCCTAGTGCCTAGACCCAACCCCAATACTTACCGTCGGGGTGCCGGCGCCGGGATTCTGACTGGTGTCGGGATTCCAGCACCGGCTTCCTGACAGCCGGGATTTCATACCTCCTGTCTGTAGTTTCCTAGTCGCTTAAAATTTTCATTACTCTGTCTAACTGGACCAAACAATGCACTTCAAGGTGCCTGCCTGCTTCCCTGTAAGTTAAATATGCGCCTAGGCTTGTGAGAAAGCTCACAATAAACCCTGCAAATTGTACATATGAGTAAATGTCATTTCAAGTCCAAGGAGTAGATTTACTAAAGCTTCTAGAAAGAGGTGGTGTTGCCCAGATCAGCCAATCAGATTCTATATATGATTTCTTTATTGCATTCGAGAAAGATTTAGAATTATATGGCTTAAATTAATAGCAAGAGTGAGTCAATTATTAATAAACAATTTATTTTTGTTACATTGAGCTATGTGTGTCCA
Organism: Taudactylus pleione; assembly: GCA_031769625.1. NCBI lineage: Eukaryota > Metazoa > Chordata > Amphibia > Anura > Myobatrachidae > Taudactylus > Taudactylus pleione. The sequence continues at coordinate 13,434,077 of JAUIMM010000177.1, read as the reverse complement.
ACTATGCTCTTTTCCCACTAAAATGCTTCTGGAACATACTGGTAGACATTATAATCATCCTCTCTGGCCCCACCCTCTGCTACTGAATGCTGTAAATGGTGCCATTAAGCAGGGAGAGGTGTAGCCATCGTGAAATGATTCATTTTGAATCGTGACATCAAGTCCCCCATGGTCAGTGAGCGAATCTGGGAGGCATGTCTGCTATCCCTGTATTCGGGAGATCTTCCAAAAACTCTAAGGAGTCAATCCAATTAGGTGCGAGCTGTTTTCATGACAAACTCGCACTGCAAAGCAGTTGTAATCCAATTCCAAACTCTCATTTCTTTCTTCAGAGGAAAATCTTGTTTTTTTGTACGCACACCCCTGAGGGTGTGAGATTGTAGGGAAAATCTTCATTTTAAGGTAAAAATGTCGGTACACAGTGCAGAACCCATGGACAACCCCCCTAATAACTAATTAGGCATTTTTTGTTTAATTAGTTTTTTTTTTTTCATAAATGCATAAATCAGCCATTTGACCTCATTTACAAACCTGCAGTACTCTCCATAATGTCCACTAACCGTCTTCTGTGGGATCCTGCTAACACATTTGTCACTTTTTTGGGGTCCAGGATGGTTACCCCACTTTTCCTGCCCTCCTCCACAACATACTTGCCTGCTCTCCAGTAACAGCCGGGAGGCTCCCAAAAATCATGTGGTGCTCCTGGCATCCCGGAAAAGTGGGCCGCACTAATTAGATTGACCCCTAAACTGGAATGTGCAAAAGTCTCCCTATTATAGGATGAAACCGGATCTCCTCCAGCTCCTGAGCTGGTGCAAATTTCAAGTAGCAATGGCTGTGCCAGGCAGGAACATATTCATAAATACATACTCTCCACCTCTTTATGTAATGTTATTAATCTTGCCCCTAGATCTCATTTAGGGGTCTATTTACTAAGCAGTGTTAGGAGACAGAGTGAAAAGTGATAAGGTGTCAGCCAATCAGCTCCTAACTGTCATTTTTCAAACAAAGCCTGTGAGATGGCAGTTAGAGTGAAAAGTGATAAGGTGCCAGCCAATCAGCTCCTGTCTCCTAACACTGCTTAGTAAATAGACCCCTTAGCAAGAAATGCCATTGCTCCAGCTCCTCCTATTAGAGAACAATTTTAGATCTACAAACATCGCCATCTTTTTTTTGTACTTTTTATTGCATTAATGTCTAACGGCCTGATTTAGAGATGAGCGCAATTGTGACTACGTACGCAGATCGAGTGATTGTCAGTGCACATGTGTATAAGCCACACTGCGCATTCGCAGTGATCGCATTGCGATTATGGACTCAGAGGAATCCATCGCAAAGTGAGTGGCAGGCTGTCAGTGTTTGGGACTGGTAACGGGTGGTGGTCATAAGAACGCAGGCTTGTCTGACCGGCTGAACGCCACTACTTGGGCATGCATAAATTAGCCCTTGCGATCTCCTGCACAGCTCTGCGTGTCAGGAGAGCTGCCAAATCTGCGGCAGTTCTGACCTTCCGCAAGGACAAGCTGACCGCTCGATGTACTTCGATGTTACCAATGTGTACACAGGTAAGCAACGTCTTTCACATGTGAGAAGGCAGAAGTGGGCGTCCTTATGCTGTGGTGCTCTTTGGACTCATTGCCATATTTTCGCTGCTGCTTTCTGTAGCTAATCGCAACTGCAATCGCATTAGCGTCAATCTCTGAATCAGTATTTTGCTAAACGTAATCTATGCTTTTTACTGGGTATGATGTCTAGTTTTTACACTACTGAAGAAAATAAATTGTTTTTAAATAAATGAGTTGGGTATGGAATGTTGACATTCATAATGTCGATGTTCATTACGTCGACATGATCATAATGTTGACGTTGATCATGCCGACTGTCGTCATGTAGATGAAGTGTCGACGTGTAAGTGCCTAATCTTAACACCACTCACCCAACCCCCTTCCCTTCACTCACCAACCTAACCCTAGCCCTTGGGGCCTAATCCCAATGTGGGCATTTTGACAGTGTTGACATTTCACCTTTTCACATTCTGAGATTTTAACAATCATAACAATGTCTACTTCATAACTCACAACATTGTGATATCGGTGTTTTAAGATTGCCGACCTATTGACTACATTCCAAATAGGTTTTTTTTTTAGTAGCTTATTCTTTAAAAATATATATTTTATGGGCATTATAAAGGGAAATTGATGAGCATAGGTAATAGTTTTTTTTGCTTTTATGCAGTTATCACTTCTAATATCTTTATCACTTATTTCTAAAATGTAACAAGGGTCCCGCAGCTTCATACACACTGGAGGAACAAAGCAGCATTAAAACTATAAAGTTTTGCCACAGCGCACCCACAAAGCCACAAGTTACATAGAAGAACATAACTATACAGATCTGCATAATTAAAAGCTGCCGAGTACATAGTTGGTTTAAGAGAGAGGGGGCCCTGCTCATAATACCTTACATTCTAGAGGGCTGTGGGGGGGGACAGAGGTAGTTTCCATTCCTTGAAGAACCCATTTATAACTACTATACTTGCAGAAATCAATTGATTCTTATACCAACTTTTGTTTCAGGCACAAATTACATCCATTCCCTAAGTGAGATCCTATTTAAAAGTTCATTGCAGATTTAAATGACATTTTTGATGTATGTAGTTCTTTATTTAGCCTTTTCTCTAACAAAGATCCTCCCATTTGTGTCTCCTTATAGGTTACAAACATTCATGGTGCCTTCAATGCTCTGGCAGGAGCAGACCGACTCTCTTCCAATCGTACGTACAGTTTACCATAAAATTCACAAATTTAAAATGACTACCTTAACTCTAAAGGTGCATACACACAACGATTTTTTGAACGATTATAGTTAACGATATCGTTCAATCATTGAAAAAATCGTTCACTTTCTGAGTGACAACGATGAACGATTATCGTTCATGCGTGTTCACGTTTGTAGTTCAGTCAGACTTGTCAACTCAACGATTTTCATTAAGGGAATATGCAAAAATCGTTTGTAGTGCAAAAAAATCATTCATTACACTTTAAAAAATCTGACAGATAATCTCACAGAAAATCGTTCATAAAATCGTTGGTAACAAAATCGTTGTGTGTGTATGCAGTTTTATAATGGGATCTTTGCACTCTAGAGAGAGACCGTAAATCATGAAAGCTTTAAAATGTTCTGTATTCTTTAAGTTCGATTCAAGAAAAATCTTATTAAACAACAATATGTAGGCAATTGGAATGCTCACAGCAAAGCCTGGTATTTCAGGAGACGTTATACTGCATATAACAAAGGCAGTATCATGATCATCACTGTAGATAAAGGAATAGGGTACCCCAGCAGTACAAGGTAGCAATGTGAGGCTCCTGTAGCAACGACAAAGGAGACTTCCCTATGATATGAAGTCCTTGCATATGGCTTATTCATATCTTTATTGAATACATTGGATACAGCATTCAATGTTGGTAAACATATGTGAACATTTACGGTGTGCGCCACCTTACATCTCTGCTGCACTCCAGGTCACTTCATAGAGGCTCACATACCTTAATACTCAACAGGTCATGCTTTGTGGATTTCTTTAACCACTTAACTAATAATAGTCTTTCCCAGAAACCAGTTAGAAATTGTTTTTTTTTTTTTTTTTTTTTTTTAATTAAAGTTTTCCAATGTATTTTTTTTTTTTTTTTTTAATTATTTATTATTATTTTTTTAGAAAAACATACCTAATTGGTATTTTGCACCCCCCCTGTTTCCACAGGCTCCCATTGTAAAATCACCTCCAATGACCCCATCAGAAATGGCTCCCCCAGTGGCAAAAGATCCCCAGCAATATCACCCCCCACTCCCAGTAGCAATGGGCCTCCACTGTATTGGTGCCCTCTCCTCCCCATGTGTCACTGTATGTTAATTTGTATTTTTATATTGCTTTCCCCCCCCCCTCTTCCTGCCCAATTATGTTCCCCTCCTCGCATACATAGTGCATGTGTCCCAGAGTGATGTTCGCACAGCTTTCTGGTGCGCAATTTCAGGAGTGATGTCGGTGGTCACAGACCACAGTATCACTCCCAGAGGGTTGTAGCAGGAGAACATGTGGAGAACGGATTTCCTCCATATAGATGAGGACACATGGGATGCAGCCGTGTCAGGTGAAACTCTCTTGGCTGCGCCCGCAGCCATCTGTTTGTGGCAGGCAAGTGGTTAATCATGCACATAATCTGTTGGGAAAACATGAGGGTTGAGCCTGAGAGCCGCTGCCTCAATTCATTTGAACTAAAAACTTCTGCATACTTCTATAAATCATTGGGCCTCTCTTGTGCAGTATATTATTTACCATCTCTGTGTCATGGGTTAAGTAAGGGAACAATCATGGTGGTCCTGTTGATTGTCATCTTCAGATGGTTTACAGTATATAATTTGTTCTCATCCATCTGCTGGACCAGGATTCCTGTCCCTTAGAAGACCACTTTAATTTATACCTGGTGAATTCACTAGTCACCCTTCCTGGGTCATATGTTAGAAGTATCACACCCTGATTCCCACTCCAATATGTGTCTATGATATAGAAGTTGTGCTCTTTATATTATAAGAACTTTTTATAGTAACCAGTGCTGGTGAATCTTGACGTGTAAAGCAGAAGTATAAATGTGTTTGACACCCAAAGGGCAAAATTTACTAAGCGGCGGGCTCTAAACCCCGGCGGTTTCGCGGTGGTTTTGTTATCCGCAGATTTACTAAGGCCAGAACCGCCGTCAAAACACATTTTAGAATATAATAGAACAGGCCTGTCATTAACAAACCGCCACCAAACCCCCAGGGATTAGAACCTGCAATCAAACCGCCGGGGTTTAGAACACGCGGCTTAGTACATTTTGTCCAAAGTTTTAAAACAGCAGGAATTGCTGGGCTGAACAAGTGGCACATCCCTGGATGTGACCTAAAGAATGTTGTCCAAAGTCTGATGGTCAGATCACTGCAAACCAGATACATTGGCTATTTTCTCCAGGGACTCGTCTGACTTATTTAATGAATTATAAACAGTCTCTTACAACTTTAATATGAATACAATATCCCAGTATTCCATGGCGTTGATGCTTTCTAAGAAAATATCTGTACATTTTCCAACTTATTTTTATTGCAATAAATTGATATTGTGATGCGCAGATGCTTTTTTAATTATCTTTTTCCCCTATAATTTACAAACCTTGTTTAAAGATCTAATTGTGTATTAGAACAATACCCACCCATCCGCAATTGTATACTATACTGTACTATATAAATCAATGGCTACAAATATCTAATTGGTTGCTGTGATTTTAGTTTCAATGTTCACATGTGAGCAATGTTCCCATACTGTACAACGGTCATTGTCTCCTTCCATTCAGGAGAACCACTTGCAGCTAAGAATTTAAACTGGATTTTTTTTCTTATGACCAATTCATACTGAAGCCTTGTACCTTCCCTGATTTTAATTTTGTTTATTTTCAATGAATTGTGTTTGTCTCTTGTTTCATCATTGTAATGCATGTGATCATGATTCTAGCTTCCAAGCGCGCACAGGTGTATTTAATGACATTTTATTGATTTTCACTGGCCTTTATTACTCACACAGCTCTGGCTTCCCATGATTACATCTTAAAGATCGTGCCAACTGTATATGAAGACTCGAGTGGCAAGCAGAAGTTTTCTTACCAGTACACTGTAGCTAATAAGGTAGGCCCTGTCTGCAGAATGATGGCTGGCAGTGGGGTTGGCAACATTGAGTGTCTGATCTAAAAGGATGATGTAAGTTTTATTAAATTGCACAGAAGGTGGTTGTTGCCAGCAGGCAAGAGACGAAAAGGCAGACTTCTTACAGAAAACAAAATTCCAAAATAGTTACATAATTCAAGTCCAATGTAATCCTCAGATAACAATAGAAGGCCTCGGTTATTTACATAATCACTAATCACGGTGAGACCGTATACAGTTCTATTGCTCCTGCTCTCTTCTAAATGTGAAATTATTTCTTGTCCAGTCTTTTGATTTACCAATAAGAGCTCTTGACCATCGGTATCAGTGCTCTACAGGGCATGTGTGCAGAGAATTAAGAAGTTATAGCAAGATGTTTCTGTGTACCTCTGTAATTGCTTTCAATCCTTATTAAATTGACTTTCTATAAATCGTCTAGGAATATGTAGCATACAGCCACACAGGACGAATTATCCCCGCCATCTGGTTTCGGTATGATCTCAGCCCCATCACAGTGAAATATACAGAGAGGCGGCAACCCATGTATCGGTTCATAACCACGGTGAGTATTGGTCGCCCACCAAGCGTCTAATTGCAGGGAGGAGCATCCATCATGCTAAGCTAATTATGCATAGCTAGTGGCCTTTTATAAAAGGTTGTTTGGGCTTTTAGTTTTTTAAACCAAAATTAGAAGTGGATGGATTTCTACTTGTTTAAACGTAAGATAGTTTCAAGTCAGTCATTAGGTAGTCATGGTCAAATATTGTTCTGACCTGTTTGTACAGTCCAAGCTCAAATGATCTTGATAAGAGATATACAATATTTTTCTTCTAACTAGTTATAAGCAAGTCGATTGTTTTGCACTTCTTTGGCAAGCTAATGGTATACAATTACCATACTTGCCAACTTTCCATGAATGTTAGGGAGACTCCCTGAAATAGTAGCAATCTCAGAGTATTCCTGATTGCACCTTACCCCCATTATATAGCTTTTATATACTTGGGGGGTAAAAAAAAGAAATCCAAGATGTATACATTCAAATGGTATATGTACCATTTCCTGCATTGGTTATAAGGCACAATGATCCCTATGGCTTCATGTATTTTCTGAAAAGTATCAGTGTGTTTTCATCAACATGTAGATCTTACTAACTGCTTTAGGGCTCATTTACTTGGGTGTAAATCAATTTTTTGACACACTTATCAGATGTAGTAGCACACGTCCACTTTACCGCCATGCTCATAGGTGATGCTTTCACAATGCTTTAAGTAGGCAAGTATGACTATTCTTTAATGAACCATCAATCCTTGTATAAAATGTATTTATACAAATTGGCTATTTTAAATATAAATAAAAATCTGTTCTCTTCTGATATTTATTATTCTGACTTTTTATTGACACACCAAATGATGATGATGAAAACATCCTCTAAAACATTGATTTATTAATGAATGTTTGACCAATAAGTCAATACATTTATTTTACAGGCTGAGGTGACCAGGAATGGGTAATAAACATTAGAGAACAAAATATCCCTGTGTTCAAAAAACTTAAACAAGTTTTTGTGACTTAAAACAAATTTCAAGTGAAAGTGTATTGAAACATGTTGGAGCCAGTGTTGAATAGATCAGGTCACTAGTGTGTCACATAGGTGAATGTCAGTGCCCAGAATCAGCAGATGCAGAACAGGCAGGAAACAGAGTTACCTAAATCTCCTTTTGCCTGTGAGAACCATGGAATAATGTTGAACTATTGAACATTATCACCTCTTGGTGCAGCCATTCTCGTAAGACAACTACTTGCACAATCTGTCAAGGTTTTGGTACTTTTACACAACTTGTAAACAAGTTACAGTTGTTTAAACACGTTGCCTGCAATCAGCAAATGGAACCAGGCCATTTGCTGCAAAGGGTGGTTGTGATGTTCTCATATACGGAATAAATCACTGGAAGTCTGCTGCACTTGCTGCCAAAAACATATTGCCTCACAATAAATATATACTGTGTATGTGTATGCATGTGTATATACACATAACATAACAACACATTGATGCCTCTACACAACCGGCACAGTCATCAGCAGTTGTGTGGAGGCTCTGAGACGTTGCTATCTGTATGTTGAATTATTAAAGACTGCTGAAAAGTTCCCAAATGCCGAGTCCTCTGGATAAGTATACTTCATATTTACGCGGTCACCAAGACAATTTGATATCATACTGAGAGAGCCAGACCCATTGGAATTTGTGCATGCATGTATGTATATATAAGATATAATATATATATATATATATATATATATATATTATATCTATCATTTACATTGAACAATATATTTTACCTTAATAGTCCATGTCTGAATTTTAATACCAACTACATCAGAGTTCTATTCATAAAGCATAATTCTGGTAAAAGTGGGCAAACTGATGGAGCCAATGTTCTCAGCGTGCCATATTCTATTCTAAGTGTATGAACATCGTATTTGGAACCAGAAGAACCCTTTTGGTTGGGACAGATCCCAGTAATGTTATTTCAGGAAATAAAGATTCCTGTAATGGCGTCATGGAGCACTGTTCCTGAAATAGGAATTTTATGATTTCAGCCTCTGTACCATGCCAACTAATGGAAAAAACAAGAGTTAATAAGTACAACTGAAGCTATAGAAGGTTTGCACTTACTTCATCCTGTCATTAAAGCAGTACTTACCCCACCCACGCAGCAGGCTCTGTAAGAAAGCACTTGCTGTACAGAAACAGCAGAAAATGAGGTTCAGAATAATAAATCCTCGTTGCTTGAATTGGAGAATATATATTTATATAAACCACCTGCACACCTGACAGATGCAAGACTCCTACGCTATGTACATATTGCTGGCAGTGGGGAGTTTAGGCTTCGATAACGGTGAGATGTGTATACATTTAAGCAGAGCACGGGAAGGAGTGTGTGTGTGTAAGCTTGGGGGAACTTTAGGATTAGTCTTGAGCGGTTAAAACTATGAATAGGAGAGGCTGTTGGGGTGGGGTTACAGTTAAACTGCTAGTTAGGATAGTAGTAGTGTTGTATAGAGAAAGCTGTAGACCACATCTGGAGAAGGAGGACCAATTGGTACTTGAACAATTGTCTGTAATCTTATTATTGTGGATTAATTGTCATAGAACAATGTAATGTAACATGTTAAAAAGTACATATCAGCAAATAAGTCCTTGTTCCTGTTGACAAGTGGGCTCTCTATGCAAACAGATTTTGTTTTTATTTCCAAATCGGGTGCATTTTTATTCTGAGAGAGACCCACAAAATATACAAACCTATTACCTTAAAAACGATTATCCTCTGGAAAAATACGGTGACTAACATCCCAGACCCATGAGCACAATATAAAGTAGTAAAAATAATGACAACAGGTACTGTAAAATGAACCGTGCATATAGACCTTCCTTTTTACTGACAATGGATGCACAAAGTCAGTGGCCACTTCATGGGGTACTTGGATCAATAATCCTATATTCCCATCTCTATTTTGTCACTAGTCCAGGTGGTGATCTCACACCAGAATTATAACCCTGATAAAATAACTCTTTTTCTCATTAAATAACCCCTGTAATTCTGAAACCTTCAGAGAGCAATTCCAATCGTCATAGCAATGACGGCTGATGGTGTTTAACTGGCCTTATAGTGATTGAAATCTGTGCCGCTTAGTTTCCTCCATGTAATGCCACATAAACGTTGGCAGTGGGAAGAAAGACTTGTGTCATTTTTCCAGTTTAAATTTAGTATTTCAGAAAAGCAAAAATATTACTTTGGGTAGTTGCTGTTTGCACTATAGATCTATAGTTAATCTTTTCAAGTGTTTTGCTTGGCATGTGCCTGTAACATGGGATGTGGCTACAATAAGACTCTAAATAAACAAAGTCACTGACAGCGTGAAGTTAATAGGCACCATCACGTTCTTCTGTGTCCTCCCCTCTTCTGATAGTCTGAGCTCCATCTGCCAATGATCCACTTTGTCTTTAGTATGTGAACTGTCTGAGAGAGAGAGGACACAGCTCCCTCCATATAACAGATGGTGCGTGGATTACTAAAGCTGGCCGATCAGGTGGTGGGGGTGGTGGGGCAGCACCTGCTGTTAGGACTGCTGCCTCATTCACAATCTCTTGTTAAGTCCACGAGACCAGCCGCATATCCGCTATTCACGCAGTTCCCAGTCATTGAGGAGCTCTGTGGGGTGAGAGAGAAGGGGGAGTTATAAACAGGCTATCAGGGAACTTCTCTTTTTTTCATGGGGGGAAAAAAATCTTTTGTAGCTCTTTGTTAAAAGGAAGGGGAAACAAAGAGAGCCGCACACAAAACAGGAGGGATTCTCAGGCTCAGTCAGACATGCTGCTCCCTGACAGGGGAGATATAATTGGCCTTTAGAAATGTAGAACATGCCATGCACTAAGTGACATGTCCTCTGCTGTGCTCCCACAGTTGTGTTGTCGTTAATGGTGAGAAATTAGAACACTTAGGCCGGAGATTTACATATACTTTAATCAATTATAATATAATTGCCAGAGTGAAACGTCTTGTGTTTACTTTTGCTAGCGTGCCATTCGCATGTTACATTTAACTGTAAAGTTAAATAGTTTGGATTTTCATGCCCTCTTATGTGAATGTTTACTGAACCAGTTATGATTGATTTCATTTCTTCAGTGACAATTGTAATGTAGAAAGTAGACTTTCTGCTCTGTGAACGCTGTGCATTAGTTTCTCACATAGGGTCTGTTTCTGACGCATTTGCGGCCACTTTTCCGTGCGCATGTGGCAGTCTGCTCACTAGTTTATGCAATAATCTGCTTTTGTATAGTAGAAATCCATGCGATCTCATAGAAGTCTCTCGCCCACTGTTCTTACATCCGCAGCCATTAGTATTGGGACTTACCCCAGCCCCATGCTAGGTGCAAACTATCCGGCTGAAACAGACGTCCCATCTTTGTACGCACATTGCGATGGCACAAGGAAGTCGACTTACACGCCCACAACACTCCCATGACACTCCCACAAGACAGGTGAGTTGGGTCCCGTTACCATACAGAAATTAAGGTCCGCTGACAGATGCCACTAGAAAACTGTGTCCCTATGCGGATACCTGATTTGGCCAGTTTCTTTCTTTGGCGAATCGTAGACAGCCTGCAATAATCCGCGTGATCCTTGCGACGCAGAATCAGCCCCATAATGGTAGTCTAGCAGTATATTATATCCCTGCAATTTTACTCATGCAACTTGTGATCTGTTTTTGGAGTCCCTAATTGGCATCTCTGCGATATTCTTCATTATAAGTCACTTATTTAGAACCGTAACAAGTATCTTTGCTAATTTCTACTCGCACCCTGTATCACAAAGTTTTCCAGCAGCACATCGCACCATGCCCACAAATTTAAATCCCTACTTATTTTTTCAGCTTTGGGTGGGATGTATTAATGACACATAAGCCTGCACATTTATCCTCCTAGCCTCCTATCGTCTGTGTCTTGTTCTGTCTTTATAACTCCTCATCCTTGGCGCCTGCTCAGTGCTGGGCACTGTATATGTGGGCTTGGTCTGAGAACTGATGAAATTGCTCATTCTCACACCTCCATTGTGTGTCCTGATTTCAAGCTCTCACCCAGGGAGTTTAGAGTCCGCTCCTATAGAAGCATCTGCACTTCTGCCTTTATTGTGTACATCCATGTACCCATACCGTAGCTCACACAGATTGCAGCTTTGTGATATACAAGACCTGCAGGACACGCTTCTGGTCAGACATAAAGTATATAACATAAGCATATTCTGTAATGGTCAGACATAAAGTATATAACATAACCATATTCTGTAATGGTCAGACATATAGTATATAACATAAGCATGTTATGTAATGGTGAGACATAAAGTATATAATATAACATAAGCATATTCTGTAATGGTCAGACATAAAGTATATAATATAACATAAGCATATTCTGTAATGGTCAGACATAAAGTATATAACATAAGCATATTATGTAAAGAGAAAAGTAAGTTATGGTTATTTTCATAATCCCCATAAGTTAAGTTGTCTTAAGCGGCTTTTGTGCTGAATTGTGGGTCTTGCTTTAGCTTATTCCTAAGAATTGTAGAGGCAGGAATATAGCTGATAATAGATCTTATAGTTTAGGAACGTTGAGCTTGATTCAGCAAGGATCGCAGTTGCTAATATGCATGAAATTGGGCGATTGTTTTGCACTGCGCATGTGTACGCATCGCAGTGCATGTGCGCAAACCAGCAGCTGCGATCGGGACTGCGATTGCAGAGACTACGCAGAGTGATTGACAGGAAGTGCCGTTTGCGGGTGGTAACGGGGGGTGTTGGGTGAACGCAGGCGTTCCAGTGCGTTACAACGGCGTTGCAGGGCGTGCATAATTTAGCCACTGCGATACCATTCGTAGCCTGAGGCCTCATAGCGTGCCCTGAAGTTAGCTATTCCTGAGTGAGGTCTGACCTGCCTTAACTGTGAGTATGGGTCCGATGTTACTCAATGTTAATGATTATTTCGCTATGTTGCCAAAGTATACGGATGTAAGTAAGGGTAAGTGGGCGTCCTTGTGTTAGGCTGCGAGCGATATGCAAACATTAACATGTCACCGCTGATATTCGAAACTACGTTGCGTGCGTAATAGTAGAATAGCGATCCTTGCTGAATCAGGCCCTTTGTCTCTATATAGAGTGACGCACTACTGATCTTAGAATCATGAGTTGTGGTCCCTCTGGTTGTGCTGAGAGACCTATTCCTTGCTTAGGATAATTGAAGGGGGCAAGAGTCTGTTGCTGTCACACACTATAATTAGTCCGCTCTTATTGTCATTACTAAATAAAGTTTTTGTGTGTTTGGTAACTTTTACATACTATACCAAGTGTCAGATTATTTGCCTTTTTTATATGTGCTGTCATATTACTTTGTACACAGCAATAAGGGGACAGAGGTAGATGGTTTTAATATAAGACATGTTTTACATTATATTATAACCTATATATTTATTACTCAAATTTTTTTTAATGGCTGCTACAAATTTAGAAGCTCTGATATCTGGATGTATGCTATAAAGAAGGTGTGATGATGGCCCAGATATGGTTTATTTTTACCGTGTTCATCCAAAGAATTATAATCCTTACTGAACAGTAGGGCATGAGTTAATAACAAAAACTTGCAGCATACCTCATAATTAAACTAAATGAGTGTTCTGATTCACAGATCACACTAAGTATGTGAGCCACTCTTTCCATCTCTTGCTCAGTGATCTGTAGCCGCTCAGACCTTGTATCATATGATGAAGCAGATTGCTGGAGCGAGTTACAGATCTGATAATACAGCTATATGTATCTCCTCTCGGTGTGAGAGGAAAATCTGAGTATGCTACAGAATACTGTTTCGTTGTATAGCGCTGTGAAAGCTTATATCATGTTTATATAGCGTTAGCTGCTTCACCCTTACTAGACAAACATGTAATCATCCGTGCAAATAGGAGGGGAAATTGTACACCTTCTACACTGGATTTAACGTTTAGAAATCAGTCTCCTTCCTAACTAGATTGCTGTATTTTAAATATCAAGCGCTACAGAGTATGCTAACGCTATGTAAATAATTAGGAAATGTATTTGGGTTTTGTTTTTTAGAATCAGTAATAACTTTTGTAAATGGCAGCATTTTTTGTTTTCACTTTTTTAAAATTTGGTCGCTGGATTTTAAATCTTGAACAGACACCAGCTGGCATTTGGCTCTTCCACCTGTAAGGAGCAATATAACATATCTTGGTGTTAATAGATGGTACTCATACAGTTGCTGTATTTCATTAAAATAAGTGTTTTATGTTTTTTGGTTTTTTTCCTTGGTGAGTTCGGTGCTGTGTATATTGGGAGTAAAGGAAATTCTGTAGTAGAGAGATGCCAGGTCCCTCTGTATACAGTATGTGTTTGTATGACCCTAACAATGTTACAGGATCAGTGGCCAACACGCGCAAAAATCGAGAGCATCTTTGGAGAAAATCCTAAAATTAGATTTGTGATATGAATATTTAAACATTGGCTTTATTTAAATCAATATTATATCACTTATGTGTAATATTAATTTTAGTTAACTAGAAGATCTTAATTTCAAAACATATACAGTAGTTGTAAAAACATAATGATTTAAACCAAAAATGGTACAACCCTTTTTTTTTTTTTTTTCATGCGCTGTTGAAAGGTCAACTCTAAAGATTCTACTATTTTAGTGTAGTATTTGATTGATTTAAAGATAACACAAAATGCTGTAATTGTATTCCAAACCTATGACATGTTGGCAATTTGGGGCGCCTCCTGGTATTTTGTGTGGGCTGGTAGATTTCATTGGCAGCTGTTTGCTTCTAAATTTAAGTGGTGCCAATATGTGGTTATGGCATCATCGTGGACAAATCATTGCCGAGGGTGAAGTCCTCCTTTAGTAGCTTATTTCTTGGAATGTGGAATCAACCAGTCAGTGTATTCTAGAAGGCATGTCTGTTCAACCACTTGTTTAAGTTATTCATATGCTTGTTTTTAGCAACTGAATGGTGACATCCATGTCATATTTCTTGCATGCAGAACTATTGTTATGGAAAACCTTTATTAAGCACTGGTCCTAATGTGCCATGCTCAATAAGTATTTCTTTTGCTTTGTATAATTTTTATGCATTATATGGACTAAATGATCGGAAACAAAAGGTTATAATTTTGTGGGATCATTTAGGAAACTGCCTAATACCCTGGTCCGACCTAGTATATTGAACATGGGTCAGTCCCAGATGAGACCCAGGTCAGATTTGTTTACACTGCACCTTTGACCCGGGTTATACCCGGGTAGGTCCAGTTCACACTGAATCCGGATCTGCCCTTCTAAATTTGTGAGATCATAAAAAGTGGGTGGCGACTACTCCACAGCTGCCAATCAACTAATTTTAGACATGACCCTGATTGGACTGTTCACACCGCCCCGTAACTCTGGACGTTACCGTGTCCAACCCTGCTCACTATCCAGGTTGGATTGGCGGGGCACTCAACCCAGGTTATTTTTTAAGAACCCTTTCGCACCGAGCCGCAACACGGTTCGACCTGGCAATACCCCAGGTTATTTCAGCGGTGTGGAAAGGTTACTTGGAATTTTTGCATCCTACATTTTTACAGTAAGGTGCCACGGAAATGTCACGGGTACAGATTCCTAGTGAGTTTATATCCTCCAACCTCACAAATGTAGTTAATAGGTGAACTTTACGCCAATTTAGCTGTTTTATCAGGGATTGGTTTTCACAGTACATAGATCCATTAACTATTTAAATTTAAAGAATGAAGGGTTGAACGTAGTAATTATGTAACTATATGGACAGACTGAATAAAGCTGTACTTGCATCCTGCTATGGGAGAATTGTGTGTGTTAAAGTATATTTAATAAAATTATTATTTAGTATTATTATTATTTGGAGTCCCTGCAAACATCATTCTTTGCGGGTATTTTAGCCATACAACTTAAGGGGCAATTACTTTCACTTCTGAGGGGGAGATTTATTCATGTGCAATCTAACCAGTCAGCATGGTTTTTGAAATTTTTATGTGAGACTTACTAAATGATAAACCGCACCTCAAACAGCATAATTTGAAACTGATAGAATTGAAACGGTCATCCTAATTTTTACACATGGAGACCATATAAATCGTGCAAAGTATTAAGCTGTATTACACTAAATCACATGTCAAGCTGCCAGGGAAAAAAGGCAGCTTTTACTAATGCTTGCTACGCACTAGACCAGTGGTTCTCAAACTCTGTCCTCAGGATCCCACACAGGTCACCCAGCAGGTGCACAGGTGTAATCATTACTCCCTGACACATTTTAAAAGACCCACATGTGGAGCTAATTATTTCACTTGTGAGTCTGTTAGTGTTTTCCAGGTCTCCTGTTTGGGGTCCTGAGGACAGAGTTTGAGAACCTGGGCACCAGACGATTTCTCAAACGATATGTCGGAATGGACCGACATATCGTCTAGTGCGTATGCAGTATGCACGCTCCCACGCGCAGACATAGTGGTCGTTCTGCTGGCCGATGGATCGACTCAGCTCCCGATGCCAGGAAGGTGAATGGTTCAGGTGAGCGATATAGCGGGTTGTCGTTCTTTGGATCGTGCAGTGTGTACCGCCCGCTTAATATAGTGTGCCGTCGTACCATTGGGCGGCGCATTAGCGGGTCTCCTAATGTGTACCCAGCCGAAGATGTAGTTCTGATAGGTAAGACTGTTTAATTTCTGCTACAGAGGACTGTATCTGTATACTAGGACTGCTAGTGTAGAAAATATTCTACACTCAATCATAATCAAAAGGCATTAACTAGCTTACCCGTGCCACAGAGCTAGTTCTTGTCTGTCTGGTAAGTATTTTGGTTAAATTACAGGATGCCAATATTCTTGCTGTGTAGTCATTTTGAAAAATGTGCCCCTATAATCTGTAGCGACTACAGGTGGATTGTGTACACTTTAGTTCAATAGCAAAAGGAGAGAACAGAAATAAAACACATTATTTGGAATAGAGGAGGAGCACTACAAATACTGATTTCATTATCATTTTTTCCCCTCAGTCTGTCCACATTAAGAATTAGCACTGTCCTTTTTTTCTTTTTTTTTTTTTTTTCTTAAAACCCCCTACAAATAGATATTTTCAATAGTGAGTCACTGTTCTGTTTCTCTAAAACAGTCAGTCTTTCCCTAGTCTGTGTTGGCAGCTCGGGTCCCACGTCACTGCTACTAGTCATTCTGTGCATTGGAACCTGTGTGTCACTTGGGCACATACTAGTGATTAACACCTCATGTGGCCCTCAAGCCAGCAGTGACCTTACCCCAGTAATCTGCTTTTATTTACCTTTCCTATTCTGTGCTCTCCTCCCATCACCGACTGTTAGTTTTCAGCAAATTCCCGAACATCTTTATCATAACTCTGCAAATGAAATCTCCATAAAGCCGCACAGTACATTTATATGCCCCTGTTTCAAAGTAACTGACCCTTTTTCCGCAGCTATTTGTCTCCTTGAAGTATTGGTACTTGGTATATCGGTATAGAATGTGTGTTTTTCTTTTGTGGTTGTAAATAGTGAGCAGTGTGTTTTGGTAACCTGTATTATGCCATTCTCCTTGGAGCACAGTCATACTGTATAAAATAAGCACATTTTATATCACATCTGTTAATCCAAAATAAAAAGAAACTGCTGATATAATCTTCTCCATTTTATGCACATGCCATAAGTATGCATTTGTCACCTGATTAGTATAGTACTGGAATTAATCTTTTCAGCTCAGCACTAAAGGCAGGTAAGTAGGGGGGGTTTATGTACTAAACTTTGTAGAGAGATGCAGTGAACGGATATAAAGTACCAACCAATCAGCTCCTAACTGTCATTTTTCACAAACAGCCTGTAAACTGACAGGAACTGATTGGTTGGTACTTTCTCTCTCCACTTTATCTCTATGCAAGGCTTAGTACATAGACCCCCAAGTGATGATATTAAAATTGAACCTCTATACACACCTTCCTATACCTTCTAATATCCTGCCTATACCTTCTAAGGATGACGCTAATTTGCGTACGCAGTCATACAGTAAATAAAGACTTAGACCTGGAATCTGTGGTTCCAAAGCACAAGTATTATTCAAGTAAAAGTACAGTCAGTTACACGCAATTGATCCAGACACAATTTAGGCGCAAAGGAATTATACAGACCCAAGTACAGTATACATACGTAGCGCTTCCTGTACCAGATGTTAGGCATCAGCAAGAAACCCCTCAGTCAGCATTCAGCAAGAAGACTAAAAACCCAGTGTTGGAGCACACATTTATACCCCCCCAGGAATAGGCAAAACAATAGAGATGATTGTTGCTGATGCTATTGGTTCCCAAGGGGGATCCATCTGTTACGGAGCATTTAACAGGCTGGTTCAAATAGACTCACCCAGCCTCTAACAACTGGGGGTCTCTGCCCTCACGCCCCCTGTAACATCCTAACAGTTAATACATTTTTGTTGCTTGAAGTCTCTGCGGTCCATAACTCGAGAATGCATGATGCGATCTCCCCACCGATATCACCGGAATACTGTGGAAAGAGTACGCATCAGTACAAAACCAAACACTGCTTTCTTAGCATGTATAAAACCTTAGTTACCAAATATCTTTATTTCACAGCATTTATATTAACTGAACAAACTTAAATCTTATACCTTAAAACTAATGGAACCTTGTAAGTGAATATATAATGTGTGAGTGTACGGGGTTTGATATGAAGACGCTAGTTAACTGGGGACAGATGCGTGCGCATTTAGCTACTAAACGGTGTTTTCATACAGGATCTTAAGCATAATGTGTGTATGTGAAATGGTGAAAGATGCAATCGCATGATGCTAATAATTGTGCATTCGCTACTGGGCGTCATGTTAGCAGCTCAATTGTACGTAATGTGCAGTGTTTATGCATGAGATTCCATCTATGATGGACTTAACATATTTATATACACACACACACGCACACACACCATTCCTCACTCACAGTTTCAGACTGCAATGCATATGTGTTACCTCCACCTGTGAAGCTAGGGCCATTCTGTCTGGGTGTGAAACTAAAACCTGTTTAGGATTCAGACACATTCAATTGTGTAGATCAATGTCTGGGTTATATTACAATTGCCACAACTATACTTGTCTGCATACAGGGATTCCCAATTTGTATGTAAAACACTCAGTTTCTGGTGCATTGTCTATTCTATTTACTTTTTCGCATGAGGCTGTTCTTCTAGTTGCACTTGGTAGATTATCAAAAACATTGCCATCTGTTATTAGCTCGTGAGTTGTAACTTAAAGTGACGGTGGTCGCAAAATGGCGTCTTGCAGATTCTTGTTTATAAAATGGAGTCTAGCTGCCATTCGCAAGATGGCGTCGCGCACGCTTCAATTTTAAACTGATCTTGTCTCAGCCAATTATCCAGCTTTGACACAAGTAACTCAGCTAGTGGTCACCTATTGATTATTATCATTTTATGTTTAACTTCCAAACTTTATCTATTGCATATATTTTCTTAAGAATTAATATTTGTTTTATGCAAAAAAAAGCATATTAATCTATAGTTTCCAGTATTACTGCTCTTATTTTTAGGTTGTAAATAAAACTTTTTGGAATTAGCTCATGAACAATTAATCTGTGCAAATACGGTTCTTAACCTGACCGTATGAGGGATTCTAATAGCAATAGACATTTAAAATTGAGTACCCAAGACAACAAACAACTAAAGTTTCATGGTGACACTTTGTGAACAGCGCTTGTGCTATGTACAGTATATACACCTCTATGGCTGTTGGATTAGTTGATTTTGGGATTATCGTTTTATGGTGTTACAGCCTACTGATAACTATTGTTAAGAAGGAGAGACTGATCTCTCTCCTACTAACTTCAAGTGATATCTAATGGTGAATACACACGGTACGATCTGTACCACCAACAACTTGGAAGACATCTTTCAGTGAAGTCATCTCTAAACAGGCAAAGTTGATGGTATCGTCCAAGTTGGCCTGCATGCATGGACGATGAAAGATATCTACCGTCCATGCGGGAGCGTGCATCGTTGGTCATTGACAGGTTGGTAAGTACATAAAAGAGAACGATATGAACGATATCGTTCAGTTTTATCGCACCGTGTTTACGCACCTTTAGGCAATGAATCTGTGTTCTCAACCAACCAAGTGGTTGTGTTTAGCAATCTTTTAGATGAATGCTTCTGTGAAATATTCTGGGAAAAATATATATATATATATATATATATATATATATATATATATAATATATATACACTTTCATAATAAGATATAACTAGTGTTGATGTGAAATGTGAAGTACATTTGTCTGTTCATATAACAGAGGTTCCCAAACGTGGTCCTCAAGTCTCCCCAACAGTTTGGGTTTTAGAGAGATCCATGGTTGAGCACAGGTGACTTAATTAGTACCTCAGTCAATTTGATTTAACCACCTGTGCTAAACAAGGGATATCTCTAAAACCTGAACTGTTGGGGAGCCTTGAGGACCACATTTGGGAACCTCTGTCAAAACCCTTTTTCTCTACCCAGTATCCTTTTATTTATTTGCAGAGTGTGATAAAGTGGCCAGGAAATGTGCCATCACTGGGACATTGTGAGGTCCTAGAGTCTGCAGTCGCTTTTGTCACAGAAGAACCTTAATTCCATGGCATCTATTTCATTTATGTTCCATTAAAAACTGAAACCAGTAATGGTTGAGCTACCATTTTTGGCTTATTAGTTGATAATGGTGACATAACTGAAACAGGTGGCTGAGCTTCAGCTATTCATGCAACAATTTAAATAAAATTTAATTTTGGAATATCTTGCATTCTTTGAGTCACAGCCAACTTCCTTACTAAGGATCCTTAGAGCCCCTGGTACAAGGGTTCTTGTGTGTATTCTGTTCCCGATTGTTCACTGCATTAACTATTTGTTGGTTCCATTTTGCTACCTGGGTGGATATAGCTTGACCTGGAAAATACTTAAAATGATTTTCCTTTATCTGATTAAGAAACCCACACATTTTCTCACAGGTGAATGGAGGAGAGACTGGTCACAGCTGATAACCGAAAGCTTTCTCTTCTCTCTTACACCTGTATCTGCACTGCCTTGGCATCTCTCCATGAATATTAATGATCTCTATTCTTATCGTGTAATAGCTTATTTATATAGATCCTGTCTTATTAGAGACTATGGGATCTACTGTATGTACTAAGCCTTGGAGAGATATAGAGTACCAACCAATCCGCTCCTAACTGTCACTTTACAGGCTGCGTTTGAATAATGACAGGAGCTGATTGGTTGGTACTTTCTCTCCATGGCTTAGTACGTAGATCTCCAATTAATTATTCACAGCTGTCTCTGCTCCTTTGAAGCTTACAGTCTAAATTGACCACATACTCTAGAGTATATTTTGTCAGAAACCAGTTAACCTACCAGAAGGTTTTAGGCATCTGAGGAGGAAACCCAAGCAAACACTGGAAACATATACAAATTCTACACAGATACATGGGGTGTGCTTTGTTTTCAGATGTACAAATAGCATTATATTTACAAACAAAATGAATATTCAATTTTTTCAAAGTATTGGCCAGAGGAGTCTATGCAAAGTTGCATGCTCTTAAACCACTTGGCGAACCAGCTGGACGAGTCTGAAGCAGGCATGTCTACATTCTGGATGTCTCCACTGCACTTCCAGTGACTCAAACAAATTCTGTGCATCTTGCGCTTTATTTGTGGGAACACAAAGAAGTTGCAGGGGCGCAGGTCTGGAAGGTATGGCTGATGACTCCAGGAGATAAAGTACCAACCAGTGAGCCAGAAGATCCACCACTTTCCTGGACTTGCGGGCAGGTGCATTGTTGTGATGGAGAAGGGCACCACGAGCACTAGTTCTTGGATGGTGCCAGGAAATGGCTTCCACCACTTGCGACAGGCATTGGTTGGCATACCAGTCTCTAGTGACGGTGCACTGTTGTAGGAGTGGTATCGTAGCTAGTTGACCAATCTTGGCCACAAAAGCAGCCACCATCTGCTTTGCCACACTGCGCTCACGTCGGTACTTCTGTGGTGGCCCACTGGGCCAACTGTTTGGTTTTGGGGCCGAAACTGTAGATCCAGGATGCATCGGCACTGATGATCTCCCAGACAGAGTTTGAGAGACCGCCATCTAACCCGGCCAGCATGTTGCGGCTCCAGGTCAC
Source organism: Taudactylus pleione (assembly GCA_031769625.1). Classification (NCBI taxonomy): domain Eukaryota; kingdom Metazoa; phylum Chordata; class Amphibia; order Anura; family Myobatrachidae; genus Taudactylus; species Taudactylus pleione. Next base: position 13,412,541 of record JAUIMM010000177.1, on the reverse strand, counting down.
CAGAGCCGCCTCCTGCTCTTGAGTCAGCTGATGGGGCACCTAGCATGCAGAAACCTTGCTCAGGCCAAGCTTTTCATGGAGTATCGAGTGGCTACATGGCGATGAGATGGTTATCTCCCTCTCTACCTGGGCCACGGTCACCCTGGTATCCACTTCACCTATGGCCCGCATGGCATTAACGTTGTCCTCAATGATGACGGACGCAGGTTGGTCACAGCACTCCTAGTCTTCCATGGTCCATCCCTGGCACCAAAATTCTGCAAACCATTCAAACACAGTGATTCGGGATGGTGCTTCCTCCCCAAAAGCAGCTCGCAGTTGTTCAAAACTCTCCTGCTGTTGCAGACCACTCCTGTAGCCATGGCTCTCCAGTGGCCTCTGTTGAGCTCCATATAGAGTTTCTTGAAGGAATTGAACAAGCGGACTTCTTCAGTGTGCTGTGCTTCTTATATATGGTTCTTTGCCCTGAAATTTCACAAGAACTTTAGTCAAGAGATATTGCAATCAGGCAGTCAGATTGTGTCCACTCTACCTATGCACTGCACATCCAGAAACTTATTGCTGACCCCTAGTAGTGTCCTGTTTGGTATCAAATCAATGATTCCAAAATTGTGAGGCAGCAATGCTAACTAGAGATGTGCAGGTTTCTGTTTGGAGTTTCCCGCCAAGTTCAGATTTTTTTTTTCTCGACAAAAATCGGGTTTCAGAAAGAGACAAACATCATCTCTCATGGACAAAAGTCATGTTTGTCCATGACTGATAACGTTTTGCCTCTTTCTGAAACCCGATTTTTGTTGGGAAAAGCCGAACCGAGCTTGCACATCTCTAATTCTAACTTTTGCACCACCATGCTACTCAATCAGTGGAGTGGAAGAGAGACTGATTTAAATAACACTTGTGAATATGAACCCTAACTTAGGCCAAATCAGGATACCTGTTTGGTATTGACTGGCTTCCTTTCTCATCACAAACAAAACAAATGAGCAAGCCTCTTTGAATTTACTGGGATACATTAAGAAAGACTGATGGCTAATCGTTTCCTTTCAGAAACTGCGACTATTTATGGCTGCTGTCCTCCACAGGCATGTGTGTGAAAGAAAAGATAACTTCAGCAACCAAATTAGAATACTGGGACCAGATTTAATCTGGCCACATATTTTGCATGTCAGAACATGGGTTTTAAAACAGCTGTTGCCCCAGGGAACAGAAATGTTTTAATAAACAGACCAAATATATATGGTGACGGGTATAGCAAGAGCGATAGAACAGCATGCTGGGAGTTCTCATTTAACATCTTGTTTTAGAACATCTTTGTTTTTACAACCAAGAATTGTCTTCTGGTAAAATGCTCAATGTAAAATAACTTTTTTTTTTGTAAGTTTAAAAAAGGCAATTTTTTGGAAATTCAGTATTAGGATTGACACTATACAGTCACAGAAACAGACAAATCTCAGGTGCACAACTCCAAATAATTGATAATATATAAATGCAATATAATTTTGCAATCAATAGAGATTTTTAGCATAATCTTGGCCAAGGTTATGGGCCTACCCACCATATCCAGGTAACCTCTTTAGGGTAGGTCCCTAACATACTAGGGTTCAAATCCAGAGTGCAGGACACCCCCTAAACTAGCCCAGGTAAGCTGCCCCAGGGCACCGCCATAGTAAGAAAAGTGCAGTGTAAAAGAGATAGTTAAGAGCAGCCACAGCTGCATATAGAGAATGAAAATAAAAAGGTGAAATACATGTATAATAAACAAACAGTGAAGGGTTAAAATGTGTTATAAAAGAAATAAAGCACATTAAATGGAGTATATAGGAAAGGTTCCTGGGTGTGCAGTCCAGGAACCTTTCCTATATACTCCATTTAATGTGCTTTATTGCACACCTGAGGGAAAGGAGACGCCCTCAGTCTGGATTAGCACCCCTTCCTTATTGGTTTAAAAGCATGGAGTCTGGTAATGTTAATGCACACTAGTATTAGGCACAATTCTAGGTAATTCCTACAAGTTATATACTGTAGTGCAACTTTGGTTCATTTTTGGGGCGTGGGTCCCCCTGGATTGCTTTGGTTGATCTGTCTCCGGGCACCGCATTATAACACATTTTTCTTTTATAACACATTTTAACCCTTCACTGTTTGTTTATTATACATGTACGTCACCTTTTTATTTTCATTCTCTATATGCAGCTGTGGCTGCTCTTCACTATCTCTTTTACACTGCACTTTTCTTACTATGGCGGTGCCCTGGGGCAGCTTACCTGGGCTAGTTTAGGGGGTGTCCTGCACTCTGGATTTGAACCCTAGTATGTTAGGGACCTACCCTAAAGAGGTTACCTGGATATGGTGGGTAGGCCCATAACCTTGGCCAAGATTATGCTAAAAACCTCTATTGATTGCAAAATTATATTGCATTTATATATTATCAATTATTTGGAGTTGTGCACCTGAGATTTGTCTGTTTCTGTGCCTGCAATTAGTCTCATCAGGTAGCACCTCCCATTATATATATTCAGGGTGTGCAGTCCAGGAACCTTTCCTATATTGACACTATGCAGTGGCTGGTCTGGTTTGAGCCCCCATAAGTGATACTTCATTTTATTTGGTCACCTGACCACTTTTTTTTTTTTTTTGTTTATGGGGTGCTGCCGACCTTCCTAGACTGTACACTATTTCCAGCATCCCATTGGTAAACCTCGGAGGGCACAAGGGCACACCGCTTTTTACACTTTCTGCGAGCATAACAATTCCAGAGACCCGGCACGCACTGTAACTTGAGAATAGCTTGACCTCATTGCCTGCTTGTGTTCGACACACCAGTTAAGGTGTGCTGTATCTAGAATTGCAGTGGGTAGCGGTACTGCACATATATATATATATAAACATATTATGTGTGTGTGAACTATGTAGAGAAGCGCACAAAATGTGATAAGTGTAACAACTAAAAATTATTAAGACACTCCTCAATTAATGAGTTTCAGTTCTGGCTCCGTATACTGTGAAACACAGTTTTAATTTATAAACCAATAAAGAAAACAGAGCGCCTCCTGGGGTGAATCTACGAAGAATCGTGTTTAGGCTAGATTGCATTTTCACTTTGTGTTTTGTCTGTTTTTTTGATTCGCAAATTCACTAAAGGCATGTGCGAATTTGCAGGAAACTAAATCAAAACTTGCACAAATACAAAATACGCAACCAAATACACCTCGGCCAAACTCACTAGGACTTTCTATAGGAAACAATACAACACGCAAATTGCAGATCACAGGAACACAATGATGATGCCTTTATAAAAGGGGCTAAATCTGCTGTGTTGATTTGTGTGAAGCAAAAATGGCAGAATATACTACTATTGCTATTCACTGCATGTGACTGGGATTTCAGAGGCTCTACCAACAGGCTAGAAGGTCCCAGGAGCAAAAACTGAGCAGGCTCATGAGATAATGCAAGTACCACAAAGGCTGCACAGGCCATGTTTTTTAGGAGGCTTTTGAACCTGAACGCATTGGCCGATGGTGAGGTCATACAGATGTTCCAACTAAATCGTAACAACGTATTCTATCTGTATGACCAAGTTAAATTGGACCTAGACCTTGACACAGCACATTCCCACTCTGTCTCAGGCCTGCATAAGCTTCTGGCTGTGTTGCACTTTCTGGCTACTGGTAATTTTCAGTCTTTGATTGGTAGAGTTATCGGGGTATGCCAGTCAACATTCTCATGGTACCTAACTCAGGTAATGGTGGCATTTCTGCAACTAATGGATACCAGCATCTGCTTCCGTAGCCAGGAGTCACAGTGGCATACAGTCAGGGTTGCTTTTTATAGCATTGCGGGCATGCCTAATGTCCTGGTTGCTATTGACTGCACTCACAACTGCTACCCAGATGGTGTTTTTGCGGTTAGTCAATGTGCTGGCAGCCTTACGTCTAAACAGCAGATGACAGGATATCATGATCTCCTGAACAAGGGCCATGTTCTCCACAGAGAATTTCACATTGCGCCCCGTCTTGGTCTTGGCCCTCTGCCTGGGCATCTCATCACTGCCGCCTGTACTTGCTCAATAGGGCCTCTTGAGCAGCAACCTCCTCCACCTCACTCTCTCCCTGCTTCTCCTCTGCCCTGGACATATTCCTGTCCCCCCTCCCTATACAAACACAAAACACACAGTCCTCTCCTACTACACACACACATGAAACGCTGACAGCACAAAAGAAAAAAAACACAATCAAGACAGTAAAAAAAGACAAACTGATAAATAACAAGACAATAAATAAGCACAAAACAACTTCCACACACCAAGCAACAATTGATTCCACTAGCCAAAAACTCTCCTAAACCACTAAACCCACTCCTCACTGTCCCTCTGCAAACTCCAACCAACAAAACCTTCAAAAGTCGGGCTCATTGTGGCGTTTTAATACTCTTGGGCAGTGTGTACATGACGTGATTGCTTCAACCAATCGGAACATGTTTCTAGGATGATGCATGCATTCTCGTGCGTGTTTTATAAATGCAACCATACTCGCACGTGTTTTTTGTCAAAAACTCACCTGACAAAGCACATTTGCATTCATCATTGAAAAACATGATTTTGCAAAACTCCCTTCTTGGTAAATTTATGTTTTCGGTCTGGGAAAACTCGTGCGTGTTTGGGTGGGATTAAACTCGAACTGGTTCGCAGAAACACGCATGTGTTTTCCCAGACCAAGCTCGCAAATTTACCAAGAAGTGACCAACTGTGATTCTTAGTAAATGTACCCCCAAACATGAGTGATGGGTGATTTAAATTCACCTTAGAAATAGTGCAGGTCAAACAAAAAGATGGTTGGATAAACTCATCTCATTCAAACTGTCTTCAGTCTCATGACCTTTAGTAATGGAGATGAGAAAATACAAGCAACAACAAAAAAAACATAGTATTTACCGTTTAGACCATAAATATTTCATACATACTACTATGATCACATAATAGGGAACTGAATAGTCCCAGATAGAAATCCTGCACTGACACTTATTTGTGGTTAAAAACACAGTATTTAATAAAAGGTAAAAAAAAACCAGAGCAGGTAACACTCGTACAAGATATGAAATTAATAAAGCTTATCTGTCCATTGGGGGAATCAGGGATGTGCAATCTGTTCTAGTCCCAAGGCATTTCGTCCTATGTTTTGGACTTAATCATTTACATATACAATGGCAGAGGGTGTGGCACTCGTGGTTGTAGTTATATTCAATGTATATATACATATGCATATGTCAGTCCTAGAACAGACAGAGGCGGCGCTCCATCACTAAAGAAATTCTCTGTATATTTCATCGATGTTTCAGAGCCCACCTGCTCTTTTATCAAGGTACCGATGGGCTCTGAAACGTCGGTGAATTATACACAGCATTCCTTTATAGTCCCGGAGTGCCGTCTCTGTCTGTTCTAGGACTGACATATGCATCTGTATCTCTGCTTTTGGGAAGGCACAGATGTTTTTATCTGGACTTGTGAGTGCCGGTTCATGGTTGTTATATCCATATAATATATATATATAGAGTGTGTGTGTGTGTGTGTGTGTGTGTGTGTGTGTGTGTGTGTGTATATGTATGTGTAGATATATATTCCTCTGCAAATTTGCCAACAAGCTTCCATCTGGTACCTGATATTAGAAATGGCACTTCACGGTTTTGTATCACTGAGTGACATAGCTATATGCACTTTGTGTTAAAGAAGCATTTTAATGCTAAATTGCAATATATGTTTAGTTTGGTTCTGCTTGCACAGTTAAAAGCGTGTTCTCACATCTGGAAGGTGCTAAATTAAAAAGTAATACCTAAGTAATAGAAATAACTGGTTCTTCAATTTTACACTTCACTGCCTTGCTTGTGAAAAGTCAAGAGAGAAAAATGACACATTGGATTGTTCTTTGTAGGAGAATGTCAAGTCAATATGTGCTGTAAAGAGATTGCTGAGAGTCATTTGCTGATGCCCACAGAGGAAGACGCAGGGATACCAAATATTAAAATTCACAGTCAGCATGACTTTAGCTAGCCAGCCTTTGCCTACACACTGTGGGTTGAAGACTCCATCTCATGCCTCAGTAATGTAACTTGTTCTTAATTTAATTTTGGGTAGCTCACAAAATGGCTTCCTCAGTTGTGTTACTGTGTGTGGGCGGTAGGACCACTCTCACAGGATTTGAAGAACTAAACCAAAATAAGTAATAGTTGTTATCACGTAAATGTTCTCTATAGACATTGCTGACCCACATGACGATACTAGAAAAGTTGGCATAACCTCCAGAAGACATCTGTCAGCAGGGTTTATATGCCACGTCATGCCCTCTGTTCTACTGCAACAAAATTACATCCAGACCAATACCTAGTTTTACATGAACCTTGTGGAATACAAATATTCTTCTTGTACTTCTTTTATTATAATAAGATGGGTCATGAGGTACATTTTTTCTTTAATCATATTGATATTTTGTGTAATAGGCTCATTTCTTTGTGGAAATGCCTAGTATATGTGTTCATATATCCTATATGCCATTTTAAATCAAGTTTCTTTACTATTCTTCCCATGCAGGTTTGTGCCATCATCGGGGGAACTTTCACTGTAGCTGGGATTCTGGACTCTTTCATTTTTACTGCCTCTGAAGCCTGGAAGAAGATCCAACTGGGAAAAATGCAATAGGACCTACCTGTGTTTCATGGAACCACTCATAGCTTGTGGAAGACTTTGAAGGAGCACCGATTCATTGGGAAATTTATTATTGTTAGGTGAAATAATAGATATGGGTTTACAGTATTCTAATTGAGGCAAGTGTTCACACAGGGCCATTAAAGAGATCACTAGCAATACTATGGAGAGTTCACTACAATTTCTGCAGATTTTTTTTGTATTTTTGCACATAATACAACACATGGAGACTTTGTTATTTTAAGGTTTTATTTTAACCTGTAATTATACACAATGGAGGCAGCCATTTTGCAGGATGAACCAATATTTAGTCTATCAAATTGCTAGGAACTAGTCACGTGACTGAGGCATAAGGCCTCTCATGACTAGTGGCTCAGACGACAATATAGCTGTTCCCACTGTGTGTAGATGACAGCACACTGTAAACGTGTATGTATGGCTTCATATCATACAGTGTGATTTTCAAGGTTGTATTTTGTATGGTGCTTTGTAGCCTGGATCCCAAAGCACTTTATAACAGTGCCAGCATATTCGCTGACTGTCCCGGTAAGTCTGGATGACTTCCAAAACAGTGATTGATCTCTAAGACTACCAAGAGAGTCTGGCAATCTCCCTAAAGCCGGGCCAGACAAAGTACCGGTGTGCGTGATGAAAAGTGATAATGCGAATTGCATCATTGTACTGTACTGCAGTGACGGGGGCATTGTGATGCAATTCAAATCGTTTGTCCCTCTTCCAACTTCACGGACCGTGAATATACATAAAATAAGATAGACTTAAATAAACTCCTTGCAGTTGTGAATCTAGATATTGACCTAAAACATTGGGGTTTATGTATCAAGCAGTGAAAAGTGTGGAGAAGTTGCCCATAGCAACCAATCAGCTCCTACCTATTATTTTATAAACTGTACTTGATAGATGCTACTTCACAGCTGATTGGTTGCTATGGGCAACTTCTCAACTGGCTCACTTCTCCACTCTTCACTGCTTGATACATAAACCCCTTTGTGTCTAGTCCCAAGCACCTGTAAATGTCTCTTTGGAAACACAAAGGTGAAGCATATCTTTATGTGCGTTACTAGTAAAGAGTATTTGTGACGTTTTCGATTCTGTACGAGTCGCGGTGCTTGTCCTTTTCACACTGACCTCTGGCTTTAAAACTTATTTAATCATTCAGATATTGGGCCTCATTTATCAACTAGTTTTATTATTCACCACAAATCATAGAACTTGTTGCATATGATAATGGTGCTCCAGCCAATCAGCTCCCAACTGTCATCTGTTTGAAAAATCACAGTTGGGAGCTTATTGGCTGAAGCACCATTTATCATATGCAACGAGTTTTATCACTCGTTGCATATGATAAAGGCCTATAGGCCCCCATTTATTAACGCGTTTTATCACCAAAATGAGTGATAAATTTCACTGTGCATGATAAATGGTGCTCCAGCCAATCAGCTCCCAACTGTCATTTTTCTAACATTTGACAGCTGGGAGCTGATTGGCTGGAGCACCATTTATCATACACAGTGACATTTAGAACTTGTTTTGGTGATCAAACTCGTTAATAAATGAGGCCCATAGTGTTTTATTCTTTACTTGTCCACCAGTCCATAGAACATCATGTGCAGAGAGCATGTTTGTAGCTAAGTCTGTCTTGTTTTTTGTTTATATTTAGTTGGTTTATTTTTATATTTCTTCGTAAATTAACTTTGCTTTCTGTCAATTGTAAGTGGAGTCTGATTAATCCAGTGATAAATGCAGTATCGTATTACTCGTTGGGCACTTGTCCTGTCATTAACAGATTACATGTTGCTTTTTTGTTTTACAAATAAATTAGGGATCAGTGATCCATAAGTGCCAGTGTTAGGCGTGGTTTGCGTAAGGCCTAATTTGCCTACATCAAGTTATTTTTTAGTGATTTGCCTATTGCCAAAAAGATAAGATTACAAGCTAAATACTGTACTATCCTGCAAATGTAATGGAAATATAGAGTCTGTTTTTTTGTACATTGAACAGTTGGGACCAAATATTTTAGACACTAAAGTAAAGTCCCCTTTTCTATGTCTGCTAATGAAAACATATATATTATGGGTTAAGGGAACACAATATTTGGTCTGCACAGCATTGGTCACCAGCCACCTGTTTTGCTGTGTGTTTCAGGATATTAGTGGTTTAATGGGTTATGGCTGTGTTGGCTCGCATTAACTAGGGCTGTCCCCCATAAATATATTTATTCTGGGCTGTTCATAGAAGGCATCCCAAGTGCATCCTATTGGTAACCGATATGAGGATTAGAGCAGGATCATTTTCATAGTAGCTATATCCTATATTAGGGGCCAACTTGCTGCAAGTCAGATGTTCCATCTATAGCTCATAGTATTTAATTACATATCTAAAAGAGGCAGGCGACACCAGGGTTCATATTTACTAAACAGAGCCATGTTGCAGACACCTGCCAGCACCACCGGATGATTTGACCCTGGTTTGTCATGTTACATTCCACACTGGGAATCAAGTAGAATATATCAAGAGCAAACATAGTAGTCTGCAAGTCAACAACGGTATCATGACAGCCAAGAAAAGCACTATGCATAAAAACAAGATGCCAAATGCCTTGTAATATGACGCAGTATGCTCACATTATTGAAACAGTATCTCACTAGCTGATATCAGTAAACTACATTACATGTGCATCATGATTTACATTTTTTAATCCTAGTCAACCATTTGGAAGCAACAATTTTCACATCAATAATTGAGACTGCGTTTAATAATAACTACACTTTTTTAAATACTAAATTCAGTAAAAACTACTGTCTACTGGCATAATATAAAAGATCTGACGGTTTGGTGCTTGTGTTGACCATGGCACCATTAGCCCAGCTGGACAAAGGCTGCATGCACAGTCAGATGTAGTCCTTGTACAACTGTAGTTACTCCTTTCTGACTTCAGAGTGATCAGGTGATTGGGCTTTGTGGTCTTTTTGACCATATATACATGCTGCAATTCGCAGTCATTGTGGCAGTTTAAATTGCATTTTATGGGCACCTTTAAATAAAATCTAAATCATTTACAGTTTTATTTCAATTAAACCAAATTGTTGCCAGAATTAAGTTACAAAAAGGCAATATTTTTAGAATGTTGACAGGTTCTCCTACCTTTTGTTTATAGACTTAATATTTTTTGTCCTTTTACCAATATTCATATTTTATTACGTGTATTATCAATGAAGTGAAATTCCCCAATTCCTGCATACAATATGATGATGAAGTCAAAAGTTAGGTTTTTTATCTCTTGTTAATGTGTTATACATATACTTTACCAGTCAATAGCCACAAATGCAGCAGTAAGTCAGACACTAAAGGGAGACTAGCGTACATGCATGGAAAAATACATATTAGTTAGGATCGGCACACATCAGAGCGATGCCAAAACGACGCGATTGTCGTTCAAATTTCTCTTCATTCCAAAACAAACGATATTGAGCATACATACTGTGCAGTCCTTGAAGCGGCGGACCGATTTAACGTGACGTTTGAACGTATACGATTTATTGTTGCTCTTGTACACACTAGAACAACCGTCTTTAGGTCACTGGCTAATTTAGAAGCCAAATCAGAACTACATATCGCCTGGCCGTCCAGTTGACCGGTCTCCTGTAAGAGCTGTCCTTTCCAATTGGATCCCTCCCAGGGGGGAAGCTGCAAATAAAAGCCCTTAGGTTTCTATAGGGTAACGCCATCTGAAGATGGCGTTACCCACCACATCTAAGCCCTGGAATGCGTCGCATTCTGGGGCATGGTGCATATGAGAAATGCAGTCAAACCCCTGCCAGTTTTGGGGGGTTTACCGAATTTCTTGGTTTAGGGCCTCCCGCCCAATAAGTCGTTCCAACTTGCCTAATAACGACGTATCGTGCCGATATCGCTCTAGTGTGTACCTGGCCTTAGGCTAAAATGATTTATATTTTATTGCTGCAAGTAAAAATTAATGATTAGGTGGTACAAAATCTGTTCTCTGTCAATGACATTTACTGCACTAAAATATTAGTAGCATATTTTTATATAATGTTTATTTTGTGAAACCTTTTCATTCTGTTTATCAATGAAGTATAACCATAGACTGAAGATCAGTATGTTACAGATTACTTGTCAATGCAATTGTTACATACATTAGAACAGACCTCCTGTGAGAGATCTGTCTCTCCTGTTACGTGGTTACTCTGTTACAGACTCTACAAGTCCGTACTGTATCTAATACATTTGTCCCACGGACTTTCCTGTTACACTATGTGCTTAAGAATTTAATGTCCCTCTGCTCTTCCTGTCATTTCTCATTGGAATAGATGTATGGAAGTTAACGGTTGAAAGAGACATAATCTTACACTGAAATGGTATTTGTGCTGGATAAATAACCAAATGGTTTGCCTTGCTAGTCTTGGGTGATAATGATTTGATTGCTGCTCTAGGTACTGTATAGTAACGGTGTGCTTGGAGATGGTAATGTCTTGATTTAATGATAGGATGAATACATATATAGGAGGTGTGTGGTTGTACTGTATGTTAACTACATGATTAAGTCTTTTGTTTCTTACCTACCTCTGCAAAACTTCTAAAACTTACCTATTCGAAATCATTGATGCATAGAGTCCCAAAATTCGTTTTATTTCTTTTTCTGCTAGTGTAATGCTGAAGTGTGCATCATTTTCAGGACCAATAACCTCTAAAAAGGAATGGCATTTAAACACCCTTGCACATGTTGTAGTATAGATTGCATTGTTAAAGGATTTTATCTTTGTTTAAAATTTTTATATAAATAAGCTTACAGTTCAGGGCCATGCTAAGCTGGCCATACACCAGACCAACTTTCTTCCAACCATCCAACAACTTGGTTGGTTGGAATGTAAATCCGGTAATGCATGGGAGCAAATGACAATCAGCAATTTGCTCCCAAACACCAGAAAACACGAAAAAGGTCGTTCAGGCAAGTTGGTTAAATCTTTGATTTAAAAAATGTGTGTGAACAGCAGCTTTTGTCCGTTTCCCGGTGTTTGTCATTTGCTCCCATGCATTACCAGATTTTCATTCCAACCAACTAGTTGGATAGTTGGAGGAATATTGATCTGGTTAATGGCCACTTAGGCCTGCAAGAGAGGCTTGAATGACATACCTGCCCCTGGCTGTCACGTCCTCACTGCAATAGTGTTCATGGGATTCACTGCCAGATCCAATAGAAGAGTAACATCCTAAAGCTCATGGAGAAATTCTAAAGGATACTAAGGAGTATGGCTCTTTAGCAGTGCCATCCAAACCGGTGTACCCGGGAGCTACACTATGCTGTTGATTCCTGCTGTTCCAAAGAATGGGTCCCTACCTTTATGTAACATCAGCACGGTGGCACTAACTACAGGGCATGTCCACAATGGCACACACCATTGACTAGAGATAAATTGCAACTAATGTTTTAACCTATGTATACAGAACTGCTCATCAGTACAGCCTTTTTAGGTTGACAAGTAGCATTACTGTACTGTATGCATAATTGGTCTTATTACATTTACTGATTAAATGAATTTTGCTGTTCTATCTGGACCTGTGACCAGCAGTAAGCTTATTCATATAAAATAGACTCAGTGTAAGGAAGCAAAGAAGAATCTGTGTAACAATCCGCATAAAAGTATGCAATATTTATGTGCTCTTAGCGGTCCTTGTACAGTCTGATCTATTTTTGTTTCTTGTTTTAATGACAAATGAAGGGAATTATGAAAAGGGTATGTTACTGTCATATTGTGGAGATTTGTGCAATTCGTTCTGGATTTTTTTTTCTCTGAGTTATTGGTTTCAGTTTTTGTAAACTTTGAAATAAAAATCCTTTTCAAAAACTATTTTCTATTTCACTCATGTGGTCCCTCTGCGTCAGCAGTTTTTTGCTATAGAACTGTATCCCATCTGATGAAATATTTCTGACAATGTGAGGACATACAATAATCAGGCCATTTTCGTTACTGCCGTTAGTCATTGCACCTCCCCAAAACATCTGTGCATGGTTTAGAGGTCGTAGTCACATTGCAGCACGACTGAGTCAGTGTTTGATTCTTTTTAAAGAAATGATAAATGCTTGCCTGTATGTGATGTAACACTGGCTATTCAATGGTAGTATCTGATGATTTTTAACCCGTGGTATTCATATGTTAAATTGTAAAATGAATATTTTTATTTAAAGTATATTTTAAACATAGGTTTGTTAATGCCATGCCTCAATCAAAGGAGATTTCTGCGGACCTCAGGAAAAGAGTTGTCCGGTTCAGGTCACAGTATCAGAAATTCAGAACAGGCAAGTATCTAGGGCCATGTATCTCTTGGCTGCTGTAAGAAGGGTGCGGTGCAGTGCCTGCTGCTGTACAGGTGTACTTCTGTTTCTTACCTTGCGTCGCACCCTTTCACCTTCAGGCGGTATGTTGAACAGAAGGTCCTGGAATTCCCAAACAGAACACGGACACGATGACATAGGAGGAAGGAGATGATGTGAGAACCGTCCTTCCTCTACCGAACCGGGGGACAGATTTGGGTTTTAAGGGAAGCTCATCACTGGCACTTTTGGCCTTAGATCCTGAGTTTTCACCTATAGGTACTCGCGCACCAGGTGAACCGGGATGCAAGGACCACTGTCCGCCCAGAAGGAAGGAAGAAAGACAGAAAGGAACAAACAGACTGACAGTGAGAGACGGTCACACAGATATTTCTCACCGTGTAGACTCTTGCTCTTCGTCCGGTCACTCGCCTACAGGTCCCTGTAAGGAAATACACACCACAGCCGTGCAGGGCCTAAACCTGTGTCACACTACTACACATACTACGACAACATTGCCATCAACCTACAGTGTGTGTAGTGCGGCATGTATAACAATAAACTAAACTTTTGCCCTGCATGGGACAACAGTCACAGACGGTAATCATGCAGGAGTAAAGCACGGTATTGTCCCTTTAAATGTTTGTTTCCTGCCTAACTAGAGCTGGCCAGCTCCTCTTCTTGGTGACTGGGACATTACCTTAAAGGAAGGTGGGAGCCTGACAGCTCTCCACGGGGTATTTGGAGGGTGAGAGTCACACACCTCTATGCACTGACACAGGGGCTACCTACTTACTATACCCGTGGTCTGGGCCAATCGCCCAGAACCACTCTCAATGGGCACAGGGCCATGGGCCTAGCGCCCAGGGTCTTACCAGCGGCTCAGGCTTTTAGGCCTGCCTAATGTAGGGCATAGGAGGAACTTGGGCCTACTGCCCAGAGTCCCCTTTATGTTGCCTCATGCCTACGCGCCTGCCTAATGTTGGGGCTCCCGTAGTGGCCTGGGCCTAATGCCTAGGGTCACTTTATACAGGGGTCAGGCCTATGGACCTGCTTAACTGTGGGGCTACTGAATTGGGCCTAGTGCCTTCCTGAATGGGTACAGGCCTAAGCTTGGCTTATGGCCATGGGCCTAGTGCCCACCTACTTCCTCTACTAGTGACCTGGGCCTAATACCCAGGTCACACACATCTATTGAAATACCTTTATTTGGGCCTAATGCCCCCTATATGGCCCGGGACTTCTACCCTCCTAAATGCTCACATGCCTAATGCCTGACAACTCTGGTGGTCTAGGGAGGGGTTAATACCGGTGGCCCAAGGACGCCTACCGGTATGTTGGGAGAGGCCGCAGTGGGGAGCTCCATTAGCTCTTTTACTTCCCACCATTGCAGCACATCTCCAGTCCTCAACTTCCTCCTTCTGCTGCTGGCCAGCGGTGCCGCCTCCTATTCTCCGCATCCAGCTGGCCCCTTCTGTCTTCACTTTTGTTCAGGGCGTTCTGGCCTTTTCCACCGCCGCCGGACTTGTTGCTGCGACGATCTTCTGCTCTTCAGGAGGTCTTCTCCCCTCCACCGTCGGACTGAAGTATCCCGCTCAGTGGCATCTAATAGACGCCGGGAGTGGGCGGGGCTAGGACGTGGCGAGCCGCAATTGGCTTGTTGTGTCTGCCTCCTATTGGCTGCTGGCCCGCGAGCCGTCTTTGGCTCGCGGCCAGAGCCAAACACTTGCCGTCGCTTCTTGGCTTCCGGGTAGGGAACTCCACTTAGCTTGCGCCCGAAGCCAAGCTTCTCCTGCTGCCGCTTTACCACCGCTGGTGGAAGGGACCACCAGTTACCCGCCGTGTCTGCTGAGCCGGCGCTGGGAACAAACATTCTGTCCCAGCGCTGGCCACGGATGTGTCCAGCAGGGGGACACATCCCCAGGCCCGCTGAGAGCCGCAGCGGGCCCGGGTAATAGGGGGCGTGGCCTAATCGCTGGAGGCGTGGCTACGCCCCCTCCCGAAAAAAATTTTTTTGCAGCGCGCAAGGGAGGGGGGTGCTCTAGGCCCCCCTCAGCCCTGCTCAAAGACGGGGGGGACGCAATCAGGGTGATCACTCCCCCCCACAGGCTTAGGAGACTGCTGTGGCTGCTGCTCAGCAGCCACGAGCAGTCTCCACTGCAGTTCAGCACATGCTGGGCTGCTGTGAGGGAGGGGCAGCGGCGCTGGACCCGGGCCCCCGCCGGGCCCCGGTAATCTGTACCTGCTCCCATCCCCTCTACCTGCCCCTGCAGCTGTGCCGATGCTGGGATCAGACACTTGATCCCAGCACGGCTTTCCACACTGCCTCAACAACATAGTTTTTATTTATAAATGGCATCAATAAAATGTTTTTGCAATGATTAAACATAATTGAAGAAAAAAACTATTTGCTGCTGTGATCTCACTCTCTGTCTCTCTCTGTCTCTGTGTGTCTCTCTCTCGACACGACACTCCCTATGATTATAAAATGGGCGTCTGCTCAATCCTGAGTATGAAAAGCGGTGGTGAATCGCTTAATGAAAGGATATGGTACCATAGGATATTATGAGCGACCACTCGTGTCACAAATGAATAGACTGAGTGAATATCTTAAAGTATAATAACACCAATTTATTATAAAAAAAAAAAAAGGCTTGCACAGAGCACCGATAAAATACTGTTCAAAAATAGTACAAAGGTGAATAAAAGATAAATAAAAAAATCAACATATGAGCAAATGACATAAAAGAGACATAATGGTCACAAAACAGATGCTTCTCTTTCATATGAGGTGGATTCTGATGTTGCAGATTACCTGCTTTTCAAAATAGCTGGTTTGTCTCATCAGAGATGCTCATTTGCACGTAGGTTTTGGCAAGTAGAAATGCTCTCCTACTTACAGTGCCTAACCAAGAATCCCAATCCACAGACTGCACATCGCCTCAGGAAGGAATGGCGCTGATCAGTAATCATACGGAGATATCATGTATTTATGTAAGTGTTGCTTGGACTGGATAGATCGATAGATGTGTGGGTTTTTTGCCATCTCAAGTGTGAAATAGCAGGAACTAGAAGTCATTGTTTTCACTCCAATCCTTCAGTAATGTTTACAACAATAACAACAGTAATTAGCTGCTATATTCCATCTTAGATTAGGTGAGAGTTGTGCATTTCCACATGGCGCTTTTGGCATTACCGTTGTACTTGGCTATTAGTTGACCGACTTTACCCTTCTGTTGCTCTGCACATTGGCTTCTCTTTATCAGCAGTCTTTCTGACCAGAGGACCGATGTTACTTGGATGTTATGTAACTTGTGTCCACTATCCATACAACCCTGATACTGCTGTTCCCAATATACTTATGCCATCATTTCTGCTTATTCTCCATCTGTATTGCACATAGGGGTTGATACTGAGATGGATCTTTGTGCATGGATGCAAATGATGAGTCTCTGCATGCAGCGCATGGTCAGATGCGAGTTTACACATTTCTGTGTATGTCCGTCCTATTTGGAGTCGGGCGGATCTGTCTTTCTGAGCAGCTTCATGGAAGCAACAATTCCAGCACTCACAACCACTCTGGCTTGGAGAACCATGGGCGGGTATCTAAAGCTCTGTGCGCTTCTGAGTCATGCATACGGGGAAATTAAGGGGTTGGGTATAGGATGCCGGCACTCGGGATCCCGGCGGTTAGAATCCTGACACCAGCATCTCGGCAGAATTAGGATACTGACACCTATCGATAAGTATCATACCCCCAAACCTAACACTCCTTGCACGGAGCCTAAACCTAACCCCCCCCCCAGTGCCTAACCCTCCCCCTAGTGCCTAACTCTGCTACTTACCGTTTAGATGCTGGTGCCGGGATTCTGAACGCCAGCATCCCTACAGCTGGGATATAAACTACATCCTAAGGAAGCATTTCTGCTAGCATGGGGATGGTGCATGTTCTAATAATGACTGTCACAGCGACTGATGTAAAATCATGGGGTAGCACCGCTATCTGCTTACAGACACACAAACTCTAGCATTAGCACTACGGATTCTCTTATTAGGGTAAGGAAGTCAATCAAGCTTCCATGGCTGCCAGCTACTACAGCCACTTTGTGTTACCACTCAGATGCAGACCCCAATTTGTTGACATCTACCTGCATTATATTAGCTCGCACAACTCCAATTTTGTTAGCATTTGGCGAATACATGGATATAGTAATGTGATCATGTGAGAGCATGCAGTTCATACATTTTACTTCTGCTCCAATTTTATATCCAGGATTCCTTTCTATCCAGTGTGCTGGACTGGAATGAATAGATGTATATTTTTGGTATGCTACTGACCACCTGGATAGAAGCGTGTTACAGTCCAATGCAATGCTGCACTGCCAACTTTGCTCTTTTTGCTGCTTAACTCCTGTATTACACATCTGATAAATGTACAAATGGCTGTTAACCCAATCCCCTTCACTCCTGGCTCAGCAAGAAAAAATGTGCAAGACTAAACAATGTAAATGGCTTTCTCACTTTCTGGCATGTACTAGTGAAGTAAAGCAGCTGGAGGAGCTACAGTAGAGTATGGATGATGGATTTGTATCTGCGATGAGCACCAAAAGTGCGTGTCCCTACGTCCACGCGAAAATCAAACTGCACCTAAACTTCTTTTCTCCTAAAATATTTCTTGGCTGTCATCCATTTATGTCTTAAACTAAACTCGAGATGGAGTGAACGCTCAACGTGTCTTTGCTACATATCACTTTTACGTGTTTGATGTTTTTATTTATATTACACTGGCAGAATTGTACATAGACCAGCATATTATTTATAGTCTAGGGATAGGACCCCCTCTCAGGTGGAAGACTCCTTTTGTGGGGAGGAAAAGACTGTGTGCTATATGGTGTAAAACGGGACGACCCTTGAATGTGCGCTCTCCATCTATTTTTATTTTTATCATTTGAATTTATTTTATTTTTTTTAAATAAATTCCTAATTCATATTCCATAGAAAATACCTCTGCCGACACTGCCTCTCGGCCTCAAAGCCATGCACTTTCCTACACGAACATAGGTGTGATATGTCACAAAGGAGCCCTGTCACCATGACTCTGTACTTGTGGTAAATTGCCTTTACTGTGATGGAGTTGCTTGGATTTTGTATCCTCATCTGTGAATAATTTCCAATCTCTCAGATTCTCCAGTGCTTCTTTGTGACCATAATTTAATTTCCTCCATCCTCACAACAGAAACACATGAATGGAAATGTGCAAAATTTAGACTGGTCATAGTTCGTCCCCTATACATCTAACCCTATCACACCCTGACATGACTACCTCATTAGTTCATCTCCTACCTACCCGTCACACCCTGATGTGACCACCTTATCAGTTCATACCCTGTACATCTGCTCCTGTCGCACCTGATATGACTAGTCTCATTAGTTCATCACCTTTACATGACCACCTCATCAGTTCATCACATGTACATCTACCCATGTCACACCCTGATTAGGGATGAGCGGGTTCGGATTTCTGAAATCCGAGCCCCCCCCCCGATCCCAGTCGGGAACAGAGTCCGGCTCGGGTTTTCCCACCTGACTCGGAACTGAAATCGAGGCAAAACATCATCATCGCGCCTTCCGGGTCTCGCAGGTTATGGATTCTTTAAAAGGTCCCCGCGTCGGCGCCATTTTTCACTTCGGCTGTGGTTAGTGAAAAGGGAGGGTGGGAGCTAGGGCTGGCTGGGCTGTGTTGTGCAGTCAGTTGTCCATAGGGGCTGTGTCCACTCCAAAGTCTATAGGGGCTGGCTGAACTGTGTTGTGCAGTGTCCTATAAAGGCTGTAGTCCTAAAGGGGTTTGGTACTGTTGTCCAGGGGGTGATCTGTCCATCAGGGGTGCTCCCCCAAAGTGCACTCCAAAAATAAATAAATAAAAAAATGTTTGTGAATTGTGTGCGCAGTAGCCGCACGTGCATCAACAAAGTAGCACCAAGCGTTCGCATGTGTCATAATCAAGGGATGGCTGGCTTGTCCGTTAAAGGGTGCTGTAACCCCAAAAAAAATAAAAAAATTTTTTACTGTGTTTGTGAATTGTGTGCGCAGTACCCGCGGGTGAATCAACAAAGTACTGTAGCGCCAAGTGTGCGCCTGTGTCATAAGTAAAGGGCCAGCTGGCTCGTAAAGTACACTCCAAACAAAATAAAAAAATATTTTCTATGTTTGTGAATTGTGTGCGCTGTAGCCGCACGTGCATCAACAAAGCAGTGCCAAGCGTGCACCTGTGTCATAAATCAAGGGCCGGCTGGCTCATCTCTTAAAGGGTAGTGTAACCCCCAAAGTGTACTACAACAAAAATAAAAAAATTGTTCTTTTCTGTGTTGTGAATTGTGTGCGCTGTAGCCGCATGTCCATCAACAAAGGAGCAGCGCCAAGTGTGCGCCTGTATCATAAGGATGGTGTAACCCCCAAAGTGCGCTCCACAAAAAATAAACAATTCTTTTTTTCCTGTGTTTGTGTGTGAAATGTATGCGCAGTAGCAGCATGTCCATCAACAAAGGAGCAGCACCAAGTGTGCGCCTGTGTCCCATAAGTAAAGGGCCGGCTGGCTCATCTCTTAAAGGGTGGTGTAACCCACGAAGTGCACTCCAAAAAAAATTTAAAATTCTTCTTTTCTGTGTTGTGAATTGTGTGCGCTGTAGCCGCACGTGCATCAACAAAGGAGCAGCGCCAAGCGTGCTCCTGTGTCATAAGTAAAGGGCCGGCTGGCTCATCTCTGGGGGTTACACCACCCTTTAAAAGTGCATTCCAAAAAAATTTAAAAATTCTTCTTTTCTGTGTTTGTGTGCGCCTTAGCCGCACGTATAGATCAATATAACATAAATGGAGGACCAAACTTTGTCCGATAAAAATAAAATAGGGAAAGATCAAGAACCACTTCCTCCTTGTGCTGAAGCTGCTGCCACTAGTCATGACATAGACGATAACATGCCATCAACGTCGTCTGCCAAGGTCGATGCCCAATGTCATAGTAGAGGGCATATAAAATCCCAAATGACAAAGTTCAGGAAAATGACCTTAAAAAAAACATTTACATCATCTGAGGAGAAACGTAAACTTGCCAATATGCCACTTACGACACTGAGTGGCAAGGAACGGCTAAGGTCTTTCCCTATGTTCATGACTAGTGGTTTTGCTTCACATGACGATGGAAGCCCTCCTCCCGCTACAAAAATGAAACGAGTTAAGCTGGCAAAAGCACAGCAAAGAACTGTGCGTTCTAAGAAGATAGCACAACTCCCCAAGGAGAGTCCAAGTGTGGTGGCGGTTGCGATGCCTGACCTTCCCAGCACTGGACGGGAAGAGGTGGCTCTTTCCACCATTTGCACGCCCCCTGCAAGTGCTGAAAGGAGCACCCACAGTCCACTTGCTGATATGCAAATTGAAGATGTCACTGTTGAAGTACAACAGGATGAGGATACTGGTGTAGCTGGCGCTGAGGAGGAAGTTGGCGAGGAGGATTCTGATGGTGATGTGGTTTGTTTAAATCAGGCTCCGGGGGAGACAGTTGTTGTCCGTGGGATGAAAAAGCCCATCACGGTCATGCCTGGGCAGAAGACCAAACATTCCACCTCTTTGGTCTGGCAATATTTCTATCCAAATCCAGACAACAACTGTCTTGCCATATGTACCATATGTAAATGGGAAATAAGTAGGGGTAGGGACGTTAACCACCTAGGAACATCCTCCCTTATACGTCACCTGCAGTGTCAAGTTCAGAAACTTTGGCTAAACCGTAAGCAGTCCAGGGACACCTAAATCCCTTTGTCCTGTTGTATCCAAGCACCTGCAAACCACACCGTCAGCTCCCTCCTAGTCAATTTCCTCCTTAGTCAGGATCGGAAGTAGTCCTGCAGGCCATGTCACTGGCATGACTGACTCTCCTATCCGGGATTCCTCCAGAGGATCCTGCATTGCTACGCCTACTGCTGCCACTGCTGCTGCTGTTGCTGCTGGGAGTCGTTCATCATCCCAGAGAGGAAGTAGGAACACCACTAATTTTACTAAACAATTGACCCTCCAACAGTCCTTAGCGGAGGATGAAGTACGACAGCAGTCATCCCGAAGCAAAACGTATAACTGAGGCCTTGACTGCTATGTTGGTGTTAGACGTGCGTCCGGTATCCGCCGTTAGTGCAGTGGGATTTATACAATTGATGGAGGTAGCGTGTCCCCGATTCCAAATCCCATCTAGATTCCACTTCACTAGGCAGGCGATACTGAGACTGTACAGAAACGTCAGAAAAAGTGTCCAAAAAAATGCGGTTGAACCCAATGTCCACTTAACCACGGATATGTGGACAAGTGGAACAGGGCAGACTAAGGACTATATGACTGTGACAGCCTACTGGGTAGATGTATCACCTTACGCAGCAACAACAACAGCGTCACCAGTAGCAGCATCTCAGAAACGCCAGCTCGTTCCAAAGCAGGCTACACTGTGTATCACCGGTTTCAGTAAGAGGCACACCACTGACAACCTCTTAGAGAACTGAGGGAAATCATCGCCCAGTGGCTTACCCCACTTAGACTCTCCTAGGGATTTGTGATATCTGACAACGCCCCCAATATTGTGCGGGCATTACATCTGGGCAAATTCCAGCACGTCCCATGTTTTGCTCACACAATAAATCTGGTGGTGCAGAATTTTCTGAAAAACGACAGGGGCGTGCAGGAGACGCTTTGGGTGGCCCAAAAAATTTCTGCCCACTTTCGCTATTCAGCGACTGTGTGCCGAAGACTTGAGCGCCAGCAAACACTCTTGAACCCGCCATCAGCTGAAGCAAGAGTTTGTGACGCGGTAGAACTCAACCCTCTATATGCATCAGAGGTTGGGGGAGCAGCAAAAGGCCATTAAAGCCTATACATCCAGCTATGACATAGGCAAAGGAAGGGTATGCACTTGACTCAAGCGAGTGGAGAATTATTTCCGTGTTGTGCAAGGTTCTCCAGCCCTTCGAACTTGCCACACGTGAAGTCAGTTCAGACACTGCCAGCTTGAGTCAGGTCATTCCCGTCATCAGGCTTTTGCAGAAGCAGCTGGAGAAAGTGAGGAGGAGCTAAGACGGAGTGATTCCGCTTGGCATGTGGGACTTGTGGATGAAGCTCTTCATTCGCTTTGCCAGTCAATCTGTTGAAATCAAACCACTACATTTTGGCCACCGTATTCTATCCTAAGTTTAAAGCCTACGTGGTGTCTCTTTTTCTGGCGGACACAAGCCTGCAGAGGTGCAAAGACCTGCTGGTGAAAACACGGTCAGCTGAAGCGGAACGTGACACGTCAACAGCTCCTTCTTCATTTTCTCCTGCAACTGGGGCTGCAGGAAACAACTTAGGTATCCTAAGCAACCTGCTGGCGGTGATGTAGGGCAGACAGGAACAAGTTTGGACATCTGGTCCAGACTGAAGGACCTGCCTTCTGACATGTCTACTGTCACTGCATATGACACTGTCACCATTGACAGAATGGTGGAGGATTACATCGGTGACAGCATCCAAGTAGGCAGGTCAGACAGTCCGTACCTGTACTGGCAGGAAAAAGAGGCAATTTGGAGGCTCCTGTACAAACTGGCTCTATTTTACCTGAGTTGCCCCCCCTCCAGTGTGTACTCCGAAAGAGTTTTTAGTGCAGCCAGGAACCTTGTCAGCGAAAGGCGTAGGAGGTTGCTTCTACAAAATGTGGAGAGGATGATGTTAATCAAAATGAATTATCAATTCTTCCAGGAAGACCAGCCTCCAGAAAGCACAGAGGGACCTGTGGTGGTGGATTCCAGCGGGGACAAGTTAATAGTCTGTGAGGATGAGGATGTAGACAACACTGAAGAGGGTGAGGAATCGGTGGATGAGGACGATATCTTGCCTCCGTAGAGCTAGTTTGTGCAGGGACAGAGTAATTGCCAGCTTGTTTTGTGGGGGTCCAAATGAACCAATCATTTCAGCCACAGTCGTGTGGCAGACCCTGGCGCTGAAATGATTGGTTTGTTAAAGTGTGCATGTCCTGTTTATACAACATAAGGGTGGATGGGAGGGCCCAAGGACAATTCCATGTTGCACCTCTTTTTTTTCTTTGCGTTATGTACTGTTTAGGGCCTAGTTTTTCAAACTGCCATCCTGTCTGCCACTGCAGTATCACTCCTAGATGGGCCACGTGTTTGTGCAGTCCACTTGAGTTGCTTAGCATAGTCATCCAGCTACAGTACCTCAGTGCAACATTTTGTCCTAAAAACACTATTGTGAGGTGTTCAGAATAGACTGGATATTAGTGGAAATTAATGTTATTGAGGTTAATAATAGCATAGGACAGAAAAACCCACAAATTCTATGATTTTAGCTGTTTTTATGCTTTTTTTTTTTTTTAAATACAGATCCAAAACCCAAAACACTGAATGGTGGTTTTGGCAAAACCAATCCAGATCCAAAACATGAAGAAAGATCCAGATCCAAAACCAAA
This sequence comes from Taudactylus pleione, assembly GCA_031769625.1. Lineage (NCBI taxonomy): Eukaryota > Metazoa > Chordata > Amphibia > Anura > Myobatrachidae > Taudactylus > Taudactylus pleione. Next base: position 13,389,000 of record JAUIMM010000177.1, on the reverse strand, counting down.
ACACAAAAAGTGGCCGGTGCACACCCCTAACCCTGATATGACCACCTTATAAGTTCATCCCCTGTACATCTGCCTGTCACACTCTGATATGACCACCTCATCAGTTGATCCCCTACCTACTTCTGTCACACCCTGTTATGACCACCTCATCAGTTTGTCCCTTATACATCTACCCCTGATATGACAACTTCATTCATTCACTAGCATTTGATGAAAAAAAAAATAGCTCCTGAAACATCCTACCCAGATAGGGCCCAATTCACAGTTGAGAGCAAATAAAATAATGGAGCAATTTGCTTCTGCAACAAACCATGTCTCACTGCAAGGAATGCAAATCCATTTCTTTCTTTTTTTTCATGCAGGTAAAATACTGACTGAACAAATACTGGGCAGCTTAGCTTTTAGACTGACATATAGAATTAGGCTTAGGCCAGGGTCAGGGACGCAATATTCGTAAGGCGGACTAGGCTGAAGCCTAGGGGGCCTGCAGGGAGAAGTTTTGAGGCACACTCATAGTCAGCTGATGTTTGCTTTGGGACAATGGGGGGGGGGACAGCAGACCAATAGCACTCCAACGTCAGGGTTGTTGCACCTCCATGAGAGGTCACATGACAGCTGCCAGCACAAATGCTGTCAACGCCGCTACCTGGAGGAAGTTCTCTCTCCTCGAGACCTCAGCAAACACAGGAACAGGATATTCTGCAGGATTTGTGGGGATTCCGGCCGCCCACTAGAGAACCACCACAGTATGCAGAGCAAGGATACCCCAGCACACGGGTGGAGCCAACTGGATTGAAGATCCAGAGTGCACACACCAGGACAGACGCTGCAGCCTACTGGTAAGTGCATAGTACAAGATGCCACCACGACACACACAAGGACATCCAAAACCCGGAAGACCATTTTCAGGGTGAGGGTGACACATGGTGTGCACACCATACTGGAAAAGTGCCCCACTTCCAGAAAGGGTCATCTTACACATCCCATTCCCACTGTGTACACCACAAATGTCCACCTGTGTGGCCGGGGCCGTGAATTTGGCCACACCCCCTCAGCATCCGGGCCTGTGGCAGCTCTCCGCGCCCTTGATTGTGCTCTACAGAAATGTTGGTAACTCTACAGTTTCATTATTTCTCTCAAACTGTTTTACATTATGATGGGGCCCTGAAACTATAAGGTACGACCTCAAATGTTATAAATTATTGGTCCCTAGGACTCACTTACTGTAATATATATATATATATATATATATATATTGCTCAATAATATAATAGGTGGTGTGTATTACATATAAGCAGAGAGGAGAGAGATTGAGGTGATTGACAGGAGGTGGTAGCTATGCCCTCCATGATGCTAGCCACACCTCCTGTACAGAACAAACCCCCAGAGCAGTAGTCACACCCCCTGCTGCCGCACACAATATGCCCTTCATAAATGTTCTGCTCTATGCCAATGTGTACCTTAATCTAACACTGGCTATGAGACGCCAGCTCCCAACTATACATTTTTCTGCACATTTTAAATCTGCCCCCTAACGTGCAACCTGATTTTGCCAAGGTGTAATTTGCTCTTTTATTGATTTTCTGTCCCTGACTTTTTCCACTAGTAGACAGTCCTCCAAAACTCCAAATTATTGTTCTGCGAAACTGACCATAACTATTTTACATCTCTTATTAACTCTCTACTCGAATCCCCCAGACATCTGTTCTACACTGAACTATCTACTCTATCCTTCTCCACCACCTACCACTTATTCCTTTATGAATGATTGACTTTGTAAGAAACTAGATTTCGTCACAGCAGTTTACTTTAGCTCACACTCCTCTCATAACATTTCTTCTTTCCCCCAATGTCTCATTTATCTAGTTACTACACTTCAACCATCCAACAGCTTTTGCAAAAGATAATCATACTCTCCGTCTCCAAACTCTCCCTACTTTTGGCTTCTGTTACTGTTCTTTCATGCTTTTCTATGTCCCTTCCCAAACACACCTGTACGGACAAATTTAGAGTCACTCTGGCAAATCCATGTTCTGCTGAGATAGGGATAGTGGAGGAATTTAAATATTAAAGACTTAGGGACTGATTCACTATGGATCGCTGTTGCGGCTGCGATTACGAATGCAGGTCTGCTGTGAAAACATGTTGAATGCAATTGCACAGCCAGCATGGAGATGCCCGTTAACGCTATCTCACATCCGTAATATCTTGTAATCCTGCGTATACATCGGGAACATCGAATAACATCGGCCCCTCACGCACAATTACAACAGGTCTGACCTTACTCAGAAATTGCCAACCTCATTGCATGCAGTGAGTATTGAAGCTGCGTATGCTGTCGCAGTGGCTAATTTATGCACGCCCATGCAACGGCTTTCAATCGGACAGGCACACCTGCATTTATCCAACTACTCCCCCGTCACCATCACCAAACGCTGACGTCCCGTCCCTTTATCTGCGCTGACTTTGTACCTGCATAGGTGATCACAGTGCGATCAAAATGCCAACCATGCACACGCACTGCGGTGCATACGCATAATCGGTACGCACCATCGGCCGATGTGCATATGCTGTAGCTGTTACAGTTGCGATTTGTGATGAATTGGACTTAGAGCTGGGAATTTGGATCTCAACTCTGAATTACAGCGTAAAAATAAATATGCTCAGTATTTGTGTGATACATGAAAAAACAGGCAGTATTATCCTAAATGCAAAACAGTTTGTTGGTCAACATGGTTTATCCAAGTGCAAATTGTCAGGCGGGCCAATGTGGGACAGTCCATGAAAAGCTAAAAATATTTGCTGAAAATTACTGCAGCAAAGCTTAATGTGAGTCCACCATCATCTTCTAAGCCCCACCTACCTGTTTCTTTCCCTCACCTCATTAAAGCAAATCTCCCAAAGTACTGTAGCTTGACTGCTTGTCTTATTGCTATTTGGGCAGCAAGTAGAATTTGCGAGATAATGTAAGATTAATGGAAAGGACAGAGTATCAGGCAGGGCCGCCATCAGGGGGGGACTGCCGGGACTGGAGTCCCGGTCCCGACCCTGGCTGAACGGGAAAGGGGCCCACCCGCTATTACTGCCACTGCAGAGCCTTCAGCCAGAACTACCCCTTTGAAGAGAAGAAAGGGGGCCTGGCCTCGGCTGCTACCGCCCGCCGACCAGGTCCCCATTAGGAAATGGATGGAGCTGGAGGAGTCAGCCAGGGCCCGCCTGGGCTGCTCCTCCACCAACTTACATAACTGAGGGAGAGGTCGGCAGAGCCGCGGATTGAGAGGAGCAGCGCCTGCAGTGCTGGTAGCAGAAGCGGGATCCTTCACAGAAATAAGTGGGAGGGGGAGGTGAAGTGGTAAAAAAAAAAAAAAAGGCCAGGCAAAGACTGGATTTAATAACCGGGGAAGGGGAGTGAGGTGGTAAAAAAAAAAAGAACAGGCTGAGCAGAGACTGGATATAATAACCAGAGGTAGGGGGAGACTTTACTAAGTCTAAACTGAACATAGTACCACATGAGCGTGTAAGTGTTCTCTTTCATTTTAATGGCTATAGTGCTGGAAGCAGTGCGCTCCCAAATCCTATATCATTTCTCTCTGGCAATAGGTTCACCAACATCTGTCTCACACGATGATTTGTACAGGTCAGCAGGCAGCGAACCAGGGACTGGGAGCTCAGTGTACAGGATGGAAACAAGCACACAAGAGGAAGTTTGTCTTTTTGCAGAGGAATTCAAAAGTAGTGAGGGGTTTGGTCAATAATCTGCGCTTTTGGAGAGAGTAAATATTCATCAAGGATCGATAAAACTGAGAGAGTTGCAAAAGTCCTGAGAGCTCTATAAGTTGATAAATGAGGATGAACAGGTAAGGTCATTGAGAAACATGATACCACTAGCGACCACCCAACAAAGATGCAGAAAACAAAGTTAGAGGCCAGGGGGTAAAAGAAGAGTTACCAAACAAATGTACGCCCTCCTCACCTCCATCCAGGGGCGGATCTAAACTTTTCTTTTAGGGGGGCGAATTAATGATTGATCCACCCCCAGGAAAAGCCCACCGCACTCAGCTCCTGCACAATCCAAGATTCCAGGTACAATGTGCCCTTTGCCCTAGGCTGGGAGCTGGCTGCACACAGGAATGACTTGCCGGATACTGCAGCTCTCGTAATTAAAGGTGGGTACACACTGCACAGATATATATGCAGATGCTGGTCATTCATACAAACTGAACGACCATCATCTACTTCTGGCCGCGGGTCCCGCTGGGCAGGCGTCGTGTCCCGTCCCCCTTCTCGTGGCCTCTGCTGTATGTGTACAGGCAGTCGTTAGACCGCCCGTACACACTGCCCGATGGACAGATATATCTGCCATTGGCTGTGTAGCACAGCCGAAGCGATATGTCTGTGAACGACGCTGTTCACAGATATATCACTGGTACACACTGGCTGATGGGCACCAGATATATTGGCCGATCAATTGAACGGCCAATATATCTGTCACTGTGTATCCAGCTTAACCCCCCACCTCCAATCACTGCATGCTGAATGAGGGTTCAGAGGGGGTGTACAGAGATAAGGTTCAACAAGTCTTATATGAGAGCCTTCTGTATGTAGTGTTTGTGTGGTCACTTGTTCCTAGTGTAGTGATATTGTTGTGCATGTGGGCACTTGCACCATACTTGCCAACTCTCCCTCATTGTCAGGGAGACTCCCTGAAATAGTAGCAATCTTCCTGTCTCCCTGAAGAGTCTAGCAATCTCCCTCATTTAATCCTTACCCCCATTATGAAGCTGCTATAGTAAAAAACAGAGATATAAACATTCAAATGGGATCATTAGTGTCATTTCCATGCATTGGTTATTATAAGGCACAATGATCCCTATGAATTTCTGAATAGTATTAGTGTGTTTTCATCAACAAACAGATCTTACTAACTGCTTTTGGGCTGGTTACATTTGGATGTAAGTCAAGTTTAGGACACACCTCTCAGATTTATCAGTACCCGCCCACTGTAACACGCACCCATAGGTGCTGCTTTCACAATCTCCCTGAAATGCTTTTTCAAAAGTGGGCAAGTATGACTTGCACACACATATACACATACACGTTATATAAAAACAAACAGCAAGTCTCATGGAGTGTATGGGGTGAGCTTCAGCACAATAAAGCCGTGTGTTAGGACCATGTGTATCTCAGGCCATGTTATTTGGGTGCCAGTATTTCTGGCCACCCTGCTGGGCATAACCACACACAAGTGCTGCGCAGCATATATGTAGCAGCTGTGGAGGACACATGCTGAGACACACACTGAGGCTGGGGGGATTGAGGCTGAGACTTGGACTGGGGCTGGGGGGGAATGAGGCCACACTGGGGCTGGGGGGAGACTGAGGCTGAGATACACACTGGGGCTGGGGGTGCTGATGCTGAGACACTGGGGCTTTGGGTGGAATGAGGCTGAGACACACACAGGGGCTTGGATGGAATAAGGCAACACTGGGTCTGGGGGGGGGGACTGATGCTGAGAATGCACACTGGAGCTGGGGGGGATGAGGGTGAAACACACTGGGGCTGGGGGGGAATGAAGCCACACTGGGGCTGTGGGGGGGACTGAGGCTGAGACACACACTGGGGCTGGGGGGGACTGATGCTGAGACACACATTGGGGCTGGGGGGGACTGATGCTGAGACACACACTCTGGTTGGTGGGGACTGATGCTGAGACACACACTGAGGTTGGGGGGGGGCTGAGGCCACACTGGGGCTGGAGGACAACTGAGGCCACACTGGGGCTGGGGGGATGACTGAGGCCACACTGGGGCTGGGGGGATGAGACTGAGGCCACACTGCAGCTGTGGGGGACTGATGCTGAGACACACACTAGGGCTGGGGGGAATGAGGCTGAGACTTGCACTGGGGCTGGGGGTGGAATGAGGCTGAGACACACAGGGGCTGGGGGTGGAATGAGGCTGAGACACACAGGGGCTGGGGTGGAATGAGGCAACACTGGGCCTGGGGGGGAATGAGGCCACGTTTGGGAGGGGACTGAGGCCACACGGCCTGGGAGGGACTGATGCTGAGACGCACACTGAGGCTGGGGGGGGGATGAGGCTGAAACACACACTGGGGCTGGGGGGATGACTGAGGCCACACTAGGGCTGGGAGGATGAGACTGAGGCCACACTGGGGCTGTGGGGGACACATGCTGAGACACACGCTGAGGCTGGGGGGAATGAGGCTGAGACTTGCACTGGGGCTGGGGGGGAATGAGGCCACACTGCGGCTGGGAGGGGACTGAGGCTGAGACACACACTGGGGCTGGGGGGGGACTGGGGCTAAGACACACACTGGGGCTGGGGATGGAATGAGGCAACACTGGGTCTGGGGAGGACTGACGCCACACAGGCTGGGAGGGACTGATGCTGAGAATGCACACTGGGGCTGGGGGGGGAATGAGGCCACACTGGGGCTGGGGGGAATGAAGCCACACTGGGCTGCAGGGGAACTGAGGCTGAGACACAAACTGGGGCTGGGGGGGCTAAGGCTGAGACACACTGAGGCTGGGGAGGACTGATGCTGAGAGACACACTGGGGCTGGGGGGAGGGATGAGGTCACACTGGGGCTGTGGTGGAATGAGGCTGAGACACACACTGGGGCTGGAGGGGGAATGGGGCTGAGACACACTGGGGTTGGGAGGAATGAGGCTGAGAGCCACAGGGGGACATGGGGATGGAGAGATGTAGGGGGGTCTGGATAAGCACAGGGGGGTCTGGAGAGACAGAGAAATTGTTTGATCATTGAAATTCACAATTTGCCCTGCACAAAAACTTCTGTTACTATATATTAACTGGTTATGATGATGACATTGGTTATGTTTCTATGTAAACATCTTCCAGACAATGTGATCTCCTATATGAATAGTGAATACTGGCTGAAGACGCTGCCCAGTGAGGCCCAAATTCTTCAGAGGCTCCCCGTTGCAGAGAAACAACCATATAGGAAAGAAAAAAGACTTTCAAACTGACTGGCCTGTACCTAATGCAGAGGGATGGGAGGCCCCAAAAAGAGTGTATCATTCACCAAGATTGCTGTTGCCAGTCCCGCTCCCCTGAGTGGCTTGCAGAAGCACCTCCAGGCCCTAAGAGGAGGGAGTATCCTGCCCACCCCCTCAACAGACCCGTCCCCATTAGTGCTGCTTCCAGAAATTTCCTGGGCTGGTTTTCCACCCCAATCCGCCCCTGGCTGCGCCTCCCCCAGCCGAGCACTCAGAAGGAGGTCGCTTCTGCATTCCACTTTTTCTGTATGGACAGGAGAGACGTTATAACGTCTCTCCTGTCCAGTCTCCACATAGTGGCAAAAACGAAGAGTGAGGAGCCGTTTATTTGGGTGCGCAGGCAGCGTCCAGTACAGTGACAGACAGTGTCACACTGTCCGCCCTCAGTCCACTCCAGACACTCATCGGTCTCTGTGCCTGGTCAGTGTATCATTGACCAGATGAGTGCTGACAACATATAGGAGAGAGCTTTGTCGAGGAAGAGGGTGAGGGGGATGGTATTTCTACTTTGTGGCATAAAGTGTAAGTGGAGGAAATTTACTGTGTGGTATAATGTGTATGGAGCGTTACTACTGTGGTCACTGTGTGTAAGGGGCATTACTACCGTGTGGCATGATGTGTAAGGGGCATTACTACTGTGTGGCATGATGTGTAAGGGGTATTACTACTGTGTGGAGTATTGTGTAAGGGACACTACTGCTGTGTAGCTTAAAGTGTATAAGGGACACTACTATGTAGTGTAATGTGAATAAGGGGCACTACTGTGTAGCTTAATGTGAATGGAGGGTACCAAAGTGTGACCACGCCCCTTTTTGGTGAGCACTGTCCCTGTTTACACTGTGGGGGGGGGGGCAATGCTCTTTCTGGCACAAGGCATTACAGCTCTGTGCACCGGCCCTGCATAGGCGAGTGACAGAGTGCCGACGCTCCCCCAAAAATTTTTGCCTAACTGTCATGTTTTCCAAATGTATCAAGCAATTTTTCCTGGAGTTTGGTTGCTATATTTATCAAAATGTTTTGAGGGCGTTAATATGTGGAATTCAGGAGGATGCATGGGGAAGAGTGGTCTTTTCTGATACCACCCTGGATCTATGCTGCTCTCCCTCCTCCAGTAAAGCAAAGTCAGAGTTGACTGCACTCTGCAGGCACCGTGACTTTAATACGAGTACCTGTCTAACAGGAGTAGATGAAGCAAGTACAGAAGATTTAATTAAAACACTTGTATACATATATTTCTAATCTAGTTTTATTTGATCAACATCCATACCTACCAATATCCCTCCTTCCCTCCATATTCACTGCTACCGTCCTGTACTCACAAAACACTGTCAGTTCACACTACTGATCTCCTCTACAGTCATCTTAACACAACTCTGTACTTATTTTGCCAGGAGCTTCCCTCGTTGCCAGCCCAGTCTGCAATCCTATGTTATGTATTGTAGCAGAAGAGTGTAGTTGCTTTTTAATTCAGCTGACACTTCAGCACATGTACACGGTGTATGTAGCTTATCAAGCTTTTTAGCAAATATGCTAAATAATACAGGGCTTCTCTGATGACTGCAGGAACACTGATTTTAGCTAGTGTTCTCCTTTTATGCACTATGTTGAATTCATATAATTGAGTGAAAATATATTTTTTCACACAAGGATATCCTAAGACAAATTCTACTTCTCGTAAGAAATTTGCACATATAAATACATCTGCCCTATTATCACAGAAGCAATGAGTATATAGAGGAAGTGCTTCCTCAGATACAATTACGGGCTGTTTCTCACCCTAGTCAGAGCTTTCAGATCTTAGCCTACCTGGAAATTATTAGTACGTGTGTCAACTCAAGTGCTGTCATCAGGGATGTGCAGTCAGGGGAGGCAGGGGAGGCAGAGCCTCCCCCTATCATACTCCCTGTCTTGCTCCAGAGTTTTAATATAAAAGCTGTGTTTTTATACATGTGTGCCTCTCAGCCATTGATCTCATTGCACGTCAATGTTGTACATACTAATATACTTCTAACTAGAGATGTGCGCCGACCCTCGTGTTTTGGTTTTGGATCTGGATCACCGCTGGTTTTGGATCTGAATCTGGTTTTGGATTTTTTTTCCTTGGTGTTTTGGTTTTGAATCTGGATTTTTTTCTTAAAAAATAAAAAAAACAGCTAAAATCACATAAAATGTGCATTTTTTTTGTTCCTACAGTATTAATAACCTCAATAACATTTATTTCTAATCGTTTCCAGTCAATTTTGGTTACCTCACAGCTCGCAATATTGATTTTTTCATCTAGTTAAAGGCCAAAAGGTTGCATCCACCTTGCTGGCTCAAAACTGATTGATATAATTATTAATAGTGTTGAGGACTGTGCAAAGATGATGGTTGGGATACCCTTGAGGATTGAAGGCATGGGCCTTCATAGAGGACAAGGAAGTTGACGGCCTTGCATTATCATGATGACTGCTGGCGGCAGCCACAACATGTGGTTCTTGGCCTTGGTCTCCTGTCATGTGACAGCCCTCCATATTTTCAGTCACAAGCACCAATAGTGTAGCCAAGGTATGGTTACAAAATTCACACACGTGCAGTCGTGCGCACACAGAAAAAAAATATACAAAAGACACGGGTCCAGAGCACAGATTGGTGACGACTGGAATCGGGCACCACTAGGTTGCGTTGCTGTATCTTGTGTGGCTAAGCCTAACACGCGCACACACACAGAAAATAAATAGTCAAAAGACACTATTTTTTTTGGGGGGGGGGGGTTTCGGGTCCAGAACTTGGGCCCAGAGCACAGATCGATGACGACTGGAGTCAGACAGCACTAGGTTTCGTTGCCGACTTGCTAGATTTTGTGCAATTATTAGAAAAATAGACAACTGATGTTTATTTGTTTTCAACTCCAGAACTTGGACCCAGAGCACAGATTGATCACGACTGGAGTCAGACAGCACTAGTTTGCAACTTGCGTTGCTGGCTGGATCTTGTGTGGTACTGCGGTTAAGCCTAACACGCACGCACGCACACACGCACACACACACAGAAAAATGTAAAAGACACTTTGATTGGTTTTTTTTTTGGACTATATATTTGTATTTTTTATTTTATTTGAGTCCAGAACTTGGGCCCAGATGGACACAGCACCAGCCCAGATGTATCTATAGTTCTTCACCAAGCCCAGATGGACACAGCAGACATGAAAACACCAGCCCCGGACACAGCAGACAGTACAGACAGCCTAGATGGATCAGCAACAGCCCAGATGGACACAGCAGACAGCACAGTGACAGCTGTCACAGGCACCAGTCCAGAATGGATCAGCAGTCACCAGCCCAGGACACAACAGACAGCACCAGCACCTCTCCCAGCCCTACACTACCTACCCTTCCTGTTCAGTCTCCACAGCCGGAGTGAAATGACGTCCGTCGCGTGGTCCCTTATATACTACATTGATCATAGAGACAAAGCTCGCGAACCGCGAGATTTCGTCTCTATAGTTTTGCCTCGATTTGAGAGATCCGAGTAAGGTGGGAACATCCGAGCCTGCTTGGATCCGACTCGGTTATGCTAAATTCGGGTGGGTTCGGATCTCTGGAAACCAAGCCCGCTCATCTCTACTTCTAACCTTGCCTCCTCATATTCTAATAGTGTAAAAAAAATCTTTCTGTTTAGTTTGCACTAATATAACTGAAAAGAAATAAATATTTATTTTGTTTTTGTAGTTCTCATGAAAAAAAAAAAAATTCTATTTTTGGGATCCATTTGTTTAAGCTGCAGTCAACCAGGAAGGGAAGGGAACAGGGGCCACTGATAATCTTTATCCTGGTTGAACTTGTCATTTTGGGGTTAAATGTATCAAACTTTCTAAAGAGTGGAGAAGTTGCCCACAACAACCAATCAGTTTTGAGGTAGCATTTATCAAGTTCATCCTGTAAAATAATAGGTAGAAGCTGTTTGGTTGCTGTGGGAAACCTCCACTTGTCCATTTTTTTAATCTTTAGAAGGCTTGATACATCTCCCTCTTTGAATCAGATTGAGAAAGTATCTATAAATTATGCAAAAGCTTGTTGCTGTGTAATATGTATTAGTGATGAAATCCTGCTTAGTTATATATGGACCCGTCATTTACCAGGGTATTTATCCCTCTCCCTTCCCATCTCCCTGTATCCCTCTCCTTTCTTCCTATAGTGCAGCTGTTATTTAATCCACAAAAGAGTTTGCAGCCATTTGCAGCATAAGTTACACACATTTGATATTCCTGTAACTTGTGGATTTAGCCAATAAAATTTTCCACTGCCTTTCACGAGTTGCGTGAAAGTCACTATAGCAGTGGTTCTCAAAGTTTTTTTAATCACGGCGCCCTAGAGTATCAGCATTGTTTTCATGGCACCCCTAAGCCAAACGTTTTGTTATTGAGAAATACAGAAAAAAAGTAAATTGTGCTTACACTACCTGTCATCCTTAGGGTCAGTTCTGTGGTGGTGGACAGGTTTGCGCTTCTGTTTGCCCACATATTTACATTACATTGACCATAAATAATTTGATTTGGTGCTGGACCACCAATCTGAGGCACCCCTGCAAGTGTCCCAAGGCACCCCAGGGTGCCACAGCGCACAGTTTGGGAACCACTGCACTATAGCATACTTGCCTACTTTTGAAAAAGCTTTTCAGGGAGATTGAGAAAGCAGCACCTGTGAGCGCTGCACATATGATCTACTGGTTGATGAAAACAGAGTGATACTTTCAGGGCTTGTTCATATATTGTATCTTACATCCATTGGCAATGAGAAACCTTTTCTGGAAATGCATGTAGCCATGGGGATCATTATGCCATAAAACCAATTTAGAGAAATGGCACTATCATGGGCGTGGCCAGGGCCATAGAGAGCCCGGCCGGGCCCCGGGTAAAGGAGGGGGCGTGGCATAATCATGGGAGGCATGGCCGTGCCCCCTTGACAAAAAAATAAATAAATAAATCACTTATGCAGCGCTGCTGCATGCTGGGGAGGGGGCGCTGTGAGCCCCCCAGCCCGGTGCTAAGCGGGGGGTGCGCGGTCAGTGTGATCGCTCCCCCCCACAGCCATAGGAGACTGCCCTGGCTGCTGCAGCAGCCGCGAGCAGTCTCGCACTGCAGCCCAGCACAAGCTGTGTGCTGAGCTGCTGTGAGGGAGGGGGGGGCAACGCCGGACCCGTGCCCTGCCGGGCCCCTCTAGCAAGCCCAGGCCTGGGTAAACTGTACCCGCTCCCCCCCTCTCAGCACCTTTGGGCGTAGCTACCATAGGTGCAAGGAGTGCAGCTGCTATGGCAGTGGCGTAACTTCATCTCAGTTGCCCGGAGGCAAGATAAATGTTGGTGCCCCCTCCCCACAAGTTTAAAACCTGACTTAAAACAAATTTAAACTTGATTCATGGTTATGCAAACACACAGAGAATGCAAAATGATACATATCTGACCTTTCTTTCATAAAGACATTATTGCTCTTTATATATATTTAAAGAGAAAGATAGTGTAAATATATCTTTAAATATAAATGATAGATATAAATGATCTTTATGATAGATTAGATACACCTCCAGTGCTATATATAATGTGTGGTGGAGGTGTATCTGATCTATTTTAAAGTCATCATTATTTTTTGCTCTAAATTTACATTTATCATGCATTTGGTGGGATATGGGGGTGGGATAGGTGCTGGTGGGTGATATATTTAAAGAATATATATCTTATCACTCTGTCATGTAGGGGGGAGGGTGATATATTTAAAGAGCATATGTTTTATCACTAATGTTAGGGGGAGTGATATATTTAAAGAGCATATGTTTTATCACTCTGTCATGTTAAATAATTTAACATGGTAGAGTGATAAAATATATGATCTTTAAATATACCCCCCCAACATTGAGTGATAAAATATGTGCCTTTTAAATATATCAATCCCACCACCCCCCTCAGCATCTACCCCCAAAGTCCTAGACCAGCCCCCCACTCCGCCGAGTCCAACGCCAGGCAAAGACCCCACGACATCCTCATCAGGCTTGGCTTGCACTTGTCAGAGTCAGACACTGAGACAGACTTACTTACTATATTGTGTTTTACTGCCTGTCAGTGTCTCCAGTGCTACAACCCACCGAGCCTCTCTCCCGGGTACCGGCCACTCAGCCCGACCCGCAGTCAGTACCAGCCACCGGTGCCAATTTGCAGTGTCGGAGTCTCGGCTCCTCAGAAGGGGCAGGCATATGTTGTGGGCGGTCACATGATAGGTGACGTCAATGACCAGAGAGACCACAGAGTACAGACGTGGTGAAGCCGGAGGAGGCGCACCGCTGATGCTGATCGGTGTTCAGCTCAGCGGCTCCTCTGGCTCTGTTTCTACTAATAGTTAGAAGAAGCCGGTAGGTGGAACGGCCAGGATCTGGGTGACAATGGAGCCAGGTGCCCCCTTCAGGGCTGGTGCCTGATGGCAACTGACTCCATTGTTTCCGGGAGTTTCGCCACTGGTGATGGTTTAAGTTTAGGTAGAGCATGGTGGTGTCAGTAATGAAGGAGCTGGGAAGGTGGTGGTGTAAGTAAAGGTGGGGCTGGGAAAGGTGATGGTCATGGTGTCAGTAAAGATGGAGCTGGGAAGGGGTGGTGGTGGAGCTGGGAAGGGTGGTGGTGTCAGTAAAGGTGGAGCTGGGAAGGGAGTGGTATAAACATCTACAGTCTATCCTTGACTATAAAAGGTGTTGAAAATGTGTCTGAAATGGTTCTGTCCCTGGCAAGTAACAGACTACCTTCACATCCCCACATGGCAATATATGTATGTATTTATCAGTGTTACTTTGTGCACAGAACCAGCGAGTGTGTTTAAAATTCAAATGAAAAATAAGTGATTTCAATAATAAGTGATGATGTAGTATGGGGGATATACTTAGACAGCAATGTTTATGTTTTTGGTCATTTGACGTCTGTGTGACTGTCCCGCTGTAATCAGCCCGTATAGCACTCTCTGTGATCAGCTTACCTTTGCAGGGAATGCTGGAGAGGAGCCTGAGCCCCCACAGTTAGATATATGCACTGTCCTCTATGCCTGGGGGAAGCAGCAGAGGGGTCTCAGCATCCGCCTGACACAGCCGATGTCCTGTCCTCCTCTTCCGAGACTCATCAGTACAAAGTTGGTGCCCCCTCACTGCACAGGGCTTACACGGGCACAGAACCAGTCCCTCTCTCCCGGGTCCCGGTCACTCTCCACGGCCCGCCCTGTAGTCAGTACCAGCCACTGGTGCCAATTTGCAGTGTCGGAGTCTCAGCTCCTCAGAAGGGGCAGGCACAGGGTGCAGGCGGTCACATGATAGGCGATGTCCATGACCAGAAAGACCACAGAGTGCAGACGTGATGGAGCAGGTGGAGGAGCGCCGCTGATGCTGATCGGCGCTCAACTCAGCGGCTCCTCTAGCTCTGTTTCTACAGTTAGAAGAAGCTGGTAGGTGGAATGGCCAGGACCCGGGTGACAATGGAGCCAAGTGCCCCCTTCAGGGCTGGTGCCCGGCGGATACTGACTCCATTGTCTCCAGGAGTTCCGCCACTGTGCTATGGGGTCCAGAGCTGAGGGGACCCATCTTCCTTGTCAAAGTTCCATGTGTTATATACATCTTTCACCCTTGGGTGGGACATAAGGGCCTTACAAACTTTTGCTACGGGCCTTGAAATACCTAGTTACTCCCCTGGGCACTGATGTTCCCATTTGAATATATATATCTTTGATTTATTTTTTTCCTAGGGATATAACAGCATAATAATGTGGGTAAGGCGCAATCAGGGAGATTGCTAGACTCTTCAGGGAGTCAGGGAGATTGCTACTATGTCAGGGAGTCTCCCTGACAATCAGCGAGAGTTGGCAAGTATGAACTATAGGAAAGATCCTGACTTGCCGACACTCTGGCAGCCCCTTCAGGGGGGCATGGCGGGACATAGTACCCGATAATGGGCAGAGCGGGGCGTGGCCATGGAATCACGTAATTTTGGCCCCACCCCGCTACACAATGCCGAGATTTTCGGCATTGTGAAGCAGGGGACGGGGCCATGAAGCCCTCCCCTCCCGCTACAGGTTTTTTTTGTAGAAATTGCGGGGGGGTCTGGGGGGCCGGCTGCCGGCCGTGAGGCTTACCTACTTTCCCGGTGGGCCATGAGCGGCACTCGATTTTAGGAAGGATCCCGGCCGAATCGGGAGAGTGGGTAAGTATGGAAAGATCCCAATTGTAAAACACTGTGGAATATGATGGCACTTTATAAATAAAAATGAATAAATAATGATAATAATATATAAGATCATGGCAAAGTGTGGGGTGTTTCTCCATTTTGTCTGGTTATGCTATGCAATTATTGTTATTATTATGATTCAGGGGTGAATCTAAGCTTTCTTTCATCCGGGTAAAGAATCCACTGTGGATCTTGACTTTGTGGAGGTATCATGTTTCCTTTGTGCAGTCCAGTCCTATCAATTAGACACTCTAATGCTGGGTACACACTGACAGGCAGTGACGTGCGGTGAGTTAGATGGCTGGGAAGGCACTGGCTATTATCAGAGCCAGGGCCGGATTAAGGTGTGTGGGGGCCCCAGGGCAACTCATTTGAGGGGGCCCCTACCAATAAAATGTAATTATGCCACACTTTGTCCTCATTATGCCACACAATGCCCCTAGTATTAATATTATAACTCAGTATGCCCCACACTGCTTCCAGTATTATTATGCCCCACAGTGCCCCCCCATGAGGCCACACAATTCCACCAGTATTATAATGCCCCACCACAATGCCACACCATGCCCCATATTAATATTCTGCCCAGTGTTTCCATTATTAATACTATGCTCAAAGCTTCCCCAATATACCATACAATGCCCCCAGTAATAACATTATGCCCCACAGGGCCCAGCCCACCACTGCACTATGCCACACAATACCCCCATCTCACTCCATCCTTTATATATGTAATTCGTTTCTCACCTACACCCCTTATATAATAATTTTCTCTTCCCACCTCTGGGGTTGGTTGTCCTCCCGGCTGTGAATTGCTGCTGTGCTCCAGGCATTACAGGCATCTGATTCCACCATCCTGCAGGCGCTCCTCGTCGATTTCTTGGGGGATGAGACGTAATCACATCTCATCCCCCAGTATCAGTCACAGCAGCGCGGTGGTGTCACCAACGGAGGAGGGAAGGTAAGGAGGAGGGGAAGCTAGTGGGGAGGAGATTAGCCAGCGGTTAAAATCAGGTCCCGTGCCGCTGCATACAGAGTGGAGTTGTGCTAGGCATTATGCCTTCAGAAGCAGCGGCACGGGACGGCAGCCCCGTGATTTGCGGGAACAGATAACGCGGCTGGGCACCTGCACTCAGCAGACTGACCTTGTGTGGGGGCCCCCTTTGTGCGGGGGCCCCGGGACGACCGCCCCTGTCGCCCTCCCATTAATCCGGCCCTGATCAGAGCCAGATTTACAGATACATACATGAACCCGAGGGTTCATGTGGGTATTATGCAATGGTGCAGCAGTATATAGTGCTGGAAATTTGGTGAGTTTTGATCAGGGATGTGTGGAAAAGGTAGACAGGGGAGGCAGTGCCTCAACTGCCATACGCTTTTTTACTGCAGAGATGTAACATAAAAATTATTAGAATAATACAAAGAAAATATTTATAATACATTTTTCTTATACTTTTTATAGTCAAAACAGTATACCTATGTATGACAGGAAAGGCTTTGCTTCACCTGCCTCACCTGACCGCACATCACTGTCTGTGAATGACGCCCTGCAGCACAGCCAATGTCGGTATATCTTGCAGATATATTGGCACGTCTAGCTGTGTGTACGGGCAATGCACTGACCACCCGGACACTTGCTGCAGGGAGCTGCTTGCGACTGACACCTCAACTGGGCGGGCAGATTTAATTGTCTGCCCAGTCGTGATTTCAGCATAGACACATCAGCTGAATGATTGGTAAGTGTGTATGCACTTAACAATCATTAGGAGGGTCAGCCAGGCAGGTGCGTAGGGAGGGCGGCTCCGGTGGAGCGCAATCTCCAGGTGCCGAGGGTGTGCCGCAGCCCAACTCTGGTGCAGCACCTACCGCCCCGGCTGCCCCACAGCTGTCAGTGACAGTCTGAGCCACGTAGGATTCCTCCCTGTGTGCTACCGACCCGAGAAGTGCGTGTGACGTCAGGCGGGCAGAGACGGGACGCACCGCACCGACACAGAAAAAAAAAATGTATGCTTTGGCTGCACTTCACATATAGTCAGGTGCATAAATATTGGGACATTGACAGAATTTTCTGAATTTGGCCTCTATTCACCACCACAATGGCTTTGAAATGAAACAAACAAGATGTGCTTTAACTGCAGACTTTCAGATTTAATTTGAGGGTAATTACATCCAAATCAGGTGAACGGTATAGGAATTACAACGGTTTCTATATGTGCCTCCCACTTTTTAAAGGGCCAAAAGCAATGGGACTATCAACTCAAAAGCTATTTCATGGACAGGTGTGGGCTATTCCCTCGTTATTTCATTATCAATTAAGCAGGTAAAAGGTCTGGAGTTGATTCTAGGTGTGACATTTGCATTTGGAATCAGTTGCTGTCGACTCTCAATATGAGATCCAAAGAGCTTTCACTATCAGTGAAGCAAGCTATCATTAGGCTGAAAAATCAAAACAAACCCATCAGAGAGATTGCAAAAACATTAGGTGTGGCCAAATCAACTGTTTGAAACATTCTTAAAAAGAAAGAACGCACCGGAGAGCTCAGCAACACCAAAAGACTCGGAAGACCATGGAAAACAACTGTGGTGGATGACAGAAGAATTATTTCAGTTGGCCAAATCAAGAACACTCTCCAGGAGGTAGGTGTATATGTGTCAAAGTCAACAATCAAGAGAAGACTTCACAAGAGTGAATATAGAGGGTTCACCACAAGATGTAAACCATTGGTGAGCCTCAAAAACAGGAAGACCAGATTAGAGTTTGCCAAACAACATCTAAAAAAGCCATTACAGTTCTGGAATAACATACTATGGACAGATGAGACAAAGATCAACTTGTACCAGAGTGATGGGAAGAGAAGAGTATGGAGAAGGAAAGGAACTGCTCATGATCCAAAACATACCACCTCAGTGAAGCATGGTGGTGGTAGTGTCCTGGCGTGGGCATGTATGGCTGCCAATGGAACTGGTTCCCTTGTATTTATTGATGATGTGACTGCTGACAAAGGCAGCAGAATGAATTCTGAATTGTTTTGGGCAATATTATATGCTCATATTCAGTCAAATGCTTCAGAACTCATTGAACGGCACTTCACAGTGCAGATGGACAATGACCCGAAGCATACTGCAAAAGCAACCA
This sequence comes from Taudactylus pleione, assembly GCA_031769625.1. Classification (NCBI taxonomy): domain Eukaryota; kingdom Metazoa; phylum Chordata; class Amphibia; order Anura; family Myobatrachidae; genus Taudactylus; species Taudactylus pleione. The sequence continues at coordinate 13,370,595 of JAUIMM010000177.1, read as the reverse complement.
AAGAGTTTTTTAAGGCTAAAAAGTGAAATGTTATGCAATGGCCAAGTCAATCCCCTGACCTGAATCCAATTGAGCATGCATTTCACTTGATGAAGACAATACTGAAGGTAAAATGCCCCAAGAACATGCAGGAACTGAAGACATTTGCAGTAGAGGCCTGGCAGAGCATCACCAGGGATGAAACCCTCGTCTGGTGATATCTATGCGTTCCAGACTTCAGGCTGTAATTGCCTGCAAAGGATTTGCAACAAAGTATTACAAAGTGAAAGTTAGATTTAGGATTGTTTAGTTTGTCCCATTACTTTTGGCCCCTTAAAAAGTGGGAGGCACATATAGAAACCATTGTAATTTGTACACCGTTCACCTGATTTGGATGTAATTACCCTCAAATTAAATCTGAAAGTCTGCAGTTAAAGCACATCTTGTTTGTTTCATTTCAAAGCCATTGTGGTGGTGAATAGAGGCCAAAATATGAAAATTCTGTCAATGTCCCAATATTTATGCACCTGACTGTATATACTACGTACATTACTTTATAATTTATAGGGGCGGTCACTGTTGGGTGTAATAATAAATATAAAGGATGGGGACCTGCTACAACCAGGGAGAGGGGAGGAAAGTTACTGTCAGTGGCAGTGCCTTCCACCCCCTCACTGATTGTAGCAGGTCCCTATCGCTTCTATTTATTATTACACCCATCAGCCAGTGTGCCACTGATATATAATTAACAGGTTACTGACTGGGCACTCAGAGACTGCAACAGGGTAAAGCTGTGCTTTAATAAGTCAACATTGCGGGGATGGGCTCCCCTTCCTCAAGTCTTGTGGAAACGTTGACTTAATAAAGCACATCTTTACCCTGTTACAGTCTCTGAGTGTCGCCTTTACTCCTACTTTATTATGGGGATGCTGTTCTCCTAAGGATGGCACCAGAGCAAGTCAGTGCCTGCGGGGTCTAGCGGAGAGCCAGATTCATTGTTTGCTGCTATATATATATATATGGAAAAGAAATATGCTCGCGCTCGGTTTTACCCATATCATACATGGTACCAGCAGCATGGCAATATTAATGCCATATATGTATACAAAACAGAAAAACTTTTGCTATCGGCACTAACAATAATATACTGCAAATTTATGTGTGTGCAGCAAATAAAACAAAGGGGATTTTGTCATGATTTGATCAAAGCATTTAAGCCTGCAGCCCAGCATCAAGGGACCCCATTTTTCTGCAGGTCCTTACACTAGCATATATGCCCAGCACATCATTACATTGCAGTTAAATGTACTCACCTCCTAGATACAGAGGGACACATCTATACAGGGGCTGGCTGTTAGCCACACCCAACTAGGCTTTTTTTCTTTTCTGTTTTGTTTCAAAATGTTGCCTTGTGCTATCATGGCAGCTTTCAATTAAGGCTATAAATGGCCTAGTTGGGTGTGGCTAACAGCCAGCCCTGTATTGATGTGTCCCTCTGTATCTAGGAGGTGAGTACATTTAACTGCAATGTAATGATGTGCTAGGCATATATGCTAGTGTTAGGAACCTGCAGAAAAATGGGGTCCCTTGATGCTGGGCTGCAGGCTTAAATGCTTTGATCAAATCCTGACAAAATCCCCTTGGTTTTATTTGCTGCACACACATACATTTGCAGTATATTATTGCTAGCGCCGATAGCAAAAGTTTTTCTGTTATATATATAGAAATAATTATATATATATATAAATCAGTTATTTATATAGCGCACGCATATTCCACAGCGCCTTATAGATGATATTTGACCATGCACATTGGTCCCTGTTCCTGTGGAGCTTACAATCTATATTCCTTACCATATTTACACACACACTAGGGTTATTTTTTTGTCAAGATTCAATTAACCTACCAGTATATTTTTTAATTGTGGGAGGAATCCAGAGTACCCGGAGGACAAGCACTGGGAGAACATACAAACTCCACACCATTAGTGCCGTTGTGGTAATCGAATACCTCTGCTGTGAGGCAGTAATGCTAACCATTACACCATCCATGCTGCATGGATGGTGCAATATGTATCTAATTTGGGGGGGGGGCTATGCCGCGTTTATTACCCTTCCATATTGTGTTGGATATTTTCATTTAAATATCCCCTCTATGTACTAAAGAAAACTCAAAACGACAGCAGTAGCAATTATTACTATTCCTGCGAGTTAGATCCAAGCTACATCGGAAGAATCTTTCACATTTGTGAAAGACTCTTCTGGGGGAATCTGACACTGCGCATGTGCTTTTCAAATGTAACATGCCCTTACATGTTGGCCACGCCCCCAATTCAGTACAGAGGAGGGGTGTGCTGAAACATACCATTGCTCCGGGCACCATGGCCCCTAGCTACACCTCTGCAGCCAGGTGTGTACCCAGCTTAAGGTTGACTAGTAAATCTGTTGAGAAGACAATTTATTAAATATTACAGAGTAGAGGGGAAGCCAATTCTAAAAGTAGATCAATGTACACTGTGGTGAAGATGGGGATAATGTTACCTAGCAATATATGGCCACTGAGGTGGTAGAGATTTGCTTCAGGATGATCAACGGGTACAGGGGTAATAAGTATATGCAACAGGAGAGGGATATAATGCTGCAGGGGCACAGGCAGGGCCGGCTCTAGGGGTGTTCGACCAGTGCGGTCACACAGGGGCGCCACCCATAGAGGGCGCACCCCTCCCCAACGTCCCGCTGTTCCACCCGTGGGCCGCAGTGGCCCAGAAGTGGTCAAATCGGGAGGTTGGGGACCTCCTCCGCCGCAGCTGTGCGGCAGTGCCGGACCCCTGTAGTGTGAATGGATGCCGCGCGCGTTATCAATTCGCTGATGGCAGAGGGCTGGGGAAAACCCAGCTAGTGACGGAGGGCTGGGTTTTACCCCCAGCCAGAAGTTATTTTGTGGTGTGCCATGCGGGCACGCCTCCAAATAACGTCACGCAGGGGGCGTGGCCTATGGCGATTTCAGGGCGCTATGTACCGGGCCGGCACAAAGGTGCTCAGACCCCTGGAGCCGGCTCTGGGCACAGGGGTTATGAAATGCATCTCTCTTTGCCTCCTCCCTTCATATCACTCACTACCCCTTTATGTCACTTTCATTGGTCTCTCCAAATCCCCTGCATAATCCGCTCCTGAGATCCCCGGGCACTACAGGCAAGGTTGTAGATGTACTAAGCCTTAGAGAGATAAAGTGGAGAGAGATAAAGTACCAACCAATCAGGTCCTACCTGTCAGTTTTCAAACACAGCCTGTAAAGTGACAGAAGCTGACTGGTTGGTACTTTATCTGTCTCCACTATCTCTCTCTCCAAGGCTTAGTAAGTCTCCCCCCTAGGAGAGCAAGGTCCCTCCCTCCCCTTTTCATCTCTTCAGATGTAAGTAGGCATAATTCAGAAATACACAGAAAGCGTGATATGGACAATGGACATCCGAATACACATTTTTCATTTGCATGCGCAGAAGAAAAAGAAGCATATTATTCACCTAGTAGCAACTATTGTGTCCAACTCTAAATAACCCCCTAAAATGAAACTTGGAATACACTTTAGTAAGCGCAGCAGTTAAATAAATCCCATTATTTCCTTACCTCTATTCAAGTGTAATAATTGACTACATGCAACTATACACATTCTAAACTGAAGTGCTTTATTTCTTGGGTTTTATTTAATGGAGCAAGTATACCCCCTATTGTGCCAAAAGTGCATTACAGTTCTCTCTTAATTTCAACACGTTAGAAATCTCTACAGAGAGGGTAATCTACCAAATGAGAATCGTTATTATCAATTTTAAATATTTTGTTAATTTTAAAATAATCAAAACTGCCATAATTTTTTTTATTAATTAATTCAAACGTAACTATTGTTTATTTTACTTGCACATTAAAACTAGGGGTGTGCATCGGCCACTTTTCTTGTTTTGTGTTTTGGTTTTGGATGTGGATCTTTCTTCGTGTTTTGGATCTGGATTGGTTTTGCCAAAACCACCCTTCCGTGTTTTGGGTTCTGGGTTTTGGATCTGTATTTTTTTGAAAAAAAGCATAAAAACAGCTAAAATCACAGAATTTGTGGGTTTTTCTGCTCTTATGCTATTATTAACCTCAATAACCTTAATTTTAACTCATTTCCAGTCTATTCTGAATACCTCACACCTCACAATAGTGTTTTTATGTCCAAAAGGTTGCACCGAGGTAGCTGGATGACTATGCTAAGTGACACGAGTGGGCGGCACAAACACGTGGCCCATCTAGGAGTGACACTGCAGTGGCAGACAGGATGGCAGTTTGAAAGACTAGGCCCCAAACCGTACATAATGCAAAAAAAAAAGAGGTGCAAGATGGAATTGTCCTTGGACCTTCCCACCCACGCTTATGTTGTATAAACAGGACATGCACACTTTAACAAACCAATCATTTCAGCACCAGGGTCTGCCACACGACTGTGGCTGAAATGATTGATTCATTTGGGCCCCCACAAAACAAGCTGGCGATTAATCTGTCCCTGCACAAACTGGCTCTACGGAGGCAAGATGTCGTCCTCATCCTCCTCATCCACCGATTCCTCACCCTCTTCAGTGTTGTGTACATCCTCATCCTCACAGAGTATTAATTCGTCCCCGCTGGAATCCACCACCACAGGTCCCTCTGTACGTTCTGGAGGCTGGTCTCCCTGGAAGAGTTGATAATTCATTTTTATGAACTTCATCTTCTCCACATTTTGTGGAAGCAACCTCCTACGCCTTTCGCTGACAAGGTTCTCGGCTGCACTAAACACTCTTTCGGAGTACACACTGGAGGGGGGGCAACTCAGGTAAAATAGAGCCAGTTTGCACAGGAGCCTCCAAATTGCCTCTTTTTCCTGCCAGTACAGGTACGGAATGTCTGACATGCCTACTTGGATGCTGTCACCGATGTAATCCTTTAACAGACAGACATACGCTTGTCACTGCTGCTTTGAGGATGCAGGTGCGGCTACAGCCCACACAATTCACAAAGACAGAAAAAAAAAAAGAATTTATTATTTTTTGTGGAGCGCACTTTGAGGGTTACACCACCCTTTAACAGACAGACGCACGTTTCTCGCTGCTGCTTTAAGGATGCAGGTGCAGCTACAGCCCACACAATTCACAAAGACAGAAAAAAAAAAAGAATTTTTTTATTCTTTGTGGAGCGCACTTTGGGGGTTACACCACCCTTTAACAGACAGACGCACGCTTGGCGCTGCTGCTTTGAGGATGCAGGTACAGTGCACACAATTCACAAACACAGAAGAAAATATTTTATTTTTGTTGGAGTGCACTTTGGGGCACTAAACTCTCTTTCGGAGTACACACTGGAGGGGGGGCAACTCAGGTAAAATAGAGCCAGTTTGTACAGGAGCCTCCAAATTGCCTCTTTTTCCTGCCAGTACAGGTATGGACTGTCTGACATGCCTACTTGGATGCTGTCACCGATGTAATCCTTTAACAGACAGACATACGCTTGTCACTGCTGCTTTGAGGATGCAGGTGCGGCTACAGCCCACACAATTCACAAAGACAGAAAAAAAAATGATTTTTTTTATTCTTTGTGGAGCGCACTTTGGGGGTTACACCACCCTTTAACAGACAGACGCACGCTTGGCGCTGCTGCTTTGAGGATGCAGGTACAGTGCACACAATTCACAAACACAGAAGAAAATATTTTATTTTTGTTGGAGTGCACTTTGAGGGTTACACCACCCTTTAACAGACAGACGCATGCTTGTCGCTGCTGCTTTGAGGATGCAGGTGCAGCTACAGCCCACACAATTCACAAAGACAGAAAAAAAAGGAGAATTTCTTATTTTTTGTGCAGCGCACTTTGAGGGTTACACCACCCTTTAACGGACAAGCCAGCCGGCCCTTTACTCCTTTGTTGATGCACGTGCAGCCACAGTGCACACAATTCACAAACACAGAAAATATTTTTTTATTATTTTTGGAGTGCACTTTGGGGGTTACAGCACCCTTTAATGGTCAAGCCAGCCGGCCCTTTACTTATGGGACACAGGCGCACGCTTGGCGCTGCACCTTTGTTGATGCATGTGCAGCCACAGTACACACAATTCACAAACACAGAAAATATTTTTTTATTTTTTATGGAGTGCACTTTGGGGGTTACAGCACCCTTTAACGGACAAGCCAGCCGGCCCTTTACTTATGGGACACAGGCTCACACTTGGCGCTACTTTGTTGATGCACGTGCGGCTACTGCGCACACAATTCACAAACACAGAAAAAATATTTTTTTTGTTTGTACTTGGGGGGAGCACCCCTGATGGACAGAGCACCCCCTGGACAACACTACAGCACCCCTTTAGGACTGGGACACTGCACAGGACTTTGGAGTGGACACAGCCCCTATGGACAACTGACTGCACAACACAGTCCAGCCAGCCCCTATGGACTTTGGAGGAGTGGACACAGCCCCTATGGACAACAGCAGCACAGCACAACACAGCCAGCCCCTATGGACTTTGGAGGAGTGGACACAGCCCCTATGGACAACAGCAGCACAGCACAGCACAACACTACACTACACTACACTACACAGCCCAGCCAGCCCTAACTCCCACCCTCCCTCTTCACTGTCCACAGCCGAGTAAGAAAATGGCGCCGACGCGGGGACCTTATATAGAATCCAAAACCTGCGAGACCCGGAAGGCGGGATGATGACTTTTTGCCTCCATTTCAGATCCGAGTCAGGCGGGAAAAGTCGAGCCTGACTCGGATCGGCCTCGGATCGGGGGGCTCGGCGGGGTTCGGATTTCAGAAATCCAAACCCGCTCACCCCTAATTCAAACATATGGCCTGATTCAGTACTGAACTGAATTGCAAAGCTGCACGCAGTCATATTTGCAATTCCATCCTTGCAATTATGCCTCCTGCTGCCCTTATCCGAGCTGCATTGTCCAACGCAGCATCGCATAATCTGCAGGAACATCGGCCAGCTTGCGTGACCCATGGGGTAACGCCAGGATTGCCGACATTCTGGCTGCCCCTTCCGGGAGACAACAGCCAGATCGGTATAGCATGGGGGTGTAGCCGACATTTGGGGCAGGGACGGACATCTTACCGGGCATTTGTGGTCAGAGCACCCCCCCTGCTGCTGTGGATTGTCTTGTAACCTCAAGGGCAGAGGGGTCGGCCAGGAGCTTTGCCTGCCTTTCCAGGGGGCCAGGAGCAGCACCATATTTTTGGGAGGCTCCCGGCCGAATCGGCAGGGTAGGAAAATATGGGTCACGCATATCGGCCACCACAGATGTGAGAGAGAGGCAATGAAATCTCCCTCACCCAATGGAGATCCTGACCTCTTTTCTCCCCCCAACGGCTGCAACACGCCTCCGTTTCAGGAAACGGAGGCAGTCGCCAACCCCTCTCGCCCACACATGGCAGCAGACTGTCAATCACTGACAGTCTGTTGCCAATCTGTGTGCGAACACGCAGGAACCATACTGCACATGCGCAGTAGGGGTTGGGCACCTGCGCAAAATCCCGACCAACGGGAATCTGCATTCAGCAGTGCACTACTGTGCACTGCTGAATAAGGGCCACCATCAAAACTCACCCCGATGTCACTGTGTGCCCTGTCCACAGACTGCTTTGTAGCCTATCCTATTAATTGAACCCGGGCCCAAAGCACCTCTCACTCCCACCACTTACGTGCCACGCGCATGATGCCACACCTATCTCTTGTATTGATGATTTTAATACATTTTGATTTTGTTATTGTTCAGCTTTTACTTGATGGATCGAGATGAAACAAAGTGAAGGTTATTTCCAGGAGCATCCACTACAAACTGATGCAGTTTTCATGAAAATTGGACCACTGACAGGTGAAGTAAATAACATTGATTATCTCTTTACAATGAGACCTGTCAAGGGGTGGGATAATACCCCTATTCCACCAAAATCCTGTCCTGGGAATTTTTACCCGGCATTTAGCCGGGTCATACACGGCTTAGACTCCATTTCCACTGCACCCTCATCCCGGGTTTTTCCCGGGTCACCTGCATTTCCACTGCGCCTGGGTAAACCCAGCAAAACCTGTGGATATAATTAAAAATGTTCTTTATTAAAGCCATTTTTAATGATATCCACTTTTAATGACATTTTTAATTACATCCTTTATTAGTTATTATTTATTTTTTAAATTATTTATTTAATTAATTCTTCATTTTATTTTTTTTATTTTTTTTATTTATTATTTAATTATTATTTACTTAATTTAATAAAATTTTTAATTACATCCTTTATTCAGGCGTCTCCTCTGGTCTCTGGGTGATTACATCAGCAGCCAGCACCCTGGAAGAACCAATCTGCAGCTTTTGCAATTACCTGGGTCAAAAAATCTGGGTAAGAGCGGTTTCCGCTGCAGTGTTACTGGGTTTTACCTACTAAAAACCCTGCTCGATACCCGGAAAGAAATCCTGAGCCAGTAGACCCGGGATTTTTTCCTTGGAGCCGTTTCCACTGAGCTGAGTCCCGGGTAGACACTGCAATTACCCAGGTTTTTTAGTGGAAAAGAGGTATAAGGCATTGTCAGTTCAATAAATAGTCAGTTCTTGAAGTTGATGTGTTAGAAGCAGAAAAAATAGACAAGCGTAAGGATCTAAGCAACTTTGCAAGGGCCAAATTTTGATGGCTAGACAACGGAGTCAGAGCATCTCCTAAATGGCTGGTCTTGTGGGTATTCGGTCAGATGGTTGACAGTAACCATGTCAACAATCAAAATGTCGACATGGTCAAACTGTCAATATACACCATGTTGACATCTGAATTGTTGCCATGTGAATGTTAACATTCTGAGGATGCAGTCAGTTAGGAGTAGGCACCGTGGGGAGGTTAGGCTGCAGGGGGAGCTTAGGGTTAGGCTGCAGGGGGGAGGTTAGGGATAAGCACTAGGGGGATGGTTAGGGATAAGAGGTGTAATACTCACAGGAACGCTCAAGCATCAGCATCAAGCACTGCACAGAACCGCTGGGACCCGGAGGAAGACTCTGGAGCTGCTGCAGCTGCCAGGAGAAGGTAAGCTACTGCCAGGAATGGCTTGTCAACATTTCATCCATGTAAATAGGTCAGTTTGACCATGTTTACCAGATGACTGTCGACATTCTAATGCCCGGTCTTTTGTGGTGCTCTCGGTAAGCAGAGGTTAGTACCTACCAAAAATGGACCAAGGAAGAACAACTGATGAATCTCCGTCAGGGTCATGGGTGCTTAAAGCTCAATGATGCACATGGGGAGCGAGGAATAGCCCGTCTGGTCCAATCCCATAGAAGAGTTACTGTAGCACAAATTACTGATAAAGTAATGGCTATGATAGGTGTCAGGCACACAGAGTTACGTTTTACATCATGTGGATGTCCAGGTGCGTGTACGTTGTTTACCTGGGGAAGAGATAGCACCAGAATGCACTATGGGATAAAGGCAAGCCAGCGTAGGCAGTGTGATCCTGGATGTTCATTTGACACGTACCACAGTTTTGCATAACTCTTATTATGGCTCCTCTGCTGCCACACCTCCAGAGAGACCCTCACCACTATTAGTTCCTCCTCCCTCTGTAGCTCCATTCACAACCAGACCCGCCGTGGTATTCAGGAACCCACCTGGGTCTGCTCCATGCAGAAAAATGTAGCCTTAATGAGTTCTTGCCTGAACAGGTTGTGTGAGGCAACATTATAAAATATTTAGAATAAGAACATTATTCTCTAACAATAATTTTTATCTAACATCATGCATACTCCATTCACTGTACTTTGCATGTTTCACTTATCCATATTATTATTATCCACACTTTTCATTATACTTAATTCACACGGCATCAATTGTTAACTTTACACATCACTTTATTAACTTACATTTAAGTATTACTATTAATATTACTATTACTTTAAAAATACTTTGAATACATTATCAGATATAATTCTTCTCAGTCACATTGTAACCAGTTCATGCCATGTACAATTATCCGAGTGACAGTTATATAAAGGTTTATAAAGCAGTTTCAAGAGCTTTACGCATCCGGTGCCTTTCGGGGCTGGGTTACCCTGAATGGGCTTATGGAACATTCAATGGATATAGGAGATTTGATTTGAGCACCATTTGTTTAGATAGCTTAGCAGCTCAATTTTGCATGTGGAATGCACGGTCAGATTGGCATTAGGGGTAAAGTCCTCCCCTGTGAGCCAGTGGTGGGGGAGATTCTGCACGAGGTGGGACGGATAATGGACATTGATAGGGAAAGGATGGATGCTGTCAGCTGGTCCCGATTGTGGCACCATCTGAAGCCCCCTTAAACAGGTAGCAGAAGTCTGTTACCTATTGATCTTATGACTTTTTTCTTTCACAATCTGGGGTGTTTGAAATTGTGATAGGACAGTTTACATACATCTAAAAGCCATGCTTAGCTCTCCGCTACTAAAGGGTTAGGTGATAGTGTAGGGTGGTGGGAAGGGGTATAGGGGGAAGGGTGGAGTGGGGTGTGTTTTTTTATGGAATAGAGGAGACATGTGTCTATTTGTTTTGTGGATTGCAACAATTGCATTGTTGCTATTTGTTTTAAGTAGACACTGCTCTGAACACAGGCAAGCTGCACACTCCCCTGCCCCGCCCCCGGAATCCCATATGTTACTGATTGTTCTTATTTTTGTATAATATTTTTATATTATATATTTTTTTCTATCTGCATAAGAGATCATTTTGATTATATAACATTTAATATATTGAATGTGTATTTATATAGATATCTTTGTCATATTTGTTGCTGTTTTTTTCAGCAGCAATTAAGAATAATTATTTTCACTGTTTTGTTGGATGAGGCTCTTATGTTAATATTTAGATGTTCGCTTAAACACAGTCTGAGGAAGTGGGCAGTTTGTCAGTGAAATGCGTCACTACAGCTGATGCGTATCTTACTCTGATGAGCCATATGTGAGCTGATGACAGCCTATCCGTATTAATGCAAGTTAAAGACGTGAATAAGGGGTCTATTTACTAAGCAGTGTTAGGAGAAGTGAAAAGTGATAAGGTGCCAGCCAATCAGCTCCTAACTGCCATCTCACAGGCTGTGTTTGAAAAATGACAGTTGGGAGCTGATTGGCTGGCACCTTATTACTTTTCACTCTTCACTTTTCACTTCTCCTAACACTGCTTAGTAAATAGACCCCAAAGTCTCTTAAATTGTTAGGACCTGTGCCATACAGAAATGGACTTTCCTGAAGAGGGGTCTTTGATTCTTCTTTCTTTTGGCAGTAAACTCTACCAATTGATTGAACTGTTTCCTCAGTGAGTGGGCGCAAAAAAATTGCTTCCAAGTATGATAAATCAGGTGCTTTATATCTTTTTTGAAGATATTTTTAGATCGGTTTATGTTTATTTTACCTTTTAACAAGTTTATTTTTAGATTTTACAGAAGTAAAATAATACAACTATACTTGCATTCTCAAATAAAGAGGTATATGAAATACTCAGACCAACAGAATAGCATGATATCATATTAACACATATATCAACAATCTATTCTAATTAGAATAAATTATATAGAGCAATGCAAAATAAAAAACATTGAGAAAAAATAGATGGAAAGCAGAACTACTTAGGGGGGTAGAGAGAGGAAAGGAAAGAGGAAAAAGAAGGGGGAAAGTATGTTGGGGAAGACATGGGAGTTAAGGACCGAGTCCAGATTTATACAAATAATAGGTGAATTATGAGCATTAAAGTAGTAGGTATGAAAAGGCTGAGGGTAGGGATCCATGTGGTGTGGTGTTATTATAAAGAAACCAGTCACCCCAAACTATAAGAAACTTATGGGAGGTGTTGTGGAGATAAGCTGATATTTTCTCCATGGCCGCCACATGTCAGATTTTATTTATGAGTTGTTGGCGAGGAGGAGGGTTGATGCCTTTCCAGTGCCTTGCAACTAAACATCTAGCTGCGTTCAAAATATGTGAAGAAAGCTTATCAGCATGTGGGTTGAGGCCCTCGAGTGGACAGCCAAGGAGAAAAGACCAGGGGGATTTAGTCAGTGGCACTTAAGAATTTCCGAAAGGAGGACAGCAACCTCGTCCCAGAATTTAGCTATTTTAGGACATGACCACCATATATGAATGTAGGTCCTGTCTCACCGCAACCTCTCTAGCAACGATCAGAGGCTAGATGATACATTCTATGCAGGTGGGTAGGTACCAGGTACCATTTATAATATATCTTGTAGGCATTTTCCTTTATTAAGGTGGAAATAGAAGATTTGGATACCCTCTCCCGCACCACAGACTATGTGCCCTCATCCGGTGGGCTCCCCAGATCCTTTTCCCACTGAAGTTCATGGCCAGGTTATCTGGTAAATTAACATACAATAAAAGATTATAAATTACAGATATAATACCTTTCATGATAGGATTGTGGAGATATAAAGACTCATAAGGTGTTAGAGATCTATCAATTGAATTAGTGGGAAAAGAGTTAATAAAATGACGTATCTGAATATAAGCAAAAGTACTGACAGAAGATATATTCAATTTATTCTGTAGGGAATCCAGAGAGGCGCATCCACCCGACTCAAAAACATCAGATACCACTCTAACCCCACCCTTAATCCATGCAGATGATAACGCCGAAATATGTGACCGTACATATTCCTTCAGCAATTCACAAATATATGCATGCTTAAGTCTTTCATTATTTTCATTGCAATTAAGAGTACATAGAAATGATTCAGAATATATATTAGTTGTAAGTTGCGGAGGACCGACATGTGTCGAATGGCCTCAGGCCTAGAGATGAGGTCTACCTTCTCTCTAAAGTAGGCAGGTGTGTGTCTGAAGCAACAGTTATTATTGTTTAATATTGTATAATCTAAAGGTATAAATGTTATTACAGAAATAGGTATAAATTAGAACTGATCAAAACCATTTCTTCTCTAGCAAGACAGAATAATGGGTTAGTTGAGTATGAACAGACTAAGAGACAGTAGGTCTCAGATCTGGCTAAACAAGGAGGGAGCTAATCAGGATAGCCTTGGCCTATATGCGGTCACCAGTATTTTGATAACATAGAGAGGAGATTATAGGTTTTTGTTATGATTAAAATATATAATTAGTGAAATGTTTAGTGCGCATGAATATTGAATTAATTAATTAATATTCGTCATTTTAGAATATGTCAGTAGCAGAGAGGAAAAAGTATAAAAGATTGATCAAAAAGGGGAGGGGTCGGGCAGTCGGGTTGAGCAGGAGAGATCGTAGGTCGAGAGAGTCGCGGGGCACTGGGCTGTAAGTATAAACATGGGCTGACTGTCACCTTGGGAGTCTATGCTAGGCATTGCAGATAATCATTTTGTCACTGTTGCTGAACTAATGTTTTTTATGTTGTAAGTCTGCTTTGACAATAATACCATAATACATGTATAATTAATTTGCTTTTTAAGTAAAACATTGTCATTTATTTTAAAGTTGGTATTGGTGTGAATTATTCCATTTCTTCTAATAATAAGTAAGGTTTAAAAACAATATCCAAAACACCTCGCGTTATCACAGAGAAGTGGGCAAGGTTGAAACCTGGAGAGAATGCTGGGTTCGACCATATAGGGGTAATGGGGGATGGATAGGAGGTGATGTTAAAATGGGATTTACAGTAATCCCATATAGAGCATGTGAAGGAGATAACCGGGTGTGAGCGAGCAGATTGGGGTCTATCAGGTGTAGCCAAGCCTATAATTGTAGATATGGAGGAGACATTACACATCTTAGTTTCAATTTCCACCCAGCGGGGTGTTTGAGTTAATGTAAACCAGGCTATTGCCTGACTTAAATGGGTAGCATAATAATAAAGGTTAACATCGGGAAATCAAGTTCCCCCATTAGTGGTGGGACGACAAAGAGTCAGAAAACTAATGCGGGGAGGTTTCGATTTCCATACGAATTGGACAAACCACCTGTGTATTTGCAATAAAGTTGATTTGGGAACAGCAACAGGGAGGGTCTGGAAGAGGTAGAGTAATCTAGGCATAAGGTTCATCTTGACTGCTACTATCCTGCCTAACCAGGAAATTATTAGATCACGCCATCGAAGAAAGTCCAGTTTAATTTTTTTAAGCATAGGGGGGAAATTTGCAGAGTATAAAGTGTCATAACTGTTTGTTATGTAGACTCCTACATATTTAATTTTAAAGGGGTGCCAGGCAAAGTTATAATTGTGACGCAGGAGATCCTAGACCCTAGGTGCTATATTGAGTGCAAGAGACTCAGTTTTAGAAAAGTTGACCTTATAGCCCGAAAGTGAGCCGTAAACAGTCAAAACTTGGAAAAGTTTTGGGAGAGATGTATGAGGAGAAGTTAGGGTTAGGAGTACGTCATCAGCGAAAAGAGATATTGTGTATTCAGTTTTTCCAAGTGACATACCCCTAATATCTGAGTCAAGGCGTATTTGCGCTGCAAGGGGTTCAATGACAAGAGGAAAGATCAGAGGCATCAGAGGGCACCCCTGTCTAGTGCCATTAGTTATACAGAAAGAGGACGAGAGAAGACCATTGACGGAGACCCTAGCTGAAGGGGTAGAATATAGGGCCAGGATGCCCTGGAGAAAATTACCACCCAAGCCAAAGGCCCTCAAAGTTTGAAACATGAAGGGCCAGCAGATCCGGTCAAAGGCCTTTTCCAAGGAGAGTACCAGAGCTGGGGTTCGAGCAGAATTGATGGAGTGAATGAGACTAACAACTCGTCTGGTGTTGTCCCTGGCTTGCCTCCCCGGAATAAAGCCAACCTGATCGTTATGGACCAAGTCAGGCAGTACTGAATTCAGGCGGTTGGCAAGTATCTTTGCATAAATCTTGACGTCAGCGTTCAACAGTGAGATGGGTCTGTAATGGGCACAATTGGAGTGGTCTTTACCTTCTTTAGGAATAACAATAATCCTTGCCTCAAGGGCCTCTTTGGAGAAAGAACCACCAGACATCACACCGTTAAACACCGCGGCAAGGTGGGGGGAGAGCAGGGAGGCAAAGGATTTATAGTAAGTGGCTGTAAAGCCGTCAGGGCCAGGGGCCTTATTGGCTTTAAGGTTCTTTATCACCTCTGAGATCTCCTGCGTCTCAACCGCAACGTTTAAGGATTCAAGGACTGATGAGGATAATTTAAGTGACAACTGGCTAAGAAGTTTTGTACTGTGTCCATAGTAGGTAATGAACTACCTGAAGAAGACGAAAGCTTATATAAATTAGTATAAAATTTACAAAATTCCTCAGTAATGTATGAGGGATCTCTAATAGGTTCACCTGAGTTAGATTTAATTGTCATAACATTATTCTGTGAGAGTTTAGATCGTAATGTAGATGCCAGCATTCTATCAGCTTTATCCCCCTTTTCGTAAAATGTTTGATTAAGCCATTTAAGAGAAGTCTCCGCTTTTGCTGTAAGAAGGCCTAGTTCACCTCTGGCGGCTACAAGGTTACGGTAATCATCCGCCAGTCCTGATGTTTTGTGGATTTTATCTAAACGAGCAACAAGATCCATTAGTTCAAGAAGCCTCTTGCCTCTGGCCCTCCTAGCAAGAGCCGCAGACTTAATCAGAGACCCTCGGATCATGTTTATTTTACCTTTAATGTCCCCATTAATATGGTTGCATAGTTTTTAAATTCCTAGGACACTAATCACTATTTATTTAAGTGAATATCTCTTGCACTGGAATATATAATTAGGTCATCAAAATATCTTGATGGAGGATCCAGGTTAAATACGGGAGAAAGATGTTCAGAATTTGTGCACTAGAACTTAATTGTATATTAGTCAAATATTCAAATGACCATGAATCCATTTTTTCTATGTCCGTGCACAAAAGACAATACCTGTACACATTTTTCCTCCATTAATACCAATATGTACAGTGAGAAGTTTTCTCTTGTTCTTTTTACATGTACCCGTCCACTGCATGGGTGATGGTTACATGTAGGATAAATACACAAGCTCAGCAGTCTTCATCCAGGTGAAGATTCTGGGACTTGGCTCAGCTGTGCCGTATTGGGGGATAGAAGTAGAGTAGAAAAGACTGAAGGAGACCCCTCTCCATTTGAACTCTATGCAGGGGCGGATCTAGACTTTTGTATTAGGGGGGGCGAGTTAATGATTAATTGTGCTCCCCCTCTCGCGGCAACCCCCCCTCCCCCCCTGTAATTTCACTTACCTCCGCTGCTCCGGTGATGTTCTCCCTCCAGTGCAGGAGCCGGGAGACCAGCTGACTGGAGCGAGGACATCATCGGAGCCCCGATCTTCGGTCCCTGGACAGAAGAACAAGGAGTCCTGGAAGTAATGGCCCCCACAGAGCCCTGATCATCGAGTCTGTCTGGGATTACATAAAATAGACATCCACAGATCATCTGTGGTTAGTTCTCCAAGATGTTTGGAATAACCTCCCTGCCGAGTTCCTGCAAAAACTGTGTGCAAGTGTACCTAGAAGAATTGATGCTGTTTTGAAGGGAAAGGGTGATCACACCAAATATTGATTTGATTTAGATTTATCTTCTGTTCATTCAGTTTGTGTTTTGTTAATTGATAAAAATAAACTATTAACACTTCTATTTATGAAAGCATTCTTACTTTGCAGCATTTTTCCACACCTGCCTAAAACTTTTGCACAGTATATAACTTAGCACAGTATATCTATGCCATTTTGCTACTTACGCACAAACTTCTTTAGAAAGCTTGTAATATCAGGAGTGCTGCCCAGCAATTAATAGTGTGGTGTCTGGTGTTAATATTAACTGAACTTAGGTTTAATTAATCAGTGTTTGTAATTTTAGGAATTCACCCCATCTCTCTGTCCCCCACTGTTTAGATGAAAACTGCACATTACACATAATTCAAATCATGGGGTATAAATTGATATTACACATGTAATCTCAATAAGACACCCTTCACACTCCCATGAAATTTCTATGGAAAGTCGTTTGACTGTACAATCGCATAATGCCCCCATAGTTTGCCGCCCATCTGTCTGCATTCTGCAACCGCACACTCTGTGTAATTCACCCATGAGCAGAGTCATTTTCTCAGAAAAAGACGCATTTGCAGTAGGGTATAAATCACTAAATCTGTGCGATTTAAATCTGCACCCTACTCATCAGCCCCAAAGTGAGAATGGTAAAAGGAGAAAGATAAAAGTGCTTGGGAATAGCCAGACACATATAAGTAAGAGTGGAGGATAGGTCTAGATGCTTGGAGGCGGCATTTTGAGTTCGTGATCAGAGCTGCTTGTGACGTCATTTCTGATAAGTTAAGTACAATTATTTAAGACGTATGAATGCTTAAGAAAAGTCTGGTTGCCGGTTTGTAAGTCACATTTTGAATTGGATCAAAGTTGATACCTTCAACAACTCTAAATTCCACGTAATTTTCCATGTTGGAGAAACACTGTAGAAGCTCCTGCTGCACACCACAAGGGTCATGTAATAGCGTTTAATGAACCGGAGTGTTTTCGGCGACTTCAACACTAAATTTAGAGCGGCACATAGTTTTAAGGCTAGTTTTGCCTTCTAACTAATTGGCGTTTTAATCACCAAGCCCTGACAGCCATCTGTCATGGTGCACAGGACATTGGGCACCAAGGGTGGGTATTAAACTCAGCCCAGACAGTTATTCAAAGGAACACTGGGCCTGATTCAGACCCGGACGCTAAGCTGCGCTCGCATCAAAAAGGGGCCGGGTATTCTAATAGCACGTTCGTGCGGCAATGCATAAGGACGCCCTCTATGTCTTTGCGAGCGGCGGCTTTGCGTTCGCAGAATAGTGTAATGCCGACCGTAGCTAACGTCATCTACAGGAAGTGTTTAAAACCATCGGGAACATCGAGAGCCATCGGAAGCACTCGCAGTGCTTGTGGGAGCTCTACCCTACCGCACGCAATGCGAGTGCTTCAAGTAAAATTACACCTGCTGCCTCGTCAAATGACGCACCCATGACACTAATTATGGACGCCCATTAAATGCCGTTTTGACGGTCAGACACGCCTGCATTCGCAGCACCACTCCCCTTTCACAAGCACCTTCCCTTGTTACCACCCACAAACGGCACTGTCACTCAAATTAGCGTCCAGTCTTTGTGCTATGAGCGCTCTATTCTAGATCGCAGTGACTGACTTGTGCACGTGCATTGCGAACCATACGCATACGCAGATTTGCGATTATCGGCAAAGATAAGTAATTTTATTTTCACAGTGAAATAGTTTGAACAAGCTTTCAATAGATACAGTGGGCCTGATTCAGACCCGGAGCGCAGCTTAGCGTCCGGGTCTGAATCAGGCCCACTGTATCTATTGAAAGCTTGTTCAAACTATTTCACTGTGAAAATAAAATTACTTATCTTTGGTGACGAGATCACTATTTTGTATTTTTTTTTACTTGTTAATGTTTTCTTTGAAATGCCAATTATATGTCCCACATCAAAACACATGCTCATTTTTATGTGAAAAACATGTGGACATTATCATTTAATAAGGAGAAGAATACTCAGAATTGCTAAATGCTCCATCTCTACTAAAATTAAGGAAACCTCATCTAAACATTTTTATCGATGGTACTTTACCCCCGTGAGACTCCATAAAATGTTTCCCTCACCCCCAAACGGCAGGCGTTCCTTCGGGAACGTCTCTGTTTGGCCAGCCATCCCCCCTGCCCGCCTCCAAAATGGGGCAAGCTGTCAATCACAATCGACAGCCGCCCCGTTTTGGTGCGAGACCCGTAGCGACGGAGCGCCCGACGCTGGCCGGGTTTCACACATGCGCAGTGGGGGACCATCGACCCGCTTGCGAGCGCTGTGCACTCTCTAGCGGTTCTGAATCAGGCCCTTAGTTCATGGTCTTTTGAATTCTCTCTTGGAATCTCTGGTAGCAAAGGATCCCTGGGTATTTTTGTTATGCTGCCCACTCCCCAAACCTTGATACATTTTGAAAGAAATTACTTTTGCATATTCTGTCAGCGGCAAAATTCCTGATAGCCCTTAACTGGAAAACTATTTCCCCACCGTCTCTCTCTGCGCTTAAACACCAGATTTGGCATATGGCCGTTTTGGAGGAGATAACTTACTATCTTCATGATAGAGGCCATATCTTTGCCCAAGTATGGGCTCCCTGGCTCTCTGCTGAACATAGACCTCCATCTCCCTCTTCCTCTGAGTGCTGAACAACTGCGGAGACCCATGGGTGCTTTGTCCTGCCACCCTCACCTCAATTTATTCTTTCCATCGCTATAAATTTCCCTTCAGATTGGTCTATAACTTTTTATTCCATTCCTTGCTGTGGTAATTTTCCCCTTCCTTTCCCTCCCCTCCTCCTTTCTCTCCCTCCATTTATTCCCCCCATAACATCTGTGTTACGATTGTTGTCTTTTAAGGTTTTATTTGGATTAATAATTTGGTCACCAATTTATGTTCGATGTCACTATTCATTTAGATTGTTTTATACTGTTTTTTTTTTCTTTTATTTGATTGCGCGGAGATATTTGTGTCATTTATTGCTCTGCTGTTGGGAACATGGTTTTGATGTTTATTTTTCAGTTTTTTTGTTATGACTGACCGTCCAAAATAAAGAATTTAAAAAAAAAAAAATAAGGAGAAGAATGAGAGATGTATCCTTCCTTATATACATGCTAATAAATAAAAAACATTTAATGCAAATCCTCCAAGCAAGATCTGCACAGACTTGATATGTCCAATTTTCAGTTGCACATGTACTGGGAACCTGGTTGTAACACCTTATCCTCCTTAGAATTATCTTAAGTACTTGACGAATCTGTTGATAATTATACAAGAGAAAAATAAAAATGGTAAATTATTTTAGTGTGGTGCAAAGTCATTAAAATTTAACTTTTATTGGATATATATATATGCACAAGAAATAGAATGTGTCCAAAAGTGATTAAAATAATTATGTAACTATTCTGTGAATCTATTGACACTGAATAATCTAAATAATAAATGTATTTGTGTGTGTAAACAATTTTCATCCCTTATAATTGGGAAACATCCAGAATGTCAGGATCTTAAAGTTAGTACTACCCAGTAATAGTACTATAGCGTGCCACAGATATTGAATATTACAGATACCAAATCACTGTATTGTGTAGTCCTTTTATATTCATATGTAGGTGATATGGTATGCAGTCGAGAAGCCGGCGGACCAAATGCCAACAGCCGGCTTCCCAACTGTCATATCCCGGTAAGGGTCTAAAGACAGGCGTCGATATGCCGACGCCTGTCATTAGACATATGCCGGGAGCCCGACGCCCGGCTTCCCGATCGAAGGGACGCCGGGCGCGGATAGCCGCGGGGGAGTGGGTTGGGTTTAGGGTTCCCGGGGGGGGACTTAGGGTTAGGCACCCCCCCGTCAGGTTAGGTTTAGGCTAGGGGAAGGGGGGTTAGCGTTAGGCACCCCTGGGGGGACTTAGAGTTAGGCACCCCCCCCCGGGGAACTTAGGTTTAGGCGGCGGGGAAGGGGGGGTTAGGTTTAGGCACTTAGAGGGGGGTTAGGGTTAAGCACTGGGGGGGAAGGTTAGGGTTAGGCACCCCTAAGGGAGGGTTAGGGGGTAGAAATAGGTGAGTATATACTTACCTTTGACGATCGGGATTTCCTCCTCTGCCGGGATGCCGCTGTCGAGATTCCAACCGCCGGGCATGCGTCCGGCGGTAAATCATACCGATTCCGGTGATATGATCCTTGTAGTACAATGTAATAAGGAAGATTATTTCTCTCCCAGGTATTACTGCCATTAGTAATTACCACTTGCTGGTGGATATTTCTGATTGAAAGGCAGTCAGTACTGTTATTCTGATAATTAGTTGGATGAACTCTGTTTATCTCTGGCACAATCTCTGGACTCTGGAATAATCAGCCTTACAGAGTCCACTATTGGTACAGAGTTTTTTTTGCCTAAGATGTTTAGTATATAAAAGACTGAGGACCTCATTCAGAGTCGGTCGTTGCAGCCGCACGGTTGTAAGGGAAAAGGGGCCGGATATGCAAATGATGCACTCGCAAGTTGCGTCCTTAAGATCGGATCGTTAGCTGGCCGACCAATGGGAGGATGCGGCCATAAGACAAAAAATACGCTCCCTTCTCGTACGCATTACACGTCATCTCCGGGCATATAAGGATTAATCGAGACCATCGGAACTGGTCGTAGAGCTTAAGGTTGACCATACCCTCTTAAGCTCTACGATCAAGTCAGTGTAAAAACCTCCCATGTCACATGTGCTATGACACTACTTTGTTAATTATGCACTCCCATAAAATGCCACTATGCACGCCTGCGTTCGGATCTCCACTCCCCCGTTCACAAGCACCTTCCCCTGTTACCACCCACAAATACCTCATCCTGTCACTCAAACTAACAACCTGGCCAAGTTGAAGGAGAGAGATATTTGCGATCGTAACAGCTAGTTTGCGCACGCGCATTGCGAATTTTACGCATGCGCGGTTTAGCGAACATCGGTGGCGTACGACCGTGCGGCCACAACGACCGACTCTGAATGAGGTCCTGAATATCAGTATAATTGACATTGGTAATAAATCAGGTTGCAGCCTGTTTAATATTCATTAACATACTGATTTCCATTTTTATGTGGCAAAGACTAATTAGCCTTGCGAATTTCACTATTTGTATATATTTCTTTGAGTTGTCAAACACATGTACTGCCTCTTCTAGGTATCAGGAGCAGTATACTCTGCATACATTTATTAGCCCAGCTGTCACACAAACTGTTACCTAGCACAAGACATTTGTGTCTTTGTTCTTCCTGGATTATACCATCACTATTGGAATCATCAATCTAAGGGCCGTATTCAATTAGCCGCGAAAAGTGCTGTGTGAAGAAAAGTTTTCTCCGAATTGCACTTTTCGCCTGTTTTCAAAGTATCTCCATATTCAACTCCCTGGAGTTTTCGCCTACGCGAAAACTCCATAGGCAAAAACAGGCAAAAAAGTTTCTCCAGCAAAAGGCAGGAGAAAAGAAGTGTAAAATCCATATTTTGGGGTACAAATGTGGGGACTTGGATCAGAACCCTTTGGACAACCCCCCCAATGACTAATAGGGCAATACAAATTACAAAAATTACTTAAATCACCCCAAAAAGACGTCATTTTTTGGGCGAAAATGAAAGTGTTGGAAAAGTAAAAAAGTGGGAGGTCTGGTACTTTGGGGGGCTATATGGTTGGGACAGGTGTTTTTGGGATTGCACTGCATTTTTCACCTGTTTTACAATAGGTCGAAAAGCTGGGACGAGCATGGAGAAAACATCGCGCCAAACCAGACAAATGAGGCAAATTCAATCCGCTTTTTGCCAGACGGCACTTTTCGCGTCTAATTGAATTCGGCCCTAAGTAACAATTTTGTATGCTCAGTTTGTACCACTCAATTGGATAGTGTTTCTTATTATCTGTGGCAATATTAGAAAATGTCAGTAATATAAGTATGTAGCAGCATATGCCAGCATTCATGCTGATCAACTAGATTAGCTATTATGACAGTCAATGGCCAGTACACACTAGACGATATGTTGTCCGATCACATCGGCAACATCGCCTAGTGTGTACACTCAATTGTGGACCACAGGCGACATCGTCAGCAAGGGCAATGCTGCTGAATGCAGCATGGCCCCGACGTCGCTCCCAACATCGGCAAGTGTGTATGCACTTGCCAGTGCTGGGACCCCCACTGGGGCCCGTCACATGACAGGTCGGCTGGGTACACATCGTGAAATGTGTATTCAGCTTTAATATGTTTTATTTGTCATACATGCTCCAATCTATGTAGACAGGGTGAATAAAACTAGCGGTTGTTTTAGTTGTCAAAGACATTGATGGCACACACATTCATGGATAGCTGTGCTAGCTCTAATTAAAAACACATATCTTAATAACAAGGTCATGGATCGTGTCTGTCCAGGTCCCCTTTACCAGTTGTCACCTTACTACAATCCCCACTGTCCACCTGAGGTAGTCCTGAGACCTGTGGTCACTTATCTGTAAGGGCGGCTGGCGATCCACTCCCAGCAGTTACTGCTGTTATGCATTATGGGTACCGCCATCTTGGACTGATCCATTCTGTCTAACCAGCTCCTTGCACTCTGGCCACGTCTTACCCAGCCCATCAGCATTCAGGGTGCCCTATATAAACCAGGAACTGCTGACAGCACATTCACAATACAACCTCTTTCTCTAAAGACCAGTACCCTGGCTGCTGCTTCAGTACCTGCTCCAGTATTGCTTCACAGCATTCTGCTCTAGCTAGCCAAAAATTCTTCTCTTGTTTTCCAGCACAGCTGCTCTACTAATTACTTCACAAGCATTCTACCTCCGTGTGTCTTAGCACACCTGCTCCAGTAATTTCTTCTCAGCATTGCTCTCCAGTATAATCCAGCAAACATGCTCCAGTATTGCTTTACAGAACTTCCCTGCAGCCTGCTCCATTAGTGTTCCAGCACTCAGTTCCAGTGTTTCCTGCAGTCTGCTTCAGCTGTTCTCCCGACACCCATTTTCAGTATAATTGCAATCTACTTACTGCTACAGACACTTGCTATCCTGCTAGTCTTCACCTATTCTCAATACCTTTTGGCTAATCACTGAGGAGCATCAGTCGTCTGCTACTCCAAGTGGCCTGCATGAGGAATAGCATAATTATGTCATTCAGATTCATTCACACTCCAGCACATACAGCTTATCCAAGGGCCCCAACCCAAATCAACAAACCCCTAGTGCTGATACAGTGTCTTTGCTGTACACAGCCACAGCCAGCAGCTGGTGTTTGTTTGTTATTTAATGCTGACATATTTTTTACAATGAACTTTCTTAAGCTGCGTATCCACTAGTCGATTAAACCGGGCGATTGAACGATAAAGATATTGATTAATCACTTGTTAATCACCCGCAAATCGGTCATTTAAATGTAAAAAACGACCAGCGCTGCACGTGCCCCCTGGTCGTTTTTGCCATCTATCATTGCCCGTACATGCTGGTCAACCTAACGATCACGTCAGGTTCAGCATGTATGGGGATGATGGATGTGCCTACAACTGAACGTTCAGTGTAGGCACATCGCAGACTGTGATACAACAACAGCACGATTACAATGTTGTAATCGTGCTCTGGTTTCTATGTCTGTTAGTGGATACGCACCTTTACAATTGCTAGGGATGTTTGGATCTATGGAAGATATCTGGTACGTTTTCTGCAATGTACTGTTTGAGATGTTTCACATAATGTCTATTATCATGTACATTCTTGTGTCTTATAGGGTACAGATGTCGGAAACGGTGCAATGTAACAAGAACGGTTTCCAATAATCCACTGGACTTGGACTAGTTCTTTTAGATGTGTTTGAGGCCATCTTTGACAAATGAATGATGTGTAAATCAGAAGTAATTATCGAAGACTTATACATTTTATCATGTTATTTGCGCTCATGTTATTGTTTAATTTATATTAGATTGTACGATAAGTACCTCTAAATGTTTAGTTTAATGTTAAAGTATTCCAGAATTATTCAATATCTACCTTAAAAGTAACATTTTCTGACTGCCATATATTTGTTCTGTTCAAATTTTTGAATTAAAAACGATAATCATAAATAAAACATTGTGCAACATTCACCTTACATGCAATAGAGGATTTTAGCCACCTAATATTATTGACCTTTGCTGTCTTAATGTAATTACATTTTGAGTCCTACAGATGTTACTTTCAGATCCAACACGAAGGGGCAAACAATTGCTTAAGCTTGGAGTTCTTAGCAATTGGTAACAATGGGAATCTTCCCAACTTTAGTGAATGCATAAAAAAACTAAGGGGTATTTGTACAAATAATCGCAGTACTGCCGCAATTATTATGTACCTAATTTGCCGGGGATATTTTAATATTTAAGAAAAATATCCCGGCTATGTACTACGGGGAACACGCTGTCCCCGTGAGTTATATCTCCAACATTTAGGAGAAGTCTGTCACTGAAGTGAGAGAGTTACCCGGGGGAAGCTGACCCTGCGCAGTATCAGCTTCCGGAACTGTCCGGGGGCACAGGGGAGAGATCAAAAGATCTCTCTCCTGCACCGGGAGCCCGCACAGGCAAACAGTAGTTTACACCATCTTAAGATGGTGTAAACTACCTATGCCAAACACAGAAAAGCTTAGCTTTTTGGAGTTTAGTACATAGGGGACAGATCATAGTTCCCATTGATAATAATGGGGACTGCGATCTGCAGTGCTAATTAGAACCATTGTGCCATTAGTACATAGGCACAATACATAAAAATATGTAGAAACTGCAATTTCTGCATCATTTTATGTAAAAAATGGCTTGCTACATAGGCCCCTTAATCATTAATGTGTTTAAACATAATTCATTACTTACTGAATGACTTAAGGTGCATACACACGTAACGATTTTTCTAACCAACGATTTTCATTAAGGATTTTCTTTCAGATTTTACCTTGAAAAATATAACGATTTTTTGAAATGTGATGAACGATTTTATCAACAATTTTAACAACGATGAACGAAGAACTCCTTTCCTTAATGAAAATCGTCATGTTGGACAGTCAGAAGGAACGATGAAGCAAAACTGCAAGCGGGAGCGAGCATTTGTTATTTTCGTGCATCGTTATAACTCAGAAACTTATCGATTTTTTGAACGACTTAACGATAACGACGTCGTTAACGTCAAATTGTTAAAAAAATTGTTACGTGTGTACGCAGCATTAGGGTTTGTTCCAACCAAAACAGAGTCATAGGGGCTTATGTAATAGGTTGCAACTTGCAGCCACTGCGGGATGTCCTGCAAGTCTTCCCGTATTTATAAAGCAGCAATCATTTTAAAGCCGAAACCAAGCTGATTTTGTCTTTAAAATGATTACAGCTTTAAAAATACGGGAACCTATTACATAAGCCCCTAGATCTGACCTATGCCTCACATATCTGAAAACACAAATAAATGATTGAGTTGATTACATTTTTTTTATTGGAAACCTGTTGTATACAAGATAGCGATGTTGTAACAATAAGCTAAACATAGAACACTTGTATAGTATAAATAGAAATACAGAGAGATATAGAGGCCTATTTATCACCGGGGGCCATGATAAAGTGCTGAACTCACTGCAAGGAATACTTAAGTATCCAATTTGCAGCGGGGGAAACGTGACACCAGAGAAATTCATAATTGCGCCGGTACGGGGATAGCTGCTCCGAAAAGCAGCTGAGACACTGTGTGCTGAAACAATGGCTGGTAAGAAGGCTACTTTCCAGGTCAGGAATTTGAAGTGTACCGATTCCAGTGGTTGTAATAGAGTTGGATATGAAATACCGCCGGTTTAAAAGCCGCTGATTAAATCCAGACCCTGGAAGACCGACAGAACAAAATATAGACGCCGGCTAGTAAGTATAGTTAACCCTCCCTTGGGGGTGCCTAACCCTAAGACTCTGGGGGTGGTGCCAAACCCTAAATCCCCCCGTGGTGTCTAATCCTAACCCCCCTCCCCGCACCCTAAACCTCCAGGGGGGGTACCTAACCCTAACCTCCCCCCCGGTGGTGCCTAACCCCCACTTCCCCTAGCCTAACGCCACCAGGAGGGGTGCCTAACCCTAAAGGACTGATTCAGACCCGCTCGCAAGTGGGTCGATGGTGGGGCATTGCGCAATGCGCGTGTGCAAGCCCCGAAGTGAGTGAGAAATTCACTCACTTCGGGGCTCGCTACAAACGGGGCGGCTGTCGATGTTGATCGACAGCTCGCCCCGTTTTGTAGGCATGGTGGAGGGGTGGCTGGGCAAATGGAGGCATTCCTGAAGGAATGCCTGCCGTTTGTGGGCAGCCCTACTGACATCACCAGTGATGTGAGTAGTGAGCTTCCGGCTCTATTAGAGCCGGAAGCTCACTGGGACTTGTGGCAGATGAGACCCTACCACAAGGGTCTCGTCGCAAGCCCGAAGGTCGCGACCATCACCTGGCCGCTCGCAAAAGCTGTGGGTGGTCACCCACAGCTTAGCGAACGGCCAGGAGGCCGCTTTTCTTTTTAAAAAAGTGGCCGCCCTGATTCAGAGCGAGCGCTCGCTTTTTGCGAGCGGCTCTGAATAAGGCCCGAAGTCCCCCCGGGGGTGCCTAAACCTAAACACACACCCCCGTGCGGCTAACAGCTCCCAACGCCCAGCTTACCTACGATCGGTATGCCGGGCGTCGGGATTTCGGCATGGGGCTAATCATAGGCATGGGTATTTAGACGCCTATCTTTATTCCCATGCTGGGCTTTCATTGTCGGGGTTCTGGCAGTCAGCATTCTGGCTGCCGGCATCCTGACTACATCCCGTTCTAATGGAGATTCTTAGAAAACAAAGTAATGTCCTCTGGAGGGATAAGATGAATATAAGGAGACTGAGGGGTATATTTACTAAAATGCGGGTTTTTAGAAGTGGCGATGTTGCCCATAGCAAAAAATCAGATTCTAGCTGTTATCTTCTAGAAGGTGCTAGATAAATGTTAAGTAGAATATGATTGGTTGCTATGGGCAATGGCCCTCATTCAGAGTCGATTGCAAGAAGCGATCGCTCACTCTGAATGAGGGCGGGCACTTCTTGTTTTGAAGTGCTGCCTCCAGGTCGCAAGCTAAGCTGTGGGTTACCACCCACAGCTTAGCTTGCGATCAGGGTGATGGTCATCACCATCGGGGCTTACGACCAGACCCTAAGGTTGGGTCTGGGCACTCGTAAGCCCCAGGGAACTTCCTGCTCTGTTTGAGCAGGAAGTTCCCCACTGACATCATCAATGATGTCAGTGGGGCCGCCCCAAACGGCAAGCGTTCCGACTGGAACGCCTCCGTTTGGCCGAGCACGCCCCCGGCCTGTGCAGCAAATGGGGCGAGCTGTCACTCAACTTCGACAGCTCGCCCCGTCTGCTACAAGACCCCTAGCGACGGAGCGCCCGTCGCTAGCCGGGTCTCGCGCATGCGCACGACGGAGCCGGCTGTCGTGCGTATGCTCTGTGGGGACCATCAACCCGGTTGCGAGCGCATCGGTGCTTGCGACCGGGTCTGAATGAGACCCAATATCTCTACTTCTTAAAACACGCACTTTAGTAAATAATATACCCTTGAATGTGTAAAACTCCCTGCAGGAAAGTCTGCACTAATATTTGCGAATTTGCTACTTTTCTTTAGAAAAAAAAAAAACACATAAAGAGCTGATAAATTAACATTTAGAGAAGCTATCCTTAATCCACTGTCTAATCCATTTTGTAAAAAAGGATAACAGTTTAGACAATTTAAGACACTTTGGCCCTGATTCAGAGCCGCTCGTAAGCGGCCGCTCGTTCGTTCTGACCGATGTTCGCACATCTGCGCACGCGTACGGATTTTAATACGCATGCGCGAACCAGTCAGTGCGGCCGAAAATCGTTTGTTCGCTATATAGCGAATGCCTGCTATTTTGAGTGACAGAAGGAGGCGTAAGTGGGTGGTAACAGGGGAAGGTGCTTGAAAACGGGGTGTGGAATTCGAACGCAGTCGTGCTTAAAGGTCAAAACGGGCGTTTTAAGGGAGTGCATAATTAATACAGCAGCGTCATTGACCACATCACTTGGTTTTTTTTTACTCAGAACTGCTCGCAAAATAGCGGTTGAAAAAACCAGCCACAAGAATAGCGAGCAGTTCATACGCTGTTCGATGTACTCGATTAATCTAATAAATAGCGGACATGACGTATGGTGCGAGCGGCAAGGGGGCGTATTTTTCAAAATTACAACCGCGAGTTTTGCTCGCTCGTTCAGACTTAGAGGCGTGAACAGACCGCAATTAGCGAACGGTTCATTTGAATAGCCACCCCTTGTTTTAGAACGAACGACCGCAAATAGCGAGCGGCTCTGAATGAGGGCCTTTATCTTTTCACACCAAGAAATATATATATTCCAGACACTATCAAAGTTTCTGGATGCTATAGGTTTTCTTGTGCTAATCATTACTGGTGTGCAGCCTTTTCCGATCTTCTTGAGTTCTCATGGAAACAGGTATGCCAGATGAAACTTTTACGGAATCGTCATGGCATCCACTACAAACACCTGAGGGTCTTGTGAGCGAGCTCTGGGCCTGATTCAGATCACTTACCTGCTGCTGTCGGGCTCACGCTGTCGGGATTTGAACCGGCCTGATTCAGACCCGGTCGCAAGCGCTGAGCGCTCATAACCGGGTCGATGGTGGCCCACAGCGCATGCGCACGACGGAGCAGGCTCCGTCGTGCGCGAGACCCAGCTAGAGACGGGCACTCCGTCGCTCCGGGTCTCACATCAAAGGAGGCGAGCTGTCGATGTTGACTGACAGCTCGCCCAGTTTGGTGGGCGGGCCGGGGGGGTAGCTGCCCAAAAGGAGGCGTTCCCATGAGAACGCTTCTGTTAGAGCCGAAAGCTCTCTGGGGCTTGCGATGGGCGAGACCCTACCACAAGGGTCTTGTCGCAAGCCCGATGGTCTTGACCATCGCGACCATCATCCTGGCCGCTCGCAATAGCTGTGGGTGGTCACCTACAGCTATGCGAGCGGCCAAGAGGCCGCTCCAAAAAAAAAAAAGCCCGGCCCTGATTCAGAGCGAGCGCTCTGTCAGAGCGAGCGGCTCTGAATCAGGCCCTCTGTACAGAAACAACTTGTATTTTAACCTTGAGGCCATTAGATCTATCTCTGCTTGCCCCCATTTCTGGATCAGTAGTTGGAAAACCTATGAATCGAGTGACCACTCTCCTGGGTGAATGGCATGAAAGTTCAAGTAATCTGCTGAGACTGCCGGTACATACTTGTCTGCCAATCTGAAAATGTTGGTTATTTTCGGTATTGCCATAACTGCAGGTTATGTATGCAACAGCTGTCCGACTAAATGAAAATTGGATGCCCCTTAAGAATTTCCTGAGTCTGAATATGAGCATTTAAAATTGAGCTTAAAGGGGGGTATCCACTGGGCATTTTTAGCAAGCGATTGCAAATCGCTCATGCATCGGGCATGCTTTGGTGGGAAGCAACCAGCGATGCGCGTGCACGCTGGTCGCTTTCGACATCTATCATCGCCCGTACATGCTGGTCAACCTGACGATCCCGTCAGGTTCAGCATGTGCGAGGATGATGGATGTGCCTGGACTGAACGAGTGAACATTCAGTCTAGGCACATCACTAGATATACAAACGAGAGCATGAATGCAATGTCGTAATTGTGCTCTCGTTTGTATATCTAGTAGTGGATAACCGCCTTAACAATTTCAGTCATTTTAATGCAATCAAAAATCGTTCGTAGTTCAAATCGTTGGTCAAATCGTTCAATCGTACATCTGATTGTGTGTATGCTCCATTAGTTTCAAAGGATTTTGAGGAATTGGCATGGCAAAGAAAGGTTTGGGTAGAGAATCATAAATATCCAGGGCCATCTCTTCCATTGGGCTTGTTGGGCAATTGCCCAAGGGCCCGAAGCTTGTAGGGGCCCGCCAACCTGCCCCCCTGCAGCCGCGGGCAGTTGGTAAATTTGTGATATTCTTATAAGCCGGCCACGGGTGCACTGTATTCTGATCTAACCTCCCCCACCCCATACTCCGCCCCCCACCAGCTGACGAGTACTCACCTCAGTCCCAGTTTCACTTCATCCGGCGGCTTCAGACCAGTCAGACAGAGTCTCTGCATGTGTGGGAGGTCTGATGGGCATGCAGGAGGGTTTAATTTCATTGACCATTTATTTTTTCCCCGTGAATGGGTGGGTAGGGGCCCCAGTGCATTGCTTTACCCAGGGCCAACACTGCTAAGACAACCCTGTAAATATCTATTATATAATATCTGCGGATTATGCTTCCTAACCATTGATCGGATATGGATGACATCCACCAATTCAAAAAGCAATAAAATATCAAGTAGATAAAATCTTATACAGCCATGAGGGAGAGGGCGGCTTGATGGAGGGACCCTGGTCCGCCGCCGCTCCCCGTCACTCCCTTACCTGTCAAGAAGGGGTATGAGTAACACTCATCATGTTCAGGATTCCAGAACATGATGCAGCTGCAGCTAGATTGAGTGTAGCGCCTATTGAATAGATCTAAATCTGGTCACATTACAGGGCAGGGAACTTTGGGAGAGATTTATCAAAGCTTGCAGAGATAAAGTACCAACCAATCGGCTACTGTCATTTTACTGGCTGTGTTTGAAAAATGATAGGAGCTGATTGGTTGGTACTTTATCTCTCTCCAACCTTTGATAAATTTCCTCCCAGGTTATTGTCAGAGATGGGCTAATTAAGTCTGTGCTTTTAGGGGGCATGGTTTAACGAAAGGCACAGTCTGACAGTGACACTGTAATCCCATTCATATTGCAGGTACGTGGTTAGCTAGAGAGATACTTCCATTTCCTATCAGCCTTGCAGGCAGCGGGTGCCCTGGGAGGAGGCAGTGCAGTGAGGCTGAGACACTTACGCTGCCTCTTTCATCCTGCTGGAGGTCTCCAGCAGAGGCGGGGCAGTGTCAGCAGTCACGTGACGAGTTAGGTGTAGTCACATGACTGTGATAGTAATAGTACTAGTCTTCCTGTGCTGCTGAGTGATCGCAGAGCGCCGACATCATGGCCTACCCCGGGCTGCTCGTCCCTATCATCGTCATGACCGTCTTCTGGGGTATCGTGGGCGCTGTGCTGCCGTGGCTCATCCCCAAGGGACCCAACCGAGGGTGAGTGTGCAGTGGAAGTGGTCATGTGGGCGCCGGGTGATCAGTGAGTGCGGCTGCTGGTGCCGATCACCCGCTGTGTGCACCGCACACCCGGCTCGCCAGTTACACCCGTGTCGTCACCACTCCACAGACATTCACAAGACATTGCCAGTTTAGTCTTCAGACCCCATGTTTAACATTACTATGGTTGCAAATACATGAAGTTTATTAATGCTGTAATAATATTCTACTTTTTTGCAGTGTATCCTTTATTAGGGCTTTTTTTTTTTTTAAATGTATCTATGTTATACTGAAAACAGGTATATATTATATTCAAGTTTATCTGTAAGGCTTTGCAGTAGTGCACAGTGTATACATACATATGTCTTTGCTATGAGTAACATTCATGTATATGTGATGTGAATAGTTTTCCTATTATTTCTGGAACAATGTAATGCTGAATAGATCATTCCCATAATCCCATTTAGTCAGATATATTTTTTAGTTCTTGCTATTTAATGAACATGTCACTAGTTGGGACCAGTTATTTGACCTTCATGTCACTTGATTCTGAGTCTCCAATGACAGTGTCTTTAGTAACTTCTGCTTTTCTGCCTGACATGTTATATACACCACATAGCCGATGACATTGGTGCACACACTGTTTACTCAATGCCACAGATGGACTAGATCTGCTATGACTTTATTTAATAATCTGCCCTAACTGGTAATTTGCAGCTTTTGTTTGCAGACAGTGTTGTTGATTTTAAGAGTTAAATTGCAGCAAAGTTTGTTTGGTAAACATTGAATATATACCAGTGCTTGAAGTGGGAATTTAGAGGTGGGGGTATGGAGTTTGAATCTCTGCCACTTGGCAGCTTCTCATTGTCTGGCGGCCGAGAGCCCCGTGATTGGCTGGCGACCACGAGCCCCGTGATTGGCTGGCACTGCAGCCAGTGTGTGCTGCTTAGTGCTTACAATGCAGCCGGAACCAGATGATTGCTTTGTTCCGGCTACATGCCAGCATCTCCACTGCCGCCGATTGAGATTTGTCCCCTGCAGGACACATCTCTACTCATTGCCATTGCCGCTGTTCCAGCGCTGGGATGCCATACTGCATCCCAGCGCTGGTGCATTCTGTTATGCGGCTAAAATGAAGTGGGGCTGGGAAGTGGCGGTATGTCATACCGCCGTATACCACCCCACTTCGACCACTGATATATACAGTATGTCACTCTCTATCACATAAATACACATAACTAGGTATGTCTGGAGACGACTTGCCGCTGATACATGGAACAGTCTTGATGAAATGAAGCTCTTTGATGTAAAACCTATTAGGACTTATTGTGACCATTCATTGGAACAGAATCACCCAGTTGGCATTTCTATGTAATATAATAGATTATACAGTATAAAAAGCCACATTCACATTTGTCATGCAACTTTTTAAAAACATTTTTTACTTTTACCCTTTTTTTTTAAATTTTTTTTTACTTTAGTTGTTGCTAATCTCAATAAGTCCTGTAATGATGTTACACCCAATGCCAGGGAAGTCCTTTTTGTCTCATGCTGTTTTATGTCTGATAAATATTGGAATATTACAAGGACTTCTCAAGCCCCTGTTAAATTGGGCCAGATTCAGACTTGTATGCAAACCCGATGGCTTGCATACAAGTCCGATGGTGGGAGGATTGCGCATGCTCCGGGACCACGATGCACATGTGCTGGGATGCTGCTACAACCCCGCTCGCAGTGCCCTGGATGCTGCAGCCTTTTAAGGACACGGAATGGGCGGTGATGCGGACCATTTCCCAAAACGCAGGCGTGTCTCTTCTATTTTGTGGGAGTGCCGACGCAGTCTTCTGACGCAGATTTCCCGGGCCCTGGCAGACTAGTTCCATCGCCCATTCTGAGTAAGCTTAGACTACTCAGATGGGCGATGATTGTGGCCATCGTAACTGATGGTCGCACTGGTGATCTGATGCTGCGTCTGCAGATGCCTCCTGCGACATTACAATATTTTAGCACTGCTACTGCATCCAATGGCGCATCGGCGATGCTATTAGTGTACAAATCTGCATCAGACCCATTGTGAGAGGAATCTAAAAAACACGTACTGTATAATATGGCCATCTGGTAATTTTCTAGGTTTTGATAATTTTACTAGGTTATTTATTTGTTGCTGTCTGTAACTGGAGATGTTTTTGTCTATCTAATGGAAGCCTGCTGATTGCACATTTGCAACGTTTTAATATGTTTAGAAATCTTTTCTAATTTGTGTCCAAATGTGGTGATTTTTATTGTTCTGTTGCAAAACCAATAAGATCTGGTAAAGTGTCATCCAGGCTAAAGAACGTCCCTCTTTCCTGTGATTACACAAATACAGTGTGTTCTCTTCTTACTGTCTTGTTTCTGTTACAGGGTCATTAATACCATGCTGGTGACATGTGCCGTCTGCTGCTATTTGTTGTGAGTATAAACAGCCCCACTCTGAGCTAGTATGCACTCACCTTGCCACGCTATCTTTTTTGACACATTGATCTGCTTGTCAAACTGTTCTTACAGGCCATCATTCTAGAGATAAACATCATTTGTGGCTGTGATATTCAGTTCCTCGCTGTAATGTCTTGGTTCACTGAAATCAAAACAGGAGATTGTTAACTGTTCACAGGGGATGGGTATGTAATGCCGAAAGTCGGTATCCCAGCGGTCAGAATCCCGACGCCGGGATCCCGACAGGGTTAACATAACACTTGTTGGTCGGTATACTCATCCTCACCCCCTCCTACCCTAACCCTCCCTCTTTGGTGCCTAACCCTAAACCTAATCCCCCCGGTACTTAACTTCGGCATGCCGGCGATCAGGATTCTGGCGCCAGGATATAGTCCGTTGGCATGCCGTGTGGCGGCATGCTGACTACATCCCTTTCACAGAGCACCTTTCATATATTATGCAGCACTTCAAAGGGATTGTTGTTATCATTCAAATCTGTCCCTGCTTACTGTCTAAATTCTCTACTACATAAACACACGAGATGAATATGGGACGCCGTCGCTCAGGGTCAAAATTCCGATGCCGGCATCACAACAGGGTTAGGATACCTACACCTGTCGGTAGGTACCCTAGCCCTCCCTCCCCGTGGCCTGAACATAATCTACACCCCCCTAGTGCCTAACCCTCGACCCTTAGTGTCTAACCCTAACCCTCCCTGTAGTGCCTAACCCTAGCCCTCCCTCCAACTCCGCTACTTACCTTCAGGATGCCGGTGGTTGGGTTTCTAGCATCGGCATCCCCTGCGCCGGGATACTGACTGAAGCCCAAACTCACAATATTATTAATTTTCTGATAGGTTCACTGTGTAGAAGTTATCAGTATGTTCTTTGATTGTGGGAGGAAACCGGAGCACCCAAAGGAAAGCTATGCAAACATGAGGAGAACATACAAACTGTACTGGATATTACCTTGGGTGGACCCAAGGCCCCAGTGCTGTGAGGCAGCAATGCTGACCACTTTGCTACCTTCTTATCCAAGCTGAGCTGAGTTTTTCTACTAATATACTGTACTATATATTTATATCTCCCAAAAAGTATTTTTTCTCACTTCTAAATATATAATATGGATTATTTTGAGTTAATATTTTGATTGACACTTGGGGGGGGAATTCATTTAGGTGTGAGTTTGAGAATGCGAGTTTCTTTCATAAAAATTCGTGCTACTTGCAGAGATGTTGCGTTAATTTTATATCGAAAGCGAAGAAGAAGAAGAGCATTAAAAAGTGGGGAAACCATCCTGACCCCAAAAAAATAACTGAGATAGCAGGACCATATAGTGGCCATAAGGAAAGTACTAGAGGTTCTTAAATGGTGTCAAATGGCTGATTTTTGAACTTTTTAAAAATAGTTTGAAAAATGATAGTGGCAAGTGTTTTTCAGCAAATGAAAGTCTTTCTGGCATTTGAGGGTACAGAAAAATGATTGTACAGTGATTTTGCAGTATTTTTATACAAGTTTGTAAAAAGTCAGAATAAACACTTTTACCTCTCATCTGCCAGTTCAAAAAACCCTCTCCCATCAATACAACACCTCTATGTACCTGTCCCACATAATTTGCACCTCCATGTACAGATGTTGCCGCAATGCATGCACACAGCTCTGGACGGGCTGCGACTAGGCGTGTCTGGTTTTCTCTCCTTTGAAGTCTATGGCGTGCGCGTGCATAAGCATGCGCACGCCATAGACGCGGGCACACTAGTCGCACCAGGCAATGAAAACTCTGGCTAAATCCTTACCTGTCCCACATAATTTAGCCAATTATTGAGATTTTTAGAGAAATTCATCAGAAAACGGACATGTAACTTTATTGGCCAAATTATGCTATTTAAACCCCTCCAAGTGCATGAGGGAGCAATGTACCAGAGGTTCTACACTGTGTCCCGACATTTGTTCCTTAAGATAAATTTCTCCTACCTTTTCACCTGCTGAGGGGGGGGGGGTCTTCACAAAAAAGCACAAATATCCTCTAAAAAAGCAATGCGAGTTTGCAATTGAAATTGCAACTAAAATTCATGGTGCGAGTTCAACTCCTAGGACCCAAATCGAACCTAATTAATTCCCCTTGTGTGGGTTTTATTGTTTGGCACTCTGCTTTGATGACACAACATCTTTTTGTTCTGTTCCTTTTTTTTTTTTTTTTTTTTTTTTTGTGCTTAGATTTGAATTTTTTTTATTTTTTTTTTAAATCTACAAAAAATGTTTTCCTTGCAAGTAAACCTGTACTATGTAAAGTGAAAGCCAACCTACATTAGCCGTAGCACATTGATATACCATCAGGAGATTCTGCTTGTAAGAGTTCGTTTTATAGAAAAGTAAACAAAAAAATAAAGCTGCGGTATGTAATTAGAATGTCAACGTCCCACTGTCGACATACGTATAGTCAACACCAGAATTTGGACAGTTATGATTATGTAGAAATGTTGACATGACATATCGACATAATAAAAATGGTGACATTACCATTAAGGTAAGGGTTAACTTTATGTTTAGAAATGCATTGTCGACATTATGTCAATGTCTACATTTCATGATTGTCGACATGGTCAATGTCAGCATAATATACCAAACCCACAGCTGCTATTGCATTTTAGAAATTTCCATTACAATATTATAAATATATATTTTTTCTAAAAAATAAGTGGGCAATGGAGGTAGTTTGTAGGTTTCAAAGATATAGGCCCCCATTTATTAATGATCGCTATTGCAATGCGATCTGAGCATGACATTTCCGCCCCTTGGTTGCATTGCAATATGCGATAATAGCGCCCGGATGTATCCGAAAGGAGCAGGTCCATGCAATGTGCCTGGAGAGCTGCCGGGGCTACTGTGCGCATACACAGTGATGACTGCACATGCACGATCGCCATTGCGGGGGCCAATATCCGGAATGCATCGCATTCCGGAAGTTGGTAAATTTGGCAGCATTGCATCCCCCATAGAAACCTATGGGAGATGCGGCTGCCTGCGGGAATGGAGAGATCGCAGCAGGTGTCGGAGATATCTCTTTAAATGGACATTAACATCAAAAATGTCTCATTGCTTTTTGTGCCTAGTCCTTCTGCTCCACGGGAGGTTTCTGTCCTCCCTGAGGTCGCCTTAGGACACTCAGTTTCCTAAACTCAATTCTCAAAGGCCACTTGCAGTCCTGGTTTTAAGGATATCCTTGCTTGAGCACAGGTGACTTATACCCCTTTTACACCTAAATTCCGGGTCTGACCCGGAGTTGGAACAAAGTTCCTATCCGGATCAGACCCGGAATTTTGCCGGCGCTGACTTGGGATATTCCCGAGTCAGCGCCGCTCACACCGCAGTCGGGTCTGCATAGACCCGGCTTTTGCAGAGTGAAATTGGCGCTTGGAGATGACGTCATCTCCAAGCGCCACTGAAGCCGGGCCAATCGGCCGGCTAGCAGCGCACTCCAGGTCTTCGTGACCCGGAGTGCGCTGTTCCCATAGCAGGGTTTCACGGGCTACGCCCGTGTTAAACCCTGCTAGTTACCTGGGTTGGATTGCCGGGTCACTCGACCCGGCGATCCAACCCTCTCCCCTTTTACACCAGGGAGCTGCCCGGGTTAACACTTCAAAAACCCGGGTTTTAGCTCCGGTGTAAAAGGGGTATTAATTAGTACTTAAGTTATTTTGATTTAGCCATCTGTGCTCAAGCATGGATATCCATAAAACCTAGACTGTAGAGGTGCTTTGAGGACATTTGAGTAACACTGCACTACACACAGAGCCTGATTCAGAGTTGTACACTATGCCGATGTTTTCGCAGTTGAGCGAATATCGGCTGTCTGAGTTGCACTGCACATTCATCAAGGTACATTACCGTAGTCGCTTGCAGCAAGTATGTATTCATATTGTGATCGACAGTCGGGGAGGTAACAGGGAGTGGCGGCAAGGAACACAGGAGTGTTGCGACCATTCAGGGGTGTCTCACCCTGCGACTGCGAGTCCGTATGCAATGAATATGACTCTGGTGTTTTAATTCCTGCAGCCATTCTGCGGCATTGTAGGCTCACTCAGGGCTGCGATAATAGAATGTTCTGCGACCGATGCTGCGTCTTTGTACACAGATGCTTGGATTTGCAAAGCGTCTCAATACAGATGTGTACTTATTTCTTTGTTGCCGTCGTGCTAAAAAAAAAAAAACCTGTCGGCGCCCCAGGTCCTATGAGACTCTGTTAGCATCGGGCATCCTATTTGCATTTTTGGGCTGTTTGTGACTAGAACGCATAAGCAGACTGTGCTGATTAATATGATATCTGACACGTGTATACTTTGAAACTGAGGGCCTGATTCAGCAGTGCACTGCTGAACGCAGATTCCCGATGTTTGGGAATCTGCGCAGGCGCCAGACCCGTTCTGTGCATGTGCAGAACGGATCTGTGAGTACGCTTGCAAACTGGCAGCTGCATTTAGGGCCGACTTAATAATGTGATTGACGATCCCATGGGAGGGCGCACCGCCGACATAGTGGGTACACACTTCACGATTTGAACAGTTTGCCATTCGTAAACAATACAAATGAGTGGTCCAATTGGCGCTGTCTTTCTAGATTCCAGATGTAATGCGGAATCCTCCTCTCAATAAAAAGAAGAAAAACAAAAACAACGTCTGTGTGTACATCCAATAGATAATAGGTTTAACCAGGAAGAACTCGTGAATAACTCACCTATCTTAGGTGAGATACATTCATCAAAAGGTATCTTTTATGTTTCTTCCTTAAACTTAATTCAAGGATGTCGCATACAGGTATCCCCCCTGAGGCACCAAACTCACCTGAATTCAGGTTTATGTTCCACAAAAGGTATCTTTATATGGTCTTTATACAAAAACCTGTGGCCCACCGAATGAAGGATCCCTCATTCGGTGGGCCACAGGTTTTTGTAGAAAGACCATTACTTGTGTAACCACACCTTTTGGATACATACCTTTTGGAAGGCCTAAACTGTACGGATTGAACTATATTTTTCATGCTGTTTTTTATGTTGTTTTTTATGCTGCTGTGTTTGGAGGATTAAAATATATTTTTTAAACAAAATATCTGAACACCTGCATTTTATGAAGCGATGTGATATGTATAAGTGAAGACTCAGGTGTCTGACTTGAATATTTTTATGCTGATTGGATTTCTGGAGGGGTAAACCCTTTTGAGACAACCATACTGGGAGATCTAAAGATACCATTTGTGGAACATCCAAACCTGAATTCAGGTGAGTTTGGTGCCTCAGGGGGGATACCTGTATGCTACATCCTTGAATTAAGTTTAAGGAAGAAACATAAAAGATACCTTTTGATGAATGTATCTCACCTAAGATAGGTGAGTTATTCACGAGTTCTTCCTGGTTACACCTATTATCTATTGGATGTACACACAGACGTTGTTTTTGTTTTTCTTCTTTTTATTGAGAGGAGGATTCCGCATTACATCTGGAATCTAGAAAGACAGCGCCAATTGGACCACTCATTTGTATTGTTTATGTATGCCAAGGTGTAGTGCGCCTCAGAGTGGACTAAGGCTGCAGTCCAGGAGCGCAGGCTGTTGTGGTGATATCTTTTTTACCAGTTTGCCATTCCTATCGGGCAAATCGTTCAAAATAACACTAAGCGTGTACCCAGCTTTAGATGCATTTTCGGGGAAAAAAAGACGACCGACGCTAGCAGAATTGCATGGAACCTGGCGCCTAACTCATGCCAGGTAAGTCGTGCTGTGTGACATATTGAGGCTAGATGTACAGATGTGTCATGATACATCTCCTGTCGCTGGTGACATTTGCATATTTTGGTATCGCTGCTGTGTACACAGGTGCAGCGGCATTAGGGTACAACTCAGAATCAGGCCCACAGTTTTATTTTTCCCCTCTTTGAGATTGAGCATCCTTTTGTTACTTCTTTGCCTGCCATTTATTATAGCTTTAATATCTACTTTAGTCAAATGGAAAGAGAATAAATATAGTTAGCCACTTTATTGTTTGGTATGCCTTCATGTTTTACAACACTGTGATATATTGGTATTTTGAAACTAAAGAGTAATAATAATAGTGCACTATAGTCCCTGGTTGGATATGACCTAGAACTGAGCGTTTCTTCAACAAGGCACAAAATCGTATTGGTGCAGCCTCCTACGCACTCCGATAATGATGTGGGTCTGACAAGTAGTAAGTCGACAGGTTATTTTGAGGGTCATTTTGCCCAGTCTCCTGGCCAGCTTCCACTCCACGTGCTGTAACTGATGGTGCAGGCTAACTCCCTGCTTATATCTGGCTCTCTCTGACATGCTCCTGTTAGAGACTATAAAGATCTGGCCTTCATTCAAAACAGCTGGTTTCAGCCTGATGCATGACTCAATGTTCTTATTTATAGTGTACACAGACCATGTCATACCCCATGCCTCAGCGTTTGAGGTGTGGAACTTTTGTTTATATTGAATCCTTGAATAACATGAATGGAAAGAATGCTACAGATATGTCCTTATACACCTAGCCCTAATAGCCCATACGGTGCGAGACGTCCTGTACAATTATGCCGCTCCTAGAGGTGTAATCACATGGCAGACGCAGCAAAAAGCTGCTCGCAGTGTACCAGAGACGCCAGGCTGCAACTTTAACCACACAGGGATTAGTTTTCAGCAAGTATATAGTCACAGATGAAATGAAAAAGCTGCGGCAGCTGCATCATAGCACTTTGTATACAGATTCAGACTCCTTCGCACACAGATGTCGCACATCAAATTAGTCATTGAAATCTAGTAGCGTTTATTTGTCGCTTCCAGTTGTCTCGTTTGTGTGAATAAGACACATTTTGAGTTAAAAAGATTCTTGGCGCACGAGACCTGGTGCGCCGAGAGGGGCTGTTTGGCATGCCTGAAGCCACAGAGCATGGGGACACATCTGTAGCATTTTCTGCACAAGTGTTGATGAAGAATATCTAAAAAAAATAAAAAAAAAATAATGAAAGTTGATCACCAGAATGTAATTTTTTGCCAAATACATTTTTTTCAACAACCGTTTTGCACTTTGCACCATAAGTAACCATAAGAAATCTATATAATCAAAGCAGACGACAATCCTGGTTATAATTAGGGGTGAGCGGATTCTGTTCTACTCTGTTCCGTTCGGTTTTAAAAAACGAATCTTATTGGCTATCCAAAACTCGTGACAGCTGATACCCAATAAGATTCGGTTTTTAAATCCGAACGGAACCGAGTAGAACCGAATCCGCTCACCCCTAGTTATAATGGCACAAAACTATTTAAACCAGTATTGTTCTATGACACTAACTCTCTCTTTTAGCTTGAAGAAGACTCCATAAGTATCTGGAAATGTTGCTGAATTGAACTGGTGTCCCATCATATCCCACAGTGCCACCTGTTTTCTATTCTTGATCTATATATATATATATATATATATATATATATATATATATATATAATTAGAGACAGCTGTATAAATTGTGCTTTCTTGCTGGCTTGAGCTATGGTAGCACCATTATATAAAATGGAATTATTAATTTTAGATGGAATTGCTTTTATAGTGCAAAGTAAGTGTTTGGTTTTTTTTGTTTGTTTGCTTGAATGGCAGCTTGGCAATTGGGAGCACTTTCCCATATTAGTGTATTTTGGTACGATTACTATGTATTACAAATCCTTCTCTACAATACAGAGTGTGTTCTGTCTGCTCTGTCGCCTATTGCACATCCAGGAAGGAGTGTTTGCAGGTCAGTGCTTGGCTAGCACAATAGCACAATATCCGCTTCTGCGGTAAGAAGTTGCTCTTTAGTCTACACTGTGCTTTTATATCAAGGCATATATATATGAAACTAGTACACTGGACTTGGGGAATGCCAGGTCATGGGGTTTCTTTTCTTCAGCCCCTACACATGTTGCACTTTCCCACTGTCCCGACTTCCTTCTCTCTGTCCATCAGTAGGAACCATTAGTGGGGAGGGTGGATGCTCACGTCTGCTGATGTATGTCTAGGACATGCCTTACACATTTATTTATTTAATTCTTTTTCATTTTTTTTCTTTGTGCCCTGCCCGATTTTAAAAGGGCAGAATTCCTCCCTGAACTTTTGGTGGCGCCCTGCTAAAACGGCATTCTAGGTGCTGTCCCCATCCGCGGGTGGGAAAAATTGGGGTGCAGTGCTCACTGCTATTCACAGTGGGGAGAGCTTAGGGGGGAGCCCAGTATGCCCATAAGTGCTGTGCACATCCCCAAGAGTGATGAAAAGGGGGCATGCCTTAAATACACAGCATTTTTCTTGTGGCCACACCCTTTTTTTGGCCGCACGGAATTGCCCTTTCTACGATCCTGCGCCCTGTCCTGACCTAGAATGAACACTACATTTGCCCATTTCAGACCCTCTTTTCTAATAGGTGCATAAAGCCATGCAGTCTCTAGTCAAACATTAACAACAGAATAGGTCATACTGAGGAGCTCAGTGACTTTCAATGTGGCACTGTTTCTACTTTTCCAGCAAGTCAGATCAGGGAGCAACAGCAGCTCAGCCAGAAAGTGATAGGCTCATGAACGGAAGCACCGAGTGCTGAAGTATGTAGCATGTAAAATCATCTGGCCTTTGTAACACTCATGTGATCTCCAAACTGCCTCTGGAGGTAACATTTGTAAAAGGGGTCTGATTCTGAGATGGGAGTTAAGCAAAAAAGACCAAGTAACTGGGTGTCTTGGCAAAACCATGTTGTACTGAAGGTGGGGCAGATTTACAATGTGCAGAGAGATTTAACCTAGGTACACACTGACCTACTGGTGCCGCCGATCCTGTAAACGAACGCTCTGACCTGATGCAGTGAATATTGGATCGGTACCTACCGGTATGTTTTTGCTCAGTGTGTACTCTTTATTCATCTCTTGAATGGGATCAATATAGTGTGTGAGATATATATATATATATATATATATATATCTCTCTAATGTGCTTGTGTTTATACAGATGTGTTGAAGTAATTGTACTTGCTTTTCAGTTACATTTATTGCTATATACCATTAATTAAAGGCTGAAAGAAAGTATGAATTTATGTAGATTTCCATTATACAGGGGATTGAACTGGCACACACCGATTGCTCACTGACAGTGTTCTCAGAATCGCAGTGTGAGTCACTTCTAGTGGTTATTATACACTGGGACACATCAATGGTCTTTTGTATTTCACCGTAGCTTGTTTTCTTCGTTCTGCCATTAAAGGCATGTAAAATATGGCTCTTTCTAGATTGATAAAAAAAACTAAACACCTACCTTTACTTTTGAGCTAAACTGAACTATGGGTTTCACCTTGTGTAGTTGGCATAATTTCCGGGGCAGCATTATATAACCATGTTGTTTTCGGCAGATCTCTAGCCTCGATCTAGCTTGCTTTGTGTTTCTTTTTTTTTTTTTTTCTTCCCTAAACCCTGCAATGCAACAAAACCAGACTGGAAAGTGCTGCAGATAAACCTCCTGAGGACGTTACGTATTTTTGTGTTATTGCAGTCACCGCACTAGTATAGTTCACATTCAGTTAACTGCGGCGCATAAGATATACTGTCTGCGTGTACTTTAAAATGACTCGTTACTGTTTAAGTACATTGCCATCATAGCTTGACATACCTGGAAATAAGGTAGGAAGTAGGTGACGTGACAGATTCTAAGAATGTGCTGTGTTCTTTCAGTACGAGGCTGTTGGTTGTATCCTATAATCTGAAATACATCGGTCTGTCACTATATTTTGATGTAGACACAAACAATGGCAATGTATGTGTAATACGCCAAATATTCCTATAGTTGTTAAAATTATCGGATTTTGTAATAGTTTTTTTTAATTTTAAAATGTTTAGTTTGTGATTAAAAACAGTGTTACTTTTTTATGTAGTACAGCAATCTCCATATGTTTTTCTATGTTTGTTTGTGCTACAGTTTGAATTATTATTATTTTTTTTTTTTGTGTGTGGATGTCACTAGAGTAGGTTACAGTTTATGGGGCCAAATCAATTAATTGTGATGTTGAATAGCACTGGGAGGGAGCCCCCAGAACTATTCAATTCACTGCGATGTTTGTTTATTTTGTCGGGAAGCTGTTAAGTCGGAGAATGCCGGTTCTCGTGACTAAAGTGCCAGCCGCAGAGCTGTTAGCGCAGCGCTAAGCCAGAAAACAGCCTCGCGGCCGGCACTTTAGTCGGACTACACAGTGTGCTGAATTGAATAGCTCTGGGAGCTCCCTCCTGGGGCTGTTCAGCAATGCGCTGAATTAAATCATCCCCCTATATCTATTACATCATATTTCATGGTAAATATAATGTGAACAGAGCTGATCAATTATCTTTGATCTGTATGGCAAAATTTCAGCGAGTTAAGACTGTGCAGATACTGGGTTGATGTTTAGCTCTTTTGCCACTCAGCGCTAGCAGGTCAACCCATATGTAACTATAACCAAATGGTCCATGGCACAAAAAAGCCTACTGATCAACCCTACACTAAATGTGTGGTTCAGGACCGGGACCAATGGAATTGGGGACTAAAGCTCTAAGTCCAGTGTCATCCTGGTTTTGTC
This sequence comes from Taudactylus pleione, assembly GCA_031769625.1. Classification (NCBI taxonomy): domain Eukaryota; kingdom Metazoa; phylum Chordata; class Amphibia; order Anura; family Myobatrachidae; genus Taudactylus; species Taudactylus pleione. The sequence continues at coordinate 13,325,784 of JAUIMM010000177.1, read as the reverse complement.
GGTAGCACAGGAATGGAGACTTGGAGATAAGATCACTTGCATCATCCAGTTCGCCATGTTCGGAACAGAATCGAGCACTGGCTGGTAGAGGTCCCCTTTCAACAATGGTCTTGTACCCATGTTGGTGTGGCTTCATTAGGTCTGCATTTAGATAGAATTTCCCATTTGGATTATTCACCTACTAATTGAGCGGCTGTCGGCTCATTTTCCCCTTTATGGTACACTGCAGGAGGTCCACCTGCGGTCTGTGTCTTTGGGCAGTCTGGGGGAATCCTTTGGGCAGAGCAGAGGGCAGCAAAATCGTAGTAGGAACTGGTCATCCTGACTCCTCTTCCAAGTTACCCCTTGGTAGCCTTTCCTGGGCAGAATGGTCCATGAGCTTACCGACACTCCTGTCACAATTTCTTGTAGCTTGGTGCCCCTGTCACCAAGAGTGATGGTAGTTATTTTATAGGGCATGTTAGAGAACCTATATATTTAAGAACAGTTTTACCATCAAACATTCTAATAGACCCATAACCATATGAAATACATACAGTATTACAGCACTATGAATACCAATCTACATTTGTGCCCTGCTCTCTTCACGCAGTAGTTCCAAAAGAGGTCTGTGATCCCAATCAAGCTTTCGCTGATGTCGCTGTGCAGTGAGTCCAACTGAGGGTAGATGCAGGGTGTCAGATTGTGGCTATGTGCTCTTTTGTGTTTGGTTGTGTTTTATTGTATCTTATGATCTTCCTTTCTCTCAATGTTTTGGTATACAGCTGGCTCATTGCTATACTGTCTCAGTTAAATCCTCTGTTTGGACCTCAACTCAATCCTGAAGTAATCTATTACTTGAAAAACCATTGGCCTTAAACTAGATCTGCTCCTGATTTTTAAGGTAAGAAATTCAGACATATAGCACCTCACGCCCCAAACAAATGAGATATATACAAAATAACTGTAATGGATAATGTGTAATACATCCTATAATCTGTATATTAGGTTACCAGTAAATCACTAATTGAGGCAGCTCATATATTGCACCACAAGACTGGCCAAGGCACATACACATTTGCGCACATACATACATATAAAATTTCCTTGTCTTAAACTGGGAGCATGGAGAGAGCCAGGATACACATATTACCCATGCTATTTTGAAGACACTGATTATGTAAGCAAAGCTCTCAACTATATTACCACAGCTGTCTCTACTTCCTGTCCTCCATCCTTCTACAGATTGTTAAGATCAGTTCCCATATATATGTGCACTTCAATAAACTTTACTTGAACACACAGGGACTGATGCAGTTTGCACAAAGCATCCTGCGTGATATTTCTCAGTGCATATCCAGAAAATGGACGCAGACATATGAGCCTTTGCAGACTTGCATGATTCTTATGCCCACCTGTGCCTGGAGAAGCGGGATGGGTGATGGGAGGGAAATTCGATTGTAGATCGAAGGCAGTAGAGACATCATTGTGTAATTGTGAACACATTGAGACTGTTAACCAGATACATAATATGTTTGATACCTTTGTATTATATCTGAATAGTTACATGCACCGATTGCCAGCACTAGCAAATTGCTTGTGACTGGCTAATTCAGGGTTCTCCCCCAGGGCATTTCTAATGACCAGTCTGCCCAGCATTTATTCTTACACAGCCTGGCGCCCACAGCCGGCACGACGTGCTTAGCAGGACTGCCCCTCCTGGACAGAGGACCCCTCCATCTCTGCCTACGGCCCACCCTACACTGGAGACGGGCTACAGGCATTTCTGACTCGTAACCTCCCCCCTCCTTCCCAGAGCCTGCTGGCCAGTGGGTGGAAGGGGGCTGGGGGAGCAGTGAGATGCTTTGGGGAATTTCTGGGGTGAACACAGTAATTGGTACATGAATACCATCATGCACGGGAATACATACATCTGGTCCTTGCAGGAGGGAATGATGGGATTATGAGGTGAAAAGGAACATGAGAAATAGGAGGGGAGTGGGAAAGCAGCAGAGGGGAATTACCGGCCAGATAATCAAGTGGTAGCAGCAAATTATCCCCCGGACCTTACTGGCTGTACATCCTGCCTGTCAGCCTAGGTATCTTTTTCTAAATTGATAGTTAATCCCTACTATAAACAGGAATACACCATGGGAGGGAGCAGAAGAGCACATCAATACTAGCCCCCCTCCCCTAATGCCAGCACAGCAGTGGTAGTTGCAAGGTAGACCAATAAGTCAAGGGGCTAATGTGTAACTATCCTTGCTCTATTCACCACTGCCAGGAAGCACTGTATACAGCAGATGGCACACTGTAATTCATTTTGGCATACTATCAGTACCAACATGCTCAGTATGGAGATGCCCCCAGAAAATAAAATGCATAAAAAAAAGAAAAGAAATGTATAACCCTTTTAAATGCAACGTTTATTTTGTAAACAATATAAGTGTTTGTTTTGTCTGCTATTTTATTTAATATACATGAAATGTAACATATTAACCTCCTGCGAACCAATGACATCAATTAGGCACAAAGAGGCTGATTTCGATTTGGGAGCAAAGGGGAAATAAAAGTAACTTTTCACCATGGTAAAACCATATTGCACTGAAGGTGGGGCAGATTTATTAGGTGCAGAGAGATTTAGAATTGGGAGAGGCGCGCCCTAGCTCAAATCTAAGCTGCAGAGGTAATATAAAGCTAATCCGCATATGTGGGCTACATGCAAAAGCAGCCAGTGCTTTCCCTGCATATAAACAATGTAAATGTATTTGACCCCCTTGTATTACAGCATGGTTTATCAAACTGTAAAGTTAAGCAGGATACACACTGCTAGATATTGGCAATATTGCAATCCATAACTGATCAGAATGACCATCGTATAGTGTGTACCCCCTAATCCACTCTGTTCATTGTTTGATGAATTGGGGGGCGGGGGGGTTGCATCTTCCCATCTGATGTACTGCACATCAGATGGAACCATGCCACGGACGACATGGTGTTGCTACATTAAGCATATTACAGTATATCGCATAGTCATACGGCGGATCATGCAGCGTGTATGGCGATGTGATACATGGTCACATCGCTGAGTTGTGTACCCAGCAGTAACTGCATTTTTTTTTTTTTTTTGCTTTGCTCCCAACTCAGAATCGGGCCCCATAGTGAGTATGTAATTGGTACGTACATAAAATATTTACCCCTGTTAGAACTGTGGACCGGTTTCCGAGATTTACACTAATGCAACTGCGATCTCTAATGGATCGCAGTAGCTAAAATATGCACGTCTTCCAAAGTTAACCCAATCATAGGGATGCCCACCGCTGCCTTCTCATATCTGTCCGATGTGCATCAGCGTAAGTATCGGTAACATTGATGTAGATCGGGCAGCCACGTAGCTTCTGAGTCGAGTCTGACCTGTCTCACGCTGGGAAGGAGTTTACAATGGCTAATTTATGCACGCCTATGAAATGGCTTTTAAACAGTCCTTATATGCTAGCATTTACCCCATGTAGCCTCTCCCTAATTCTGACTACTTGTCACTCACTTTGCGAGTAAATCCTCTTTGTGAGCATAATCGCAAAACAATCGCTGTGCGCGTCCACTTACTCGCATGCGCAATGGCTAAACTTTGCTCAATCTGCGTAAATATTGGCATTGCGTATCTCTGAATCAGGCCCTGCATCTGTGTATGTATGGTTACATTCACTTTAATCCACCTTTTATAGAGGTAACTAAAAACTACTTGTACATGGTTTTTGGAATTGCTTTGTAATATTATACTGTATATCTGTTCTGTAACAATCTGCCTTCTCTTGTTTTTCAGGGGAGCGTAGACTTGCCTTAATCGTCGCTCTCTCACCAAAAATGCCTTAACTGTATTCTGGGACGTCTGTCTGCTGTCCTGCATTCCTCACACACAAACCAGTGTTTCCTCTCCGCTAATATTTTTGTTTCACTTCTTGGGAGTAACATTTTATGACCTTCTTCTTTTTTTATTTTCAGTTCCAATACTCTTCCAGGTTACTGTCTCTCACAAATTAATTTTAAATCTACGAAATCCCACAACATACTATTGCACTCAGCGAGCTAAGGGATTAACTTTGTATTTTTAATTTCTCTTGATTTCAGTGTCATAATTGTAAACTAAATATTTTTCCCTTCAGCATTGAAATGATAAAATAATAAGAATGTCCTATTTATTTGTATTTTGTTTTTTTTTTCTTCATCTGTATTTTTAACAAAGTACATTCCGTTCCTGCCTTATCTCCCAATACCACAAATCAGTGTGTGCCTTTTAGCCGCCAAGTTCTTGGTATGTATGTTTTTATGAGAATAAAAGATGGTTCTATGAAAAAAACATAAAACAGACATGATCTCTGTATTGTCTACAGATTTCTCTCATCCTGAAAGTTGACTGCAACAATAGACAAAATAATGCAAAAATAAAAAAATAAATAAATATATATATATACAGGTTGAGTCTCCAATATCCAAAATGCTTGGGACCAGTGGTATTTTGGATAACGGAATAATCCGTATTTTGGAATAATTGCATATCATAATGAAATATCTTGGGAATGGGACCCCAATATACACACACAATGCATTTATTTGTTATATACACCTTATACACATAACCTGCAGCTCATTTTATACAATATTTTCAATCATTTTGTGGCTCAAACTAAGTTTGTGTACATACATGAAATAAATTTATGTTTCATTTACACCCTATACACAGAGCCTGAAGGTAATTTTATACCATATTTTTTATAATTTGTGCCTTAGACAAAGTTTGTGTACATTGAACCATCAAAAATCAAGGGTTTTGTTATCTGTCATGCCAAAATTATTCCGTAATTCGGAATATTTGGATATGGGAGACTCAACCTGTATATGTGTGTGTGTATATATGTGTATGTATACGTATATATGTATGTGTGTGTGTATATGTATATATATATATATATATATATATATATATATATATATATGATAGATACATGTCTATATATATATATATATATTATCTATCCGTAGGTAACCCCTGCTCCGAGCCCCAACGATAAAATCGAAGGAAGGCGGCACTCTGACACAATTACTCCACAGACCAGCAGCTGCCGCCGTCCTTTGAAAAAAAAATAAAAAAATTATATATATAATAAAACATAGGGAAGTCTCAGGGAGCTACTATGTTGCCACCTTAATAAACTGGATCCTTTAACACAGTGGTTCCCAAACTGTGCACTGGGGTGCCTCAGGATGGTGGTCTAGCACCAAATCAAATTATTTATGGTCATTGTAATGTAAATATGTGGACAAACAGAAGTGCAAACCTGTCCACTACCATATAACTGACCCTAAGGATGACAGGTCAGCACAGTTTACTTCACTTAACTAGTTTACTACATTTTTCTGCATTTCTCAAAAACAAACTTTTGACTTAGGGGTGCCGTGAAAACAATGCTGATACTCTAGGGCGCTGTAATTCAAAAAAGTTTGGGAATCCCTGTTTTAACATAATGTAAGTCCACAAAAAAAATTCTCATAAAGAGCACACTTATTTGAAATAATGTATATAAGTCCTTTCAATTATGTAAAAAGTCCTCTTCTATAGAATAGGAAACTTGTATGAAAGGTCCAAGGATCAAGTCACTATTCAAATAGGAGTCATTCCCAAGTTGCATGTAGGCGCCCGGGATGTGGATGTTGCTGGCACTACAGTACGCATGACTTGAGAAGAGTGTATACTCCATGTATATGATTTGAGAAGAGACTACACTACCTGCCACTTGGGAAAGACTCCTATTTGAATAGTGACTTGATCCTTGGACCTTTCATACAAGTTTTCTATTGTATAGAAGAGGACTTTTTACATAATTGAAAGGACTTGTATACATTATTTCAAATAAATTGTGCTCTTTATGAGAATGTTTTTTGTGGACTTATATTATAGGATCCACTTTATTAAGGTGGCAAGACAGTAGCGCCCTGAGACATTCCCTTTTTCATTTTATTACTTTGCAATCGTTGTCGTATTGGGGTACGAGTGGGAACTTGTCGGGCAGCATAACTAGGAGCGCCAGTACGGTTTTCACTTCTTATTTTGTGTGTGATATATATCTACCTATCTATCCATCTCTATCTATCTATCCCTCTCCCTCATTAAAATAATGATTCAAATAATTCTAGTCCTAAAACATTATTTAGATGTTTTGTTTTTAATGTTTGCTTTTTGACCAGTGATTAGTAAAGGCAAGCATGTAGTCTAGTATAAATTAATGCTGTATAACAAAATCTGAAGTATGCCAATGGTTATATAATGTGTCTCCTATTTAATTGAACATAATAGAGAAAAGGGTTGCTCTTTTATAAGGTACGGAGTGCTCCTATAACAGTAGGGTAATATTGCACTGGTTACATTAGAGTTATGCTGTAGAGCAGTGTTTTTCCAACTCCAGTCCTCAGGGACCTCTAACAGTGCATGTGCTACAGATCTCCTCAGTAACCCAATTGATATAGGGCCTGATTCAGAGTTGTACGCAAACCCAAAGGTTTGAGTACAATTCCGATGTTTGAAGATCTGTGCATGCGCAAATCTGCTCGCTCGCAGTGCCTGTGCACCGCAGCCTCTCAAACAGGCTGCGGTGCAAGCAGATTTGGGAGGGGGAGCTGCAGCAGCAGATCACGCAAGCCGGCAAGTGGCGTCTTTTTACACAAAGCATCATTAGCATATTTTTGCACAGCCATTGTGTACAAAGGCGCACCAGTTAACCGATTTTTGGTAAGCATACTCTGCAATCGGCCGCTCGATATGTCTGGCCAGTTGTGATGTCATTGACGGCGGTTCCTGCAGCCACTTTAACAGGTTGGTTGTATGATTTTGGTTAATGGTTGATCGCCTGTATACACCAAAAGATGCACACTATATATCTGCAAGATATTCATGCTGGACAGCCGACGCAATATATTTGTAAATGACAACGTTCACAGATTCATTGCGTGTACACACCAGCAGATGCACTGAATGATATATTGTTCGTCGGCTGAACGAATTATATATCATACAGTCTGTACCAAGCATTAAGGGGCCCTTGAGGATTGGAGTTGGGAAACACTGAGATAGAGTATAGATGTCAGAGTAGTCTGATGCCATATGCCACATACCTATAAGCATGCAAAGGAACTTGGAGCCCTCTCTGTTATGCTGGGTGCACACTGGTAGATATATTGGCCGATCAATTGATTGGCCAATATATTGTGTGCTCATCGGCCAGTGTGTACCAGCGATATGTCTGTGAACGATGTCGTTCAGACATATCGTGTCAGCTGTGCTGCACAGCTGATGCCAAATATATCTGCAGATATATTGGGGCATCATGCTGTGTGTGGGGCGGTCAGCCGATGACCCATACACTTGTAGCAGGGGCCGTGGGGAGGGTGGCGGGACTTGCACCAGATGACATGATGGTTGTTCAGTGTGTATGAAGAACCATCACTAGATCTGCAGTTATATCAGTTAGGTGTGTACCCAGCTTTACTGTGTTCTTGGATTGTTCTAGGGGAAAACGTTTGTTAATGCTACTATTTGTCATAGTTACACAAACTGTGACTTTGTAGGTGTAGCCTCTAGTTGTTCTATCACCAAGCTGAGCCAACACACTTTCATCTTCACTTCCACCCAGTCCACATTTGGTACATAGCAGTATTGTCTGATTTTATTTTCTAATATTTTTTCAGCTTCTACGTATGATTTTATATAGTGTACTTGAAAAATACTTGCTAGAATCTGGTTGCGTTTGGCAACTTCTCCAGTCTTTAGTAGGTTTGATACATTTCCCCCTACTTCTTTTATCAGGACTTGATTTTATTATATACATTTTTCTTTCCTCCTTTACAGTTGTACTTTTTGGGAAGTCCTCACCTTCTCTCCCCTATAGAGTGCTTTTCTCTCTGTGTGTGTGTATGGCCTGTGCATCCCTGTGTGCCTTTTCTCTTTCTTTTGTACTATTATACATTTTTGGTTGTGTATAATGTTGGTATGTTGTTATTGGGTGATTATTAGGAGTGTCTGTGTTGTCGTCATGAGGTGGTATGTGATGAGTATATATGGAAAATAACACAATTGTTTAGTTCTGGCATAAAACACATCTACAGTCTCTGAATAGAAAACCGAGGAGTGCTTATTCCAAATACAGATTTCAGTTTTTCTGTAGAAACAACGCTCCACATTCTCTGTTTTTGTCCTTGAATTTTAAGCAGGTGCAGATCATTTTCTTGAGAGCTGCTACTATATTCCCACAGTCTTTTATAATCAGGTGCTCTTTTTGTTACTCTTAATGCTGGGTACACACTGAGACGACGGATCGGGCAGTAGACTGATCTGCCATCCGAGCAGCCGATTGGTAAGTGCGTATAGTTGCCAAATGTCTGCTTGATCCCTGTATGTTGTAAACTTGTGATCAGGGCCTTCCTAGTTATAGTGCAACTGAATATGTTGCGCTATATAAGAAACTAAAACTGTTAATAAATAATAAAATATGTCTAGCCTGATATCACAACTGTACTGGCATTTAAATTTGCCCTCCTAGTTGTCATGTTCGTGTCGGCAGTCCCTGCAGCCAGTGTACAGGTGGTCAGTGGGATGCCCATACACACATGCAGATGCGGCTGTGTTGCAGGGCCGACCTGTGTCTTTGAACAAAGTCATTCAGACACATTGGATGTACATACCCGCCGATGCACTTGTGATATATTGTTCGACGATCGAACGATAGTGTGTATCCATCTTAATCTAGAGGAACCCCCTGGAAGTAACATCACTGACACAGGTGGGAGGGGCCAGAGTTCAGACCATCTGTCACTAAATTCCAAAGGGGTGGGTGTATGTATGTATGTATATATGTATATGTATATATATATATATATATATATATGTGTATATATATATATATATATATATATATATATATATATATAAATATAAAATTTATTTGGGATGAGCGGGTTCGGTTCCCTGAGAACCGAACCCACCCGAACTTCGGGGATCCGGGGCGATCCGAGCCCAAGCTCGGATTTCCCTGTCTGCCCCGGATCCCTCTCCCGAGGCAAAACCTCGAGATCTGCTGTCGGATCTCGAGGTTTTGCCTCGAGCGGCCATTTAAAAAAAAAATGCCTTTGCCTTTAATGGGCAAAGTGCTGATTGGCTGACAGAGCCGTCTGTCATGGCTCTCAGCCAATCAGCATTATGGTGCTCATTTGCATGTAGCACGGACTCGTGAGATCCGTGCTACATGCATCTGTGTGATTGACAGTGACACAGAGCACAGATGGGTCAGTGAGACCCGTCTGTGCTGCTGTGTATTTCAATGACACAGATGCACGCACGGACCAGGAGATCCGTGCTACTTGCATCTGTGTCATTGACACAGAGCACTGACGGGTCCGTGAGACCCGTCTGTGCTGCTGTGGTAAAAAAAAAAAAAAAAACCTGTGTAAAAAAAGAAAAAAATGGCGTGTCCCCCCCCAAAAGAGAGCAACCAGCCCCGGGCATTAGTGACCCAGTGCTGGGTGTGCTTAAATACAGGGGACAAACGATGTAGGGGTCCCCTGTTCTTAAGCACAACCAGCACCGGGCTAGTCAGAACCAGCGCTGGTTGCCAAAATACGGGGGACAAACAACGTAGGGGTCCCCCATATTCTGCGCAACCAGTTCTGGGCTCTGATCCGGTCCTGGTTCTGGAAATACAGGGGAAAAAATTAGTAGGGTTCCCCTGTATGTTCCAGAACCAGCACTGGACTTTTTCTAGCGGGGGGCTGATGCCACAGCCAGGGGAGCCCTTTCACCGGGCCCCCCAGCCGCAGCATCAGCCCTGACCGCTAGTCAGCCCAGGCCGGGGATCCCTGGAGAGCTGGGGACCCCCCCAATAAAGGGGTCACCCTCTCCAGGGCACCCCAGGCCCAGGCTGATAGCCCGGGGCTATCCCCGCCACCCCTGGTGGCGGTGGGTGGCGGGTTGATTGTGTGGTGTGGTGTAAATAAAGAATATCAAACATTGTCTTTAGAAGTAGAACTGCAAGTCCCAGCAAGCCTGCCCCCCATGCTGGTACTTGGAGAACCACAAGTACCAGCATGCAGGGCATTAAGGGCCCACTAGTATCTGTAGTTCACCTGTAAAAAAATGTTTAAAAAAAACACAGGACACACACACCGTGACAGTATAAGTTTATTAAACATACATACACACACACATGTACACATACTCACCTATGTAACCCTGTAGCATCGGTCCACTTGTCCGGTAAAGTATCCATAGGGGACCTGTGAAAAAAAGCCGCAAGGTTATTAAAGTTTACCCTGCGGTTCCCACCATTGACTACAATGGAGGGAGCCGTTCATTGGCTGAGAGACGGGAGATGACCTCTCTCAGCCAATGAACGCTTAGCAGCGGGGTTTCCATGGTGATACCCCGCCGCTAAGTTCTCATTCGGGAAGTACCGTTCTATAGAACGGTACTAAGTTCGTGGATCGCGTTTTCGTTTTTTTTTTTTTTTGCCAAGTCCGGGGATGCCTACTTTGGAACGAAGAGGACAGAACCTCGCATAGGAGATGGTGAGTATGTTTGTTTTTTTTTCACAGGTCCCCTATGGATACTTTACCGGACAAGTGGACCGATGTTACAGGGTTACATAGGTGAGTATGTGTACGTGTGTGTGTGTGTGTGTGTGTGTGTGTGTGTGTGTGTGTGTGTGTGTGTATATGTATGTTTAATAAACTTATACTGTCATGGTGTGTGTGTGTCCTGTGTTTTTTTAAACATTTTTTTTACAGGTGAACTACAGGTACTAGTGAGCCCATAATGCCCTGCATGCTGGTACTTGTGGTTCTCCAAGTACCAGCATGCGGGGCAGGCTAGCTGGGACTTGCAGTTCTACTTGTAAAGACAATGTTTGATATTCTTTATTTACACCACACCACACAATCAACCCGCCACCAGGGGTGGCGGGGATAGCCCCGGGCTATCAGCCTGGGGTGCCCTGGAGAGGGTGACCCCTTTATTGGGGGGGGTCCCCAGCTCTCCAGGGATCCCCGGCCTGGGCTGACTAGCGGTCAGGGCTGATGCTGCGGCTGGGGGGCCCGGTGAAAGGGCTCCCCTGGCTGTGGCATCAGCCCCCCGCTAGAAAAAGTCCACTGCTGGTTCTGGAACATACAGGGGAACCCTACTAATTTTTTTCCCCTGTATTTCCAGAACCAGGACCGGATCAGAGCCCAGAGCTGGTTGCGCAGAATACGGGGGACCCCTACGTCGTTTGTCCCCCGTATTTTGGCAACCAGTGCTGGTTCTGACTAGCCCGGTGCTGGTTGTGCTTAAGTACAGGGGACCCCTACGTCGTTTGTCCCCTGTATTTAAGCACACCCAGCACTGGGTTACTAATGCCCGGGGCTGGTTGCTCTTTTTTTGGGGGGTGCACGCCATTTTTTTTTTTTTTTTTTTTTTACACAGCAGCACAGACGGGTGTCACGGACCTGTCATTGCTCTGTGCCAATCACACAGATGCATGTAGCACGGATCTCCCAGGTTCGTGCTACATGCAAATGGGCACCATAACACTGATTGGCTTCCTGTCTGCCACTGCAGTGCCACTCCTAGATGGGCCACGTGATTGCGCCGCCCACTTGTGTCGCTTAGCATAGTCATCCAGCTACCTCAGTGCAACCTTTTGGCCTAAAAACAATATTGTGAGGTGTTCAGAATAGAGTGGAAATGAGTGGAAATTTATGTTATTGGGGTTATTAATAGCGTAGGAACAAAAAAAGGCCCATTTTATGTGATTTTAGTGTTTTTTTTTATTTTTTAAGAAAAAATACAGATTCAAAACACAAAACCCAGAACCCAAAACACGGAAGGGTGGTTTTGGGAAAACCAATCCAGATCCAAAACACGAAGAAAGATCCAGAACCAAAACACGAAAAGTGGCCGGTGCACACCCCTAATAAATATATATATATATAAATATATATATATATATAAAAAATTTATTTTATTTTTTTTTCATACATATGTTATTCAAATCAGTCTCTGCCATAGTGGAGCTTACCACATGGTCACATACTGGTTAATTTTTACCAGAAGCCAATTAAACTACCAATATGTTTTTGGATTGTGGGAGAAAACTCATGGAAAGAACATACCAGCTCCATTCAGATAGGGTCTTGGCTATTGGCTATCTTCTGCGTTATCATGTAAATATTCCAGCCATTTGGCTTCTAACATATTCCTAAATTAATGAGTTGGATAAATATGAATGAAATTGCCATTGTTTATATGGACCTTTATCGATGGATATCGCCAGAGTCATCCATACCAAAGCATGAAATGAGATACTGATTGGCTCAATATAAGAGGTGAAGGAGATAATTTAATTTAGAGTGAGTCCCATATGCCGCAGGTGTAGTCACAAGATGGATGGGCAATAAGTGTTCCTCCACCTAATAAACTACACATCCCAGCATGCCTTGCAACAGTTTTAGCATGGCCAAATAGCAAAACTGTGGCAGGGCTTGCTGGGATGTGTATTTCTACAAGAGCTGGGGGTTGCTTATTGCCCACACCTAATCTAAGAGGACCAACTAATCTGCAAAGTAAGGAATGTCAATATGGAATGGGTGGTGACCTTTACTAGAATGTGTTTGTCTTGCCATGGCTTTAAAGGGGCTGAGGCAACCACAACTCCTTGCACCATGATAAGTTTAAGGCTCTCAGATGGAATAAGATGCATTACTGAAAGAGCAATATCAACATCCATCTTTTTTAAATACATAAGGACCTATTTACGTTTCACTGTGGAGTTAACTGTATACCTCCCACATTCGAAGGTCCAACTTTAAGTGATATCATCCCAACAAATATGAAGAAAACTTATATACAGCGGGTAAAATAAGTATTGAAAACATGAACATTTTTCTCAGTAAATATGTTTGAAATGGGCTATTGTAATGACACTTTCAGCAACAACCCATGCCAGCAACAACCCATGCCAAGAAATCAAACCATAGATGTCCATAAATTAAGTTATGTGTAATAATGTGAAATGACGCAGGGAAAAAGTATTGAACACGCTTACTGAAATTTATTTAATACTTCATACAAAAGCCTTTGCTGGTAATGGCAGCCTCAAGGCGCCTCCTGTATGGAGAAACTAGTCGCTTGCATTGCTCAGGTGTGATTTTGGCTTGTTCTTCCACAGGAACAGTCTTCAAATCTTGGGGCTCTTCTATGAACTCTGATCTTTAGTTCTTTCCATAGATTTTCATTTGGATTCAAGTCAGGTGAATGGCTGGGCCATTCTAGCAGCTTTATTTTCTTTCTCTGAAACCAATTGAGAGTGTCCTTGGCTGTGTGTTTGGGATCTTTGTCTTGCTGAAATGTCCACTCTCGTTTCATCTTCAGCATCCTGGTAGATGACAGCAGATTTTTATCAAGAATGTCTTGGTACATTTTACCATTCATCCTTCAATCACATGAAGTATGTCAGTACCGTATTCTGAAAAACAGCCCCACACCATGATGATCCCACCTCCAAACTTCAATGTTGGTATGGTGTTTTTGGGGTGATGTGCAGTGCCATTTCTCTTCCAAACATGGTGTGTATTCTGGCTTCCAAAGAGTTCAATTTTGGTCTCATCTGACCAGACTATATTCTCCCAGTATTTCACAGGCTTGTCCAAATGTTGTGCAGCATACTTTAAACGAGCTTCAACATGCTTTTTCTTCAGCAATGGAATCTTGCGTGGTTAGCGTGCATACAGGCCATGGTAGTTGAATGCAATACTTATTGTTTTCTTTGAAACAATTGTACCCGCTAATTCTAGGTCTTTCTGAAGCTCCTCCACAAGTGGTCCTTGGCTCTTGGACAACTCTTCTGATGAAAATTTCATTACAATAGCACCATTACAAATATATTTACTGAGATAAATGTTGATGTGTTCAATACTTATTTTACCCGCTGTATCTTACCACAGTAGAAAATAATATACCATTCAATACCTCCTCTCCCTTCACACGCCGCCCACCCTCTTTGCTCAACAAATGCATGTCTACTCTCCTGTCAACTGATTACTTCCTCCCAATCCTGCCTCCAAGATTTTGCCTGTGCTGCTCCCTATGTCTGGAACTCTCCACCTCTACAAATCTTCAAACTGGCTCTCAAGCCCCATTACTTCATTAAAGCCTTCCAGCTCTCATCCTCACTCTCTGCTTCATGCTCCTTCCTCCCTGTCTACCCCATCTGTGTCACACCTGTTTGTCTGCCACTCCCCATTAGAATGTAAGCTCTCACTAGCAGGGCCCTCTACCCTCTTGTGCTTCTCCTTATACTTTCATCTGCTCCTCACTCCCCACTAGCACACCTATCACGTTGTTGCTTACGCCCTGTTGCTTATTTAAGGGTTTTGATCGCGAATGCTGCACTGTATATAAACCTTGTCCTTCATTGTACTGTAAATCACTGGTTCTTATTAACTTATTTATGTACTATGTAAGGTGCTGTGGAACACTTGTGGCGCCATATAAATAAAGGATAATAACAACTATAACAAAATAAATACCTGGGGACTGAAGACATGGATAGCACCCTCACGGCATACGGCATCACTACAGAAGATAAAAGGGTTAAAGGGTGGGGGGAACAGACATAAAAAGAAATAGCAAAGGGTCATACAACAAAGCCAAAAACAATAAAAAAACAAAACAATATACTTAGCACCATGTAGGGAAAGTCCAACTTGGGGGTCAATCCAATTAGCAGCGAGGGGTGTGAATGGCATGTTTTGTTTGGCCGTTGCCACGGCGTTCAAACGCCACTGAATCTCACACCCCTTGTGGCCCTCTTTTAGGCTTACTTCGCTCAATTTTGTACGTGGCCCTATGGGGCTGCTAACTGTTGAGTGAATTAAGGCTGCCGTCAAGTGCAGTCGTTGTCGCGCTGACGCACACCCGCAAGTGCATCGCGCATAATTGGGTTGACCCCTTGGACTTCCACCAATTCTATGGTATCAGAAGATAGTGGGGGTGGAAAGAAGCACTCCTCAGCATACATGAGCACTGATAAAAGGAAATAAATATTGCTCACTACTTATAGAGCACGATAACACAATGCTAGGATAATAAGGATCATCATCCACACAGCAGGGAATCAGAGTCACGTGTTCATCCTTCTCCTCAAGATAAGCCATGGCATCATCAGGTGTCATAAAATCTTAGGAGGAATCGTCATCGAAAAGGTGCAGATGAGCAGGATATAAAATAGTAATTTATCTTTTGTACTGAATCAGCTGCAGAACATCTCAGAAACTACCTTCAATCCCATGGGCACTGAAAAATGGATAACTTATGATCCTCCCAGCGTAGATTTTAACATATTTTCTGGAGGCCACCCAAGTGCTTCTTTAAAGGCAAGGTTTAAACAGTGAAAAATAACTGCTCGAGGTCTGCTGCTCTCATTAAAAATAAAAGATGAAATCATAGCAGGTAAGGTGGAGAGCATTCCATGTATCAAGGAGCCCAAGCTCCCAAAGACGCTTTTTGAAACTGGGCTTTGACGAATTGTGCCGTGATCTGTCCAGCTCCTGATCCAACACTGCATTAAAGACCCTACCTGTCAAAAGCATACCCTTCGTGTTTTGTGTAAAGAAGAGAAAAAGTTCTAAAAAAGTGTAAACATTAGCCAAAGTAATTTCTACATGCCCCAATTTGGATGTGAGGTTTATAAATCTGCCATCTGTGTCTTTAGAATAATGTTCAAATGGCAGATTTGCAACACCATTGTGTCTGGACTGACAAGATGAGTAGAAGGCAGGGGGAACATTTTTTGATGTCCAGGAAGGGTGGTTTGTGCCCTTAAAGTGTTTTTTTGTAAAAAAAATGAATGTTGCAGCCCAATTACACAGTGTTTGGCACAAAAGTGATCTTTTATTGGGCACGTTTAGCCCCTTAGATTATAGGGTAATGATTTTCACTTGTATAAGCACCACGTAGTTAATCCAATGAGTATGCTAGAGCTGTGTTTCCCCGGCTCATGGGGGGGGTGTGGTCAGCGAAAAAGTTAGTAGCCAAAGAGAAAGGTATTGATGTCGTTAGAAGGGTCGCTGGGATAAATATGCAGTGCCAGTTCAAGAAGCGGGCCGTGCTATCTTGATAGGACTGCAAGGTAAACTGAGGTTCTAGCACCACCGATGGACCAACCTCCGGGAGATGTGAGGGTGTTGGGGTGGTCTAGACAATGGATTGTAGATGTGTGTGAAAGGGATAGATCAGAAAATAGGCAGGGCCAACTCCCACCCCTCTACAGGTCAATATAGAAAGAAGGAGAAAAATCGATCACATGAAGATAGCATAGGGGGTTGGGGTAGTGATGAAGAAATTAGATGCATTAGCTTAAAAAAGAGCAGCAAATAAAAGGGGTGGAATGAACATGTGTGGAAATAAACAGCCACATTGTTACTAGTCTATAACAAGAAGGAAGAAGGGTCCACATACCTAACATATGGCATATACAAAGGGTAACTTATGTAAACATTAAACAAGAGGAAACAGAATTTTTTTTATTCGTAAAGGAAAGAGGCGCGAGCAACCCCGGGGAAATGGTGGAGCAGATGGCCACCCAAAAGCACCAAGACCTGCCCGCCAGACCAGGTAACGCTCAGTAGCTCCGGGAGGCCTCAACATGCCGATGTGCCACCTCTGCAAAATGTAAAATGATAATAAGTTAAATACAGCACAGTAATGAAATAAGTACAACCTGAGACTAAAAGAGAACACATAGCAGGGCTGGTGAAGCCCATCCTCCCAAAGCACAACAGGTAGGTGGGAGTAAGTAGTGGTGCATAGGCACCGACACTGTGGGGATCAAGAGGGTTGGGCTGTGGGGAGGAGAAACCGATGTGACACAAAAATAGGGGCTTTAAAATGAAGCATAACTGAAGGAGAAATGAGGGACCAGAAGTGCCACATAACAAGGTAAAGTTGGTGTTAACATAGGGCAGCATGAGAAAAAATGTTAATGGGCAATGAGTTAGAGCAACAGAGAGGGACTGGGATTTGGTGGGGGACATATACAAAGTGTTTCACTCCTGGGAGGCCCAGAGCTGCCGCTCAGCACAGACACAACTTTGGACGTTGCATTTACCACACTTGTATATTGTGCCTGTGGTGGGCGGTGGCATGGAGCCTCCTGTATTTCATGTTAATGTCATCTTGAAGTAAAATTTAGGGGGTTAGCGGCTGTCCATGCTACAACAAAATAGGGGTAACCAGAATTACAAAGCAGCAGTTGCAGGTATAAACAGCAATTATACCTGAGAGGCTAGACCACTAGATCACCTCCTTAACAGGACAGCAGAATATTCAACAGACCCTTTGATAGCAAAAAGTGTCAGTAGAATCAAATACTGAGAACTCAAACAGGCCCAAACCTGTTTCCTAAAAAATAGCACAAGTTAAAAATGAGCAAAGTCAGGATGGTGATTTTGAAAAGATGAAAATCTGCCAGGGCTGCACGTAACAGTTATCAGCGTTGACTAGAAGTTAGTCTAGTATAAATCAGACTGGTGGACAGTCAAAAAGTTATTGACACAGCTAGGATTGTTCCACACTTATGAATCATAGGAGTGATCCAGAACCCTTGTTGAGGGTTCAGATTCTTGAAGGTGAGACAGTAAGTCCCTAGTCTCTTTATGGTCCTTTATGAAGATGGTTTTGCAACCAAAATCCACAATGTGATTTAAAAGGAAACCCCATGTATATCGCAGTCCCTTACCATGGAGAGCAAGTGTGAGGTGTTTCAGCTCTAGCTGTTTAGCAATCATGACCAGGGAGAGATGCTGTAAAAATTGCAGTTTGAAGTTGTCATAAAGGACATGTGGCTGACCTCAAACGGAGTTCATTATACACCTCTTATGTTTGACGTTGAACAAACAGATAATAACATTGCATGGGGACCCATTGTCACGAGGATTAGGGATAAAGGCCCTGTGTGTGCTTTCAATAGGAACTATGCCTAATCTGGGGATATTGCAGAGAAGAGACCATGGCGGAATATTTTTAAACGATCTGGAGTAACAGATTCTGGAAGATACCATATGCATATGCATACCGTATGTTGTTGCAACACTGTCTGTTCTCTAATGCTGGGTACACACTGGAAGATATACTGGCCGATCAATTGTTTGGCCAATATATCTTGTGTGCGTCGGCCAGTGTGTACCAGCGATCAGGCCCGCTGAGAGCAGCGGCGGGCCCGGATAATATGGACGTGGCCTAATTGCGGGAGGCGTGGCCACTTCCTCTTCTCTGGGCCCCCTCAGCCCTGCTCAAAGCCAGGGGGGTGCGATCAGTGTGATCGCTCCCCCCCACAGGCATAGGAGACTGCTGTGGCTGCTGCTCAGCAGCCACGAGCAGTCTCCACTGCAGCTCAGCACACGCTGTGTGCTGGGCTGCTGTGAGGGAGTGGCAGTGGCGCCGGACCCCCCAGGAAGCCCGGGCCACGGTAATCTGTACTCACTCCCCCCCCCTCTCGGCGCCCCTGCCAGCGATATGTCTGTGAACGACGTCATTCACAGACATATCGCGTCGGCTGTGCTGCACACGCCACCCTGGCCAGCTGATTGATGTGCCTACACTGTACGACTGCTCGTTCCGTGTAGGCACAGCACAGACAGACAAACAACTGCACGATTACAATGTCGTAATCGTGCAGTCGTTTTGAGGTCTTTTAGTGGATGTGTGCCTTTACACTTTACCCTGGCTCGGGCCTGTTAAAGGTGGCCGACAAAGGCCTGGGTCCTTCTGCCCCCCCTTCCCCCGGATGCAGTACTTTGGGCAAGAAGCAGGGCCGGCTCGAGGCATGTTCAACCAGTGTGGTCGAACAGGGGCGCCACTCCCAACCATCCCGATTTTCAGCAGGACAGTCCCGTTTTTCGGTCACTGCCCAGCTGTTCCACCCGCGGGCTGAAATCTCCCGCTGATGGTCGGGAGGTTGGGCAGCTGTGTGCCGGCCCCGGAGAAGAGGAATGGATACCGCGCGCATGCACGCGGCATCCATACAGTACAGGGAGAGGGCTGGGAACAGCCCAGCTACTGGAGTGCTGGGCTTGCCCCCAGCCCGACGTTAAATGGGAGGCGTGCCATATGGGCACGCCCCCAATTAGCGACACTTAAGGGCGTGGCCTATGGTAATTCGGCCACTTCCCCTTTTGGAAGGTGAGGGGCCGTCAGAGTCCCTCTCTGCACAGGGTGCAGCAACATCTGGAGCCGGCCCTGGCAAGAGAGACTGCTGCTGCACGCAGCTTCTCTCCCCAGCCTAGCACCAGTGGTGTAACTATGGTTTTTGGAGCCCAGGGCAAGTTTAGGAATGGTTCCCCCCACACACACACACAAAAAAAAGTGTGCGCGGCTCCAGCGCGCAGCAAAAAAATTCCATATGCTCCTTACTTACCTGGCTACAGTGGCTCATCTGGAGCAGAGACAGCGCTGGGGAAGGAGAATCATCCTGGCCTCCGCCGTCAGCTCTGAATGGCGACACTGCCTGGGAGGGGCTGCGCATTTCTGCTGCAGCTCCCCCTACAGTCCCCAGCAGGCAGTGACACACTTGCCTGCTCGTCTTCACAGTCACACAGTTATCTGGTACCAGGTGCATTGGTGGCGGGGGGACGGTGCGGGTACGATGTCCTGGCCGGCGGCGCCCCCCTCTGCTGGGCCTGCCACGGCACGTGCCCTGCTCGCCCTGCCGTAGTTGCACTACTGCCTAGCACACACGCTGCTGTGTGCTGGGCTACAGAGAGAGGCTGCTGCAGTAAGTCCTCTCTCTACCTGTGTGATGCGCGGATAGAGCAACCACGCTTGCCCCCCCCTCCCCAATTCTGGACACCGCTTTGTGGCTGCAAACATTTGATTTATTATTTTTTTTTTTTGTAAGAAGGGGGTCTGGTCACAACTCCCTGAGTTGGCCAGGGCCCGGCAGCCCTGACAGTAACACAATCAGACGGTGGAGATGGAACGGAACATACAGCGGAAGGTCCAGTCATGTATGTGCAGTGGCGGTATGAGATAAACACAGGAGTCCCCTCAAAGCTGACTATTACACGTCCATGTAGTATTGTGGTGCTCAAAAACAGTGACAAGATGGCCCTGTGTAAAGGAGCATCATGGAGATAAAAAAAGATAAAGCACCAATCAATCAGCTTCTAACTGTCCTTTTTACAGGCTGTGTTTAAAAAATCAGTCAGGAGCTGATTGGATGGTACTGATAGGTTTGATACATCTGCCCCCACTGTTGATGTGCAGCAGGATATAATGCCTAAAATAGTGAGAGAAGATGTCAATCATCACTAATCAACTGGAATGTCATAAGATATAGTACAATAAAAAGCCACTAGGTGGCGGACTGACACTGCAGTTTAGTATTAGTAAATTGAAAAGCTGGATATCAGCTGGAGCAGTGCACAAGTGCTATGATCCGGGAGTCTGCTTCAGCAATGAACGCAGTTGCTAATACGCACACAATCGGCTGATTGTTGCGTTCTGCGCATGCATGACAGTGCGCGTATGCGAACTAGCTATTGCGATTGGGACTGCTATCGCAGTGACTACACAGATTCATCGCAGTGATTGACAGGAAGTGCCGTTTGTGGGTGGTGACGGGGGTGGTCGGGCGAACAAAGGCGTGCCAGTGCGTTTCAACGCCGTTGCAGGGGCGTGTATAAATTATCCACTGCAATGCCCTACGCAGCCTGAGTTCTCATAGCGCGCGATGAAGTTAACAATTTGAGTAAGGTCAGAGCTTGTGCAAGTGTGCGTGAGGCTGCGATGGTACTTGATTGTATCAATGTTTTTGCAGTCCGGCTAAGCATTATAGATGTATGTAAGGTAAAGTGGGCGTCCTTATGTTGTGCTGAGATTGCATTGCAATGGATTAGCATTCTATCGCAGTTGAACTGCGTGTGTAATCGCTATTGCATACGCAGTTGCGCACGGTAGTGAATCAGACCCAGGGTTGGGTAACCAGATGGTGTAGATGACCATGTAGATGTTCCTTCATCAGCAGCAGTCCATCACAGGAACAAAAGGTGCTCTAGATAGTACAGGTAAAAGAAAGTGGACCAGCAAAATATGAATTTAAATTAATGATTGCTGGTGCAGGATCTCTCAAAAAAACATCTTCCCAATCAGTAGCTAAGCCACACCCCTTGTCTCCTTAATCTTATGTGTGAAAAAGTTACCTCTTCATTCCAGCATAGTAAAGGGACACCTCTAATACCGCTTTTATACCGAAAAGCCGGGTCTGACTCGGAGGTTGGAACAGGGTTTCCCTGGCACTGACCCAGGATATTCCAGACCCGGCGCCGTTCACACCGGAGCCGAGTCTGCAGAGACCCGGCTTTTCCGGCATTGAAGTGGACGCTTGGAGATAACGTCATCTCCAAGCGCCACTGAAGCTGGCCAATCGGCAGGCATGTGGCACGATCCAGGTCACCCTGAACCGGATCGCGCCGTTTACACTGTAGGGTTTCACGGGTTATTCCCGTGTTACACCCTGCAAGTTACCTGGTACACCAAGGAGCTACTCGGGTTAACCCTGTAATAAACCAGGTTTTAGCTCTGGTGTAAAAGGGGTATAATTGAACTATTTAGGCCAGTCCACACCTTGCCCAGATCAAAATGGTAAAGAGTGTAGGGGTTGATTACCTGCATTTATGCAGGGATAAGCCGTGTCAGTTCCTGCAGTCATGGATACCACTGGCCTGTCTCCAACACTTAGCAGGCCACTAATTGCAATAGCTGGCCTTCCCAATTACAATCCTTAACAGAACCCAGCTGGGCTCAGCTCCAGGCAAGGGATGACAGAACCTGCTCCTTGCACGCCTCCACTGCTTGAGTATCAGTTGTGTTCTAACTAGGTGCTACCATTCCAAAATTATATTCTCCAGTATAGTTTTCTTCAAGTGTTGTTTAAACTCCGGTGCTCGCTTTCCTCGACAGCGGCACATTCTTACCCGCATTTCCATCCGCAGTGTTTCCAGGCAGAGTCCTCATACCAGCTAAATAGTCTGTTGCTTTCACAGTGGGAACCAACTACACTGGGTCGCGACTTGAGCAATCACTGAGTGAAGTTCATATCCTCTTGCGAGGTTTCCTGGTGAAGTCTGGCAGGTCTTACACCCCGCATCAGGGTATTTGTTTGTGTAAATTCCACCTGCTGACTGTACTCTGATACACTTGCTGTCTGTTTTAAACTCCAGGGTTATTGCAATATACTCCATATCTCATTGCACGCTACCCACTGTTCCTACAGTTCCCATACATCCATGCCTCTCATTGCACACTACACACTGTTCCCACAGTGCCAACACACACGCTATGAGAAACTGTTCCCACAGAGACCGCACATATGTGTATTCTTGCTACACAGTGTCCAAACAGTGTCAACACCTCCGTATACCCTATTGCTGTACAAACAGTACCAACGGATTTGTGTACCTTGTGGTATGCTATAAAAAACCCACAATTTGTGTACTCAGGGTGGCTACCACCTCAAAGTATCACAGTTATGCCTCTTACAGTGTGTTCCCCATAGAAACAAAATTACAAGTCTTTATAAGCAGTCCCTATGCTTTTTTTTGGCCTATACATGCAGTGTGTATAATCCAAATACACGTGTAACCGCTCTTTTATAATACATTTCTCATTTGCATATAAAGGCACTGGCATGTTGTAGACCGATGTAAAGTTAAAAAAAAGACACAATTCAACATTTCTAGAGATAACAGCTGAGTAGCTTGTAATACAAATACATGTAAGAGACCTATGGTATTGCACCACAATGCAACTTTAACATTCTTAGGCTAATTTGCATAATTGCAATCACAAAACCACCGTTGCCAGGGAATACTGGACACTGGGTGGTGTTGTGGCTATCCATTCATACATATCCCAACTGAGTAAAGGCTGTAGCATGGAATCAGGGAGTGTTAGTTCCGGTTCTAAGGTATTTGTACAGTTCATTTTAGCATCTCCTTTGCCTTGATAAACATGTTTAAACAGTGAAACGTGTTGGTTAAGATATGAGGGAAGCTCATACCATGGCATCATTGTGATCTTTTCCTGTTAGATCCCAGACCTGGTTCCATCTGCGTCCAGGATCTATGATTGATGTATGTACGTACATCTTGTTTCTGGTAGGCAGCCATTCCTGCTATTTTAGGATTGTCTGAGTTCTATTTTATTATTAACTGTGACAGGTCGAACACATTTTGAGTGATGTACTGCACAATTTTATTTTCTGTCCTATAATATATGCACTATTGATGGAGTTATGACCTACATCTAGAGGTAATCATGGCCAAGAGATGTTGGTGTAAGCATTGAATTCAGAAGGGTGTGGAGTGGGCACTAATTTCCGTCTTATGCACTGCCTGCATTTTTTCTATTTCTTGATTTTAATTTGGGAAGAACAACCCAGGAGAGGCAAAGGACATAATTTACGGACAGCTATTGGGATATAGGAAGGCATAAGTTAATGATTGTATTCTGGGATCAGCAAAGGCTTAATGTTAACTTAAAATTATTTTCCTGAATGGGCACCAGGGGGTCTCCTGTGTGTCTCTGTGTAGAATCGGGTCAGTACTAGACAGCAGATAATTTTGGGGAAAAGAGTTTGCTGTTTTTAGAATCTCCTGTAGAATAGAAGATGCATATTTTGGTAATTATAGCACTGTTTAACACAAATAGATAATTTGGCTTAGTGTGGTGTGCATCAGCGGGGGGGATCATCATCGCTGTTTTGTATTCAAAGGATGCACACAACTGACAGATTGCTGTTAATTGGGTCGAAATTGGAAAGGCTTAATTTCCTGGTGCTAGATCATAAATATGAATATTTGTAAAAACATCTAAGATTTGTGAACTAATCTTAATTGGTTTAAAAAGACAAGGTGGCTTATTCATCATCGAAGGCCGTATGGCCCCCGATGATGAAGTATTGACCTCGCTGTGAGGGATACTTAAGTATCCAACTCGTAGCGGGGGTTAATGTGACACCGGAGCAATTCATCATTGCTCCGGTGTGGGGACAACTGCTCCGAAAAGCAGCTGTCCCCTTGGTTAGTATCGCAGCTACATAAGTAGCTGCGTTACTTACCTCCTCCACATCGTCCCGGCTACCCGAGGTCACGCATGCGTACAGTCGCCGGGGAGGTAGTGAGGAGGCAGCGAAGGGATCCGCTCGGATCCCTCTTCACATCCCCGGAACTCCAACTTGAGGATTGACCACAAGTTCTCAATTGGATTAAGGTCTGGGGAGTTTCCTGGCCATATACCCACACATGAATGGTATCAGGATGCTTTATTGTTGGCATGACACAGGACGAAGACTTTAGGAGGATGGCCTTATGCCAAGAAGGGTAGCAAAGAAGCCACTTCTCTCCAGGAAAAACATCAGGTACAGACTGATATTGGACTAGGGTAAAGTTATTTTCTCTGATGAATCCCCTTTCAGATTGTTTGGGGCATCTGGAAAAACGCTTGTCTGGAGAATGAAAGGTGAGTGCTACCATCAGTCCTGTGTCATGCCAACAGTAAAGCATCCTGAGACCATTCATGTGTGGGGTTGGTTCTCAGCCAAGTGAGTGGGATCACTCACAATTTTGCCTAAGAACACAGCCATGAATAAAGAATGGTACCAAAACATCCTCCAAGAGCAACTTCTCCCAACCATCCAAGAACAGTTTGGTGACAAACAATGCCTTTTCCAGCATGATGGAGCACCTTGCCATAAGGCAAAAGTGATAACTAAGTGGCTCGGGAACAAAACATCGAAATTTCGGGCCATGGCCAGGAAACTCCCCAGACCTTAATCCCATTGAGAACTTGTTGTCACGTCCAGGGTTTCACGGTGTGCAAGTTGCGGTCCTTGCTGGTGGGGGAACTGGCACGTATAGACTGGCATTGTGTGTGCGCGGGGTTCTGCCAGCGCTGGGCCATCCTGGCAAGGGTAAGTCTAGCAGTGTCTCAACATCACAGGTACATGGGAGCGGCCATCTTGCCTCAGGTCATGTGACATAGTGGACCTATCCTGATGAGTCAGGTGATCTCTCCAGCCACTCACGCTCTGCTGCTGGGTACTTAAGGGGGTTTGGAGCTCCCTGTAGTGGCCAGTGCAACCGTGTGTTTCAGCATCAGCTATGAGAGAGTTCCTGCGCTTCTGACCTTAGTCTTGTGCTCTGGTGCTTGCCCTAACTCCTGGTTGGTCCCTGGCTCCCTGCTACCCTGCCTTGCTTCCTGCTGTGGATCAAGTCCTGCTCCTTCTACCTACCCACTCCTCCCTGAACCTGAAGTTCCCAAACCTACCCATTCCTTCCTGAACCTGTTTTTGGATTTCCCTTCAGCCATTATCACAGCATTTCCAGATTACTCTGTTTAGCCATCTTCTCAGCATTACCTGCTTTCCCTTTCAGCAACTATTACAGCATTTCTGGATATACTTGTTCAGCCATCGTCTCAGCATTACCTGATATCCCTTTCAGCTATTATCACAGTATTCCCGTATTCTCTACCCTGCTATTACCACTGACTTTCTGGACTTTTCCTTCAGCTCCACAGTTACCTCAGTAATCAAGACATTCTGGACATTCATTCACTGCATCACTATTGTTCCTTCGGTCACAGTTGTTAATCAGTATTATTCTTGTGCTTGTCTATTATTATTTACACTAAACAACCCACCTTTCAGTGTAAATCTGTTCCGGTGTCTGCTCCGGTTTCCACCCCAGGTACACAACAAACACAGATCCTAACACTTGTGGTCAATCCTCAAGAGGCGGGTGGACAAACAAAAACCCACAATTCTGACAAACTCCAAGCATTGATTAGGCAAAAATGGGCGGCCATCAGTCAGTATGTGGCCCAGAATTTGATTGCCAGGGCGAATTGCAGAGGTCTTGAAAAAGAAGGGTCAACACTGCAAATATTGACTCTTTGCATAAACTTAATGTAACTGTCAATAAAAGCCTTTGACACTTATGAAATGCTTGTAATTTTACTTCAGTATACCATAGTAACATCTGACAAAAAGGTCTAAAAACACTGAAGCAGCAAACTTTGTAAAAACAAATACTTGTCATTCTCAAAACTTGTCTGTATGTATCCTCTAAGGGCCTGATTAAGAGACGCACGCTAATGTAATCGCAACTGCTAAAATATGCTAATGGTTGCAAAGCATAAGGACGCCCACTGCTGCCTTCTCATATGCGTATGATGTCGCTTATGTGCATAAATAT
Source organism: Taudactylus pleione (assembly GCA_031769625.1). NCBI lineage: Eukaryota > Metazoa > Chordata > Amphibia > Anura > Myobatrachidae > Taudactylus > Taudactylus pleione. The sequence goes on along the minus strand of JAUIMM010000177.1, from coordinate 13,299,474 downwards.
AATTTAACATCGACTCACATCGAGCAGCCATCTTGCCCTTATGGCAGGTCTGACCTGCCGCAGACTTGGGAGCTCTTCTAACATGCAGAGCTGCGTATGCAATTACAGTGGCTAATTCATGCACGCACATGGAATGGCATTAAAACAGACAGACATGGCTGCCCCCCGTCACCACCCCCAAATGCTGACAACCTGACACTCTCTACGATGGATACCTTTGTGCGTCCGAAGTCGCAGTGCAATCACTGCTCACGTGCACTGCGGCTTATACGGATATGCGATGGCAAACAATCACTCAATCTGCGTGCGAAATCGCCTTCACGTCCGGCTCTAAATCAGACCCTAAATAAGCTAGAGTATATCACTAAACTTCCAATACCTCTATGATGTGGAGTTCCTAGCTATGGAATTAACTGTCTTTGTAACTGGAACAAATAAATATATTTCCTCCTTACAAGAAAGCCTGCATCTGCTTGTACACTGTTACCACAGAATAGCGCCAAACTCCATTCTGTCTGTCCTGTGGTTGTGTCTATAGGTTCGCTACTCAAGTCCTCTGTCTGCTGCCAAGCACAGCACTGGTCTAGAGTAAGGGGTACATTTTCTAAAGTGAGAGTTTTTAGAAGTGGAGATGTTGCCCATAGCAACCAACCAGATTTTAGCTATTATCTTCTAGAAGGTGCTAGTTAAATGTTAAGTAGATTCTGATTGGTTGCAATGGGCAACATCTCCACTTCTAAAAACTCTCACTTTAGTAAATATACCCCTAAGTGTCCATTGGGGAATTAGCGGATATCAACCAGGCAGTTTTGCAGCAGATTGTCCACACATACCCAGAAGTAAGCGGTCCCAGATGCTGGTGTTTGCAGTAAGTACTCGCCCACAATGCAGTGGGAGGAGCCAGTAACAGGAAGTTACTGACGGCAAGAAGGAAATCCCAGGAATGGGGAGGTGAGCCCACTCAGGTACCTCAAGGAAGAGAAACCTCCTCGCAAATCTGGGATGCCTGATGGAGTAAGGTCATCCATTCACAGTCAGTGACATAAGGTAATATTTTTTGTTGCTCAGGGAGACGTTCTACAGATGTTAGGATTTGAGTACAGTTTTTGGGGACAATTTTCTACTGGATAGGTGAATTATAAGTATAGTAGGGGTGAGCGGGTTCGGATTTCTGAAATCCGAACCCCCCCGATCAGAGGCCGATCCGAGTCAGGCTCGACTTTTCCCGCCTGCCTCGGATCTGAAATCGAGGCAAAACGTCACCATCCCGCCTTCCGGGTCTCGCGGGTTTTGGATCCTATATAAGGTACCCGCGTCGGCGCCATTTTCTCACGCGGCTGTTGACAGTGAAGAGGGAGGGTGGGAGTTAGGGCTGGCTGGGCTGTGTAGTGTAGTGCAGAGTAGTGTTGTGCTGTGCTGCTGTTGTCCATAGGGGCTGTGTCCACTACTTCAAAGTCCATAGGAGCTGGCTGGACTGTGTTGTGCAGTCAGTTGTCCATAGGGGCTGTGTCTACTCCAAAGTCCTGTGCAGTGTCCCAGTCCTAAAGGGGTGCTGTAGTGTTGTCCAGGGGGTGCTGTCCGTCAGGGGTGCTCCCCCCATGTGCTAAAAAAAATAAATATTTTTTCTGTGTTTGTGAATTGTGTGCGCAGTAGCCGCACGTGCATCAACAAAGTAGTGCCAAGCGTGCGCCTGTGTCATAAGTAAAGGGCCGGCTGGCTTGACCGTTAAAGGGTGCTGTAACCCCCAAAGTACACTCCAGTCCAAACCAAAAAAAAAAATATTTTCTGTGTTTGTGAATTGTGTGTGCAGTAGCCGCACATGCATCAACAAAGTAGTGCCAAGCGTGCGCCTGTGTCATAAGTAAAGGGCCGGCTGGCTTGACCGTTAAAGGGTGCTGTAACCCCCAAAGTACACTCCAAACCAAATAAAAAAATATTTTCTGTGTTTGTGAATTGTGTGCACTGTGGCTGCACGTGCATCAACAAAGGAGCAGCTCCAAGCGTACGCCTGTGTCCCATAAGTAAAGAGCCGGCTGGCTCATTTCTTAAAGAGTAGTGTAACCCAAAAAGTGCACTACTCTCCAGCAAAAATAAAACAATATTTTCTGTGTTTGTGTGCGCCTTAGCCGCACGTATATATCAATATAACATAAATGGAGGACCAAACTTTCTCCGATAAAAATAAAATAGGGAAAGATCAAGAACCACTTCCTCCTAGTGCTGTTGCTGCTGCTGGGAGGAACACCACTACTTTTACTAAACAATTGACCCTCCAACAGTCCCTAGCGATGAGGATGAAGTACGACAGCAGTCATCCTGAAGCAAAATGTATAACTGAGGCCTTGACTGCTCTGTTGGTGTTAGACGTGCGTCCGGTATCCGCCATTAGTGCAGTGGGATTTAGACAATTGATGGAGGTAGTGTGTCCCCGGTTCCAAATCCCGTCTAGATTCCACCTGCATCCTCAAAGCAGCAGCGACAAGCGTGCGTCTGTCTGTTAAAGGGTGGTGTAACCCTCAAAGTGCGCTCCACAAACAATAAAAAAATTCTTCTTTTTTTTCTCTTTGTGAAATGTGTGGGCTGTAGCCGCACCTGCATCCTTAAAGCAGCAGCGACAAGCGTGCGTCTGTCTGTTAAAGGATTACATCGGTGACAACATCCAAGTAGGCATGTCAGACAGTCCGTACCTGTACTGGCAGGCAAAAGAAGCAATTTGGAGGTCCCTGTATAAACTGGCTCTATTTTACCTGAGTTGCCCCCCCTCCAGTGTGTACTCCGAAAGAGTGTTTAGTGCAGCCGGGAACCTTGTCAGCAAAAGGTGTAGGAGGTTGCTTCCACAAAATGTGGAGAAGATGATGTTCATAAAATGAATGATCAACTCTTCCAGGGAGACCAGCCTCCTGAACGTACAGAGGGACCTGTGGTTGTGGATTCTAGCGGGGACGAATTAATACTCTGTGAGGATGAGGATGTACACAACACTGAAGAGGGTGAGGAATCGGTGGATGAGGAGGATGAGGACGACATCTTGCCTCCGTAGAGCCAGTTTGTGCAGGGACAGATTAATTGCCAGCTTGTTTTGTGGGGGCCCAAACGAACCAATCATTTCAGCCACAGTCGTGTGGCAGACCCTGGCGCTGAAATGTTTGGTTTGTTAAAGTGTGCATGTCCTGTTTATACAACATAAGGGTAGGTGGGAGGGCCCAAGGACAATTCCATCTTGCACCTCTTTTTTTTTCTTTGAATTATGTACTGTTTGGGGCCTAGTTTTTCAAACTGCCATCCTGTCTGCCACTGCAGTGTCACTCCTAGATGGACCACGTGTTTGTGCCGCCCACTCGTATCTCTTAGCATAGTCATCCAGCTACCTCGGTGCAACCTTTTGGATATAAAAACACTATTGTGAGGTGTGAGGTGTTCAGAATAGACTGGAAATGAGTGGAAATTAAGGTTATTGAGGTTAATAATAGCATTGGAGCAGAAAAACACACAAATTCTGTGATTTTAGCTGTTTTTATAAAAAAATACAGATCCAAAACACAAAACCCAGAACCCAAAACACGGAAGGGTGGTTTTGGCAAAACCAATCCAGATCCAAAACACGAAGAAAGATCCAGATCCAAAACCAAAACACAAAAAGTGGCCGGTGCACACCCCTAAAGTATAGCAATACAACCAGCAAGATGTATGGCTAGAATAATGCCCACCAAAAAGTAACATGCAACACAGTGCCTATCACTATGTCATATACTCAGTGCCATTGCAAGGACTCGGCCTAGCCCAAGACCCAAGGGCTTCACTGCCTCTCACAACCTTTACTTGACAATATAAACATAACTTTCTTGGGAGATATATCCAACCTTTTTAAGAAGACAAGTGTAGGTGTTCCCCATAGCAACCAATAAGATTCTAGCCATCATTTTATAGAATGTACTAGATAAATGTTAGATAGAATCTCATAGGCTGCTATGGGCAATGCCTCCTCTTGGATACCTCCCCCCAGTATTGATCATAGTTATCTGCTGTGCGGCCGCTGTCCTCCCCTGGGGCACATGCCACTACAGTGTTGTGCTATCCTGAACACAATCTTTACACGGTTACAACTTCCTCAGCCCACATGGGGGCGGAGCTGACTTCGGCAAATCAGCTGGGGCACTGACATTCCTGATTGCATTTCTGGCCTGGCCTCACTCTTACCTTCAGCACTGTCACTGCTTTTCCTGTCTCTTCCTCCAGTCCCTGCAGTATCCACCTCTGTCGAGTGTAATGTAACCCTTAAAACGCTACAGCTACTTATTCAAAACAATAAAAATGGCACCTGTGCCCACTTTGCCAACTGATTTCCTGCTCTAAACCTTGTTGTGACAGGTAAAATTAGGGGTGAGCGGGTTCGGATTTCTGAAATCCGAACCCCCCCGATCCGAGTCGTATCCGAGTCAGGCTCGACTTTTCCCGCCTGACTCGGATCTGAAATCGAGGCAAAACGTCATCATCCCGCCTTCCGAGTCTCGCGGGTTTTGGAACCTATATAAGGTACCCGCGTCGGCGCCATTTTCTCAATCGGCTGTGGACAGTGAAGAGGGAGGGTGGGAGTTAGGGCTGGCTGGGCTGTGTAGTGTAGTGCAGAGTAGTGTTGTGCTGTGCTGCTGTTGTCCACTACTTCAAAGTCCATAGGGGCTGGCTGTGTTGTGCTGTGCTGCTGTTGCTAATAGGGGCTGTGTCCACTACTTCAAAGTCCATAGGGGCTGGCTGGACTGAGTTGTGCAGTCAGTTCTCCATAGGGGCTGTGTCCACTCCAAAGTCTTGTGCAGTGTCCCAGTCCTAAAGGGGTGCTGTAGTGTTGTCCAGGGGGTGCTCTGTCCATCAGGAGTGCTCCCCCCAAGTGCTAAAAAAATAATATTTTTTGTGTGTTTGTGAATTGTGTGCGCAGTAGCCGCACGTGCATCAACAAAGTAGTGCCAAGCGTGTGCCTGTGTCATAAGTAAAGGGCCGGCTGGCTTGACTGTTAAAGGGTGCTGTAACCCCCAAAGTACACTCCAGTCCAAACCAAAAAAAAAATTATTTTCTGTGTTTGTGAATTGTGTGCGCAGTAGCCGCACGTGTATCAACAAAGTAGTGCCAAGCGTGCGCCTGTGTCATAAGGGCGGCTGGCTTGACCGTTAAAGGGTGCTGTAACCCCCAAAGTACACTCCAGTCCAAACCAAAAAATATATAATTTTCTGTGTTTGTGAATTGTGTGCGCAGTAGCCGCACGTGCATCAACAAAGTAGTGCCAAGCGTGCGCCTGTGTCATAAGTAAAGGGCCGGCTGGCTTGACCGTTAAAGGGTGCTGTAACCCCCAAAGTACACTCCAGTCCAAACCAAAAAAATATATATTTTCTGTGTTTGTGAATTGTGTGCGCAGTAGCGGCACGTGCATCAACAAAGTAGTGCCAAGCGTGCGCCTGTGTCATAAGTAAAGGGCCGGCTGGCTTGACCGTTAAAGGGTGCTGTAACCCGCAAAGTACACTCCAGTCCAAACCAAAAAATTTTTTATTTTCTGTGTTTGTGAATTGTGTGCGCAGTAGCCGCACGTGCATCAAGAAAGTAGTGCCAAGCGTGCGCCTGTGTCATAAGTAAAGGGCCGGCTGGCTTGACCGTTAAAGGGTGCTGTAACGCCCAAAGTACACTCCAGTCCAAACCAAAAAAATATATATTTTCTGTGTTTGTGATTTGTGTGCGCAGAAGCCGCATGTGCATCAACAAAGTAGTGCCAAGCGTGCGCCTGTGTCATAAGTAAAGGGCCGGCTGGCTTGACCGTTAAAGGGTGCTGTAACCCCCAAAGTACACTCCAGTCCAAACCCCCAAAAAAAATATTTTCTGTGTTTGTGAATTGTGTGCGCAGTAGCGGCACGTGCATCAACAAAGTAGTGCCAAGCGTGCTCCTGTGTCATAAGTAAAGGGCCGGCTGGCTTGACCGTTAAAGGGTGCTGTAACCCCCAAAGTACACTCCAAACCAAATAAAAAAATATTTTCTGTGTTTGTGAATTGTGTGCACTGTGGCTGCACGTGCATCAACAAAGGAGCAGCGCCAAGCGTGCGCCTGTGTCCCATAAGTAAAGAGCCGGCTGGCTCATTTCTTAAAGGGTGGTGTAACCCACAAAGTGCACTACTCTCCAGCAAAAATAAAACAATATTTTCTGTGTTTGTGTGCGCCTTAGCCGCACGTATATATCAATATAACATAAATGGAGGACCAAACTTTCTCCGATAAAAATAAAATAGGGAAAGATCAAGAACCACTTCCTCCTAGTGCTGTTGCTGCTGCTGGGAGGAACACCACTACTTTTACTAAACAATTGACCCTCCAACAGTCCCTAGCGATGAGGATGAAGTACGACAGCAGTCATCCTGAAGCAAAACGTATAACTGAGGCCTTGACTGCTATGTTGGTGTTAGACGTGCGTCCGGTATCCGCCATTAGTGCAGTGGGATTTAGACAATTGATGGAGGTAGTGTGTCCCCGGTTCCAAATCCCGTCTAGATTCCACCTGCATCCTCAAAGCAGCAGCGACAAGCGTGCGTCTGTCTGTTAAAGGGTGGTGTAACCCTCAAAGTGCGCTCCACAAACAATAAAAAAATTCTTTTTTTTCTCTTTGTGAAATGTGTGGGCTGTAGCCGCACCTGCATCCTTAAAGCAGCAGCGACAAGCGTGCGTCTGTCTGTTAAAGGATTACATCGGTGACAACATCCAAGTAGGCCTGTCAGTACATGTACCTGTACTGGCAGGCAAAAGAAGCAATTTGGAGGTCCCTGTACAAACTGGCTCTATTTTACCTGAGTTGCCCCCCCTCCAGTGTGTACTCCGAAAGAGTGTTTAGTGCAGCCGGGAACCTTGTCAGCGAAAGGTGTAGGAGGTTGCTTCCACAAAATGTGGAGATGATGTTCATAAAATGAATTATCAACTCTTCCAGGGAGACCAGCCTCCTGAACGTACAGAGGGACCTGTGGTTGTGGATTCTAGCGGGGACGAATTAATACTCTGTGAGGATGAGGATGTACACAACACTGAAGAGGGTGAGGAATCGGTGGATGAGGATGACATCTTGCCTCCGTAGAGCCAGTTTGTGCAGGGACAGATTAATTGCCAGCTTGTTTTGTGGGGGCCCAAACGAACCAATCATTTCAGCCACAGTCGTGTGGCAGACCCTGGCGCTGAAATGTTTGGTTTGTTAAAGTGTGCATGTCCTGTTTATACAACATAAGGGTAGGTGGGAGGGCCCAAGGACAATTCCATCTTGCACCTCTTTTTTTTTCTTTGAATTATGTACTGTTTGGGGCCTAGTTTTTCAAACTGCCATCCTGTCTGCCACTGCAGTGTCACTCCTAGATGGACCACGTGTTTGTGCCGCCCACTCGTATCTCTTAGCATAGTCATCCAGCTACCTCGGTGCAACCTTTTGGATATAAAAACACTATTGTGAGGTGTTCAGAATAGACTGGAAATGAGTGGAAATTAAGGTTATTGAGGTTAATAATAGCATAGGAGCAGAAAAACACACAAATTCTGTGATTTTAGCTGTTTTTATAAAAAAATACAGATCCAAAACACAAAACCCAGAACCCAAAACACGGAAGGGTGGTTTTGGCAAAACCAATCCAGATCCAAAACACGAAGAAAGATCCAGATCCAAAACCAAAACACAAAAAGTGGCCGGTGCACACCCCTAAAGTATAGCAATACAACCAGCAAGATGTATGGCTAGAATAATGCCCACCAAAAAGTAACATGTAACACAGTGCCTATCACTATGTCATATACTCAGTGCCATTGCAAGGACTCGGCCTAGCCCAAGACCCAAGGGCTTCACTGCCTCTCACAACCTTTACTTGACAATATAAACATAACTTTCTTGGGAGATATATCCAACCTTTTTAAGAAGACAAGTGTAGGTGTTCCCCATAGCAACCAATAAGACTCTAGCCATCATTTTATAGAATGTACTAGATAAATGTTAGATAGAATCTCATAGGCTGCTATGGGCAATGCCTCCTCTTGGATACCTCCCCCCAGTATTGATCATAGTTATCTGCTGTGCGGCCGCTGTCCTCCCCTGGGGCACATGCCACTACAGTGTTGTGCTATCCTGAACACAATCTTGACACGGTTACAACTTCCTCAGCCCACATGGGGGCGGAGCTGACTTCGGCATATCAGCTGGGGCACTGACATTCCTGATTGCATTTCTGGCCTGGCCTCACTCTTACCTTCAGCACTGTCAATGCTTTTCCTGTCTCTTCCTCCAGTCCCTGCAGTATCCACCTCTGTCGAGTGTAATGTAACCCTTAAAACGCTACAGCTACTTATTCAAAACAATAAAAATGGCACCTGTGCCCACTTTGCCAACTGATTTCCTGCTCTAAACCTTGTTGTGACAGGTAAAATTAGGGGTGAGCGGGTTCGGATTTCTGAAATCCGAACCCCCCCGATCCGAGTCGTATCCGAGTCAGGCTCGACTTTTCCCGCCTGACTCGGATCTGAAATCGAGGCAAAACGTCATCATCCCGCCTTCCGAGTCTCGCAGGTTTTGGAACCTATATAAGGTACCCGCGTCGGCGCCATTTTCTCACTCGGCTGTGGACAGTGAAGAGGGAGGGTGGGAGTTAGGGCTGGCTGGGCTGTGTAGTGTAGAGTAGTGTTGTGCTCTGCTGCTGTTGTCCACTACTTCAAAGTCCATAGGGGCTGGCTGTGTTGTGCTGTGCTGCTGTTGTTAATAGGGGCTGTGTCCACTACTTCAAAGTCCATAGGGGCTGGCTGGACTGAGTTGTGCAGTCAGTTCTCCATAGGGGCTGTGTCCACTCCAAAGTCCTGTGCAGTGTCCCAGTCCTAAAGGGGTGCTGTAGTGTTGTCCAGGGGGTGCTCTGTCCATCAGGGGTGCTCCCCCCAAGTGCTAAAAAAATAATATTTTTTGTGTGTTTGTGAATTGTGTGCGCAGTAGCCGCACGTGCATCAACAAAGTAGTGCCAAGCGTGCGCCTGTGTCATAAGTAAAGGGCCGGCTGGCTTGACTGTTAAAGGGTGCTGTAACCCCCAAAGTACACTCCAGTCCAAAAAAAAATCTATTTTCTGTGTTTGTGAATTGTGTGCGCAGTAGCCGCACGTGCATCAACAAAGTAGTGCCAAGCGTGCGCCTGTGTCATAAGTAAAGGGCCGGCTGGCTTGACCGTTAAAGGGTGCTGTAACCCCCAAAGTACACTCCAGTCCAAACCAAAAAAAAAATTATTTTCTGTGTTTGTGAATTGTGTGCGCAGTAGCGGCACGTGTATCAACAAAGTAGTGCCAAGCGTGCGCCTGTGTCATAAGTAAAGGGCCGGCTGGCTTGACCGTTAAAGGGTGCTGTAACCCCCAAAGTACACTCCAGTCCAAACCAAAAAAAAAATAATATTTTCTGTGTTTGTGAATTGTGTGCGCAGTAGCCGCACGTGCATCAACAAAGGAGCAGTGCCAAGCGTGCGCCTGTGTCATAAGTAAAGGGCCGGCTGGCTTGACCGTTAAAGGGTGCTGTAACCCCCAAAGTACACTCCAAACCAAAAAAAAAATATTTTCTGTGTTTGTGAATTGTGTGCGCAGTAGCCGCACGTGCATCAACAAAGTAGTGCCAAGCGTGCGCCTGTGTCATAAGTAAAGGGCCGGCTGGCTTGACCGTTAAAGGGTGCTGTAACCCCCAAAGTACACTCCAGTCCAAACCAAAAAAAAAAAATATTTTCTGTGTTTGTGAATTGTGTGCGCAGTAGCCGCACATGCATCAACAAAGTAGTGCCAAGCGTGCGCCTGTGTCATAAGTAAAGGGCCGGCTGGCTTGACCATTAAAGGGTGCTGTAACCCCCAAAGTACACTCCAAACCAAAAAAATATATATTTTCTGTTTGTGAATTGTGTGCGCAGTAGCCGCACGTGCATCAACAAAGGAGCAGCGCCAAGCGTGCGCCTGTGTCCCATAAGTAAAGAGCCGGCTGGCTCATTTCTTAAAGGCTGGTGTAACCCACAAAGTGCACTACTCTCCAGCAAAAATAAAAAAATATTTTCTGTGTTTAGCCGCACGTATATATCAAATCGATATAACATAAATGGAGGACCAAACTTTCTCCAATAAAAATAAAATAGAGAAAGATCAAGAACCACTTCCTCCTAGTGCTGAAGCTGCTGCCACTAGTCATGACATAGACGATAACATGCCATCAACGTCGTCTGCCAAGGCCGATGCCCAATGTCATAATAGAGGGCACATACAATCCCAAATGACAAAGTTCAGGAAAATGACCTTGAAAAAAACATTTAAATCAGCTGAAGAGAAATGTAAACTTGCCAATATGCCATTTACGACACGGAGTGGCAAAGAACGGCTAAGGTCGATCCCTAGTATGTTCATGACTAGTGGTTCAGCTTCACATGACGATGGAAGCCCTCCTCCCACTAAAAAAATCAAAAGAGTTAAGCTGGCAAAAGCACAGTGAAGAACTGTGCGTTCTAAGAAGATATCACAAATCCCCAAGGAGAGTCCAACTGTGGTGGTGGTTGCGATGCCTGACCTTCCCAGCACTGGACGGGAAGAGGTGGCTCTGTCCACCATTTGCACGCCCCCTGCAAGTGCTGAAAGGAGCACCCACAGTCCACTTGCTGATATGCAAATTGAAGATGTCACTGTTGAAGTACAACAGGATGAGGATACTGGTGTAGCTGGCGCTGAGGAGGAAGTTGGCGAGGAGGATTCTGATGGTGATGTGGTTTGTTTAAATCAGGCTCCGGGGGAGACAGTTGTTGTCCGTGGGATGAAAAAGCCCATCACGGTCATGCCTGGGCAGAAGACCAAACATTCCACCTCTTTGGTCTGGCAATATTTCTATCCAAATCCGGACAACTGTCTTGCCATATGTACCTTATGTAAAGGTGGAATAAGTAGGGGTAGGGACGTTAACCACCTAGGAACATCCTCCCTTATACGGCACCTGCAGCGCGTTCATAATAAGTTACTGTCAAGTTCAGAAACTTTGGCTAAGACCGTAAGCAGTCCAGGGACACCTAAATCCCGTTGTATCCAAGCGCCTGCAAACCACACCGTCAACTCCCTCCTCGTCAATTTCCTCCTTAGTCAGGATCGAAAGTAGTCCTGCAGGCCATGTCACTGGCATGACTGACTCTCCTATCCCGGATTCCTCCGGAGGATCCTGCATTGCTACGCCTCCTGCTGCCGCTGGGAGTCGTTCATCATCCCAGAGAGGAAGTAGGAACACCACTACTTTTACTAAACAATTGACCCTCCAACAGTCCTTAGCGAGGAGGATGAAGTACGACAGCAGTCATCCTGAAGCAAAACGTATAATTGAGGCCTTGACTGCTATGTTGGTGTTAGACGTGCGTCCGGTATCCGCCATTAGTGCAGTGGGATTTAGACAATTGATGGAGGTAGTGTGTCCCCGGTTCCAAATCCCGTCTAGATTCCACTTCACTAGGCTGGCGATACCGAGACTGTACAGAAACGTCAGAAAAAGTGTCCTCAGTGTCCAGAAAAATGCCGTTGTACCCAATGTCCACTTAACCACGGACATGTGGACAAGTGGAACAGGGCAGACTAAGGACTATATGACTGTGACAGCCCACTGGGTAGATGTATCACCTTACGCAGCAACAGCAGCAGCGTCACCAGTCGCAGCATCTCAGAAACGCCAGCTCGTTCCAAGGCAGGCTACGCTGTGTATCACCGGTTTCAGTAAGAGGCACACCGCCGACAACCTCTTAGAGAAACTGAGGGAAATCATCGCCCAGTGGCTTACCCCACTTAGACTCTCCTGGGGATTTGTGATATCTGACAACGCCACCAATATTGTGCGGGCATTACATCTGGGCAAATTCCAGCACGTCCCATGTTTTGCTCACACAATAAACTTGGTGGTGCAGAATTTTCTGAAAAGCGACAGGGGCGTGCAGGAGACGCTTTGGGTGGCCCGAAAAATTTCTGGCCACTTTCGCCATTCAGCGACTGCGTGCCGAAGTCTGGAGCGCCAGCAAACACTCTTGAACCTGCCCCGCCATCACCTGAAGCAAGAGGTTGTGACGTGGTGGAACTCAACCCTCTATATGCTTCTGAGGATGGAGGAGCAGCAAAAGGCCATTCAAGCCTATACATCCACCTATGACATAGGCAAAGGAGGGGGTATGCACCTGACTCAAGCGCAGTGGAGAATGATTTCCGTGTTGTGCAAGGTTCTCCAGCCCTTTGAACTTGCCACACGTGAAGTCAGTTCAGACACTGCCAGCTTGAGTCAGGTCATTCCCCTCATCAGGCTTATGCAGAAGCAGCTGGAGAAAGTGAAGGAGGAGCTAAGACGGAGCGATTCCGCTCGGCATGTGGGACTTGTGGATGAAGCCCTTCATTCGCTTTGCCAGGATTCCAGGGTGGTCAATCTGTTGAAATCAGACCACTACATTTTGGCCACCGTGCTCGATCCTAGGTTTAAAGCCTATGTGGTGTCTCTCTTTCCGGCCGACACAAGCCTGCAGAGGTGCAAAGACCTGCTGGTGAACACACTGTCAGCTGAAGCGGAACGTGACACGTCAACAGCTCCTTCTTCATTTTCTCCCGCAACTGGGGCTGCCAGGAAAAAACTTAGGTATCCTAAGCAACCCGCTGGCGGTGATGCAGGGCAGGCAGGACCAAGTTTGGACATCTGGTCCGGACTGAAGGACCTGGCAACAATTTCTGACATGTCTACTGTCACTGCATATGATACTGTCACCATTGACAGAATGGTGGAGGATTACATCGGTGACAGCATCCAAGTAGGCATGTCAGACAGTCCATACCTGTACTGGCAGGAAAAAGAGGCAATTTGGAGGCCCCTGTACAAACTGGCTCTATTTTACCTGAGTTGCCCCCCCTCCAGTGTGTACTCCGAAAGAGTGTTTAGTGCAGCCGGGAACCTTGTCAGCGAAAGGCGTAGGAGGTTGCTTCCACAGAATGTGGAGAAGATGATGTTCATCAAAATGAATTATCAGCTCTTCCAGGGAGACCAGCCTCCAGAACGTACAGAGGGACCTGTGGTGGTGGATTCCAGTGGGGTCGAGTTAATACTCTGTGAAGATGAGGATGTACACAACACTGAAGAGGGTGAGGAATCGATGGATGAGGAGGATTAGGATGACATCTTGCCTCCGTAGAGCCAGTTTGTGCAGGGACAGATTAATTGCCAGCTTGTTTTGTGGGGGCCCAAACGAACCAATCATTTCAGCCACAGTCGTGTGGCAGACCCTGTTTATACAACATAAGGGTGGGTGGGAGGGCCCAAGGACAATTCCATCTTGCACCTCTTTTTTTTCTTTGCATTATGTACAGTTTGGGGCCTAGTTTTTCAAACTGCCATCCTGTCTGCCACTGCAGTATCACGCCTAGATGGGTCACGTGTTTGTGCCGCCCACTCGTGTCGCTTAGCATAGTCATCCAGCTACCTCGGTGCAACCTTTTGGACATATAAACACTATTGTGAGGTGTTCAGAATAGACTGGAAATGAGTGGAAATTAAGGTTATTGAGGTTAATAATAGCATAGGAGCAGAAAAACCTACAAATTCTGTGATTTTAGCTGTTTTTATGCTTTTTTTCAAAAAAATACAGATCCAAAACACAAAACCCAGAACCCAAAACACGGAAGGGTGGTTTTGGCAAAACCAATCCAGATCCAAAACACGAAGAAAGATCCAGATCCAAAACCAAAACACGAAAAGTGGCCGGTGCACACCCCTAGGTAAAATACAAGTGGATCATATGTAGATTATGAACCTCTGCTGAATCCCTCTTTCAAATGTGCGGCCCAAAGTGAATTCACTTTTAAAATACCACTGCTACTTATTAAAAATGATAAAATGTGGTACTTGAGGCCACTTTGCAGCTAATGTCATATTCTAATTTCTGTAAGGTACATGCTTTTATGGTAAAACAATCTTAGACTAGTGATCCAAATTGATTCAATCCCTTGATAATGTATTCCAAATAAGATGGAGAGTGAATTAGATGTGAATAAGAAACTGTCCGAAATTAACTTCAGCCACGTGTATAGACATAAGAATGCCTGAGACTTTATAATGGGGGATAACTGTATGTTTGTAGGGTAAAGACACCGTATCGTGTTATGATCATGACTATGATATAAATCGGATATAGGAAGGACATAGAAAGCATATATGTAACTAGGAGTGACTGAATAAATGGCACTACATGCTTGGACCTGTGAATACTCGCTTCTACTTTTCGCCACTGCCACTTCAGCTACCTGGATTTTAACCTGTGATGTACAAAACTGTTCCCCGTACCCACCATATGCTTCTGTGCATCGGGACCCTGATGCTGAACAAGTTGCAGCGTACATCTTCTGCCCTCCAAAGCCAGAGACTGACCATCTTGCCAAAGCTCACTCCTCACTCTACATCCTTTATCACCTGCACGCTCTCCTACATTACTTCAAGCTCTCTGTTATCGAACTTTACCAGGCCTTATCAAACATGCAGAAGTATTAACTCTATTAATTTTCACCAACTTTTCACCTCTCTGCAACAACTTCTCTCGCCTATTTCTACATTCATTTCTAAGATTGCTGTGGCACATTTTAAAAATACCCTAGAGATAGACCTCGATGTAGTGGCTCTAGCTACCCTTCAAACTCCACGTAGACTTAGATGTCAACCATGGCATTCTAAGTAACAAGACAGCTACAAAAACATCAAGCATTAAATTATTACTCATTTCTGAAAAAACACAATTCTGAACCTACCACTACATCAAATTACCCCCTATTCTACCTGAGAGACTTGCCTACACCCACCTCAAACACTTTCTTAACTCACATAACTTATTGGACCCACTTCAGTCTTCACAGAGACTGCACTGACTAAAGTGTTTGTCAGGGTTCAGCCTAGGATCGGCCTCTCTCACCTCCTTGCCGGCTTCCCCTGACTTCCTTGCAGTCAGACGTCTGGTGAAGTGATGGATGGTGGGCTGAGTATTCTGCCTTAGGTGCTTTTTGCGAGCTTCCATGGTCGAATGTGTGCGCTGGGGATCGGAGTTCCCATCATGGGCGCCGCCATGACAGTTCCTCTCATGTGACAGTACTCCTAACCTATGGTAGCATGATTTCAGTCAGCTGATGCTGTGCTCCAGTAATCTGCTACCCCTGGGTATAAATCCACCTCCAGAACTCCAGGAAGATGCTGTTCAACTTTGTTATTCTAAGTGCCTGTGTTACTCCCACTGTTGCTTCAGCCTGCTTACAGTTTCCCAGTTTCCTGTATTAGCTTCCATGCTAAACCTTACTGAGACTTTAGCTTTCTCACAGAACTTCAGTGTTTCATGTCCCTTCCCTGTGTGTCTTTGTATATGTGCTGCTAATTCTATTGCAGCGTTCCTGTGGCTATTACCCTGTATCACTGAAGTGTCAGATTACCTGCTGGTATTAGCTCACAGCTGGACCCCCCAGCACATGTCTGTGTCAATCTGCTCTGTGTCTTGTTAGTGCAAATCTGCACTTGCAGTTAGCACTCTCCCAGTGTATGCCTATCTTCTCTATATGTCTTGTCTGTGCAATCTGCACCTGCATATATAATTATTCCCAGTATTTTGCCTTTGCCCAGTACCAGCATTCCCAATATATTCCTTGAGTCCACTCTACTCTTGTATGTGCAATCCCCAGTATATGTTTGTGCTTTCCTGCATATTTAGCAAACTCCAGTACCTGCCTGTGTCCACATCTCCCTGAGCTGCTGAGCTAGTCAGCTCCTGGATTTCTTAGTGATTCTCAGTACTTTCTCAGTAATCTCATGCAAGCCGGTGATCAGGATTTCTAATTGTGTTCCAGTGTATCTCCAGTGTTCTAGCAATAACTTAACGTAATATAGTTTCCGGTCTTCTGCCATTCCCAGGTACCTGTCCAGAGGGCCACGACCTGCTCACTTGGTGCAGCGGAAAACCAAATCCCAATTGGAGGGGTCACTGGAGAAAACCACCAAGTTAGACTCCGCGCCTCTGGGCAGGTCTAGCCAAATCTGGGTTCGGCCGCAAATAGGAGACCTAGCTACAGTCACTCCGATAGTCACCTGAACCCCCGGCTCACCATCCTCCACAGAGGATCACTTTCACCGGATTGTGACAGTGTTGAATGATCTGATTACTGTGAAGTCTAAAGGCCATTACTCACTTCTTATTCTTTTTTAACTCTCTGCTGTATTTGACACTGTTCACCACTCTTCTCATACAAACACTACATTCCCTAGGTCTTCAGGACACAATCCTATCCTGGTTCTCTTCCCACTTATCAATTCACTCTTCTGTTTGTTTCTCTGGATTCACCTCCATCGGTTGGAGTACCGCAAAGCTCAGTCCTAGGTCCTCTGCTTTTCAAAACTCTGCAAAAACTAATCCATGCACGCATTATTATCTCCTGCATTGATTTTTGCAATAGACTCCCCATAAACAGACTTTCACTCCTATAATCTATTTTGAATGTAGCTGCTAGGATGATATTCCTTGCAAAACATTCATCTTCCATGCTCCGCTTCATTAGTCCCTACATTGGTTACCAGTTTTTAATCAAATTCAGTAAAAGATACCTCTACTTTCACATAAGGCTATTAACCAAACTACATCAACATATATCTCACAGCTCGACCCCTCTGCACTAAGTAAGATCTGCGTGTCTTATACAAAATCATTGCCTGCTCCCATTCACGGTAACAGAACTGCCCTCCCATGGACAAAATTGTCTTCAAGTTTTCAAACCTTCACGCATTCTCCGTAAACTCAGCTCTTCAGGCAAGCTTATCAAATTCTAGAACCACCCACATAACCTCTGTAAGCTATTCTACTAATTACCTCATCACTACACACATAACTTTACATATTTTCTCTTTGTACAATCACATATTCTACTGACCCCAGGCCAACACTGCTGTATGACAGGATCATACAGCCCAAGAACCACTGCAATTTGGCAGAACAAAAATGCAGTATGTAGCACCTATCCTTGGTATTAATACCTATTTCCGTATAGATTGTAAGCGTGCGAGCAGGGCCCTATCACAGTACAACTTTGTATGCCTGTTATAACAGTTTGTTTTATTACGGTTTTGTTCCCTGTTCTCATTACCTACTACTCTTGCACGGGATGCGGTCAGGACACTGGCGGGCGCCATTCCACCCGCCGATATCCTGACACTCACATCCCGACATGGGACTAAAGACAGGCGTCGCAATCCAGACGCCTATTAGCCCCACTACTAAAACCCGGCACCTGGCTTACGGAACAAAAGGTATGCCGAGTGTCTTAGCGTGTAGCCGCTGGGGGTGGCGGTTAGCTTAGTGACCCCGGGGGGGACTTAGGGTTAGGCACCCCCCGGGAGTGTTAGAGTAGGGGAAGGGGGTAGGCACCACTGGGGGGGTTAGGCACCCCCCCGGGAGGATTAGGTTTAGGCTGCGGGGAGGGGGGGTTAGGTTTAGGCACTAAAGGGGGGAGGTTAGGCACCACTAAGGGAGGGTTAGGGTACTTACCTCCTGCTCTCGGGATTTCGACCTGTCGGGGTACCGCTGTCGGTATCATTACATACCAATTCCCTCTTGCACACCAGCTACACATCCTCCTTGGGGTCTCTGCCCCTGGATTCCACTCCTCTGTTGTTTTTGTTTCATCAGACAACCTAGACCTGTTATCTGCACCCACTCTAATAGCTACAGGTTTCAGCTTGCGCTGAATATTTCCGTTGTGCACCTTGCATCAGTGGCTGTGTTGAGATTTATAGTGCTAATTGTTACTTGTCTACTGTATTGTACTGTACTGTTTTATCTTCTACTGTCTTATTGTTTTGCCCTCTGTACAGCTCTGTGGACCATTTGTGGCACCCTATAAAGTATAATAATAATAATGTTGATAAAATATATTTCAATGTGCATTTATACTGTGAATCAAATTTTTTTACAGCTTGTTTTGCAGAGATATTAAGTTCCAGTAATACTGTCTTTCAGTACCATTTAGAGTCACCATTCTGCTCTGTGCTGTGGTTGGGTTAAAACAAGGAAGAAGTCTGGAAGAACAAAAATTATAGAGAATTTCCAAAAACGTAGGCAAATATGCCCCTTAAGGTTATATTTTACCACAGAAAGGTAGGAAATCACTCAAATTCAAAATGGAGCAAATTGTCCACAGAACTTAAACATTTTGTTGATATCTACTGCACTAGTGAAATATCCATTGAGAAGCAGGAGCAGCGCCTTCCTACATGTCACTGGGCATGCGGAATCTCATATAATGGTGACTTTCAGAAACCCAACAGTAAAAGTGAAATATTACAACATTCCCTGAACAGCCAGCCACTCTCACTGTATAAGCCCCCTCCTCACCAATATGTATAGTGACCCCTCCCACCAAGGGATTCCCCCTGCCTCACTATATAGCATCCCTGCGCTTATACCCCCTCCCCAATGTTGTGCAAGTGGAGACATTACCCCCTTGGGCCGGGCACATGTAGGTGCATGAGAGCTGGGTTTAGGAGAAGCAGAGATAGATGGCATCTACCTCCCAGCCCATGCTAGTGACAGCTGATAGTGGGAGATAATAAGGTGAGTGTG
Organism: Taudactylus pleione; assembly: GCA_031769625.1. Classification (NCBI taxonomy): domain Eukaryota; kingdom Metazoa; phylum Chordata; class Amphibia; order Anura; family Myobatrachidae; genus Taudactylus; species Taudactylus pleione. The sequence continues at coordinate 13,280,833 of JAUIMM010000177.1, read as the reverse complement.
CACCACTGCTGTTACCAGGTGTGTGGGGAGGGGGTCACGGTGTGGCTGTGCCCGGGGTAAAGGGAGAGAGGAGAAAAGGGTCAGCGTGCCCCCCTGCCCCGGGATCTCGCTGCTGCTCTACATATTCCCCCGCCCGTCTCCATCATGTCCTCCCCTTACAGGGGCGCTTTGATTGGCCAGGACCGGGTACCAGGCGGCGCGGATTGGTCCACCGGCCTGTCACGTGGGCGGGGAGTCACGCGCTTTCCGGGAACCCGTCAGGAAGGAAATAAACAAAACAAAGCAGAAACCAGCATGGAGACGGTGCAGGGGGACGGGCGGCGGCAGCAGCGGGGCGGCTGACACACCCCACCGAGCACGGCGACAGGTGAGAGGGATATCACTGGCTCAGGGGGGAGGGGCAGCTCTTGGGCACGGAGCTCCTCACATGTCCGCTGCTGCCAGAGATGGGGCCCCGGTGTGGATCCTCACCTAGCAGGACATGCAGTGCAGGGGAGTATGTGCCCGGGGAGAGAGCCTGCGGCCAGGTGCAGGAGGTGAGGTGCTGCCCCATACATGTCAGTGCCCTCTTTGCACGCCTCCTGGGGATGACAGCAGCAGCCCTGTGTCACGGGGATGCCTCCAGGTGAGGGGACACCTGCTAGAGAGGGGTGTGCGCTGCTGCCTAATACAACGGGGAAAGTTCCAGGGAAGTGTGGGCAGGATGCAGGGAGGGCAGCATGCACGGTGCAGTGTGTGCATAGAGAGGGTGAGCAGTGAGTGCCCAGGCCGGGTGTAAGACCCCCTGTGCGGCCAGAATGGGTTGTTTACATGCAGCGCTGGCTGTGCAGGGGGTGTGTTGCTGCTGCTGCATGTACAGGGGGTGTGAGCGCTGGGGGCGGAGCCTGTGCTTTACATAACCCCCCTCTCCCCGCACCGGCAGCTCCTCTCCCGGGCCCGGCCCGTTGTGTTAAGACTGGGGGGCGGAGGGGGTGTTAAGCCAAGGGTCTCCCGTCTCCCCCGCCCCTCACTCTGAATAGATCCGGAGATTGTTTATGTGTCAGCTCATAGCATCTTTGCGGGGAAGTAGAGGGCGGGAGCGTAATATTGAGTGACGGCAGGTTCAGACCAATGGCTGCTCTCACTGCAGGACTCCTGTCCAATCAGCAGAGCGCTTCTGTCAGGCACTAAGTTAGGCTGCATGTGAACAGGAGCTGAGGCCATGTTGGCTGTGTACACAGAGAGGGGTGTGTATGAATGTATGTAGCAGGGTCCCTGTGAGTGATATATATACGGCTCTGAGCCCAGGACAGAAGTGTAACAGGCCTCTCTGTATTCTTTATGGTATCCCAGGTGTGCCGGCTCAGTCCTCATGTTGTGTGCAATCCCTGTATATATCACCTTCCTGGGTCAGCACTGCCAAACTTATTCAGATGTTTCTGCACCTCTATTTCTCTTTCTTGTTGCTATGTTTGTACCACACTTTTGAATTTTTTTCTAATAATAGATCTATATGCCATTTATATATGTAGTTGATAACTTAATATGTGTTAAAATGTGAAATGTTCTGCATTTTGTCATCAATCAGGGACCAGGTGTACCTAATGTGTACATCCACACTGTGCGCTTGTGTGGTAATATCAGAAAGCTGCCTACACATCATAGCTCAAATACAGACAGTGCACCTATTCTGCAGGTTCCCCATGTCATGTATTATCGTTTTAACTACCCGTTCAATACGTCTTATGCTTCTTTTTTTTTTATCAAAGGGACTACTGTACATTGTAAACTTATTGACATTTGTTTGCACTGTGTTTGGTCTATGCAAAGGTATTGCAGGGGAGAAAAAGCATAACGTAACACGAATGCAAATTCAAGGTATATCTACCTAACATAAATACACAAAGTATCACTCATTGGGGGGTATTTATCAAAGCTGGGTGAGATATACAATTGTAAAAATTAAATTCCCAACCAATCTGCTCCTATCATTTTATAAACACTGCCTGCCAAATGTAAATTCTAAGCTGATTGGTTAGTACTTTATCTCTCACAATTTTATCTCTCTTCCAGCTTTGATAAATACCTCCCTTTGAATGATTTATTACAAATTTAAAGCATTCGGTGACTTTCTGGAAATTCATAAAAACAGGTGTGTACATACACTTAAAATAATTTTATAAAACCTGTAAACATGGCTGCATTTAATATTTAGGTATATATGTAACATCTGTAAATGTTCAATTTCAAGAGGAAATTTGTATTTAATATTGTGATGTGATATTGGTGGACATTCTATACAAGTTCATCCTGACATACTTATTAACATGAAGCCTTTAACTGCACTACTGTTTTAATTTTAAAGGTGTTGAAAATAAAACAAAACAAATTTTGACTCTGGTCCTAAAATTAGAAATTATTATATATGCAATATTTACTATTAACTTTAGGTTCATTTTCATTTAGGAGGGAGGGGGGCAAGTAGAAATGCAGGAAATGACAGCTGCGCTCCCTCCTCGCACAGCCCAATGTCGCCCAGACTTGCGGTTTTTTGTACGCAGCCATATGGGGCTGCAAACAAAAATCCACAAGTCCAGCGATATAAAGTCACACTTACTCGTGCCTGATTGAATTGACCTCTTAGAATAAATTATTACACAATTAATTTACATTTGTTTTTTTTCTGCTTATTTAGAATAATATCCCATACATTTTAAAATTTGGAAATCTATTTGTTAAACTGTATCAAATCTATTTTGTATTCAGTGTATATGTCAGACAGTGAGCTGACACTCTTAAGGTGCGTACACACGGTACGATCAGTCAGCGATAACGATATTGCTGACTTAAGCTGCATACACACGTAAAGATTTTCTGTCCAACCATTCAACTTGTTGATTGGTTGGAATGAAAATCTGGTAAAGTATGGGAGTAACCGATGATCAGCAATTTGCTCCTGAATGCCAGAAAACAGATGAACAAGTTTGTTAAATGTTCGATCTAAACAATTTGTTCAAACAACAGTTTTTGTAAATTTTCCAGCGTTTGGGAGCAAATTGCTGATTGTCATTTGCTTTCATACCTTACCAGATTTTCATTCCAACCAATCAACTAGTTGGCTGGTTGGAGAGAAAATCTTTACGTGTGTATGCAGCTTTATCGTCCTGCACCTTCCCGATGTGCGGGATGATAGTTATCGTTTATCCAGCACACCACCAACGTCGGTCCCTATGTAACCTGGTCAATATTGACCAGGCTGGACTGAATGCAAGGGCGATAGTCGATATCGTTATCGTCCATAAGTGCCCGTGCATCGCTGGTCGTTTAAGGGTTGGCATGCACCAACGATATCGTTATTGTTCATACCGTGCATTTTTATCTTACCGTGTGTACGCACCATTAAGAAGCCACTGCACCCATTGGGTCGTTCTGTGTAATTTTTATGTTTTTCTCATCATGGAGAGATTTGAAACTGTAGATGATTTTTACTTTATTTATATTGAAGGAGTAAATATATTTTTCACTATGCAGTTGGAAGGTGTGATACATATACAGGATACTATAATGGTACTATATAAATAGCGCAAACTAATGGAAAAAAATACTGTAATCAGTTGGGAAGAGTTAACGAGTCTCTTAACATTGATTTTTTTCATGCATTCTTTGCATTGTATAAAGAAAATCTGGAAATACTTTGATTTAATGTGTATTCTTTGTTTAAAAAACATTTCATGAGAGGCAGCTCAGGACCAGTGATATATTGTCATCCACTCACTGTTTTTAATGCCTTTGCGGCTCTTCCCATGGAGTAGCGGATGATGGTATGTGTATCTGCTGCTCTTCTATGTCAGTGATACACTGAGAACTTGGTGCTTTACGGTAATATCACAGCCAAGCACTGCACTCCTAATTTGAGGAGCCCAAATTCTGTCTGTAAAGGTAAGATACTGCATGGAGTGTCACCTAGGGCTTGCCCCGGCCCTATGGCAGCTATGAGCACTCCTTGGTGGTGTGCAGAAGGAGGTAGTGTTGATTGAATTTTAAGCAAACCAGAACCCTACTGATACAGTGACACACTTACTTTGGGTGCTAGGATCTTGTGTAATGACTCTCCTTGGTTATGGTGTGAGTGTGGCAACCACTACCAGAAGGGCTGCTAAATAGTCAGTCAATAATATTGGGCGCTAGACCATCTTGTAGTGAAAACAATAACTTTTTTATGGCTGCTTAATAAAGCACAATAAGGATAGGATTCTTATGTACAAATATAAAGTTTGGCAGTAAGGGTTCATATACCCAGGGTTGCTAGGTGCAGTGGTTCCATAGAATGACAGGTCACTCCATACACTTACAGATATACAGGGGACTCTGGATCGGAGAACCATGCACCTTGTCTCATACTTCGGAGACTCATTTATCGTGCGGCACCATCTTCTCTATACGTAGGAGTGCTGGTACAAAACAGTCAGTGGTTTTTATATCATAAATAAATTATTTATTCAAACATATCAAACGGTATAAAATAAGTTAAGAGTAACCAGAGGTACCAAAAGTTCAAAAATAGTAATAACAATCACACTTTAACTGTCTCTTAATGGGGGAATGGAGAATGCAGTAAGATTGTCGACATGACTATTGCATACTTGCCTACCCTCCCGATTTGGTCGGGAGCCTCCCGAAAATCGGGTGCCCCTCCCGGGAAGGCAGGCAATCCTCCCGGCCGCCGGCGATGTGCCCGCACCCCCCCGCGCTTTTAAATCACAAACCCCGGCAGCAGGGGGACCGGTGACGCGATTCGTGCTGAATCGCGTCATCGTGGCTCCGCCCCCTGCTGCACAATGCCATTAATCACAGCTTTTTGAAGAGGGGGCGGAGCCACGATGATGTGATCGTGCTGTCACGCCCCCATGCTCCGCCCCCAATGCCGCGTCATGTGCCGGGTCCAGCCCCCTTTGGCCGCGTCACGCCCCCAGCCCTGTAAGCCCGACAGCTTCCTCCCGGAAGGAGGGAGCTAAATGTCGGCAAGCATGGACTATTGACAATCTCTATGGGGACACTGAAATGCGGGTGTCGTTAGCGCAATGCATTTCATGTTTAAACTTAAATGGCCGTCGTCTTTTAAAATGTGGTTACAAGCATTACAAGTGTCATGATTAATGCGCTAACATTTTAGTGTCCTCATAATGTTTGTTGACATCATGACTGTCAAACAATTGTATCAAAGAACGTTAACAGAATAAACTATCACTTAAAGTGAACATATCGTCATTGTCAGGAGCCAAAGCTCAAGGTGAGAACTTAAATATTTTGAAACAATAGTGGGCCTGATTCAGAGGTGGAAGCTAATGCATACGCGGCTGTGATTACAGGAGAGGATAATATGCAAATACTAGTTTCAGCTTACCCCTTCAGCAATCGTGAGCACTATGGATTGTAAGCCCTGAGACGCCCACTTTCAATGTCCGTGGATAATGCAAATCAGCCACTAAACTTAAACACACTACCATCAGCGCCCCATTGCAATGACCATCGACACCTAGAGTGACCTTTGGCTGTCGCAGTATCTGCTTTTGAACTTTCTCTAATCATGGCTTCTTTAGCTGCGGCTCTGCGTTTGAGAGCGCAGCTGCATTTACTGCCACGCCCTTGACACTCCCATAACACGCCCATGAGACGGCCTTTTTTACATTTACTTCAGGCAATCCCTACAGGAATGCCCATGTCTGTCCGCTATCTCAAATGAGTGTGATTGCGTACCAAACAGCTTGCACATGCACCACAGGAGGATTCTCTGAGTTTTCGCCATATGCAGTAGCAAAAAAAAAATAGCTCAACCGCACAAAAAATTAACACTCTGTCCACCTCTAAATCAGGCCCAATGTCTCTATTCAGCTTTAGTAATCATACCCAGTTACATTGTGATCATGTAGCCAGTTTGCTAACTATTTGACCAGAGGCTATAAAGTCAAGCAATAGATAGTAAGCTTGTGAACAGAGCCCTCTTGACTCTGTCTGTCTGTTGTTATTACCCAGTCTTGTTTTATCACTGTTTTGTTCCAAATTGTAGAGCACAACAGAATATGCTGGTGCTATATTAGTATTTGTTTGTAATATTCAATACACAAGTTTATGATGATTAGTTGAAATGTGATCTGACTTACATAGGTAGAGATCCATCTCAATGTCAGCTGCCCCAGTTTGCTCATAGATGCCAGAATATAATATTGTCAGATGGACACTGATGTGCCAGAAGTCATGGGATATCAGTATGTATAGTTAATGGTAGGTGGCATCACCATACTTTGACATCTTGGAAATGCCTAGACTGACCTGCATCAATTGTAATCTGACATCTCGTGAGTCAGTCTGAACACCGGCTAGGCTGCTTATGGCAAGGCTACCTGAATTATCGGCGTTTGATCTACAGTGTCACGTGTGTACTGGGAATCATTGACAGCTCAGGTCGACTACAGAAGCTTAATGATCAGGGCCACCTGCATCTGGCCAGAATGGTCTGTGGTAACAAACAAGCGACCCTGGCTCAAATCACATCCATATTCATTGCAGGAGGTACCAGACGCATATCCAGTAGGTCAGTACAGTGTTCTTTAGCTTCTATGGGATATCAGAGCAGAAGACCCACTCTGCCTCTGTTAACACTAAGATACCAGACACAGCGCCTCACCTGGGCTTGTAACATCGATAATTGGACCCTGGAAGACTGGCAACGTGGCGTGGTCCGATTAGTCACGGTTCCAGTTATTTTAAGCTGATGGTAGTATTGGGGTGTGGCGTAGACCCTATGAGGGCATGGACTCCAGTTGTCAACAAGGCTCAATGTAGGGTGTTGGTGGTTCCATAATGGTGTAGAGCAGAGGTTCCCAAATGCGGTCCACAAGGCACCTCAACAGTTCATGTTTTAGAGAGATCCATAGTTGAGCACAGGTGCTTAAATCAAATTGGCTGAGGTACTAAATAAGTCATCTGTGGTCAAGCATGGATATCCTTAAAACCAGGACTGTTAGAATACCTTGAGGACCGAGTTTGGGAACCCGGTGTGTTCACATTGCATGTTTTGGATCCGCTGGGGCCTGAACATTCATTAATTGACCAGTTACCGATACATTGCATTGCTTGAACATTTGCAGTCCATGATGTACCCCAACAATGATGGAATCTTCCATCAGTATAATGCACCGTGTCAGAAGTGCCAAGTTGTGCAGAATTGGTTCAAGTAGCATTGTGGATAGTTCCGACAAAACGTTCACCCAACATCAACCCAATCGAGCATTTTTGGGATATGGTGGAGCGGTACAATCGCACCCAAGATCCTGTACCTACAAATATCAGGGAGCTGTGGGAAGCTATCCAGATAATATGGGTCAGCATCTCTCCAGAGGTCTTCCGTCCACTTGTGGAATCGATGCCACGTCGAGTTGTTGCACCTCACTGGGCTAGAGGGAGTCCTACATGATACTAGGTATCTATCTTATGGCTTTTGGCACTTCAGTGTAATAGCTAACTATTTAGAGTGTCTTAAACCAAGCTGCCTGCAATTCTCAGTGGGTTTAAAACTTGCATATGATCAGGAGCTTGGGCAACTATGCCACTTTAAAAACACATATTCTCACCAGGATTAATTTTGCAGGCACTCCACACAGCTTTTTTTTTTTTCATGCCCTGGCATTATCCTGCTCTAGGGGTCTGACGGCACAGAGTCACGCTGCGCTTATGTTACTGTGACAGGCACGGTAACAGAGATCCATCCCCTGTCTTTAAGAGCAGGGCGCAGTTTGGACAGCCGGCACATTGTAGAGAGGGTAGATGGAGAGTGCAGACTTGTTTCTCAGCATGTAGCACTGTGTCTCTGTGTGCATTGCTGTGAGCAATATCTGCAAGAGTCTTTATTATATCTGTGTCACCACTTGGCTATTTCTTAATGAAACCTGGCTGGCAAAAAGTTCTAGGGAGAATAATGGTGTAGGTTCCCCTCCTTCATCCAACAGGCCCAGGCTATTCTGCTTCATGTTCATTCCCCGAACGAGGGGTGCAGCTCCCTTTCCTGAATAGCATTGGGCTCCTTAGGCTGTTGGTACAAGGGTAATGAAATTACTAGTTGCACCCAAAATAAAATAATTGCTCAGTTTCAAAAGGCAAAAACCGTGCCCCTTTCATAAAATAATATAAATGTGCCCCCTTTAAATGATATAGAAATAATATTGCCTCCATAAAGGGGCACTCCTGTGCCCGAAAAGGGGGAGTGGTCACAAGAAAAGGGGCATGTCTTTAAGATTCGCCCCCCCCCCCCTTTTCATCACTTTTGGGGGCGTGCCCGGCACTTGTGGACATGCTGGGCTTCTCCAAGCTCTCCTGTCTCTGTGAATAGAGTCCGATATCTATTCAACGGGAATGTAGCCACCGGTTCAAATCCCGACAGCATGAGCCCGACAGCAGCAGGTAAGTGATCTAACCTCCCTTAGGGGTGCCTGGCCCTAAACTCCCGGGATGGTGCCTAACACTAACCCCCCCCCCCTAAACTTAACCCTCCCTGGGGGTGCCTAACCCTAACCTCTTACTGGGGGTGCCTAACACTAACCGTCCCACCCTAGTGGTGCCTAAGCCCCCCTCCCTCCCCACGGCTAACAGACTTTCCTCGTTCGGGCACGCGTCGTCCTGGATTCCGGCGTTTGGATTGTGATAGGCGTCGGTATTTCGACGCCTATCATAAATCCTTTGTCGGCATTCTGCAGTCGGTATGTGACTGGCGGCCTTGCGGCTACCGGTCACATAACTACATCCTTATTCAACGGCGGTGATGCTCTGTGCAGTGTATGGCGGTCACTGTATTCAAGGATGCTTCTCTTAGGATCATTCTGAGCAGATTAATAGTAGATCAAACTATAGAAAATTTGATGTCACTGAAAACTTCTCAGGAGCTCATTGAGTATGCTCTACCAGTACCTGGAGTTCACACTCATTAATACTCACGAATGTTTCATTCCTGCTCTGATTTTATATTTGTTCTGTTTATGCTAGCTAAAGAGATTCCGTCAGTAGAATCTATGCTGAAGCCGCAGTTGTTGATGTTATTGGTGTTTAATGAGGAAGTGTACTTGAACCATTTTGAACTAATTATAAATAGACCTAAAAAAAAATCTGGATGCCAAGCTCGTTATATACCTAAATGGATATGACCATTCAAAGTAAATTTTGTGCTTATATAAAAACTTCTATTATTCATATTTGCAGAAATTTTCAAAGCTAAAATTTTGTGACAGTGACGAGTTTGCAGTGCACAAAATATCCTATTCAAGGTTTCTGAATGTTGCTCTTGTGAGGGGGCCTGATTGTTGTGTAAATAAGAGCAAATGCTCTACAATCCAGATTGGTCACTGTTTAAGAAAAATGTGAAACTTTTTTCTTTTTGTTCGTTATTTGTTTTGATGTATGAAACCTGAAATTTTCCATTTCAAGTTCCAAACTGTATTTTGCATTGCAATCCACAGCTGTTTATGTAACATCATTAACTAATCTTGCAGCCGTAAAAAGACGTGGCATAAGCAACCTTCCAGTGATTAAAAGCATTTTATTGCACTGGGAGACTTGCTTAAAACTTATTGGGCAGGGAAACTTTGCACAAAAGGGAAAGTGTAATGGTGTAGATGGCACAAGTTGTAAGGTTTTTGAGTTTGCTTAAGTTTTGAAAGCAAAATCCAGAAGGACATATCATTTTGGTTCACATTATTTGCATCAGCTTGTTTATTAAATGTATTTTTCTGCATCCACCCCTGCCGTGTGTGTGTGTGTGTGTGTGTGTGTGTGTGTGTGTGTGTGTTTTTTTGTGTGTGTGTTTTTTTGTGTGTGTGTTTTTTTGTGTGTGTTTTTTTTTTAACTTGCATAGAAACTTTAAATATTTTAGTACACTAAAAAGTGACCCCTAGTTTACCAATGTTGGCTAATTGAATAGCGCCAGGAAGCAGCTCCCGGAGCAATTCAATTTAGCACGCTGTTAAACCCGACTAAGGATTTCTTCCCGCACCCCACCTGGGGTGCGAATAGCATTCCGACAAAATGACAGACTCGATGCTGTTTTCTGCCCTTAGCGCCACGGATACAGCATCGCACTGGGCACCATGTTTAAGGTGCGAGAACGGGCATTCTCTGACATAACAGCGCGCTGAATTGAATAGCACTGGGAGCTCCTTATGGGCGCTATTTAATTCACATTGAATTGAATCGAGCCAATAGAATTTAATTCCACAAAATAAAGCATTGCTGCTCCTTAACGTTTGGATAACATTTTAGGTACAGTCATATGAAGACGTACACATTTTTTTTTTACATCTGTTAAATTATGTCCTGACATGTAAAAACAGGGATGTAGTTATGTCGCAGCCGCGGTCTCAATCCCGACGCTGGAATCCTGACAAGGGACTTAAGAAGATAGGCGTTGAAATACCAACGCCTATCTTAATCCCGATGCCAGAATCCAGGAGGACGCGTGCCCGAACTAAGGGGTTAGGTTAGGTTTAGGTGGGGGGAGGTTAGGATTAGGCAACCCTAGGGGGGAGGGTTAGGGTTAGGCACCACTGGGGGGTGTTAGGGTTAGGTTTAAGCACTAACGGGGGGAGTGTTAGGGTGCGGGGAGGGTTTGGGTTAGGCTACAAGAAGGGAGGGTTAGGGGGAGAAGGGGGGAAGCGTAAGTATACTTACCCGACCCCTTTCGGGATACCAACCATCGGGATGCCTCTGTCGGAATTGTGACAGGAGGCATTCTGACAGCCTGCATTACATACCCATTCCGTAAAAAAAAATCATCTTGCCTTCAGCAAGATCAATGTTTGATACATCTAACCTCATCTGACCATGATCCCATAACTGATTTTACATGTGTTATACTTAGGGATCCTTCATTTTGTATATTTATGTCAAACCTATATCTGAAATAGTACATCCTGCGATTTAGCAGGAATAACTTGAAGTAATTCTTTTATGTGTGTGTTTATGGATCAGTAACATTATATATGAAAAATTTTTACCAACTCCTTAGAGCACTGCTTCATTTTGATGATGTTCCAGAGCCTATGGTTATGTACAGCCTACTTAGGTCATGCCACATCAAATAGGGTTAAGATCTGGACTTTAACTTGGCCATTTCAAAACCTTGACTCTTCCATTTTCCAGTCATCCAGTCAATTTCGGCCAAGATTTAGTTTTGGGTTAGAATACACTTGTGTATAGAAGGGTTTGTGGTAGACTTAATAGTTGTGAGATGTCCTTGACCTGTGGCTGCAAAGCACCTCCAAGTCATCGTCTCCTCAGCCAACATGAATGACTGTTGGTTTTTGCAGACAGTGTTCTAGAAGTCTTGTATTTCATTTCGATACAGCTTTGCAATTTGTACTATTCTGTATTTTTGGGCGGAGATGGAGACTTGTAAAAACATACTTGAGTTTTTTGGATGGTGGAGCCATGAACTTTAACATGTACCATTGTTCGAAAGACATCTGTCTTTTGGGTTATTTGCAATTTACATCATATGATCTGATCTTTGGGGGAGTCTGGAAAGACTTGCACGGTCTTCAGTGTTCTCAATGTGTAACTAACCTTCCTGTAGCATGATGCGCTTCAAATTGTTTGGGGTACTGAGGAACGAGTTTGAGAACCTATGACCTAAGGCAGGGGTCTTCAACCCGTGGCCCGCGGAGCTGTTCCCCGTGGCCCGTTGTTGGTTACTGTAGTGCAGACCGCAGTGAATGCAGTCTGCATTACACACAAAAAACGAGCACGCCACCGCCGGCAGTGTGTTGCTTTGGCATCCAGCCAATGAGAGTCAGACAGACTCTAACTGGCTGATGCGTCCACTGCAGGAGCCGGGCTGGAGCTCACTCATGAGCTCCATCTTCCGGCTCCCGCAGTGGGTGATGGGAGAGACGTCATGACTCCTGGGGGGCACTGTATAGGGGGGGCACTATATAAAGGGCACTACTGGAGGCACTGTATAGGGGGGACCACTATTGGGGGCACTGCATAAGGGGACCACTACTGGGGTGCTGTATAAGGGGCACTGCAGGGGGGGGCAGTTATGGGATATAATTAAAATTGTAGAAGAAGGGTGCAGTTATGGGTCATAATTGTGTGAGGAGGGGGCAGAGTCTAATTACCGCAGTATAGCTTAGTGGCCCTCGGCTTCGTCAATTTTTTTAATGTGGCCCACACTTCCTTAAAGGTTGAAGACCCCTGACCTAAGGAGTCCTTATTGTTGGTTATTTTATTTGTTAAATGAGATTACATTTACCAGAACTTATGGCTTGGCAAGGACTATGATTATTTATTATCTCCTGATTTAAAAACCCAGGCTTGAAAGAGAATTTGTTTATGTGGATCTGATATTTTATTTCTAGAAGTTATTGTTTTAATGTGGGGCAGTTTGTTTTGTTAGATGGCTTATTAAACATATACTAAACCCAAACAAAATATAATAGTTGTTAGAATTCATTAATACATGAACAATTATGACAGGCCTCCTTAAAGCTCCAAATGTCCAGCAATGCTGTAATCGCCTCTACTGTAACTTTAATAAATGAAATAGACAGCAGTATTATTGACAATACAGGTTGAGTCTCCCATATCCGAAATGCTCGGGACCGGGAGCATTTTGGATTTTGGATAATTTTGGTTAATAGAATACCTTGCAGGGGGGTCCAGGAGATGTCACAGGAGGCCTGGCGTGTGCAGCGGAGGGGTCCGGCAGGTGTCACAGGAGGCCTGGTGTGTGCTGCTGGGGTGTCCAGTGGATGTCGTGAGTGATCCGGCAGGTGTCACTTGAGGCCCGGCATGTGCGGCGGGGGTAGGTCCTGCAATAGGGTACATCAGGTGCTGCGGGGGAGTCCAGCGGGTGTCACGAAGTGCCTGGCTTGCGCTACAGTGGGGGGAGCGCGGCATATAGACCATGCCCACGCCGCTAATGATTGGTCATTGATCTGTGACGTCATGACGCCAGGTCACGTCATGACGTCACGGCTGCCCAAAAAAACTTCGGTTTTTGGAATATTTTGGTTAATAGAATTACGGATATGGGAGACTCAACCTGTACCACTAGGTATTTGTATTCGTTCCACTTCGGTATCAGAGATGGAAACTTTGATGTATTTTTAAACTATTTAATTTCTTCTTCGTGGTCCATAGGGATCCACAGGGATACCATGGGGATATTATGGTTGGAGAGACCAGGCACCAAACAGTTAAAGCTTCAACTTCCAGGATGCCTCGGGTCCTCCTCCATATATACCCCGCCTCCAGCCATAGGACTTCAGTTCGCTTGGTGCGGCAGGATCAAGACGCACCTTTGTAACAGGGAACTGCTCAGTCCTAAGCTTTTATTTTAAGTTTTATTTTTCTGTTTTTGAGTTGGCAGTACTAAACGTCTGAATTAAGACGCATGTATTGCAACTCCATCTACCTCTGCCGGGCTGCAACACCAGTAACTGGGCTGGTGATTCCGGCAGGTCGCGGCTGAGCTTGCTAGAAGCTATGCTGCGACCCAGACGCACGGAAATGTCAGGTAAGGCGATTCCTCGCTTACGGGGAATCTCGTGCCGCAGTCCTTGCTTCTGGTGTCTGAGACGCACCAGAAGCCGCTGCAGACATGGCCCTGTATTGTCCGCGTCCTCGCTACACCACCGGGGCCTTATCGTCTGACGCCGGGGATTAGCAGCAGACTCTTCTGCTGCCACGAGGCCAGCGTACCCAGCTGGTTAACATAGCTTAGGGGAGGTAGGTGCTCCCCCGACCCAGAGGTCCCTACGAAGGGTTTTGCAAATCTGGGTTGCCTCGCCCACCCTCCACGTGTATTTGAGATCCTCACGGTCCACGATCAGTGCGCTCTGTAGCTGTTGGTCTCAGGAGGGTTTGGGTCAGTCTCCCTGTATACCTCTCCCTTGGTTAAGGTATATAGTGCTCTATATCCTACCATTCCTTTTGTGTTTGTGTAGTTGATCTAGAGTCGATTGTAATTATATTACATATGCATTGTATGTGACTGTTTGCTAGCTGCTGTATTGACACTGTCTTTTATTTCTGTCTGTCAATTATAACTATCACTTTTTTTTTTCTCTACATCCTCTGGGGTGGAGGTTTTTCTCTGAGTACTTTCATATTCATTAAGATTTTGTGAAGGCTGTAACATAACATTGCAATCGTTGCCTTTATTTAACATGTCAAAAATAAAGGGAAACAGGAAGGGGAGCTAACTGTGCTGGTTTCATGTAAATCATGTACGGCTTATGTGGATGGTTTGTGTGTTGTCTGTTATAAAGAGCCACCTCACCAGTCCTGTTTACCTGTCTCTGGACAAGAGATATCTTGGGTCTCATCTTTGTCCCAGGCAATGAAGCAGGTTGTGGATCGTATGGCTGCGCCTATGATGCCTCCTTGGATGGGTTGTCCACAGCATGCTATGCTTGCACCTCATATGCATCCTTCCTGGAAGGATGTTTATGGCCATTCTAGTCAGAGTATGGCACCATCTAATGTTAACAGACCAGTAGTGACTAAGGCGCCTAAGCGCAAGTTAGCTTTTCATCAGTCTGCCCAACATATGGATTCAGACGCATCATCATAGGAATCAGATGATGCGCAGGGTCTAGCTCGGGGAGGAGGATCATCCATCCACAGTGGGATGTTCCTCCTTTGGTGAAGGTGGCTAAGTCAGTCCTAGATATTCAGGATGATGAACCAGCTCATAGTAAGAAGGCTCCAATGTTTAATCCTCACCGGAAGGTGGCTAGTACGGAGTTTCCTGCATCTGAACAGTTCACTGAGCTTATGGATGAGGCATGGGGTAACCCGGACAAACAATTTTATGTGAATAATAGAATAACATCGTTGTATCCTTTTCCAGCTTCTCTATGTACTAAGAGGGAGGTATCTCATACTGTGGATGCTCATGTAATGCATTTAATCAGAAATGCTACATTACCTATTCATTCAGCATCTTTTCTGAAGGATTCCACAGATTAGAAATATGTAAGCATGTCTTAAGACAATATTCTAATCATCTGGAGCTGTTACTCGTCCAGCTATGGCTGAAGCCTGGGTAGCCAAAACTGTTGAAGAATGGATGGGAGCATTGGAAGATTCTCTATCAGATGCTACCAGAGAACGGATGATGTATATCTCCCACATATGGGAAGTGGCTTCCTATCTGGGAGGAGCTGCAATAGATGCTGTAATTTTAGCTTCTAAAGCATCAGCAGCTTAAATAGTGGCACGCAGGGTCCTCTGGTTAAGATCCTGGAAAGCTGATACAGGATCAAAGAGGGCGCTGGAAACCTTACCTTTCTATGGAAGGGTACTTTTTGGAGCAGAGTTAAATAAGATAATAGCTACTCTGGCGGCTTCAAAATCAGCAGGTCTGCCATCCAGGGTTATAAAGTCTAAGCAGGTTTCTTTTCGGTCCTTCTGTCCTAAGGGACTAACAAACCCTCGGCCTGATGGAGCGGGCCTCCTCCTGAGGGATCAGTTTGTGGATTATTGGCATCAAACAACAAAAGATGCCTGGGTCCAGGAAGTGGTCTCTGGGGGGTATACCCTCACTTTCAGGAGGCATCCTCCCCAGAAGTTTTTTTTGCGCAAATCCTCAATCGGATGCTGCCTTGGCCCTCCAATAAGCCATTCACTCCCTGCTGCAGGTGGGGGTAATAATCCCGGTTCCTGTGTCGCAACAGGGAAGGGATTATTATTCCACTATATTTCTGGTTCAGAAACCGAATGCATATCTGCATGTGCCTATTATACCATCCCACCAGTTTGCTGTCCTTCAGCAACATTACCAATTTCAGGCTCTACCCTTTGGCCCATCTATGGCTCCCCGGATATTTACCAAAATAATGGCAGTCGTGACTGCCTATCTCAGGCGTCAGGGAGTCAGAATTCTGCCATATATGGACGACCTTCTGATATTGGCACAGACTCCAGCTGTTTTGCAAAACCATCTTCAATTGACCATAGCCTGCTTACAAAAGCACGGCTGGATCATCAATTGGAAGAAATCATCACTTTATCCAACACTGCAGATGGAACATCTGGCAGCTCTTCTGATTTCTCGGCCACAGATGGTGTTTCTGCCAGAGGACAAGATTGTGGCCCTATCATTGCGAATACGCAAGCTGCTAAGCAAGTGAAGGGTATACATTCTGCTAGCAATGCAGGTCCTGGGGTCCATGGTATCCACCTTTGATATTGTGGGGTATGATCAGTTCCATTCCAGGCCTCTGCAAAGATTGATTCTGTCCAAGTGGAAAGAACAGTATCATCTAATAAGGGCCCAGAGGATCCTTCTTACTTTAGAGGTTTGTCACTCCCTCCTGTGGTGACTGAGAAAGGATCATCTGAACAAAGGGCGCTCATTCTGGATTCCAAATTTGGTGCTTCTCACCACAGATGCCAGTCTTCGCGGATGGGAAGCAGTGACAGGTCATCACACCTTTCAGGGAAGATGGACAAATCAGGAAAGTCCTCTGCCAATAAATATTCTGGAACTGCGAGCAGTATACAAAGTGTTTGTCATGGCACAGGACCTGCTCCACGGCAAGCCGGTCCTGATCCAGTCCGACAATGCAACAACAGTGGCCTACCTCAATCATCAGGGAGGCACAAGCAGTTGCGCAGCCATGAAAGAGGTGACAAGGGTTCTGATTTGGGCAGAATGTCATCTTCTGGCCATCTCAGCAATATTCATACCGGGAGTACTCAATTGGGAAGCAGACTTCTTAAGTCGCCAGGACAAACACGCCGGAGAATGGTGTCTCCACCCGGGAGTGTTTCATTTTGTGGTAAACAAATGGGGTCTACCAGAGAGAGATCTCATGACTGGTCCAGAGACTCATCAGCAGTCTTCGTGGACACTCTGGCAGTAAGATGGGACTTCAAGCTGGTGTATCTATTTTCTCCGATCTCCCTCCTCCCATAAGTTCTCAAGCAGGAAGGCGGAACAGTAATACGGGTGGCTCCGGATTGGCCCAGACGTCATTGGTTCACCGACGTACAGAATCTGTCAGTAGACATTACGTATCCGCTTCCTCTATGGCAGGATCTGCTAACGCGGGGACCCTGCCGACGTCCAAATTGACCTCGTCTGGCTTTGACGGGGTGGCTCTTCAATTCTAAGAGTGGAAGGTTTTTCCAGTTCTGTAATTCAAACAATGCTTAAGGCACGGAAACCTGCCTCTGCCCTCATCTATTACAGAGTTTGGCATTCTATTGATCAATGGTGTTCCCATAGGAAATATGATCCTAAGTTGTTCAAGATTTCCAGGGTACTGGCTTTTCTTTAGGCGGGATTAGATAGTGGTCTCCGCCTGGCCACTTTGAGAGTGCAGGTTTCTGCACGGTCAGTCTGGTTCCAAAAGAAGATTGCTTCATTACAAGATGCTAAAAAAAATTTTCCAAGGAGTTCTGCGAGTTCAGCCTCCTTTTGTTCCACTGGTAGCACCGTGGGATTTGTCTTTGGTTCTTAAAGGGCTACAAGCTCCCCCATTTGAACCTCTAGATTTGAAGTGGTTAACAGCGAAGACACCTTTTCTTCTCACTATCTCTTCTGCTCACAGGGTCTCTGATTTGGTAGCTCCCCAATTATGATTTTTTTTACCAGGATAAAGCTGTTTTTCATACAAGGGAGGGTTACCTTCCTAAGGTGTCCCGTTTTCATGTGAATAAAGAAATTGTTGTTCCAGCTTTTCAGGCTCCAGATCTTTCTGTAGATGAAAGCCTCCCTGGATGTAGTTCGTGCTCTCCATATCTATGTGGAGCATACAAACTCTGTTAGAAAATCAAATGCTCTTTTTGTATTGTATGGTTTTCACAAACGAGGATGGCCAGCTAATAAGCAGACTCTGGCGAGATGACTGCGCATGACTATCTCTCAGGTGTACACATAGGCTGATCTCACTGTTCCAAGCATGGTGACAGCACATTATACTCGGTCTGTAGGGCCATCGTGGGCATTTAGCCATAGTGCCTCTGCGGAACAATTGGGCAAGGCAGCCACGTGGTCTACTATCCACACTTTTTTTTAAGGTTCTATGCCTTTGATACTTTTGCCTCTCAGGAAGCTTCCTTTGGGCGAAGAGTTCTCCTTTTTGCTCAGGAGTGTCCCCCACCCTAGGGGAACTGCTTTAGGACATCCCCATGGTATCCCTGTGGATCCCGAAGAAGAAATCACAGTTATGGTAGACTTACCTAGATGACTCCTTTTCTTCAAGGTACATAGGGTCCACAGGGCACCCACCCTAATGCACCTGGCTGCATGGGTCATTTTTTTTCTTTCAGTCACAGATTCCCTCATCTTGTGTAAGAGTGTTTCTGGTGTACGATTGCTCTTCTCCGCTTTCCTTCTCCTGCCTTGAGGCTTGTTAACTAAACTGAAGGGTTAGGAGTGGGGTATATATGGAGGAGGACCCGAGGCATCCTGGGAGCTGAAGCTTTAACAGTTTGGTGCCTGGTCTCTCCAACCATAATATCCCCATGGTATCCCTGTGGCCCTCGAAGAAAAGTTAAGTATACCATAACTCTGCTTTTTGTAATCTTCTACTGTAGCGCTCTTATGCTATATACACATTATTTTTTTTAACACCTGTAAAAATGCACTTTACCACATTGTGCCTGGTGCTATTTACTCCAAAAATAGTTTGTGCTAAAATTGCATATTTGCTTATGTATGCATAGCCTAAATCTTAAAATGTGTCCGAATCTACATCAAGTCATCACCAACAGTTTGTAGTTGTACCTGCCCTTTCGCAGATGAAAAGGATATGCCGCCTTATGCACATATTCACATATATGCCTCCTTATGCACCTATAAGCGGGAGGTCACACGTAAGCTGTGTCCAAGCTAGCATTAGTTTGGGGAGGATGATACTGATTCTGGAGTCATTCATTACCCATTTGGAGTTGCTTTGCTGTTTTGTGGTGCAGATAAGAAAGGACCTTCCAGCTTTTTGCATTGATACTTATGTAGTGTGATGTCGGGACCATCGTGTGCTTCTGCAGGGCGCAGAGCTCATTGTAACAGGTGTGTCATAAGTCAATGTTGCTCGTAAACTGGATGCCTGCAGCCACTGATGTCCAGCAGATAAGCTTTTATGCCCTTACTCATTGATATGTAGACATTGATTATCCTAAGGTTTTCCTTTAAGCATATTAACATGCGTCATTTGGGCATCTTTTCTCTTTCATCCACTAGGGGACACTGGAGGTGCTTACGCTGGGGTATAGAGGCGTGGATAACTGGAGTTTGCACAATAATTTAGAAGTTTGAAGCTCCTCCCCCTCTATGCCCCATCAGCCCTCAGTTTAGAATATGTGCCCTAGGAGCTGGTCACAATCTGCTGTGATCCAGCAATACATTTATTATTTATTATTTTATTACATCCTTTTTACACTTATTAGGTACCCTTCGTCACCTCTTTAAAGGTGAGGTCCGGGTACCTGGCGCCCTGTCTTATTTGAAGCAGGAAGGAGTGCACAGTGCTTAGATTAAAAGCACTGACAGCTCCTTATCGCACACCGCACAGGAAGAAGAGAGTGCTGAAGCCGATTGCAGAGAGAGACCTCAGCGGGTACACGCAGTGAGTATCAGCGCTGCACATCCCCCGGCTCCAGCCCCGCTGCCCAGTGCTATCTCAGCACTTAGTAAGAAGTGCCTGCGCTGGGTTAGGAAGAATAGCGCTACAGCGCGGCTTCCTGCTTCTCCCTCTCCCCGCTGATACACACGGAGGAGGAGGAAATGGCCACAGATAGCAGCCATCTTTGGAGCCCTCGGGGCATTAAAAAGGGGGCGGAGCTTAGGCAGCACGGGCTCTTTCCTCTACGCGGCAAGCGGCTGTGTAAAACAGCGTGGCTGCCGTTTTTTCTTGTTGCTAATGCTGCATCTCTCCTTCAACCAGGAAGTGTGCAGTTTTAACAGGATCCTTGGCAGGCAGAGTGCATTACACAGAAGGCTGACCTGATTACATCCCTGGTACAGAGGCTATGAGTAATTCACTGGGGTGTAAGTGCATGGAATCTGATCTGTGGGAAGGGAGTGGGGTGTATCTCCTCCTCTGTGTCCCAAACCAGCCGTCTGTTTCTTTACTCTGTCCCTCTGTGTGTGGTGACTGTGTGTATCCATGCCAAACAGAACGAAGGCTTCTCAGAAAATGTTTGTCTGTTCAAAGTTTAACAACAAACTAACCAAACCGCATGCCAGTGGGTCCACGTTATGTGATGCTTGTATAGCAATAGATCCATCTATGGCTTTTGCTGCCTCACCTGCTCCTCCGTGGGCTGCTGACATGGTAGGAGTTATGTCAGACTTAACATCCGAGTTAGCAGAGGTACGTAAGTCTCAGCCTCCCTGGGTGGCGGGGTTAACCAAGTCTCTAGACACCCTGGTACAGGATATGGGTACAGCGGCGTCTGCACCCTCCACTTCCTACCAAAGATCGACACAAAAGCGTCCTCTATCAACTGTTCTCCAGTCAGCGGAGTCGGATGAAAAATTCCTCACTAAGGAGGATACCGAAGAGGGTGAATTGGAGGTAGATTTACAGGACGGTACCCCTCAGGAGTTAGAGCCCACCTCTCCCGGGGTGGAATCTCTCATTTTGGCGGTCAGAAAAACACAGAATTTACCCGAGGATACAATTCCTGCATCCCAGGAGTGAATTATTTCATGAACAAGCTCGGCGGTTTTTCCGTTCTCACAGCAACTTCAACAGCAGCTCTCAGTGGCCTGGAAACAACCAGATAAATGGTTCCAAATTCCGCGCCGGTTTCCGTTTAGCTACCCTTTTCCATCATCCATGATGGAGAAGTGGGAAATACCCCTTCCAGTAGATGCGTCAGTCTCCCGTACCGCACTCCCAGTACCGGGAGCTACAGTACTAAAAGATCCTTCAGATCGTAAGTTGGAGACAACGCTCAGATCTATTTATACTGCAGCTGGTGCTCAACTTAGGCCCACACTTGTTACCGCTTGGGTTAACAAGACTGAGGCTTCCTGGGCTGACCGGTTGATTACAGATTTGGATTCCGGTACTTCCAGAGCAGAGTTACGTCTACTAGCAGAACATGTGAGTCTGCAGTTTACCTAGGAGAAGCTTCAAAAGATATCAGATTAGTGCTCGCATATCTGCTTCTGCGATTTCCAGCTGCAGAGCCCTCTGGTTGCGCGCTTGGCAAGCGGACGCTGAATCCAAGCATGCGGTGGAGGGTCTACCATTCACTGGCGACATGCTTTTCGGGCCGGAATTAGACAAATGGATATCCCAAGCCATAGGGGGTAAGTCTTCCTTCCTCCCGTCAACTGCACCGGCTCCCAGAAGATCTTACACTGGACCTTCGTTTAATTCCTTTTGTGACCCATATTCCATTTGTGGTAGAGCCAGAGGTGCTTCCATGCAACCAAGAGGTGGCAGAGGTAGAGGTCGCCCACACACTGTTGCACGTAGACAGGAGCCTAAACTAGCTGAGAAACAGGTGGCATAACGATCTTCCGTTCCACCTGGGACCTCTTGCAGTGGGAGCCCGCCTGCAAAACTTTGAACAAGTTTGGAACCAGACCTCTTCAGAACCGTGCATCCGACGAGACTAAATTCCCTGGGGTACCGAATAGACTTCGAAGTCCCCCCCTCCACCTCTGTTCTTCACTACAACTCTGCCAATACCTGCAGACAAGGCCAGGGTTCTACAGGAGGCTATCCAGTCTTTAGTAATATCATCTGTGCTAGTTCCGGAACATCAATGAGGTATGGGGTTTTACTCAAACCTGTTTTGTAGTACCCAAACCAGATGGCTCGGTCAGGCCCATCTTAAACCTCAAGTCCTTGAATCTGTATCTGAAGATGTATCATTTCAAAATGGAGTCTTTGCAGTCAGTCATTGCGAGCTTGGAACCAGGGGAGTTCCTATTATCCCTGTATATTAAGGATGCCTATTTCCATGTTTCCATTTGGGAGCCACTCCAGGCCTTTCTGCGTATTGCCATATTGAAAGATCATTATCAGTTTCTGGCATTGCCGTTCGGGTTATCCTCTGCTTCCCGCATCTTCACCAAACTCATGTCAGTCATGATCGCTCTCCTTCGGTCATCAGGAGTGAACATAGGCCCTGATTCAGAGCCGGACGCTCTGACAGAGCGCTCGCTCTGAATCAGGGCCGGCCTTCTTGTTTTTTAGAGCGGCCTCCTGGCCGCTCGCATAGCTGTGGGCGACCACCCACAGCTATAGTGAGCGGCCAGGAAGATGGTCGCGATGGTCAAGACCATCGTGACCATCGGGTTTGCGACGAGACCCTTGTGGTAGGGTCTCACAGAGCCGAAATCTCTCCCACTGACATCACTCGTGATGTCAGTGGGGCTGCCCCCAAACGGAGGCGTTCACATAGGAACGCCTCCATTTGGGCAGCCACTCCCCCGGCCCGCCCACCAAAGGGGCTGTGCTGTCACTCAACATCGACAGCACGCCCCCTTTGGTACGAGACCCAGAGTGAGTGTTTGCCCGTCGCTATCCGGGTCTCGCGCATGCGCCCGACGCTCGCCAGCGGGTCTGAATCAGGCCCATAATCCCTTATTTTTACGATATCTCTTCTCTACGGTATCTCTTCTCTCAAATCATGCCTTACTGACATATCACACTCTAATCCAAAACGGTTGGATAATCAACTTCGAAGAAATCAAATCTCAATCCATCCCAGAAACTCCTGTCTCTGAGCATGATCTTGGATACGGCATCACAGAGGATTTTTCTTTCAATAGACAAAGCCCGGGATATCCGGTTGTTAGTTCAGCTGGTCCTCAGTCCAAAGAAGGTGTCCCTGCTTCTTTGTATGCGTCTCTTGGGGAAGATGGTAGCTGCTTTCGAGGCACTACAGTTCGGGCTGTTTTACTCCAGTGTGTTTCAGCTGGACCTGCTAGCACAGGGGTCAGGGTCTCGTCTGCTTATGTTAGTGCTGACCGTCTGCCTCCTTCGTCCATTTCGGCTCATTCCACACGTTCTGTGGGTGCGTCATGGGCGGCAGGTAGGGGAACCTCCACGTCACAGTTGTGTGTGCGGCCACTTGGTCTACAGTTCACACGTTTGTCAAGTTTTACAAATTTGTTACGTTTGCTGCTTCGGCATCCCGTTTTGGCCGCCTTGTTCTGCAGGTGCCGCAGAGCGCTCCCGCCCGTGGGGAAAACTTTGGGACGTCCTCAGCGTAAGCACCTCCAGTGTCCCCTAGTGGATGAAAGAGAAAATGGGATTTTGGTACCTACCGGTAAATCCTTTTCTCTGATTCCACAGGGGACACTGGTCGCCCACCTCTGCGCTCCTAGCCTGCTTGTCCGGCTTGTTCCGTATCTTATATGATTCGATTATTGTGTGTTCTTCTCTCCTTTTTACTCCGCTTGTTCTCCATCTCCTCTCGGTCTTCATTTTCTAAACTGAGGGGTGATGGGGCATAGAGGGGGAGGAGCTTCACACATCTAAATTAAAGTGCCAGCTCCAGTTATCCACGCCTCTATACCCCAGCGTAATCACCTCCAGTGTCCCCTGTGGAATCGGAGAAAAGGATTACCAGTAGGTACCAAAATCCCATTTTTTGTATTGTGTTGACACATTTGGCATCTGCTAACATACACCTCCAATTAAAGGCTGATGCCTCTGATTCATAAGACTTAGATTGACAGAGGTCTCCACGATAAATATATCTTTGCATCTTATTTTGAGTTTTTCAAGTGAATTCTGCTGATTATATAAAAAACTGTTATCTGTCAACTTGTGTGATTAAGTCATACTTGCCTACTCTAAGTTTTTCCTCCCCGTGAGAAGCCCGGGGAGGTGAAGCAGGTGGGCGGTGATGGGGGGGACGGGTACAGACAGTTCATGGTGCTAAGCCCCACCCTTACCCACCCGATTTCCAATCCCCAGGAAAATTCTGCCCACTTCACTATTCTCCTCACTTCTGCCTACTCTTCCAGGGGTGTGGGGGGTTATTTGAAAAATCGGGAGCCTCCCGCAGTTCCCGGGAGAGTAGGCAAGTATGGAATAAGTGTAGATAGGGCTGCATGTGACAGGTGCAGTGTTTGGATTAAAAGAGGAGAATGGAGGCATGGGGGAATCCACCTTCTTTGTTATGTATTGTAAGCAGGCAGATTCCTGCAATATGATTATTATTATTTATAAAATTCATTGGTCGGTTTGTTTGTCTGTCCGGTTATGCATTCGGACACCTCTGCACCGATTGGGATAAACCCACCGCAAGGGTTTTAGGGGGTTAGGGTCCCGGTCGTACCTCCCGTTGGTGTATGCTGGGCAGAACTTTGACCCAGGGAGCCTTTTCTGGGCCTTCCACTGGATATATTTAGATGAAAACTTCAGAGGGTAGCATTTTGTCTGGGATGCCTAATGGAGTGGTTGGGGACACGGTTGGACCTCATGGTGGAGAACTCCAGGCAGAACTTGGAGCCTATTCTGGGCCTTCCACTGAATAAATTTGGACGACATCACATAATTAAAACTTAATAACTTGAAGATTTAAACGCGGGCAATGCCGCGTACGGCAGCTTGTCACTTATAAGGAGCTACAAAGTGTCCACAGTGCCATATATAGCGGATTACCTTGCACCTTTACAAAATAAAACACATTACAAAGTGAAACTATGAGCAAACCTATCTAAAGTAACAGGGAGCTATTGAGTTGTTTTGGTTGGCCATTACTTATCGCAGATTTCTGCTTGCAGCCTCCTGAGGTGTGAGCAGAAATCTGCTTAAAGTAGGGCTTTTGGTTTGGGTGCCTTAACTGCAGTGTGCCAGGCTTTTTGTCACCTTAACTGGCACTTTCCAGGGGAGATGCTGCTACTACCATGCATTTTGGGCATGGGAAACGCAGTCATAGGGCCAAATGTAATAGGGTGAGAGTTTAGAAACTGTGAGAGTTTAGCAGTAAACTCTCACATTGGTTGAGTTTTATCTTCAAAATGGGAAAACATCTGAATGAGATTTTAAATCGTGAGTTTTTTAAGTCTAAAAAAACATGCACGTTCGCTCTGTTACTTTGTTTTTGGACTCTATTACATTGGCAAAGTTTAAAAAGTGTCAGAAACTCTAACTTTTCTAAACTCTCACCCTATTACATTTGGCCCTTTGTGAAAGTGTGCAACAATGGAATATTTCCCAGTCACTTTAGACGGCAGATATGGGTGCGAGAAACGAATGTCCCCACTATGAGTTAATAGAGTACATCACAAATCATCCAGAAGACGTTAATGAGCACAGTGAGCATAGATAGACACAGAATCAGAATAATGAATTCATAGTTGCAAGTAGTAGAACAAATCACATAGCATACAGAAACAATTTAGCATAAGACATAACAGGTGCAAACAAGGAGGACAGACATGAGACAAAAGGTAGAGGACCAAGCCTGTGAGAGCTTAAATTGTGAAGGGAGAGGGTGATGAGAGGCAATAGGAGCTCAAGGAACATTGAGCTTTAGTAGTTGGCAGAGGGGGTGGAGGCTAAACAGTTGAGGTGACAGGAGGGTTGAAGCAGTCATAGGGTAGGTTGGGCAGGGAAGAGGGGAAAAAGGGTTTAGTTAGGAATAGAGTGGAGTCACCTGAAGTACAGTAAAGCTGGGTACACATATCAGACTGCAGAGCAGACTGTTTATACAATCCTACTGTAGACCTGCTTGCAGATTTCTACATCCAATCCTCACTACTCATTATCCAATTTTTCAGCAGACCCCCAATCTGTGTCTGCTAAAACAGTCTGCTGAAGAAAATACATTCGGCTGTGCAGGAAAATGGATTTATTAATGAGGAATTTAATTATAATGGTGAAGAGGGGGAGGTTGAGAATTAATAACCTGACTATTGGATGGGGACAAGATTTTAGGTTTCCCAAAAAAATACAAAAAATAAAACTGTGTCGGGTTCCCCCCACAGAGACATAACCAGCCCCGGGCTCTTTGAGCTGGCCCTGGTTAAAAAAAATACAGGGAACAAAACTTGTTGGGGTCCCCCATATTTGATGAACCAGCACCAGGCTCTGGCACTGGTTCTAAAAATATGAGGAAAAAAACAAGTAGGGGTCTCCTCGTATTTTCAGAACCGGCATCAGGCTCCACTAGCAGGGGGGTAATGCCACAGCATTCATCCCCCTCCCTATCAGCCCAGGCCGGGGATTCCTGGGGAAGTGGGGTCCCCCCTCTCCAGGGCACCCAAGGCCAGGACTGAAGGCACAAAGGGGGTGGGCGATGATGCAGCTAGCCGTGACTGGCTCGCCGCGGCTATTTTGAATAAAAAAAATGGCTTATCAACGCCTTTTTTTAAATTGGAAGTTGCGCCGTCGCCCGCTGCCAAACTGTGCATAGGTAATTCTAGCCACCTCCCACTGGATCCTGCACCGCCGCCACGCTGATGGTGTATTGAACCGCCAGGACTGGAGATCGGTCGCCAGCTCTGGTCTCCGCAGCCTACACACTACAAAATCGGTCGCCTGGTCGGCGATCGGGTCTCCTAGTTTTTAAGCATGATTAAAAACCAGGAGATCCGACAGGCGGAGGGTACACACCTGTCCAATGTCGGGCAGACTGGTCGGTCGGGAGTCGTATCTCCCAAAGATTGGACAAGTGTGTACTCGGCTTAAGTGTAGTGTGGGTGAAGGTACATGGTAATGCAGGTTAATAAAATGGTGATATAGGTGAGTAACACAGTGGCCATCCTAAGAAAAGGAGAGACAAGGTTTTCGAGCGGCTCTGTAATTGGTACTTTTGGCTGCCATCTTATCCAAGCTATCCGTTCAGTAAGAAATGTGTAGGCAGTGTACAAAGCAGGTGTTTGCGGTAGAGGGTAAAAGAACCCGCTGGTGAGTGATGGATTTTGTCCTCTTGTAGCAGTGATATCAGCTTTAGTGTTCTCCTTCTGTTTCCATCCTGTTTAACTCCAGTATAACGCCAAATTCTGCTATATTCTTGTTACTAAACTTAAAAACAAAACAATCGAGCTATCAGTAGCTGCCACTCTGGGTTGCAGCTACTGATGCACTGATTAAGAATGGGTAACAAACACGTGATCAGTAACATCAACCAAGCTCCTGTAACCACCCGCTATAAAGGAAGTTCCCAGGGTTGCACTGAAGCTCTTGCTACTACATAAAGTCCGGCCACTATAATAATTGAACCTTATTCAGAGATGTATGCAAACCCGATTTGTCTATGTACATTTCCAATGGTGTGAGATCTGCGCTTATGCAGAGATCGCTTGCAGGGTTATGCAGTCGGGTAGCCGGTGGACCTAATCCTGACAGCCGGCTTCCCGACTGCCATATCCCGGCAAGGGTCTAAAGACAGGCGTCGATATGCCATCCCGATCGAAGGGGCGCCGAGCACGGATAGCCGCGGAGGGAGGAGGGTTAGGTTTAGGGTTCCCGGGGGGGACTTAGGGTTAGGCACCCCCCCCTCGGGAGGATAGGTTTAGGCTAGGGGAAGGGGGGGGTTAGCGTTAGGCACACCCCCCAGGGGACTTAGGTTTAGGCTGTGGGGAAGGGGGGGTTAGGTTTAGGCACTGGGGGGGAAGGTTAGGGTTAGGCACCCCTAAGGGAGGGTTAGGGGGTAGAAATAGGTAAGTATATACTTACCTTTGACTATCGGAATTTCCTTCTCTGCCGAGATGTCGCTGTAGGGATTCCAACCGCCGGGCACGTGTCCACCGGTAAATCATACCGATTCACTCGCGGGGCTCCCTAGGCCGCAGCATGATTGACATGTACCAGCAGTTTCTGGGTAGGGTCAGACAACGTTGGCAAACGGAGGTGTGCCGAGACCAGTGCCTGTGCCTTCCGACCTGAGGATTACTCAGATGATCGATGCTCAGAAAGAGTGATGTGATGCTGCGTCTTTGGGCACAGCCCTCGGATCTATGATGCTGGCAGTAGGTGTCTTTTCAGTGATGGCGCTGAGCGAAAAAATTGTGGTTCCCAGGGACCCCTCATTGTAAAAAATTGGAGTCCTACACCACTTTTTCTGGGTCATGTCACATATTATGGGGGTTGAGGGCAGGCAGGAGTTGGAACAGTGCTGGGGGGTATGTAGCAGTTGGGGTTGAGGAGGTTGGGGTAAAGCTGGGGGAAAAGACATGGAGAAGTTGGGGTAGAGCTGAAGCTAGAGGGGAGTAAGGGCTGGGGCAGGTAGGGGTAAATGCACACAGTTGTTGAGACAGTGCTGGGGGCAAGGAGAAGGTTAGGGACAGGCAGTGCTGGGTGTAGGGAGGGGGCAAGGGTAGATAGCAGCTAGGGCAGTACCTGGGGGGGGCAAAGAGGGGGTTACGGGAAGTGCTTAGTCAGGATAGCAGCTGGGGTAGAGAGGGGGCAAGTGTAGATAGCAGCTTGGGCAGTATGGGAGGTAGAGGGGTGAAAGAGTTGTTAGCAGTTAGGGCAGTACTGGGGACAAGGAAGAGGTCAGGGGCAGGCAATACTGGGGTTAGGGTGGGGTAAGGGTAGATAACTAGGGCAGTACGAGGGGGCAAGGAGGGAGTTAGGGGAAGGTAATATTGGGGGCAGTACTTGGGTTAGGGAGGGGGGTAGCATTGCAACTGGGGCAGTAGTGAGGTTAGGGAGGAGGTAAGGATAGACAGCAAAGGGGTACAATTGATGTAGTAATCAGTCTTCCGAATGCACCCTCCTACTGCTCCTATGTAGGAGTGGTACTTTAAGTCCGGTACTCCGTATAGCGGCTCTCGGGCAGTATCTTCTGTATCTACAATGTCAGTCTGGCTGGGTGCAACGGTATGGCGTGGTGTCTGCCGGCAGACTAGTCCCATCTTTCTGGCAGGAGCAGCTTAGTCCTCCGTGCTTGTGTGGGACTCAATTATTCTGCGCAGTGATTGGCCGGAGGGCACGCCGTGCAGTGATTGGCCGGGGAGACTGCACCGCTCATCAATTAGCTACTGCAGCACACACAGCGCCTGTGGGACCCCATCAGTTTGAAAAACTGGGTCCCCAGGTTGCTGCAGCGCGTAAAAACGCGATATAGCGCGTATTTTGCGAACCCTGCTTTTTACACTAGACTCATTAGCATATTATTGCACAGCCGCTGTGTGCAAAGTCGCAGCGGCTATGCAATAGCGCCCATCGCTGAATCAGGCCCATTGTTTTTACTAGGTTCTTCTATACCATTAATATGACTTTTCTCTGTTCTTGAGATTTGTTGTGACAAATGGTCCAATATTTAGAATACATTTCATTAATGAAATTTGTAGATAGTTGGTACCCTTCACAAATCAACACCGCATGATTACCTTTCTAGGCTTTGATATTTAACTATGACAACCAAAGGTAGGCTTGGCTTCCAGGTTCAGAAAGCTTTTGATGAAACTTCTGTATCAGAACGCATGGTAGCTCTCATCGCAACTTGAAAGCCAAGTGGATATCTATGATGTTACAAAAATGGAATTATTTTATTTGACTTGAATCTAATCAACCTCACCTGGGGCTAAAATTGATGAAGACAACTCTGCGTTTCCACACATGGGCTGCTCGTATATAGGCAAGTTTTGCAATACAACTGCAGAGGAGACCCTAATCAATTGAACTTAACATCTTCATTGCTATTGAGGAAATATTAAAGGTACATACACACACAACGATTTTTTGAACGATTATCGTTAAACAGTGTCGTTTAACGATAATCATTTGAAAAAATCGTTCACTTTGAGTCAAACGTTGAACGATTATTGTTCATGCGTGTTCACGTTTGTAGTTCAGTCAGACTTGTCAACTCAACGATTTTCATTAAGTTAATATGCAAAAATTGTTTGTAGTTGATAAAAATCGTTCATTACATTTAAATGAACATAGTAAATTAACAACTTTAGTAAACGATTTTAGTTCATTTTTTCAAGGTAGAAAATCGTTTACTAAAATCGTTCATTAACTAAATCGTTGTGTGTGTATGCACCTTAAGAAATCCTTTTTGAGGAGTATTTCTCCTGTGGGAGCCACTCTTCACCACTAATTATTTGAATGCACTAGGTCACATGTTCCTTTCTATGATCATTTTCTTACCTTGCTGGTTTTCTCCTTCTTCCTCTCAGGAGCGGGCCACAAAACAGGCTCTGCATGGAGTGCCTGTGATTCCTTTGACCTCTAATTGGGAAACCGCTACTCTTCGTTGTATGTATCATTTCCTCGCTACTGATAAGAAGGGAACGTTGGAAAGAAGGCCTCTGGAGAAGAACATACATTTAGGATTAAGTCTGGACAGACTGGACTTTGAGATGCCTCAGGTAAGTGTCTAGTTCCATACAAATAAAGCGGGGCTGTCATCTATAGCACTAGGTTAAAAAGAAACAACTTCTAGTTAGCAGAAAGATGTAATGACTTTTAATGTATGCCTTCATGATCAGCTGGTTTGTTTTGTATGCAGATAAGCAAAATGACCTTGCTGGACAGAGTTCACTTTACTTTTTAAATTCTCTCACCAGTGGTCTTGTAATGTGAAATACATAGGTAGGCAAAAGAAAATGAAACCACCAATATACTATAAAGTTACTTACGGTGATAGGCCATCATGTGCAGCCTCTACAGTCTGTACGTTCCACGGTACTGAGTCTGCCAATGTCTGGAATTGTGCCGGAAGCATGCAGCACCATTATTTCACAAGAGACTCACTTAACTGACACCTGTTAGACAGTGGTGGAACAGCTATCATGGGTGATATTCAAGATTACCTGATAAATGCTTTATTGGGTTCATCCTTGTAGACTGAGAAATCTATATGGATAACATTAGTGTCCCCTTCATCAAACAATTAAGAAACCACACATGCACTGTGGATGGGGGGCATTGTCATCCTGGTAAGGCACCCTTCCTGTCAGGAAACAACTGCAGCAACATCGAATGAAATACCACTCCGTGCCATTTTGTAGAGATTGACATTATCATATAAGAGAGAAAATACACACTAATTATTCCTGGAATATGCACCCCATAATTTTACAAAACCACCAGAACCCTTCACCGTTGGAAACAAGCATTCAAGAATAGAGGTCCTTAGGTTGACAGCACATTTGTACTCATCCATTTGTCAAGTACATTGTCAGTATGATTCATTAAACAATATAACCATATTCACTGTTGTTTAGTTTATGGTCTGTGCTATTTGTACCACTGAACTCGCAAATGTGTATTGTCAGGTGTGAGGAGTAGTTTACTAGTTGTGTTTGCACTTCAGTCCTGTGGTGCCCTCTGATGGTGTGGATTTTTTTTTTTCTTTATTCTTTCCCCTTATTGGATAACATAGCCATGTTGACATCACCCTTGGTGGTGAAATATGATCAAGTGGGGCAGACCTATTACTTAAGCTCTTACTAAATTCCAACAGTAACCCCTCTTGCCGAGGTCTACTTAAAGCCATGTTAGCTATGATTATATGTTATTTATTAAGAGTTAGCATTAGCCAGACCTATGTTAAATTGAACATTCTTTATTGAATTTTTGAACTACTACCCAACAACAAATAGAAAATGCAGAATGTTTGAATTAAGGCAGATGTGAGAATACATATAACATACGTTGGGGAGAAACACATAGCAATGTACACAAGAATAGAATATGATACATAAATATCAGGATATG
Source organism: Taudactylus pleione (assembly GCA_031769625.1). Classification (NCBI taxonomy): domain Eukaryota; kingdom Metazoa; phylum Chordata; class Amphibia; order Anura; family Myobatrachidae; genus Taudactylus; species Taudactylus pleione. The sequence goes on along the minus strand of JAUIMM010000177.1, from coordinate 13,249,199 downwards.
TTACTTTAACCTAAAATTTTAAACAAAAATGACTTGAAGGCGCCATTCAAGCCAGTGAGTCCGGAGATGAGAGAAGTACAGTATATAATCCTTGTTCCTCCCCCTTAAATAATACAGATACCCCATCACTACCAATCTTAATATAAGGATCCCATAACAAAGCAACAGGGAATATCATAATAAAAAACATCCACATCTATCCAAATATCAAAAACATACATATACCCACCCCAAACTAAATAAATATAAATCAAACCTCCCCATAAGCCCCCACCCTGTATGGCCTAACCCCAACCCAGGCATACTTGGATCCCTTAAAAGAGAAAATACCCTCCCTATCCCCTTAAGCTAACTAACACTAACTAAACCCCCCCCAACCCAAGAGAAGGATTTTAAGAACCACATGAATGACAAGGGCAATAAACGTAATGGCCCTAAACTAGGCTAAGCTCAACTCCCCCGCATTATATGGATATAGAGTTCCACCTTACAGCATATTTTGCAATTTACAACCACTATAGCACAGCAAATGAAATAAAACAGATACATAGTAAAATAACAATATAATAGAGTAAAAGGCAATAAAAGTAATGACTCATTTCTAAGTAAATCAGTCAAGGCGGATCATCCCTCTCAAGGCACTGTAGATAAAGCCACGCCAGGACATCCCGGAGAACGTCAGCATAATGAAAGCGACCGACTGAGGACATCCAAAAACAGCCAGAAGAAAACAAAATGGAGAGCCGGAGACCACGAAACTGAATCTGTCCTTGGATTAATTGGAAAGAAAATTGTTGGACCACTGCAGAAACAGCTGGGAAGACTGTTATCTTGTGATGACTAAATACCAATGGCCCTCGACTCCAGCTAAGCAAAAAAACGGCATAAGGATCTTTGTAATCTGCAATAACTGGTTTCAGGAAATGTCCAGAACAAAGGGGCTGTATAGGTGTATGGCGGGCCCAGGCGATAACAGACTGAATAGTAAAGGAGCCGTTTGCAAAAGCAGGTATCAAACAGGAATCCAGGATCTGCGCAGATGGAATCCCCTTTGTTAGTTCAGGTGAAGCAGCTGTAGTGTTAGCGTCATAACTTAAATCTTGACAAACAGAAAGCAGCTCGGTATGAAGCTCTGCCACTTTAAGTGTAATCTTTTGTTCTGAATCAAGGATAGCCTGGAGGAGCTTGTTCCATGGTGACCACAGGAGTCTCAGGGAAAGGGAGTTGCTCAGAGATCCTCAGCACTTTAAAGAAAAGGGGCATTCACCAAATATCTGCAGCTCTGAAGGCAGGAGTCGCTCCAAACACACTGGCAAAAATCCAAGATGGCGGCAGGCAGGAGTCGCGGGACCGCAGAAGCCACCGAAGGGAAACAAAATAGCCTGGACAGTGTCCTCCACCTGACCAGAAAACTAGTCGGGGGCCAGATGCAGTAAACGCCGGTACCGGGAGCCACAGGGGAAACTGGGGCCGAATCCAAGATGGAGCCCGCGACTAGCAGAGACTGCAGAGAGGGATCATCAGTGCCTGCAGCACAACAGGCAGGGAGCACAAATGAGCCACAGGACTCCCAGAGCCTGTAGAGGTAAGTATGCAGCAGGTATAGAATGCCAGGAACTGTGCAGGGTAATCAGGATAATTTTGCAGGATATCGGGGCCTAGGAGCTACGGAGTTAATGTCCTATATCCAGCCCGTCCAGGCCACGCCCCCATTAGCCAGACCTATGTAGATGTCAGTGCTTTCAGTATGCTTGGTGTTCCTCATTTATTCAGGTGTTTGTTTATTTATTTTTTGTTCTTGTTTTGTGTTTGTTTACTACCTGTATCATGAGAATGATTTTAAATTAAATAGCTACTAGTGTTTTTCACATAATTGTTTTGCTTGTAAATGTAATAGACTTACTTTGCAGGGATTTCCCTATCTTGCTATGTTTCAAATAATCCCAGTCGCTATGATGTAGTCCTTGTGTGGTTCCCTACATCTTGTCACTAGCAATGTTATCACCCCCACTCCTCAACTTTTAAATCAGTCCTTTCAAAGTTGTTCAGCATTAGTATAAACGTGAAAGGTCATTTTAAAATAGATTGTCACATCTGCCCATGTGCGGGCTTTGGTAAATGAAGAATAATAAATACACAATAAATAAAATAAATACACAATACACAAAACTTGGTTCTCAATAAATAATTAAAGTGCAGAAGCCTATTACAGTAGATTGTTTTATTTTGCTTTTTAAACCACTTGGACGAACAATTTTCAGTGCCTTTAAAGCTATATTTAGATATATTGTATGGTTTGGTTTTGCAGATATACATGGTTTGTTCTTGAATTGTATTAACAATGAGGAAGTTATGTTCATTGTGCCTGAAGTTGGAATTTCTTGTGTCGCCAATCTGCGCCTCTCTGTATTTTAAATGATTATTCCCACTTGCACCTAACAGCTTTCTGATGCTTGCACTGTTATAAGTCTAAATTAAAGTTTAGATTGATGGTTGAATTTATTGTTTTGCACAAACAGTTCTGCTTTAAATAGTTTAAGCAGGGCTTTACAGCATACCCAGGGCCAGCACACTTCCACCGTGGTAACATGATCAGACAATATGTTTACTGTATGCTGCTTAGTAACTTTTTTATTTTTTTTTTAAATCTGTTTCCTTTATTAGCAGAAATACCTGTATTCATGTTCTGAGGGAATAATGCCATGTACTGGCATGAGCATTCTAATTGTGCCCCTTAAGAGCCCTATCATCCAACTGCGGGTGCGGCATATCTCTCCGCTGCCCTAATTTGGGGCATTTTGAGGGATATGTTCATGTGAGCAATTCTTTAATGCCACATGTAGTGGCTGCAGATATACACAACATTAGAGGGGTATTATCAGGGAAGAGAGTTGAGGCTAGCCCAGCATTTCCACCTCCAGAGGGGATGTCACATATCACCGTGAAGCTTGTCCACGTCCTTTTTGTTCACGTGGCTGCTTTGCACACTTTGTGTCAATTCCATAGTCATACATATTTGGAGGTATTCTGCAGCAAGTCTATCAACTTTCCTGATCCTTTATTTTACATAGTTTCTAATCATGTGATAGTCATGGAAGACAAGGCACTGTTGAGTCTCCATGAAGGGAGGTGGAAATAGAAATTCACTTTATTCTATTAAAGAAAAGTGTTTTATACTCTGACCCACCACAGCGTTACCGCCAAGGGGGCTACCACCTCTTGCTTCTTACAGAATCAGTATGTCTTATGTGTTAATCAACAGAGGAGGCAGCACAATTGGTGTAATGGTTAGCAAAGCTGCCTCACAGCACTGAGGTCATGGGTCGATTCCCACCATGGTCCTAACTGTGTGGAGTTTGTAGATTCTCCCCGTGCTTGCTTGGGTTTCCTCTGGGTGCTCTGGTTTCCTCCCACAAACCAAAAATATACTGGTAGGTTAAATGGCTCCCGACAAAGATTAATCCTAGTGTATGTGCGTGTACATATAGTAAGGAATATAGATTGTAAGCTCCACTGGGGCAGGGACAGATGTGAATAGGCAAATATCCTCTGTAAAGCACTGTGGATTATGTATGCACTATATAAATTAAGCATGTATTTAGTAACATTGTACAGGTGTTTTTTGTTTTAAAGATCTTTTATTTAATGAATTACTTCAACCTTTAGTCTTTTTTGAATCTCGCGTAATATTTGTTGGTGCTGCTTTTTTATCTATTTATAAGGCACATTCAGTTCTACTATCTTTTTCTTACAGCCCAGTGTCAGTGGAATGGATCCTCCTTTTGGAGAAGCTTTCCGTAGTCCAGCATTTGCTGAACAGACGTTAATGAGCACAGACCTTCTTGCTAGCAGCTCAGATCCGGACTTTATGTATGAACTGGTAAGCCATAGTCGTTTATTTCAGAGATTTATCTCTCTATGGGGGAGATGTATGAAGCGCCAAAGCCGCATCAGCGCACATTATGTGCGCTAATAGTTTCTCCCCCATGTATAATAGGGGGGTGAGCGGTAAATGACAGAGCTACAAGATAGCAGCGCCGATAGCCTGGGCTATGTATGAACGGTTAGTTCGCCTGACCATTCCGCCCGCTGCAGCAGTCGCTGTCGACAGCTGCAGCCTGGCTATGTCCAATCCCCGCAGCAGGGACAGCGCTGTCCCTGCTGCGGGGGCTGCCAGCTCCATTGCTGCACGTGGGATCTCGGGATGTGCTCAAATCCAAAAAACAAACCTGTGCTAAACTTAAGAGTTTAGGAGATACCGTCAATTGGCCCATAACAGTTTTGGGTAGCTGTTACTCATGCACATCTAAATATTGTCTTCTGTAGACTTGCCTTATTGTTTAGAATCTAGTTATTTCATAGAGCCCACCAGAAAAGTAAGCATTATTAATTTTAATATTTTTGTCTGATATTCAGGACAGAGAGTTGAGCTACCAGCAAAGCCCATCAGATAATTGCCTGATGCTGGAAGATTGCAAAGATTTGGAAACCTTGGACTCCTTTACTGAAATCCTTGGAAACAACCCACCCATTTCTTCTCACTGGGAGCAGTGGGATACGTATTGTGAGGATCTGACCAAATACACAAAACTTACAAGCTATGATATATGGGGAACTAAAGAGGTGGATTATCTTGGTCTTGATGACTTTTCAAGTCCCTATCAGGATGAGGAGGTTATCAGCAAAACACCTACCCTTGCTCAACTTAACAGTGAGGACTCTCAGTCAGTTGTTGACTCTTTTTGCTACACAGAAGGCTTCTTGGGTACTAAAGCCACCTTTTTTCCAGGAAAGAAAGTGGCACCTGGACGGGCGACTGCTGCAGTTTGCTCATCGAAGACTGCTCCTGCTGAAGTGCCATCAGCCGACTGCTCCCAAAAAGCTGCCAAGACAGCTGCAACTACACAAATGGTAGCAAAGACTAATATTTCTTGTGAGGAGAAAATTAATATTCATGAAGAGTGTAAGGACTATGTAAGGAAAGCCAAGGTAAAGATCAGCTCGGTACTTCCCAATCAACCGACAAGCACAGTAGTAGCAATGGATGCAGCCAAGGAAAACACTTGTTTTTGTGGCGCTATGGCCAAGAAGCAGGATAGGACAATTGGAGAGCCCTCGTTAGGTAGAAGAAGCTGTGCAATTTTGCCTTTCAGAGAGACTCAAAAGCTTTTTTGCCCACCCCAGACTGTGGCAACAATTGGTGTGGTGGAAGCCAGTGTTACTGTATTAGCATCTGTGTCTGACCCATTACAAAAGGAGGAGCACAATTATTCGCTCTTTGTATCGGAGGAACTTATAGAGGCAACAGTCAAGAGTGAAGGGCCTCCGGAAGAGGAGGACGACGATGAGGAGGTTGATTTGGATGAAGAAGACCACGATGAGGGGTTTGGTAGTGAGCACGAGCTCTCTGAAAATGATGAGGAAGAGGAAGAAGAGGAGGAAGACTATGAGGATGATAAAGATGATATTAGTGATACTTTCTCTGAACCAGGTATATATATGTATTTATTAGATGGCAGAAATAGTCCTTCAACCTAAGACATTATTTTTTTTTTTATTTCTTATATTTGCATTATGGAGTTTTCTTGGGCTGGTGGATTGACTGATTGATTTAATTTACTTAATTAAATATTTGTATTTGATGGCTGAACTATAGTATTCCTTTTAGGTTATGAAAATGATTCAGTGGAAGACCTAAAAGGAGTAACTGCTGTCTCAATGAGGAAAAGAGGGAAACGGCGATATTTCTGGGAATACAGTGAGCAGCTGATGCCTTCTCAACAGGAAGGGATGCTGAAACCCTCTGAGTGGAATAGAGACACACTGCCCAGTAACATGTACCAGAAGAATGGCTTGCACCACGGTAAATACTTAGCAGTTACGGTTCCCTTTCCTCAAATCGGTGCATTGTAGGCAAATAACATGTTTGTTTATTAACTCTTGGCATAGTTTTAGTTTGTTGTATAGTATTATGAAGGGGTTTTCAGGATACTTCTACACTAAAAGCTGGGGTATTTAGATAGACAGATGTACATAGGCACAAATTTTTGGGCCAGGCATCACCGGGGTATTTTTGTCTTTACATTTTTTTTAATTTTTTTTTTACCCCTCTGTGTCTTTCTCTTTTGGGATTCCATGTCTCTCCCCAACCCCTGTTTTCTCCTTGACTTTGCCTGTCTGTCTTTTTTTTTTTCTCCTTCCTCTGTATATCTCCATCTACCTTGTGGCCAGGTCACTGCAGAGGCTGCTAATATCGGTGGGCATGTTAGGTCTGACGTGCTGCCAGAAGTTTTATCAACACTTTGTAAATGTGGTATCTAAAGATTATGGGGGTGATTCAGTTAGACTCGTCCCGCTATATACTGCACTGTAGCTCATTTTTGTTTGCAGCCCTACAAAAATCTGCACGTTTGGGGTGAGATGAAGTGCTGTTTTAACGGTGTGGAAACACCGGCAACCTCACCTCATCTCGCCCCCCTCGTGGCTAATTGTATCAACCGCTATATATCTATATAATAAAACTATAGTAAATACAGTCCTCAAATTGTATACTATGTGTGACAGCAAAGGTCTTCTATGTGTTTTGATAGGCAAGTATACTGTGAAGAAGTCTCGCAGGACGGATGTGGAAGACTTAACTCCCAACCCAAGAAAACTTCTTCAGATCGGAGGGGAGCTGCGTAAGCTGAACAAAGTGATCAGTGACCTGACACCTGTATCTGAGCTTCCTGTAACTGCAAGGCCACGCTCCCGCAAAGAGAAGAATAAGCTGGCTTCCAGGTAGGTACCCTTACCAGCAATCAATAGTGATTGAAACTTTTATTAAAATGTTATTGTTTTTTTTGTAATACTGCATACCCTTTTTAACAGTTGGAACGCTAAAGTGGATAAATCACCCATCACACAACATATGTGCCTAAAGAATCCTCTGATGCTCATTGTATAGTGTTTCTTATGTGCAGAATTGTTGTTGTTGCTGTCAGGTTAAACTGGAAAGAACCAATCTGTAAACCAATGGGCTGAATGTAGTTTAATTGTGGAATGAACAAATGTTTCTAAACTTTTTATTTATTTATTTTTTAATTTTTCCATTCAGATATTATTATTTTTGTTTTTTACATCTGTTCATTCTGTATATTTGTAGTCTGTTTTTTTGTCTATTATGTGGGAGTAAAATGAAGCCGGGTAGCAGTATATGTTTGTTATAGCTGCTGTTGTACATGTTGGGCCTGATTTGGAGGTGCTCGCACTGCTGATAAGCACTCTATTGGCCAATGTTGGAAGTACTGAGCATAGGGCTTTCGACTGTTACCGCATGGAGACGCAGAACAAATTTGGACGTAAGAGCCATGGATTTCAGTGACTGTTCCTGGGAGGTAACGGAGGTGGCTAGTTAGACTTGGGCGTGTTCTTGACGGCAGCTGCCTCTACAGACACCGTAGCACAATCGCCATGTTCAGACAGAGAAACTGAGCCTGCCGTAGGACTGGTGCAAGCTTTGATGCTGCATCTAAAACGCACTGAGACAGATTAGTAGCGCTGCAAGTGGGCGTCTCGGTATGATAAGAATCAGCTGTGGCATTAGCATAAAGATGCAGTAGTGGATGCGGAAAAATACGCGTCCATGTCTGCGTCCACCTCAGAAATGGCCCAATTGTGTTCTGTTTTAGATTTACCTCTTCTTATTTGGAAATGTTTATTTTGAAATACCGCATAACTTATTCAGTGCATGCTTCATATATTCTCTTGTAACCAAACCAGTGTTTTCCCACAAGTCTGTTTTGTAACTTATACTATGACTTGTACATTTCTTAATGAACATCAGTAATTTCCCTTTCTGAAATCCCAAGTTCACAGTCATTTGAGATCGGGCTAGAATATGAACCTGACAGGCACTCTAATGTGGAATATTTGTTTTCTAACGCAGAGCTTGCCGGCTAAAGAAGAAGGCCCAGTACGAAGCTAATAAAGTAAAGCTGTGGGGCCTAAATACAGAATATGGTAAGGTTCATGTCCTGATTAGTTTAGGTACTAGTGTTTTGTATACAATACACAGTACCTAGATGTTTATAATATTAGATATATTCATAAACCTCTAGATACTGTGTATTGTTCTACATACTGACATGTCTCAGTATGTGTGCACACCCTCGACCAAAAATTGCTTTTGGAGGTCAGGTTATGTTTGTATGTATGCATGATTTGTAAATATCTACCTATAATATTAATAATAATAATAATAATGTTATTTATATAGCACTTTTCTTCTAAGCAGACTTAAAGTGCTTTACCAACCTCTTAACTACCAAGGTATACTTTAGAACTGCTCAAACCCATTCATACATAGGCCCTCATTCAGAGCCGGACGCTCTGAGCAGAGCGCACGCTCTGAATGAGGGCCGTCCTCCATAATTATGGAGCGTCCTACTGGACGCTCGTATAGCTGTGGGTCACCACCCACAGCCTATACGAGCGTGCAGGTTGATGGCCGCGATGGTCTTGACCATCGCCACTGCGAGCCGGAGCCTGCGGTTGAGTTTCTCAACCGCAAGGCCCGGAGTGATTTTGGCTCTATCACTCACACTTACATCACTAGTGATGTCAGTGGGCCGGCTTCTGACGGTAGGCGTTCCCTTGGGAACTCCCCCATCTGGGAGGCACGCCCCCGGCATGCCCACCAAAGGGGGCGTGCTGTCAATAAACATCGACAGCACGCCCCCTTTGATCAGACACAACGAGCGAAGTCCTTCGCTCGTCGCGTCTGGCGCATGCGCACGACGGAGCTCCCACCGTCGTGCGCATGCGCAGTGCACACCATCGACCCACTTGCGAGCGGACAGCCGCTTGCGAGTGGGTCTGAATCAGGGCCATAGTCTGTTGATGTGGTTGGACACATTTAAGAAGTTGTGCAAGCACTCAACATACAATATTCTTGATACATTTTCTAATTTTTAATTGAGATCACACAATTGTAAAACCTTTTTTCTTTCTCACAATTTTGCAGATAGTTTGCTCTTTGTGATCAATTCAATCAAACAGGAGATCATGACTCGGATGCAGATTCCATGGGAGGAGTGGTCAGAAAGCATGGAGCAGAAACTGGATATTCTTATCAAGGATACACTCGGTATGAAGCTGTCTCTCATTACTGCAGGAAACACGAATTTGACTAGTTTATATTGTTATCACCCAACAGGAAAAGGCTTCTTGACTGCCACCAGAATCCCTTCATATTTTGTGCAATAATTAAGAGCAGATTATTATTATTTAATCTTTTATTACTACAATGAAACCAATATTGCATACATATAGCAAAATACAAAGGAAAAGGGAAGGGAGACTTGCTAAGGCCTGAAACAAGCAGTAATTGGTCACCCAAGGTGTAGTAGGGAGCATACCGCAATCAAAGAGCCTGTACCTACAAGTGGGCAGACAGACTGGAGGCATTGGAGGAAATAAAGGAACCTGGAACAGATTAGCACTAGTAACAGGGATAGCCCAGAGAGGAGAACAAGGGAAGAAAGCCCTGCCCTTGAGTGCTTATAGTCTAAGAGGTAGGGGAGTTACCAGGAGGGTGAACTGGGTTGCTGGATGGTCAGGGGTACTGAGGAGAGAGAGTTATGATTGCTGATATGATTGTATGAAGTAGTGAGTCTTAAGGGGTTGTCTAAAGGTGTGGAGGCTGTCAGAAAGTCTGATTGAGCGAGGGAGTTCTAGAGGAGTGGGGCAGCACGGGAGAAATCTTAAATACGGGAGTACGAGGAAGTGACCAAAGTGAAGATGAAACAGCGGTCAGTGGAGGAGCAGACGGGATGGAGTGTGAACAGAAATTAGGTCACAAATGTAGGAGTGAGTGGAGGAATTGAGGGCTTTATATCTGAAAGTGAGGAGTTTACACTGATTTTTGTGGTGGAGCAAGTGAAGCAGTTTGCAAAGGGCGTAGGCCGCCACAGAGCGGCAAAAGAGATAAGAAAGCCAGACTGCAGCATTCATGATAGATTGAATTGGGGAGAGACAAGTAAGAGGAAGTTCAGAGAGGAGGAGATTGCAGTAATCCATAAGTACCTATTTTATGATACAACTGAACATCTTGTCTGAAACAGATGTGAGTTTGAAGTTTTACTTTTTCATGTTTTGTGTTTCAGGGTCACCGGTGGCAGGCCAGACCTCTGATTTTGTAAATCAGGTTTTGGAAAAAACCTCGGAGGGAGATCCCACTGGTGGCCTAGTGGGACTCCGTATACCCACTTCAAAGGTGTGAGACCTCTTCTTCACGACCAGTGCTCCCACGTCTTCTCTCAAGTCTGCACTGTAAATTCCATTTAGTTTTTGCATGTATATCCTCTCGTCATCTGTTCTGACTATATTTTCAACAGGTTTTACGGGGCGAGAAAAGCAAACAGACATGATGGCAAATGGAGACTCATTGCATGGAACTCTTAATTCATCACAATGTCTGGTTGTTAGTGGCTATTTGTTATTAGAGTACTATTGGCAACAATGCTATCATTGCCATAGTTTATATATTGAACCTAAATGTGCAAAAACAAATAGGCAACATGTATTGTAATTTTAGCGTTTGTCTTAGAGTCAGAAACTATTTTTTTTTTCTTTTAGGTTTCCATAGTTTAGAGCTAATGCCAAAATTAGCCACTATCTGTACTGGAATTTGAGATGCGTATCCTCTAATTGCAAAAGCCACTGATATGGCTTCAGGTTTATGCCAGTGTTGTGCTGCACTAAGTGGTCCAGTAGAAGTGCAAAGGTCAACAAAAGTGGCTCTAAATAAAATGTTCTGCTCATAAAATAACTTTGCGAAAGCTAATAGTATATCGCAAGTGGAACTATGATCATAAAAGACTTATCTTTGTGCCTTGTTATTTGCGAAGACACTTCTACAGCTTAAAAGCCGTTAAGGTTTTTTTTTTGTATGCTTTAAAAACGTTACAAAATATTTAAAAACTTGTAGTGTAGAGTGGGCTAAAATGCATAGTTTGGTGCATATTTATCGGGTTAAGCTTCATTGTAGAAAAAAAATCCTTGTGACTTCCTCTTTTTTCCGAATGTACATAGGAATATGTTGAAAATGTAGATACGTGCCACAGAGTCTGTGAATTGTATAGAATCAAAAAGATTAAAAAAATTATTAAAAAGCAACAAAAAAGTAAAAAAAAAATATATAGAAAAGGTGGCTCTTGAACTAAAAAGCCGTATATATATATATTTTTTGTTTGTTCTTTTTTTCTCTTTGGTACTTTTTAGTTGGGAAAAGAGAGAAGCAAAATTGCACATTACTTTGATTGTTTTCTTTTTATTTTGTACCAAAGACAAACACATTGAGGTGGCAGACTGCCAGTCAAAGTAAAGATTTGCACAGCTTATAAGATACTGTAATGAATGTAAAAAATTAAAAACCTAAATATATATTATATATGTATTAAAAAATAAAACTGAGGTCAGCTGAATTCTGCGATAGGTAGGGATATACTAAACTGTGAATTTTTTTTTTTTTTGTAGTGGTCCAATTTTATGAGTATCAATTGGAGGGTGCATTCACAGTCTTTCGTCTACAGTCAAGAGACTGATTTCCCTTTGTAGATAAACTAAGACTTTCTATATATATAAATAAATATAATTATTTTTTTTAATTAAGATTTTGATTTTCAGATTTTTGGAGGCTAGGTAGAGCTGCTACATTTCATTGATCTAGTTGAACTTCCAGAATCTGATATTCCCCATCCTAGACAGATATTAGAAGATGTGTTGTGGGCCCACTGGGACCCTATGCGTTGTAAAAGAAGATTAGTACAAATATATATGTATAAAACAAAATCTCTATTTTTGCTATTGTAACATGCGCCTGAATATATTGAACTTGAGGCAGAAAGATAGCGCTTTACAAATTGTAATACTTTGCCAATATTTTTTTGTTTAATGTTCTTGTTCATTCAGAGCATGACCTGATATAAAAGAGTCAAACAATTTTAAGATGTTAAGAAGAAACAAAAAGCAAAAAAAAAAATTATATTTTTGTACCAGTTCTGCAAGAATTACTTCTCTGGATGTTAGGGACTTGATTTTATTTTATGTTTGTAGGTGTGTATTTGTTTTTATCCTGCATGTAGTCAATTTGCAGATGCATGGAGTAGATACTCCTTTCTTTGTAGGGAACGTTGCAGCAGGGGAATGGTTCATTAAACTTTGTTACAAATGAACCCAATGACTTAAATGGGTGTCCTGTCTGGATCAGCATTGATAAGTCTACCAATTACTTCAAATGAAAGGCTTTCCTTATCTGTATCAGTCTATGTCCTTAATCAGAAGGATGAGTATTTTTGTCCCATTACTGACTTATTTGTTAATAATGTTTTATCATTTTGTTCCCATTTTTTTTAATATATATATATATTATAATATATAATTTCAAGTTCTTTAAAGAATGCCATAGATTATAAATATAAAATGTTAGTGTTGTGGTTTGTGTTATTTTTGTTTAATTGGGGTGGGGGTGATGTTTTTATACAGAAGTCCTATGGCACTTTGGTAGTTGTAATGCCAAAAAAGATTGCTCCCGAAGAAGTGCCTTACATTTTATAAATCTGGGGGTTGAATCTGTTTAAGGTCTTAATGAAGTCTTAATAATTATGAGTGCTGCAGGGATGTCGTCACGATTTTGCTTAATTTTTTTTTTGTTATGTTGCATAACCTGGTGTTTATGATGCAGATGTGATAAAATGTGTATCACAGAGACAATACAGGGCTAGTTACTCTGTGTTAAACTTCAGTATTAGGGTACAAACAGAGGGGTGGTTGTACATTCATCTGTGGTTTTGCCTCACTGTACTTTAAACAAATGCTGTACTATCCAGAAACCTAACAGGCTGTGTTCAGGGGCTGCCTCTGTTCAGCTGAATTTCGTGTTCGTACCGAAAGGGTTGCTAATAGTGAGCAATAGATTACTGGTTTGAGGCTCGATTTAAACTGGGCGATCTACCAGAGACACATGTACAAGCATCTGTGTATGTACTCGTAATGACAGCAGTTCTAATGGAATAAATTAATTGTTGCCTATGTTGTTTGTCTGAAGCTTCTAAAGAGCTGCGTTTCTAAGTTATCACTGTGCCATGCTATGCATCTACTACACCAGTTGATTGCACTTACCATTCCCCACTCTAAATTTATACCAAAACTTATAGCCTTTTACATTTTCCAAGTATTTGGATTTGTAAGTTTTTTTTTTCATTAGGAAATTTACCATGCTGCAACTAACTGATACATCCTCTCTGTGTGCTGAGTGAGCCTGGTTTGCTACATGCAGAATTAAAGAGTTTGTGTGAGTGTTAATGTGGTGCTGATGAGGGGAAAGCCAGATATTACTAATACCTAGGTGAATCCCTTCAGAAGCAGGTTCATTAAATAAGAGGACTTCTCTTACTAGTCAGTGTTAAATCCTGTTTCAAACAAACAGACTAATTGGCCACCTTTATCTTGTTGCTTTGTGTAGTTAAACACTTTGGTTTCGTGAACTATCTTAAGTAAAGCTGATTGTTCAATAGACATGTGGCTAATCTTCAAGAGGTGCAGTGCATGTCCCAGACACTGCCCTTTGTATCTCCCATCGATGTAAGCCGTGAATATTGAAAGTCCCAGCCAAAGTTCCTACCAGTTTGTGTTAAAATAAGATCCGTAATATGTCTAGGTCTTCTGGCCCACACACTGAAGAAATGTTCTTCAGTAGCTGCTACATTCATACCCAAGTGTGTGTTTTTGGGAGGTGCTCTTATTTTCTCTTAGTTTTTTTGCACTTTATCCAATAGAAGGCCAGTCCCTTCCACGTAACATTTCTGTTTTACCTTAATGGTGATAACATTTGAGAGGTGGCAGAAGTTTTGGAGTGCCTTATAAACAACTGGTGTTGCTTCCTAGTCTGCTTCCTCAAAGCCTGCCTGATTAATATGATGATCTATATTTTTCTTGAATTTAACGTCTCTGATAACCTCTTCTTTTGCCGTAATGGTGTTCCGCAGGCATCTATCACAGCCTTCTTACCATGAGACTGAATAGGTTATTGGCATCCATCAGTTGATGTTTGTCAGTGCAGTGCAACGTTGTAATGCCAAAACCCTTTACCATCTTCTATTGCTCGAGGGTAATCCAATGTACTGTATGTCACAACCAGTTACTGCTGTAATAACTCCCAAGCCATTTAAAAAAATAAACTTTCTTCTAGATGCACCACAACTTCCACAAAATCCTGGCTTTTGTTATTGCATCTGCTATAAAAAAACACAGGACTATGTAGGACAACACTCCAACCATCTGACCGCTTAAGATAGCTACCTATGCTCGTGTCCACACAAATAGACATGCTCTAGTGTCCTTCAAAGCACAAAAGACTCAGGAAACATGCTATTACAATTCAGTCATTTGTTTTATTTGTTGGTTCTTTTGACCAGGTTTGATTAGCAGTTATGTTTGAAGATAGTGTTTTAAGGGAAACTTGTATAACGTGACATTATTCAGATATACAGGATGTATTGTGCCCCAGATTACTTTTGGACTGGAATGAGAGGTTCGACAATACTGCAATGGTTTTCTCTGTTATGGCAATCTATATTTATTGGCTGTTATGGTCTATAAATTCACAAACGTAAACATAAAAGGAGTTTTCCACTTTATATATTACTCTTCTATAAGATCCCCTACCTTCCCAATGCTAGTACTTTTGGTGGGGGTCCCACGGGAGGTCTCTAGCAAACTGGTAGTCAATGAATTGGCACTAACTGAAGGCTTCAGGGTTGCGGTGTTGGATCTCTGCCTAGCTGCGGAAAGATCTGAGCAGATGTGAGTTCCGGCACCCGCTACATAGAGCAACAGGTGGATGTTATCCCACCTATTATTGGGTAGGGTGGAGATTTATAACAAGAGTTATTTAAAGTAGAAAATGCCTTTAAGGCAGTGATGGACTGATGATTGCTGTGTTTTGGTGCAGTAGCCTTGTAGAGATTTCTCGGCTTCATCGTGTTTTCTGTAGAGGTTTGTAAAAGAGAAATTGTAGTGTCGTATGTCTGACCAACATTGAACGATACATAGAGAATTTACTCTTATTTTGCACTATTGCATGTTTAGAGTGCTTAGTCTTCTGAAAACTCCACACGCGGAGTGTGCCAATTGTGGCACGGGTTTGACACAAACTACAGACAATCCTGCGTCGTTCCTTTCAGTTTTAAGGACTTCTACAAGGCACTTGGTAAGAATACCCCATTTTCTTTCTTTAAAGCATAGAATAACTGTGCTAGCTTTAGGTGTGTTCATACAGCATAGGCACAGCCGCAACCAGCCACTTTATACTATCGTGGCCATCAGACCATTCTTGCATAGTGCAGTCTTGTAATAAACCTTTCTGCTGGTTGGATAAGTGTATATGTTGTTGTTCTCACCAGGTCTTTCCTACCCACCCCTTATTTATCAGTCATATTTAGCATTGTATCTCCTGCCTCTAGATGGCCATCCAGTGTTATTGCCAGCTTGTTTAGGATGCAGATTTTCAGAGTTTGAGTTTTGTTTATTTCCAACTGACACTTTATTTTATAAATATTTATGTGTATCTCATAAAAGCACTTTGTTTCAAAAAATAAATAAAAGGAAATGGATTTGTTTTACATATGTATAAATTTGTATTTAGTTTCCTGCCACTTGCTGCTAACAATGGACTGCTCTGTATGCTGCAGCAATACTTGATGTAAAATAAATGCCGATGACAGTGAAGATGCAGAGGGAATCTAAGCCTCAAGATAGGTGGGATTCATACGGTTGTCTATTGGATTTTGTCATAAAGGGACATGGTCAGACAGTCCTGAACTTGGATACATTTCTTTAGAGGTCCTGAATCCTGTGGTTTCACCCTTAAGTGTTTCTATGTTTTGCATAAGGAAGATTAAGTCGCAATCTTTTGAATGTTGTTAGCGAGAAGGTTCATGTCCGAATAGAGAAGGTGCAACAAGCGACTCTTGTAATCCTTTCCCTAAATGGCATAGGCAGAACTTTTGCTTTCATGGCTGAGGAAATGTCACAGCTCCCCTTACTTTAAATATGGGGTTTTACAAAGCAACACCTAAATCCTTTTCTCAGGCTTGTCTATGAAACCATATAAAGGAGATGTATCAAAGCTTGAAGAGAGATAAGGTACCAACCAATCAGCTGCTAACTGACATTTTACAGGCTGTGTATGAAAGATGACAGGAGCTGATTGGTTGGTACTTTATCTCTCTCCAAGCTTTAATAAATCTCGCCCAAAGTTCTTACCCAGGACAGATATCCCTAAAAGACCTACACAGTAGAAGACTGTCTGAGCTAGGCCAAGACCACCAGGAGCCAGCATGCACCCTCCACTAAATGACATAGTTTTACAGGAAGGCTGTGCGGCTTTACATTTTAACCAGGAGACTCTGTGGTATTTAAAAAACAGTCTAGATATGGTCGTACTTCGATGCCAGTAATATTCTGCTTCCTCTATTATTAAAAAAATAATAAAAAAAAAAAATATATATACATTTATATATTGTAATGTAAATCTTTAAGTGTATACTTAATGCTGTCATGAAAAAGTTTGTGTAAAACATCAATATAAATATACATTCATTTTCTTCATCTTTATGTACAGTACTTTCAGGACAGCCAGATTCCAGCTACATTTGGTGACACAGCTGCTACTGCACTTGGGGTTCTTGCAGCTTGGATTTGAGCATCCTATTTAAGTCACCTGTTTGTGTTTTTTGTTTTGTTCATTTAGCTCGGGGAAAAAGTCCTGTTCTTGTTTTGCACAGCATGCACACGTCACGCAAGGCTGAGGTTAACCAGAAGCATTGGTTTCCATAACTAGGGAAACATGACTAGTGTTACTTTGTACGGTCTGGGTCACACTTGATTGGGGCATTTGTGGAACGGGGAATATCCAAGGGGGGTAAATGGCCTGAATTTCAGAAACTAGTCACTTTAGAGAGGGCCACCATGTAATGTTTTTCCATTTTCTTATGGTACTTTTATTTGCCACATTTCCTCATGGTGGCCTCTTTAATGTCCACTTATTGGTGTCCTGAATAACTGATCCTAATACTAACATACAAACAAGGTTATTGGGCACCAGCTCCTTTCCAGTATTTCTGTATTGTCATTAAAATTCATGTTGACATTTGTTTTGCTTCCTAAGGCCTATACGTGCACTATAGTTAAGGTCTTATAACCGTATATCTTATTGGATAGTGATACAATTATTTATTAGAGAGACATGTCTTGCCTGTCGTGTGTGTGATGTGATTTTATAACTGTGCCTTACTTGTACATTCAGACTAGAAATGGGGGCCCTTTGTTCTTTTGGACCATTGAAGAAGAAATTGTGTGTGATATGGACTAAGAATAAGAGACAAATAATTTGAGTGCCTCTCTCCTGTCATGGACAATGCTTGCAGATTAGGATAAGCTGTAAAAGATACAATACGAGATTCCACAAAAATACAGTTTTGCTTCATTTGATAGAATACGGGCATATATTTTATTTATCATTTCATCCACTGTTCTATTCCGTTACTGATAAATGACGTTCATGATTCTATGTTTTGTCGAATCCAAGCAATGTACAGCTTTGTGAACAGTGGTTAACTAGAGTTTGAAAGTGCAATGCAGGACTTGTGCCAACTGTAGCACAAAACAGAAGTTTCATGTTTCTATCCCAACTCCATATTTCAAGCTTGTGGTCCATATCTGTTTTGCTAGGATTATTTAGTTTGCATTCATCTGTTGATAGGATAAAGGGCAGCTCCACCCAATCCTCTCCTCCACCCAAATATGTATGCCTTGCAGTTATTGTTATTGGACCTGCATGGGTGGATGATGGCTGATCAATGCTGCCCTCCCAGCAGTGATTACTGCTCTGCCTGTTTGAAAAATGCCGAGTGGATGTAAACATCCTACTACTTGTGAACTTCCAGTTTTATTTTT
This sequence comes from Taudactylus pleione, assembly GCA_031769625.1. Taxonomy (NCBI): domain Eukaryota; kingdom Metazoa; phylum Chordata; class Amphibia; order Anura; family Myobatrachidae; genus Taudactylus; species Taudactylus pleione. The sequence continues at coordinate 13,231,202 of JAUIMM010000177.1, read as the reverse complement.
TAACATCTCCACCCAAATCTTATTTATTTTTTTGGAAGGGGAAGAGGAGGGGGAGTCCTTCTTTAAGTACCAGTCATTCAGAACTCTCTAGCTATTGTAACTGAAAACCTACACTAGATCTGTAAGCTCTGGTTAATGCTGCTACAAGTCGTCATAGCAATGCTTATGACAAAATACCCATACCCCGCATTGGTAGCTCCTCATACTATTTTTGCACATGATTACTAACAGAAGGCACTTTAAAATATTAGATGTATGTTATCGCTGATTCATTCTATGGGCTTGACCCAAAAATGTACTGCAAACTCTGTAGTATTTTGTTCTTGCTGGACTAGCTATTGACAGGCTGCTAAATGTCTGTTGTAAGTTATTTGGCGCATGCAGTACACTGGTGTGTAGTAGAAATGAATCCGTTTAATTCCTCCGAGTCAGTGTACTTATCAGAGCTTGATATATTTTCATTGTTGATTCATGAGGGGGTTTAATATGCTGCCACAGGCACCTACACATCGGCCTCTGCTGTCTATAGCAGCCCTTCATTCCACAATAGCTAACGGGTTCATATATGTGACATGTCCTGTTTACTCTTAGATGTGCATGTGCAGTCATTGTACCACCATGTTAACCACTGTATGACTGACTTATTTTACCCCATGTAAAATAAACACACATGAAGATGATTTGTGGCTGGCACAGAATCTAGGTTTGTAATGCAAAAGTTAAGAGAAAACTGAAAAAAAAAAAAAAAAGTAAAAAAAAATTGTATTTCTGAATTTACTTTATTCAGTCTGTTATATTTCTCCTGTTTGCCTTTTATTTAATAAAGCTGTTTGTCTCTTCACAAATATAAATTGTGTCTTCTCTTTGTTTTCCTTTTTGTGCATAGTCACACAAATTCCCATCATTGCACACAGTGGTTTGGTGCTCACACCTATTATACTGTACATTGGGCCCGATTCACTACGGATCGCTATTCTGCTTATACACACGCAACGCAGTTGCTAATATCAGCGGTGACATGTAAATATTTGCATTCGCATTGCGATCATAGCCTGAGTCAAGACGCCCACTTCCCCCTACTCACCTCCGTATACTTGGCCAACATAGAGAAATAATTGGTAACATCGGACAGTGAATGAAGCCCAGACCTTACTCAGGAATTGCTTACTTCATCGCACGCTATGAGGCCTCAGGCGGCATCTGGTATCGCAATGGTTAATTGCATTGAAACGCACTGGCACGCCTGCGTTCTCCCGACCGCCACCCTGCCACCACTCGCAAACAGCACTTCCTGTCACTCTGCCATGGGTCTGCGTAGCTTCTGTAACCGATCGCGTGCGCATAAGCAACTGCGTTCCTTGCTGAATCAGGCCCATTGTCTGTAGCTTTGAAAGATCAGAGAATTCCTAACAAATCAGTGTGTGTGTGTGTGTGTGTCAATGTTTTCCTTGTTGTCTGATTAAAATATCTATTTTTGGCCTTTTATGACTAGTTGAATACACTGGCATGCAACATTAACCTGGATTTGCCAAATAAAAAAAAAATAGATTTGCCAGCTACTACTAACATTATTAGCAGCCATAGGGTTTAATGCAGAGTTGAATGTACACCTGTTTGCAGAGTGTATCTTGTCTGTTTTTGCACTGAGCATTTACAAGTACAGATGATGGAGTTGCATGCATTGCGATCAGATCTACACTTGCAACTGAAGAGGTGTAACTGGGCTGTGATGGGTGTTCTCACACAGGCAAAGATCAGTGACACTGCATCCATACAATTTATGGCTATGTAGTGTTGGGCTTAAGTATACGTATATTTGCCTATTTGGAAGCTTATCTTTAGTACCTAGTGGTAACTTTTACTAATCCGCTTGTTTTTAAAGCTGCCTATTATCGCTTTGACCGATGGATTTAAAACTGCAATAGAAGTAAAGGCTTAAAACGCAGTTTAGCATTTATTACTATTGGTATTTTAAATCCATTGCATGCTGATTAGTAAATTACCCCCTAGTGTAGTGTATGTATAAGTGTGCACTGATGATGACTAGTGCGTTCACACCACAAGATGCGTACAGCGGATCATGTACAAACTTATACATTTAAATCTATTTGCACTTGGGACTAAGGGCCTGATTCAGAGCCGCTTGTAAGCGGCCGCTCGTTCGTTCTGACCGATGTTCGCTCATTTGCGCATGTGTACGGATTGTAATACGCATGCGCGAACCAGTCAGTGCGGCCGAAAATCGTTTGTTCGCTATATAGCGAATGCCTGCTATTTTGAGTGACAGGAGGAGGCGTATGTGGGTGGTAACAGGGGAAGGTGCTTGAAAACGGGGAGTGGAATTCAGAATGCAGGCGTGCTTAAAGGTCAAAACGGGCGTTTTAAGGGAGTGCATAATTAAAACAGCAGCGTCATTGACCACGTCACTTGGTTATTTTATAGTCAGAACAGACCGCAATGAGCGAACGGTTCATTTGAATAGCCACCCCTTGTTTTGGAACGAACGACCGCAAATAGCGAGCGGCTCTGAATCAGGCCCTAAGTGTTACCATAGCTTCCATTCTTGTAAGCTGCCAGCTAACTTAACCTTGGATGTGTATTTCTTGATTTCTCTATCTCAGTGGATCTCGAACTCTGTCCTCAGGACCCCACACAGGTCACATTTTCAAGGTCACCTAGCAGGTGCACAGGTGTAGCCATTACTCACTGATACATTTTAAAAGATCCACATGTGGAGCTAATTATTTCACTTGTGATTCTGTGAGGAGACCTGAAAAACATGCACTGTTTGGGGTCCTGAGGACCGAGTTTGAGTACCTGTGCTCTATCTGATGTGCCTGTTCATCCAAGGGCCCTATTAAGTCTCCTCACAAGTTATTTATGGCAACGTAGTGCCCTATGGACCTGATTCAGAACACGAATGCCGGTATTGCGAATGTGTACGCAGATGCTATGCAAATGTCGCAGCCACCAGGATATGTATTGAGGGAATCCCGATCATCCAAGGTAAGTATATACTAACCTATTTCTACCCCCTAACCCTCCCTTAGGGGTGCCTAACCCTAACCTTCCCCCCCCAAGTGCCTAACCCTAATCCCCCCTTCCACGCCGCCTAAACCCAAGTCCCCCAGGGGGATGCCTAACGCTAATCCCCCTAGCCTAAACCTAACCTCCCGGGGGGTGCCTAACCCTAAGCTTCCCCCGGGAACCCTAAACCACGGCTATCCGCGCCCAGCGTCCCTTCGATCTGGATGCTGGGCGTCGGGCTCCCGGCGTATGTCTAATGACAGGCGTCGGCATATTGACGCCTGTCTATAGACCCTTGCTGGGATGTGACAGTCGGGAAGCCGGCTGCCTGGATTAGGTCCGCCGGCTTCCCGACTGCATACCGTATTGAGACCCCTAGCAGCGTCTTTACAAATCCAAGCATCTGCATACAAAGAACCGGCATCGGTCGCAGATCATTAGATAGTGGCAGTCCTAAGTGAGCCTATGGTCCTGCAAAAAGGCTGTGAAATTGAGACGCCAGAGCCATATTTCTTGTGTACGGGATTGCAGACGCAGTTTGTGCCACTCCCTAGAAATGGTCATGACACGCCTACGTTCTCTGCTGCCACTCCCCGTTACCTCCCAACAACTCTCCCTAACTGTTAATCACTCTGCGAGTAAAAAGTTCATGCGAGCGACTATGGTAATGTACCTTGACACATGCGCTGTGCAACTCAGATGCAAGCGCAGTTTGCTGATTATTAACTGCGAAAACATCGGCATAGTGTACAACTCTGGTCTTATCTTGTTTTTAGAAGAAGTAATGTATTACTAATATAGGGCCTGATTCAAACAATTTACAGTGTTTACTGCCCTTTGACACACAAGCTTTTATATGTTTTATTATTTAAAACTCTTGAGGTCCACTTCATACCATAAAAATCTACTATTATACCTGTTTTCACCCGGGATTTGTGCACGCGTCCATCCCGGGTGCGACCCGTCTGAGACCCCTTTCAGACTGGCGGCCCGACATGGCAACAATGCCGGGACGTCACCGTCATCGCTGCTGAGCCGGCGCTTGGAGATGAGATCATCCCCAAGCACCGGCTCTCCCTATGTAGTGAACGGGACCCGGGTCGCCTCGATCCAGGTTACCCGTTTGCACCACGAGCTGGGCTGAAGTCACATTTAACCCTGCTAGTTACCCAGGTTGAAATGCCAAGTTATTTGAACTGGAGCCTTTCACACTGCACAGTAGTCCGGGTTGCTGAACGTTCATGTGCAATAACCCTGGTCATTTGATGGCAGTGTGATACCCCTTTCACACTGAAACTAGCAAAAAACCCGGGTTTCTTCAGGGTCCATAGGCTCCAAAGGGAGACCTTGGGGTGTAGGTGATGGCTTGGACATCCAGGCACCACGCAGTTAATTTTTCTCTCCCAGGATGCACCGAGCCACTCTCCCTCTATACCCCACTCCCGAGCCAGCGGCACCTCAAGTTTCATTTGGTGCCCCGGCCGGAGTCGGATCACTGTAACGCAATGGAGGCTGTTTTACAGCCCCAGAAGAATTTGTTTATTTTTAACAAGAAATAACTTAGAGCAGGCAGCGCCGGACTGTACATTGGACGTCCGCGCTGCCGCTCCGTCACCCCGCCGGGCCGCGACCCCAGTACTGATCTGGGGATGGCCCCGAGGTCTGTGCTAGCCAGACCTCACAGGACTCCCTGACTGCAGCTGAATCTACGTGGCGCAGGTAAGGCGGATCACCACTTGTGGTGATCCGCATGTTGCAGTTCTTTCCCCGGGTCTCAGGGGACAGACTGGATGACGGCAAGTGGAGCCAGACCACCAGTACCCCTGCGCTTCCACTAGACCTCCAGGACCCTTATGCTGCACAGGAACCAGCATCCCAGGGGTTAATTGCCGGCCAAGGGAGGCAGCTTTCCCTGTTACAGCAGCTCCTCCCCTTGGCTCAGCGTGCCTTTCCACTTAGGTCTGTCTTGTCTGCAGCAATACTCCTCACACGGGCACACCCCCTCTCTGATGTCTCTGGTGGCCATTTTCTCTATCTGGCTTGTCGCAGCTCTCTCAGGACGTCACGGAGCCCGGTCCCCCTACATACCTCTCCTGGTCCGAGTATGTAGCGCTATATACTACCAGCCAATGAATCTGTGTAGTTGATCTGTAGTGCCATTGTGCAGGTGTTTCTGCATTATTCAAACAGTGAGAAGGGTGGATCAGTGCGCAAAAGACCAGCAGCAAGTCAGTGAGATCTATTGAAGGTACTCCCACACTTTCACCATATACTGTACAGACTGAATACAAAGAGGGTATAGAAATCATATAACCTGCAATTGGTCATACATAAAACCAGACCTATCTATCTCAGCAGAGTCCTTCAATCCTGTGAAAAGGATCATGGACTTTGTAGTAGATCTATGTATAGAGTTCAGCTGTGCCGGCAAGGATCCGATTGGGTAGGGGAGGTGTATAAGGAAAGAAGGTTGTTATGGATGGCATTCACGATCAGGACTCGTCTTGAAAAAGGCCCCAGAACAGGGTTTGAAACGCGTCGGGGGTACGGAGGTGGAGAACCTAGGTGGCAAATAAGGATCCTGATTTTCTGGATTATTTCACTGGAGCAGAACCAGTGGAGTGCCCGAAACTCACACTGATGTGTAACATCACATGCTCTGTAAAGGACTGTTGACAGTTCTTGCACTTAACCGGTAATTGTTACCTTTGTAGTCACTTTTGGGGATACCTGTCCATGATATGTATGTTATAATATTGTTTTATTTTGTTTTTTGGTAATAAATTGTGCTTCACTATACGTACAATTTTTCTATCTTTTCTGGGAAAACTCTGCTGGAGACGCGAGAGGAAACATTCCTAAGAATTGATACTATTCCATATATGTATTAGAACATTGAAGGACTCTGCTGAGACAGATATGTTTGCTTTTATGTATGCAAAGCGCAGGTCATATGATTTCTATACCCTCTTTGTATTCAGGTGTTTCTGCATTGTATGTGACTTGTTCTAGCGATGTCTGTATCTTTTTTTCATTACTGTCAAGCAGGGGTTCCCCACCACGGTCCTCAAGGCACACTAACAGTCCAGGTTTTAAGGATAGCCATACTTGAGCACAGATGACTTAATTAGTACCTCAGTTATTTTGATTTAACCATCTGTGCTTTAGCATGGATATCACTAAAATCAGGACTGTTAGTGTGCCTTGAGGACCGAGGTTGGTAATCACTGCTGTCAAGTATATTACTATACCTTTCCTCATTTCTCCTGCCTTTACAGTATTGGATGTTGTCAGGGTGGTTATATTAACTCACATTTAGAAGAAATATATTGGTGTGGTTGGTCACATACCAAGTACTTTTCCTCAGCCATTATGTCTGACAATGATGTGCACACTGCTGTGCCCACTCTGCGGTCATGTAAGAGTTGTGCTGCAGGTTTGGGTGAGGGAGACCTGGTGCAGGATGGATTATGTGTCAAGTGTTATTGTCCTCCAGGCCCCTCTGTTGTCTCAGTGCTGGTGCAAGAACCCCCTTGGGCTTCATTTGCTCAAGCACTCACTTCCATGGCAGGACGTTGGGCGGTACCCACTGCTTTTCCACCTATGGGTTTCCCGCAGCAGTCGTTTTTTTCCTCTCACAGGGACTGCCGCTACAGGTTGCTCTGTACCTCCACCGTGGATGGATGCTCTGTCTACCACAGCACAGAACCTGGCGGCCACCTCAACTGCCCTCCAGGCTATGTTACAGGGTGATAATTCCCCTAGACCTGCTAAACAGCGTATGATGTAGTCTCCATCCATGTTATATGACTATGACACTGATGACGGAGAAGTTGTTGATGTCTCTGACTCAGAACTCTCTTCTCAGGGAATGGAGCCTTAAGCTGGGCATACACTGTACAATTATCTGTCAGCTATTTGTCCAATCTGGCTGGTTGGAATGAAAATCTGGTAATGTATGGGAGCAAATGATAAGTGACCATTTGCTCATGAATACTGGAAAACAGTCAAAAATGTTTGTGCAGACAAATTAGTTAAATCAAATATATTTAACCAATTTGAACAATCATTTTTGTCCATTTTCATTTGTTTGGGACCATATAGTCAAATCTCATTTGCTCCCATACATTACCAGTTTTTAATTCCAACCAGACAGATATCTGACAGATAATTGTATAGTGTATGCCCAGCATTAGTTATAGAAGAGGACGAACCACACCAGATCCTCAGTCCAAACATGTTTTATTCAAGGATATAAAGGTTTCTTCTGCGGAGTTTCCTTTATCTGATCAGCTTGTGGATCATATGGAGGTAGCTTGGCGTTCACCTGGAAAGAGAACCAGCCTCAAAGATGTCTGGCCTTCTGTTACCCCTTTCCTGAGGAACACTGTTCCAAATGGGAAACACCCCCTGCGGTGGATTCTCATGTTACGTGCTTAATCAAAAGTGCTACTCTACCTATGCCATCCATATCTTCCCTAAATTATGCTACAGATAGGAAGGTGGAGGTTTGCCTGAAATCTATGTACTCTCTTTCAGGAGCAGCCACTAGGCCGGCCATGGCTATCTCATGGGTGCCCAGGGCCATGGAATTTTGGGCAGACTCCATGGAGGATTTATTTTCTACGGATGTTCCTGGAAATCGGGTAACATTTGTAGGTAACCTCCGTAATGCAGCTGCATATATTAATGAGGCTGATTTGGATGCTTAGGGCAGCACAGATGGTGTAATGGATAGCAGGTCGTTGGTTCGATACCCACTACGGCCCTAACTGTGTGGAGTTTATATATTCTCCCTGTGCTTGCGTGGGTTTCCTCCCACTCCAAAAATATACTGGTAGGTTAATTGGCTCCTAACAAATTTACCCCTAGTGTGCATGTGGTAGGGAATATAGATTGTAAGCTCCACTGGAGCAGGGACATATGTCAATGGCTGAATATTCCATGTAAAGCGCTGCAGGATATGTATGCGCTATATAATAACTGGTAATAAAATAAATAAATGTCAGCCTCTTGACTTCCAGGATTTCGGCTGCTGCGATGTCAGCTCGACGTTCCTTGTGGCTGCGCTCCTGGAGAGCGAACGCTGATTCCAAGAAGGGTTTGGAAGGTCTTCCTTATAATGTTAAAGTCTTGTTTGTGCCTGATTTAGACAAGATTGTTGACACATTGGCAGCGGCTGAGTCTGCACCTCCTCCTCTCGGTCCTATTGGCTCCAAGCCTAAGGGTCAGCCCTTTCCTTCGCCGTCAGTCAACAAATAGGCTACCAGACCCAGGAAACAGGCATGGAGTGCTCGACGTCCGGCTTCCAAGTCCAAGCCCTAAGCCTCACCCTGGGGGATCCCAGTGTGGGAGGCCAACTTCTTCAATTCACCCAGTACTGGGGTCAAACCACCATGGATACTTGGGTAAGAGAAGTGGTCTCTCAAGGGTACGACATTTAATTTTGCATAAGATCTCCCCACCAGTTTTTCTGCATAGACCCTCCTTCAGACAAGGAAAAGGCCTTAGGGCTATTTCGCACATGCCAGTATCGACCGGTTAGGCAAGAACCGGCCGGCTTTTTTCTGGCACTCAGTGCCTTTCACAAGCAGCGGCTTTGAGCCGCTTTTAATGTCCGGTGTTTTTTTTTTCCTATTGGGCATGCGCAGCAGCAGCGCTGCTGCACAAGCCCGGCTGGCAGAAGCCAGTGTGTGTGAAAGGAAACATTGTTTCCTTCACACTACTGGCGTGCAGGGACGGCACGGCCACGGCACCGTCCTGCATAGTAGTTTTTTCCGGCTATATAACGGCGACCATGCCGTGACTCTGTCATGTGAAAGGAGCCTGCCCTTTCCCTGCAGTACTATATTTCACAGCCGGTTAAATACCGGGCGGCTTTTTGCCGCCCGGTCAAAACCGGCATGTGTGAAATAGCTCTTACAGATCCAGAAAGCCATACAATCCTTGCTCCAAGCTGGGGTCATAGTGAGGTCCCGTTGCCTCAACAAGGGACGGGTTATTAGTCCACTCTATTTCTGGTTCAGAAGCCGAAGTCCCAGAACAGGTTTCTCAGGGTACCCCGTTTCAGGATGGAAACCCTACGCTCCTGGCTATGGAACCTGGGGATTTTATGGTATCACTGGATATTCAGAATGCATACCTGCATGTACCAATTACACCCTCTCTCACCAGCGTTATCTCTGATTTGCTATACAACAACAGCATTTCCAGTTTCGGGCTCTGCCTTTTGGCCTATCTACTGCACCTCGGGTGTTTACCAAGGTTATGGCTGTAATGGCGGCCCACCTGTGGGGACAGGGTGTCCAACTGCTACCATACCTGGATGACCTCCTGTTGTTAGCAGGGTCTCCAGAAGTACTTCACCAACAGCTGCAGCGTACAATTTCTGTTCTACAGACTCAAGGGTGGTTAATCAATTGTAAGAAGTCAACACTGATTCCATCACAAAGGATGCTCCATCTGAGAGCACTGTTGGATTCCCAGCACCAGAGGATTTTTCTGACAACAGATCTCAAATTTGCAGACGCGAGTACGCACATGTCTCCACAGTCGCCAGGTGTCAATCCACTCAGCAATTCAGGTTCTGGGATCTATGGTATCGACATTCAACATGGTGGAGTATGCCCAGTTCCATTCCGGGCCTCTGCAGAAACTGATTCTCTCTAGGTGGAACGGGTTACCCCATCGGATAAAAGCACAGACAATGGTGCCATCTCCGGAGGTACGTCTATCCCTATCCTGGTGGTTGAAGACAGATCATCTCACCAAAGGGCACCCCTTTTGGATTCCGGACTGGATAATTCTGACAACGGATGCCAGTCTTCAGGGGTTGGGGCACAGTGACAGGTCCACACTCTTTTCAGGGTCGGAAAACCCGTGCAAGTTCAGTCAGACAACGCCACGACGGTGGCTTACATCAACCATCAAGGAGGAACTGGAAGTCAGGCGGCAATGACATAGGTGTCACGCATTCTGACATGGGCGGAAGTTCGCCATTGTGAAGCAGACTTCCTCAGCCGACACAACGTGCATCCAGGGGAATGGTCTCTTCACCAAGAGGTGTTTCAACTACTAGTGGACAAGTGGGGACTTCCAGAAGTGGACCTCATGGCCTCCAGACTCAATCACAAGCTGCCAAGATACAGGTCCAGGACAAGAAATGCCGGGGCACTCCTGGTCGACGCTCTGTCATTAAAGTGGACCTTCCAGTTTGTGCATCGGTTTCCTCCAGTCTTCCTTCTTCGTCGAGTCATTTGGAAGTTCAAACAAGAGGGAGGAACGGTCCTGCTGATGGCTCCAGCGTGGCCCAGGCAGCATTGGTACTCAGATCTTCAGAGTCTCTCCATCGACACTCCGTTGCAGTTGCCTCAACGTCCGGACCTGTTGTCTCAAGGTCTTTGCCTTTACCCGGACCTGGGTTGTCTGTCTTTGACAGCGTGGCTCTTGAGACCTCCCTCTTAAGGTCCATAAGTTTCTCTGTCTCTGTGGTCAGTACCATGCTCAGAGCACGTAAACCAGCATTTGCTCGAATATATCACAGAATGTGGCATACCTATTTTCAGTGGTGTCGTCCCAGAGGTTATGGCCCTCTGGTATTTAGGATACCTAGGATTTTGGCTTTTCTTCAAGCGGGTTTGGATCTTGGTCTCCGCTTAGCCTCACTGAAGGTGCATGTTTCGGCTCTATCAGTTTGGTTTCAACGTAGGATTGCTCCTCTACCGGATATTCGTACTTTCCTGCAAGGTGTCCTTCGGATTCAGCCTCCCTTTGTCCCTCCCACCTGTGGCTCCTTGGGAATTGGCTGTTGTCCTTAAGGCTCTCCAGAGCCCTCCATTTGAACTGCTGGCTTCAGTAGATCTCAAATGGTTGACAGCTAAGACTGTTTTTCTTCTGGCCATAGCTTCGGGCCAAAAGGGTGTCAGACTTAGGGCCGCTCTCCTGTCGCTCCCAAATTCTGATTTTTCACCAGGACAGGGCGGTTCTTCGGACTCGCCCTGGGTTCCTTCCTAAGGTGGTCTCCACTTTCCACATTAATGAGAAAATGATTGTTCTGGCCTTTCAATCCTCAGATCTCTTGGCAGGTGAGGACTCACTGGCTGTGGTACATGCTCTCAGGATTTATGTGGACCCTACCAGTTTCCTTTGGAAATCAGACTCCTTGTTTGTCCTCTACGGTTTTCACAAGAAGGGATGGGCAGCCAGTAACAGGCATTGGCTAGGTGGATTCGTATGACGATATTTGAGGCTTACACTCAAAAGGGCCTTCCTGTTCCGCCTTCTGTTATTGCTTATTCTACTCGGTCTGTGGGTCCACCATGGGCAGCTCGCCGTGGCGCCTCCGCTGTTCAGCTTTGTAAGGCGGCCACATGGTCTTCTGTCCAGACCTTTTTAAGGTTTTATGCATTTGATACCTTTGCCTCCCAGGATGCTTCCTTTGGGCGCCGAATTCTCTTTTCAGCTCAGGAGCGTCCCCACCCTTAAAGGACTGCTTTGGGACATCCCCATGGTTTCCATGTGGAGCCTATGGACCCTGAAGAAGAAAATTAGAGATATGGTAAGAACTTACCTTTATCTCTTTCTTCGAAGTCCATAGGATCCACAGGGCACCCACCCTGACGCTCCTAGCTTCAGATGGGATTCGCTCTGGTCGCCGGTTTTTCCGTCTCCTTCTATGTGAGAATGTGATTCCTGTGTGTTCCAGACTTCCTTCTCTCTTTCATCCTCCTCCGGCCTTTGGCTTATTACGAACTGAGGTGCCTCTGGCTCGGGGGCGGGGTAAGGGAGAGTGGCCCAGTGCATCCTGGGAGACAAAATTAACTGCGTTTGTGCCCGGATGTCCAAGCCATCACCTACACCCCAAGGTCTCCCTGTGGACCCTATGGACTTTGAAGAAAGATAACAAAGGTAAGTTCTTACCATAGCTCTCATTTTTATCCCGCAGTCGAAGCACAGGAAAATGAAATTACCAGGTAAAGCACTTTTACCCGGTAATTTGTTGAACAACACATGGTTTTTTTCTGTGTGAAAGGGTCAACCCGGGACATAATTACCGGGTCTCCAACCCTGCAAAAACCAGGGTCGGAGACCTGGGATTACATCCCCGGTTGACCCTTTCACACAGAAAAAAACCCTGTGTTTTTCAGCAAATTACCAGGTAAAAGTGCTTTACCCGGTAACTTGTATTTCTGTGTGAAAGGAGTATTAGTAATATCATAGGTCACTTACCACTTTCAGACAGGAGAAGGCAAAAAACCCGGCTTTTACCCGGCATTTGCGTGACGGTTGTTTTGCTGTTCCATGCCTGTACCCCCCTACAGACAGTAGAGCATATTACTGGGTCATACATTTCTACCTGGTAATTTGCTGATCAACACTGGTATTTCTTCTGTCTGAAAGGGTCAGCCCAGGTCTCCGACCATGGTAAATTCCTGGGTCGAAGTGCCGGGACTTTCGACCCGGGTTGACCCTTTAAGACAGAAAAAAAACAAGTGTTGATCAGCAAATTACCGGGTAGAAATGTATGACCCAGTAATTTGGTTTTCTGTCTTAAAGGGGTATTATTAGGATGACCATCCATAGCAGCAAATTATCACTGACAACTTGTGAAGACGTATCATGAATCCCAGGCTAACACTGGCTTCTCAGATATGGAGCAGTGATGTCCACAGAATAATAATGATATATTTATGAATTAATATACAAAATCAAAAATGAGTAATCCGTTATTGTTTACACAGAAATCAGGCAGCTATTTTATGAGCTTAACTGATATGTGTTCACCCCATCAAATCATTAGAGTTAAACTACTAAGGTGCAAAATCATCCTATAAGTCACATAATTGCCATTTTATTAGGTACACCCGGAAATAGTAACGTGATCTAAGTTACTTTTGTTGGAGCCAGGCAGCAGGCTTTCAGCATCTTAGAAACTACTGATCACCTGGTGTTTTCACATACTACAGTAGCAGAAGATCACGCTTGGGATGACCATCAGTGTGATGTTCCATCGATGGCCCAAAAACCATCTATGGTGAACCATTGATGGTTTGCACCCCCTCAATGGCCACAAGCCAATCAATAATGGGGGTGGGGCTAAGCTACGACCTGGCAAGAAAAAAAAACAAAAACATTGGCTCCCAGTCATCCATTGATGGCGGAGAACCATTTGTTCTTGCAAATGATGGCAAAACTAGTTAACATCGGCCTGCTACCATTGATGTTTTGAAAACACTGATGGCCGACGGTCATTCCTAGATCACACTAGCATCAGGTAAGAACTGAAAATATACTGCAGAGTGGGGGCACATGGTCAGCAAAATGGGACAGATTAAGAGTGGAAAATGTTACCTGGTCTGTCAATTTACGATTCCTACTGCGACATGCAGATGGCATGGTCAGAGTTTGGGTGTAAACATGAATCCATCTATTCATGCTGCCTTGTGTCAATGCTTCAGCCTAGTGGTGGTGTAATTGTGTTTTCTTAGCACACATCAGGACTCTTAATACCAATTCAGCTGCATTTAAATATCACAGCCTGAGTGTTGTTGCTAACCATGTGCATCCCTTTATTGCCGCATATAGGATGGTACTGCAGCATCGATACTGGCTGCAGGGTGCCTGCTAACCAGTAGCTAGTGTGGTGGGGCAGCGATGGTTCTTCCCCATGCAACGTCACACTGCACACCCTAGGTACAGCCCTGCTTCTAGCAGGATAACAGCAGGATATGAAGCATGCCTAATCTCAAGATGGTTCTTTGAACATGACAACAAGTTTATTGTACTCTACTGACCTCCATTGTCATCAGATTCCAATTACATAGAGCACCTTCAGGAAGTGGTAGGATGGAGATTTAAAGATATAATAATAATAAACGGTCCGCTGAGGCAAAACTGAATAACCATGCTATTTAACAGCCTAACTCTGGAGATATCAGAGTAATCTCCCGAATTATGCAAATTTATGCAGAATACCGCAGTTCCCATAACACCAACAATCTTATACCCCTTTTACACCAGAGCTAAAACCCGGGTTATTGCAGGGTTAACCCGGGTAGCTCCTTGGTGTAAAACCCCAGGTAACTTGCAGGGTTTAACACGGGAATGACCCGTGAAACCCTGCAGTGTAAACTGCGCGATCTGGGTCGGCGTCGGCTAAATTCCGGGTCTGATCCGGAATTTAGGTATAAAAGCGGTATTATTGTCATCTGAAGATGTTGTTGGCAGGTCTAATCTGTCGCTACCGAGATCTTCTGATCACTCCCTAGCAGGCTGGACCATCCACTCTCTAATGTGTGTGCGCAAGTTCAGTAAAACACTGGGCCTGAACCTGGAAGTTTATTCATTCGACTCTGCAATCAGCCAGCAGAGAAAAAACTCTTGAGGCTCCATTTGAGAACGATCAATAACCCTTTTTGTCACTCACTGAAGGGGTTATGACATCCGTATAATATATAGCAAACTGCAGTAAGAACAACTTACCGCTGTTTGAGACTGTACCATATACACAGTGCTGTGCCATCAGGAATTGAGGGGCCCCCCTGGGTGCAAAGGTGTAGTGTGGAGTGCTGTGTGATTTAACAAAGGAGAACTGTATTTACCGGTGATCCTTAGATTGAACATGGTTATGCTTCCATTCGTCCATGCCTCTTCTGATTGGCAACAAATGGCCATGGTTCTCCTAAAACATTCAGAAGATGAAAAACATGAAGAAGTGGAAGCTGAGCTGAGGGAGAAAGGTGTGGTGCAAGAGGAATGTGAATGGTGGGTGGGGGTAGAGAAGAGGAGGAGGTTTGGATGAGAAGAAAGATTGAGTAATGTGACAATAGGAAAGAAAGTTACAAGGAAGCAAAGATACAAGTGGATTGGGGAGGCACAGACACGGGGAGGGTAGTAGAGTAGGGATGAACTTCAGAAACCTATGGTTAACAACCATCAATGTTCCTGATTCGATGGAAGTACTTTTTCCATCAAATAGTAGGTTTGCGATGGTTGTTTAAAGTCAGCTGCAGACACCTGGAATTGGTGTCCACAGCTCAGCTTATGTGCAAACCTCTGGCTGCTTCTGCATATGCGCACAGTATAATCATCAATGGTTATGATGCAATGGCTAGCATTGCATGTTTTGATGTCAAAAGCCCAGCAACCATTGAATGCCGAGCTTCTGATGTCCATCCCTAGGTTAAAGGCAGAGGCAGTTATGGGGAGTGGAGAAGGAGCAGAATCACCCATGTGGAGGAGAAAGGGGCAGGCACATGTATACTAAGCTACTAAGTATAGACAAACCAAGACAGAGGGTGAGAAAGGGACAGACAAGGGGGTAAATTTACTAAAGGTCGATTTTAAATAATTCTAAATCGATGTTGTGTTTCTGGGGTTAAATCACAAATTTACTAATACATAAAATACCAAATCAAATAGGTGTTATTTAAGGGCACATTTATCATTAAATATTTGCTGCATATTCACCAAAAACTCCCGTTTTCGGGGGGATACCCGCAAATACTAATTATCCCCTAAATGTACTATGGGGGGATCGCAGCAGATATTGGAGATATCTGCTGCGGTCCTTCCATTTTTGACAGCAGCAGCACCCCCATAGGTTTCTACGGGGGATGTAATGCTCTTAGATTTACCAAGCTTCGGAGTACGAAACATTACGGAGTTTGGACCTCGCAGCTACCTCCATCTAAAGATGGCATTGTGCTGCTGTAGCCTATGGGCTACACTTTGCAAAACTAACCAGAACCCTCCCCAGCAATAGCAGCTGCACATGCGTGGTTAGTAGACTGCAATTTAGTCACGAGAGAGGAGTGAATACACATCATCAGCGGTCACTTCACTCCGAGCACATCGCAGGGACGGGCTCCTTACGGAGCCCCTGTCCTTCCATGTGCAATTTAATACATATCAGTGGTATAATTGCATACGTTCATAGATGCTAATATCGCACCCAGATCACATTGAGTATGTGATTATTGATAAATGAGCCCCTTAGCCCCAGAAACACAACACTGATTTCAAATTAAAATCGACCTTTAGTAAATATACCCCTTTCAGTTTGGTGGGGAGGCATCATAGAGCTGTAGATACGGGGTGATATACTGTGCTGCATGTCTCCTGGGCTGTGTGCTTGTGGGTCACAAGAGTCTCGGCTAATGAGAAAGCTGAGTGGGAAGAGGATGGAACATAGTGGAGGAGCGGAGACTTAAGGTACCTACACACATAGCGATATTTTACACGATCAGGCCGATTACGACGCATCAGAACGACAGATCATGTAAAATATGCCCAAATCGTGAGTAAATCATGAGTCCCCACTCACGATCACGCTGGTCGTACATCAAATCGTCAGATCTGCCGTGCTGTAGGGCAGATCTGCCAATCTGGGACCCCATGCCCTGGAGAAAGTCTGGATGAACGATAGATCGTTTAAAGATTTATACACTGCAAACACCAAATCGTGTGCAGAGCTGCCGGGGAGAGTTTTCAAGGGAAATCGTGCACGATGTCGGATCGTGAGCACATCACATGTGTGTAGGCACCTTTAAGGAATATTAGAGATGCTGCGAGTGGAAACGCTAAGCTAGGGGTGAAGGAGGATGTGACGTCTGTGCCCCCCCCCTCCAGCATCGATTATCCAGGCGGCAAAGTACTTCTTATTCACGGGATGTAGTTATGAGACAAGCAGCCTCCGGTCTCAATCCCGCCGCTGGAAGGCCGACAAGGGACTTAAATAATATACAAAATACTGACACCTATCTTAATCCCGACGCCGGAATCCAGGAGGATGACAGCCCGAACGAAGTTAAGTCAGGGGCACCCTTACTGTTAGCTGTGGGGAAGGGGGGGGGGGTGGTGTTATGTTTAGGAAAGTTAGCGGGGTTAGCATTAAGATTTTGGGGGGAAGTTAGGGTTAGGCACTAACGGGGAGGGTTAGGGGGAGAAGGGGGGAGGGTAAGTATACTTACCTGACCCCTGTTGGGATACCAACCATCGGGATGCTGCTGTCGGTATTGTGAAAGGAGGCATCCCGACAGCCGGCATTACATACCGATTCCCTTATTCACATGTCTGTTGGGATTATCAGCGGGCCCCTTACGTCTTTAATCCCTGCACCCCCATAATGGTGGCCCTGGCAGTACGGTCCTTATTGCTGGCAATGGGGACCAAGCAAAAGTTTTTCCGGATATGTCTCTGCCAGGTGGAAGCGCAGCAGTAAGCTGTCAGAAACTCGCAGAGGACACTGCAGAGAAGGACCCCGCTGGACTTCGTTGGACAAGTAGTGATATCTGCAGTTAACCACAGGGTGTGATGGCATACCATATCTGTATTACGCATGGAACACGTCCATTAAGGCGTCAGCCTTAATGATCGTAAATTCATTGCTGTTTGAAGTTTGAGTGGCAGAAATTCAATAGGTTTTGTTAAATTTCAGATCATGTCTAAGAAGCCTTAATGGGACATATGAAACCATAAGTTTTTTTGTCTATAGTATATATATATATAAATATATATATATATATATATATATATAA
Organism: Taudactylus pleione; assembly: GCA_031769625.1. Classification (NCBI taxonomy): domain Eukaryota; kingdom Metazoa; phylum Chordata; class Amphibia; order Anura; family Myobatrachidae; genus Taudactylus; species Taudactylus pleione. The sequence goes on along the minus strand of JAUIMM010000177.1, from coordinate 13,213,638 downwards.
GTCCCAATACCGGCACTCACTCCTCTCGGAAGGATTAATTGTAGGGGGTGCCCGCTGAATTACCAAAGAAGCTCCGGAATCTTTAGCAGTAGACTATAGCAGCACTCATCCCTCATCAAAAGTAATGCAATTATACAGTGCCCCCCAGTAGTAGTGTCCCTTACACATAAAGACAGACACACACAACACTATACTTACCTGAAGCTCCACTCCTGCGCCCACTGACATCCTACTGCTCCTCCCGCTCAGCACTATGGGATAGACGTCATGACATTGAAATTAATTTTAAATTAAAAGTTTGCTTTTTATAATTTTTTTATAAAATACATAAAGCAGACATTTGACATTTAAAAACCTCCAGTACTTTCATTATGCCCACTAACAGCCTTCTATATGATTCTGCTAAGAAGTTGTCACTCTTTTGGGGTCCTGGATGGATTCCCCACTTTTCATGCCCTTCTCCCAAGTTGTGTGCTATAGAAAATGTGCACACCCTCCCTGCTAGCAGCACGATTCGGCACTTCTAATTTGATTGAGCGTTTCTCAGGAGTGCGCATTCGTGCGAAGTGTGTGAGTACTGAGGGGTCAGTCTAATTAGGTGTGAATTTCGAGTAACAAGTTTGATTCATGAAACTCGCAAGACTTTGCACAAATGCGCGCACCCAAGAATTCTCCAATCAAATTAAAAATGCTTATTCATTGTACTCACAGCCTAGGTTTGCAAATTGACTGCCAAATGCAATGTGAGAGAAGTGCGTGAAAAAGTGGGGAGACCATCCTGGACCCCCCAAAATTGATAACTTTGTTAGCAGGACCGTATAGAAGGCGGTTTGTTACCCAAAAAAATGGCATGTAATTATTGGACTAATAAAGCTAATTGGAAACTTCCAATTGTCTAATTAGACATTAGGGGGGGTGTTCAAGGGCTTCAGCACAGTGGGCGGCATGCACTAACACTTACTGCCGGACATCGCATTAGTACAGATTGAATATGCACTAACATATACGAATCAGTACAGCAAAGGACAGCTCTTCTATAAGAGCTGTCCTTTGCGATCTCTCCTGCACAGTGGACTTCCAGGTTTATGACCAAAGTCCATCTGCGCATGCGGAGAGTGATGAGGCGGCCGCGGGGCATGCTGGGAGGGATCCGAGCCCGGCGGCCAGGAGATTGATGCATACGAAAAATGTGGTAAACGGGGAGTTTACCACATTTTTCGTTTACTGCATCCCGCCCAGTGTCCCGACATTTTAACCTTAAAATAAAAATTTTCCTTTCCATCGCTCACCCTCAGGGAGGTGCGATTGGAAATGACCGATTAAGTTGCTAATTGGATTGCAAAATGAATTCGCTATGCGAATTTGGAGAAAACAGCACCTCGCAATTCGCACCTAATTGAATTGACCCGAGTTTCATGAAACAAACTCACTATTGAAAAAAACTCGCACCTAATTAGATTGAACCTCATATTTACTACTATGCCCTAACTATAATTCATAGGTATCATGAAAGTGAGTTTGGGTGTGTCTAATAAAATGATAAAATTGCCTTAGGGGAAAGCGGCTGCCACTTTGCGTATGATATACGTGAGAAGACTCCAGCGTGTATGAATTTGCGGTGCAGCTCGCAAACAGCACTACTGAGCAGATGTCGTCAGAGGCTGGAGTCATTGTTGTGTCCCACGCCGGGTTCCGTAGCAGCCAGCAGCAGCCGGACGCAGCACAGACAGCCGCAGTAGGAGTTATGGCGGCGGCGTCGAACCGGGATGTACACGTAGCGATCTGTCACCAGGAAATAGTCAGATATGATCTGGAGATCAAAGCGCTGATCCAGGTACACTGGCGGCTCTTGCTCCGTGTCTGGCACATCGCTCAGTGCATACTACAGTATGCTGCCGGCCGCCAGGGGAATAGGAAATTTCAGTCTGAGCCCTGCTAGCTGTATGGTATTATACCAGGGGTGTCAAACTCGTGTCAGTCCTGCTGTGGGACTACATATCCCAGCATGCGCTGCCACAATTTTAGCATGCCATAAGAGCAAAACTGTGGCAGTGCATGCTGGGATGTGTAGTACCACTGCAGCTGGATGGCCAAGTTTGACACCAGTGCACTAATCTTTCCTTATCCAAACCACAGGGTGTGAGTAACAAGGAAAGTATTGTGGAGACTACACTAAAGGTGCATATCCACTAGGCGATTTTAATGAGTGATTGAATGATTACGACATTGTAATCGTTCAATCGCTTATTAATCGTGCACTATAATGTCGGAAACGACCTGCAATGCGTACTCCCACTGGTCGTTTCCGACATCAATCATCGCCTGAACATGCCGGTCAATCTGCCGATAACGACAGATTGGGCATGTTCAGGGATGAGGGAGTGTGCCTGCGCTGAACGACAAATCGTTCAGTGTAGGCACTACTATGGATGTCGTTACCCCATCACTTAGTGGATGTGCACCTTTAGGGCTCACTCACACATAGGGGGCCATTTATCATTGATGACATACTCGATGCAATCTGGGAGCAATATTAGCGCCCACGATCACAGTGCAGGATGCAATTATTATCTCAATGAATGAAATTCCACATGCAGAGACAAGGGCTCCGAAAAGTATCCTGTCCATGCTGTGTGCTCGGAGTCAAGTGACCGCGTCAGCATTCTCTTCATGCCTGTGCCAGGACTACCACACATGCGGTCGTGGCCATTGCTGGGGAGGGCTCCTCCGGAACCAATGACTTGCTCTCTACAATACAATGTTGTAGGAGTCGGACATTTGCAGAGAATATAATTTCGTTATCTTCTCCGTTAATCCTGTCTTACATAGCTGTGATCCTTAAAACATACAGAATTTTTCCTTTCTGCACGATTTATGTGACAGTGTGGCTTGCTAAGTAGTCCCCTTTTGTCTCCATACTGGGCATGTGCAAACAGAAAAAAAAAAATACTCACTTTTTTGCAATTTTAAATTGAACTTACTTCGCAATCCCGTGGAAGGCTAAGGTACAGTGCCATAATTGGGGGAGATCGCAGGAGAAATCTGTGATTTTTCTGCGATTTCCCTCTTGTGAAATAAGGAGAAGCAGTGACGACCCTTTTTTTCTGGCAATAACTCTGCAAACAACATTATCACTGATTGATAATTAGACTCCTGGCTTAGACAGTTTTTATTCTGATGCAATTTTAATTGCATTCTCCAATGCTTGTCTTGCTTTGGATTTTTACCAATAAATATATTGTACTGGTTGCTCGCGTTACCACATGTGAAATAGGTTAAACCATGTTGTAATATTTTAAATGCAGTTTTACAATATTAGAACGCAATGATAAAAATGAGACAAAAAGAAACCATTTATCCTAGTTTAAATGCACAAAAAAATCCCAATGACAGTAGATATGTGTGAATGGAATCTTATTAGAGGGAGGTGCTTTGGTATATGACACATTATTGTTTATTCTTTTGTATTGTATTATGGATTTAGTTAGCGGAGGGTATGTAGCGAATATGTAGAAGATATCATTGCAAGGGTTTATTGTGTCTCTTTAGTGGTGGTAGTTACATTATGTGATTGGCCTTTGATTTATAAGTTGTCTATCTTTAATGATTCTTATAGGATATCAGGGAATGCACAGGCCCAATAGGCACACTGAATGATCTCAATGCTCAAGTAAAGGACAAGTTCCGCCTCCTGAGGCTCAGAATTCAGGTAAGATGTGAATACATGAAGACTGCATTGATGTATTATGGGTTTGCACACTGCATAACAATGACTATTTACTAGAGTTATTGGGATTATGTGAATAAATATAAGGGGAAAACATTTCTAAAAATATTAATTATTCATCAATAGAAATCTTTGTGGGTCAATTCAGTTAGGCACGTCCGCGAGTAAGTGCGGCTATATGCTGCACTTACGGTATCATCGGACTCGTGGATTTTCTATTGAGTCCTTGGGGGGAGGGGGGTCTAGTTGTGTGGCCATTGGTGGTATTTCCACACCGTTACAATGGCAACTCGCCTCCCTTGCGCCTAATTGAATTGACCCCATAATGTTGTGAATATAACAAATTGTAATTTTTATAACCTGTATACATATTATTCAGTTAATAATAATAATGTATTTCCTGATTACAAAAATATAATTTTGGAAACTAGTAGCTCTCTGTCTGACCAGCTGAGTGACACGAAGGAGCAATTAGGAGCAAGTTGCATTGCACATAGTTTAAACATAAGTAATGTGCCGGAGACCAATTTAACTAGAGGACCTGCTGTGAGCATCACGCCTGGGCTTAACTTAAGTCATTTTTGCTTGTAACATCGGTGCTGTGAAGTTAGGTCCTATTAGTCTCCATGGGACTTGTAAGTGCAAGGCCACTGGCACCTCGTTGAATTTCCCTCATGCAATCTAATGGAAAGTACAGTACATTACAAAAGTGAAGACTAATTATTTTGAGTTATAGCTGCTCTTTGCTGGTAAACTGTGACAGTTATGGTTTTTTTATGCTGGTCATGGAAGGATTTGGAGCAGATGGCCAAAGAACAGGATAAGGAGTCTGACAAGGAAGTTTTGTTGAAGGAGATGGAGTGTCACAAGAAGCAGATGCTCAGGTGTGTATATGCTTAGGGCCTTTCATTTGCTTTGATCACCAAATACATAATGGTTTATTTATCATTAAAGAGATTAAGGGCCTGATTCAGACCCACTCGCGAGCGGCTGTCCGCTCGCAAGTGGGTCGATGTTCTGGACTGAGCGTGCGCACGACGGAGGGAGCTCCGTCGTGCGCACGCGCCAGACGCGACGAGCGAAGTAAAGTCCTTCGCTCGTTGTGTCCGATCAAAGGGGGCGTGCTGTCAATGTTGATTGACAGCACGCCCCCTTTGGTAGGCGTGCCGGGGGCGTGCCTCCCTGACGGGGGCGTTCCCATGGGAACGCCTCCCGTCAGAAGCCGGCCCACTGACATCACTAGTGATGTCAGTGGGAGTGATTTTGGCTCTGATAGAGCCAAAATCACTCCGGAGCTTGCGGTTGAAAACCTCAACCGCAGGCTCCGGCTCGCAAATTCGATGGTCGCGATGGTCTCGACCATCGCGGCCATCAAAATGCACGCTCGTATAGCCTGTGGGTGGTGACCCACAGCTATACGAGCGTCCAGAAGGACGCTCCATTTTCATGGAGGCCAGCCCTCATTCAGAGCGTGCGCTCTGCTCAGAGCGTACGGCTCTGAATGAGGGCCTAAGTTCCTAACACCAGTAAAATAAGACAAATGTTGAAGATCACCCTAAAATCTGAAATGACCTTATGTTATCTTGTATAATGTGAAGTGTGCTAAAGTCTGACAATATATTCTTATTTTCACCTGGCATCTCCAGATTTATTGGGAGATGTTTTGTACTGTAAAGTTTTGAAAGGATTCTAATAGATAAATCAATGCATTAATATACACTTACCAATCTGCTGCTCGATGTGTCTGCGCTGACATCACAACGGGACGGGCCTTTAAATTTGCCCACCTAGTTGAGATGTTAGTCACCAGCGGTACCTGTAGCAAGTGTACCAGTGATCGGTGAGTCGCCCGTATTGGCATTGGCTGTGCTGCAGAGCAGATGCGATATGTCTGTGAATGACGACGTTCCCAGACATATCATCTGTACACATCCGCCGATGCACTACAGATATCGCCCATTCAATGGAACGGGCGATATATCTGTGAGTGTGTACCCAGCATTAGAGATGCTCACATCACAATCCGTATCTATATTGTGACAGAGTAGCCACTAGCTCTACATCTATTATGAACCTCATCACAGTCATGTTAAGCTTTTGTGCTGAAGCTGATGTACGTTACCATTGAGAAAAGGTAAATGGAGAATGGGGTCTTTGTGTCACGGAGGGTATGCAGTCGGGAAGCCGGCGGACCTAATCCCGTCAGCAGGCTTCCCGACTGTCATATCCCGTCAAGGGTCTAAAGACAGGCGTCGATATGCCGACGCCTGTCATTAGACATACGCCGGGAGACCGACGCCCGGCATCTCGATCGAAGGGACACCGAGTGCGGATAGCCGCGGGGGGAGGAGGGTTATGTTTAGGGTTCCCGGGGGGGAACTTAGGGTTAGGCACCCCCCCCGGGAGGTTAGGTTTAGGCTAGGGGAAGGGGGGTTAGGGTTAGGCAGTTTTGCATTGTGAAATAATACACAAGCCCAAAAGATTTGTCATGAGAATCACACTGTCTACATTTAGGAAGACAGCGCAAATATAATGTAATCTCATGTAATGTAGGTTAGAAAACCAATTGTTCAAATTGTGTTTAATTACTGTCACATTTATTTCAGTAATCAGACTGTGTGGAGGAAGGCAAATCTGTCCTGTAAGCTGGCCATAGATAACTCAGAAAAGGATGAGCTGCTTGAAGGAGGTGATTCTACCAGGCTGAGGTAATGTTCTTTTCTGCTACATGATGGAAGTGGTACATTATAACATTAGCATGCAGGTACATGGGAATGGCTACACACAACTGGTTTAATGCTTTGCAGTTTCTTATAAATGCAATTCAGGCTCCGCATATAAACACCAGTGTTTAAGGGACCCCTGTGTGTGTGTGTAAAAAGCCTATAAAGGCAACCTGGCTGAAGGATTAACACCAATGATTGCTATTGGCTGTGCTAGTGTGAAGCAGTTACCATCTTGTATTCAAATTAAATGCATATCTAGTGTCATCTATGTAAATAATAAAAGCACAGCTGTATTGTGTACACATCTCACATTTCATCACACATAGTTAATACTCTTGTCAGACATACCGATCTCCAAAATGGAACAGAGCTGATTTCCATCACTGCTAGTGCGCACTTGCCCCGTCATATTGCTGTCCAAAACTGCAGAGAAAACTAATTTAGTGTTCTGGGGCTCTACGAAGATGATTTACATAATAGTGAATCTTCCCAAAACTAGCTGCTGATAATATCATCCTAGAACACACACACTCCCTCATGCCCCCCCTCAAACTTCCTCCAGAGCCTCCAGGCCTTGCGGCCCACAATTACACCATCAGAAACATCCTGCCCCTAGTTGCATGCATATCAGCATTTGTTAACGCCTGTATGCTCTTCCGATGTAGAGCTGGCCAGGCAAAATATTGACGTCTTGGTTTATGACCCGGGAGATCTGATGCGCAAGCTGTGGGGATGAGGGATGAAGGGGGGGAGGTGGAGAAGGACCCCTCTACAGGAAGTTTGCACGAAAAGAAGCCTATAGGTTTCCATAGGCAATGTCATCTATAGATGATGTTGCTTGTTGAGCACAAGCTCTGGATAGTTATGCTTATGGGCACATGGCAGCTCCATATTGTTTCTATGTGGCTTGCTGTGCTGCAGGGCCTCTGCAAACATCGCCGACATCTGCCAGGGGAATCTGTATGAAATACCGACAGTCGGGATCATGGCTGGATCACGACAGGGATAACACACCAACACTTGGTCGGTATGCTAACCCTCCAACTCTCCCTACCCTAACCCTCCATGCCTGGTGCCTGAACCTAACTTCCCCCTCCCCGCACCCTGAACCTGACCCTCCCCCCTTAGTGCCTATCCCTTCCCCAACCTTACTTACCTTCGACATCCTGGCGGTCGGGATGCATGCGCCGGGATTCTGACCGGCGTCTGTATTCTGGCGCCAGTAAAGTAAGCGTCAGAATCCCGACCGCATCCCCTGCCAGGGACCTTTTTAATACATATGGGATCCATATGTATAATTGTAAACCTCCAATAAAGGCAGTTTTCTAAGGTTTTACCACATTATTTAGTAGTGATCCATCCTGCTTCCAGATAACTTTCTATAGCTGAATTCTACCTTACTGCATGAGAATATTAGGCCATTAACTGTTTTGCAAAAGCAATTGAACATCGCAGTTGACTCAAGTATGATGGAAGTCTAATGCTGCCCATCCACTAGCAGACTTTCTACTTCAGGGTCCATAGGGTATCCACAGGATACCTTGGGGTATAGGTGTGACGTCAGTCGCAGGGCACCAAAGAGTTAAGCTTTCAGCCTCCCAGGATGCACTAGGTCCCCCTCCTATACCCCGCCCCCGGGCCAAGGCACCTCAGTTTAGTTTGGTGCCCGGCCGGCGTCGGTGCACCTGTCGGAGTGGGGGCTAGAAGAGCCCCTGAAGCTTTCTTCAGTGCAGCTGTGGCTGCACATCTGGATGTACAGCATGGACAGTCAGTCCTGACGTCCATGCTGTCTTCCCTACAGCCCCGCCGGTACCAGAACGCCGGTACCGATCCGGGGATGCTGGTGAGCATCTGGGGTCACAGCTAGCGGTGACCCCAGATGTTCCGGACCATGGCCGGATCCAAGGGGGACAAAGGTAAGCAGCGGGGTCCCGCGGTGGGTCCCCGCTGGTCACATGGTCCTAAGTCCCCAGGCAGGGGGCTCCCTGGGGACTGGCTGCAGCGTGGAGCCAGGTACTGAACCTGCGCTTTCCACTACCCCCTGGGACAGCGGACCGCAGCAGAGCGGTAGCGCTGCGGCGTCCCAGGGGTTAAATGCATGCCAGGGGAGCGCGCCTTCCCTGTCTCACAGCCGGCGCCTCCCCCGCTGCACACAGCCCTCTCTGCACTGGGCTGACTGGTCCTGTGTCAGCGCTCCTCCCCCAGGCCAGCTTCTCTCTGCTCCTCGGCGGCCATCTTCTCTGCAACGCATGGTGAACGCTAAGCATCGTGGTCTGGGTCCCCCCGCATACCTCTCCTCCGCTGTGGCTCAGGTCTGTGTATGCAGCGCTGTGTCCTACCAGTCCCTGTGTCTGTGTAGTTGAGTGATCAGCGCTGTTAGTGCAGGAATTGTTATTTCTCTGCATTGTATGTGACTGTGCTAGCGCTGCTGCCTGTAACTTTTCTTCTAAACTGTCAGCCTTATTCTGTCCCTGTTCTTTCTGCTAAGCCCTTGCGGTGCGGTGCTGCAGGGTGGTCTCTCGCCTATTTAATACTTAATTGGTGAGAGAGGTCACATACGTGGTGCCATCATGTCTGAAAGTGATTTTCCCCTCCGGCTACAGTGTACCACGTGCAAAGTACCGTTAGCGGAGGGGGAGGGTAGCGCGGAGGGCCTTTGCCGGCAGTGTTTGTCCATGGCGCGGCCTATTACGGTTACAGCACCGGTACAGGAGCCGCCCTGGGCTTGTTTCGCTCAGGCGTTAACAGCTTTAGTGGGCCAGTTAGCTCCGCAGCCCGCGTTTACTCCGATGATTTTGTCCCAGCAGTCTGTGGTGTCGTCACCCATGCAGGGGTTCCCACGACAATTGGTGGTACCCCACAGTCTCCCTATTTCCCCGCTCCCGGGTTCTCAGGAGCCAGCGTGGGTTAACTCCCTGACGAGTTCTGTACAGCACTTGTCGGATGTGTTGCAAGGGGAGTCTGTGATGCGGCCGCATAAACAGCCGGTGGCGTCTCTGTCGGCTCCTTATGAGGATGACGAGGGGACGTCTGATGATGGAGAGATTCTGGATCCTTACGATCAGGAACCTCTCCATACTAAGGACGCTGATGCTAAGTCCAAAGTATATATTCCTGGACTTATTCGGGCGGTCCGCACAGCCTTGGTGATTGAGGACGAAGTTCCCCCAGCGGCTAAATCTAAGTATGCCTTTTTCAAAGATGTGAAGGGCGATGCCACAGTCTTTCCTCTTTCGGGTCAGTTGGTGGACCATTTAGAGGAGGCGTGGAAACAACCTGGCAAAAGATACCAGCCGCAGAGACGCCTGGCGGTGGCTTATCCGTTCGCGGATAATTATTTTGCTAAGTGGGAATCCCCTCCACAGGTGGATTCTCACGTGACCCGTCTTGTCCGTAGTGCCACATTGCCGATGCCATCCATGTCCTCCCTTAAGGATGCTACGGACCACAAGGTAGAAATCTGCCTGAAGTCCGCTTATTCCCTTGCAGGGGGGGCAGCACGGCCGGCTATGGCCATTTGCTGGGTTGCCAGAGCGATGGAGCGCTGGGCGGATTCATTAGAGGCTTCTTTTGAATCCGACTGTCCGGCCGAACAGGCGGAGTTGATTGGCAATCTCCGTGATTCGGCCACCTACATCAACGAGGCGGCTCTAGACATTAGTACTCTGGTGTCTAGAATTTCTTCAGCAGCGGTAGCTGCTCGTCGCATCTTGTGGCTGCGATCCTGGAAGGCGGACGCAGATTCCAAGAAAGGTCTGGAAGCGTTGCCGTTTACCGGAGAAGTTCTCTTCGGTCCGGATCTGGATAAGATTGTGGCCACGCTGGCGGCAGCCAAATCTGCTTGTCTCCCGTCGGCCGCTGCTCCTTCTGGTTCTGGACCATCGTCCTTTCGGTCATCTAGGGCCCAGGGCAGGCCCAAACCACAGTCGTTTCCTCGACAGGCTGGCCCTAAGAAATCGGTCAAGCCCCGGAAACAGGCATGGAGTACCAGACGTCCGGCCCCCAAGCCAGATGACAAGCCTGCGGCCTGACGGTCCGGGCCTCCCTTTGGGGGATCCCAGGGTGGGAGGCCGCCTGCTGCTGTTCTTCCGGTGTTGGTCGTTCACTACGACAGACACTTGGGTTCTGGAGGTGGTCTCCCACGGGTACGCCCTCTCCTTCCGGCACAGACCCCCGACTCGATTCTTCACCACGGGTCTACCATCAGACCGGAACAAGGCTACGGAGCTGCGGAAGGTATTGCACACTATGCTCCAGGCTGGAGTTATAGTGCCTGTTCCATTCTCCCAGAGGGGCCAGGGTTTCTATTCAAATCTATTTTTGGTACAGAAACCCAATGGGTCATATCATCCGATTCTCAACCTCAAAGCACTCAACAAGTCTTTGCGGGTCCCGAAGTTTCGGATGGGGACCCTACGGTCCATCATTCTGGCGCTGGAACCTGGGGACTACATGGTGTCATTGGACATACAGGACGCTTACCTGCATGTCCCTATTCTTTTGCGCCATCAAGAGTTCCTTCGGTTTGCAATCCGCAGCGACCACTTCCAGTTTCGGGCGTTACCTTTTGGCCTGGCGACAGCACCACGTGTTTTCACCAAGGTGATGGCGGTCATGGCGGCTTCTCTGCGGCTGCAAGGAGTCCACATGTTGCCGTACTTGGACGACCTGTTATTGGTGGCAGGATCTCCAGAGCTCCTGTTACACCACTTGGACCTGACCATTGCACTGCTGCAACGGCACGGCTGGCTAATCAACTGGCAGAAGTCCACTCTAATCCCGTCTCGGAGGATTCTGCATCTTGGAGCCTTATTGGACTCGGGACAGCAAAGGATCTTCGTGACGGAGGACAAGATCTCTGCTTTACAGTCAAGGGTGCGCAGTTGTCTGCACAGCCGCCGGGTGTCCTTACACTCGGCGATGAGGTTACTGGGCTCCATGGTGTCGGTGTTCGACATGGTGGAATACGCCCAGTTTCACTCCAGACCTCTGCAGCACCTGATCCTGTCCAAGTGGAACGGGCTGCCTCAGTCTCTGAAGTTCCAGACGATTGTGCTCACCACGGAGGTTCGCCTGTCCCTTGCGTGGTGGTTAAAGACGACCCACCTCAACAAGGGACGTCCGTTCTGGGTTCCAAATTGGGTCCTGTTGACAACGGACGCCAGTCTTCGAGGCTGGGGAGCAGTTTCGGGTCCACACTTGTTCCAGGGCAGGTGGACGCCGACAGAAGCGGAGCTTCCAATAAATATCTTGGAACTCCGTGCGGTCTTCAGTGCTCTCCTGCAGGCACAGCGGTTTCTCCAGGGTCACCCGGTGCAGGTCCAGTCGGACAACGCTACCACCGTGGCCTACATAAACAGGCAAGGAGGAACTCGCAGTCGGGCGGCTCTCGTAGAGGTCTCTCGGATCCTGGTTTGGGCGGAGCGCAATCTTCCGGCCATATCAGCGGTCTTCATCCCGGGAGTGCTAAATTGGGAGGCGGACTTTCTAAGTCGCCAGGACGTTCATCCAGGGGAATGGTCCCTGCACCCGGATGTTTTTCAACTACTGGTGGACAGGTGGGGTCTTCCAGAAATCGACCTCATGGCGTCCCGGCACAACAACAAGTTGCCGGTGTACGGGTCTCGCACAAGAGACGAAGGGGCGTCTCTGGTGGATGCTCTGTCCGTCCGGTGGACGTTCCGGTTCGCATACCTGTTCCCTCCGGTCTCCCTTCTTCCACGGGTAATCCGGAAATTCAAACAGGAAGGAGGGACGCTCCTGTTGATAGCTCCCGCGTGGCCCAGACGGCACTGGTTCTCAGACCTTCAGGGTCTGTCCGTGGACAGTCCTCTGCGGTTGCCGCTACGACCGGACCTTCTGTCTCAGGGTCCTTGCCTTCACCCGGACCTGACTCGGCTGTCTTTGACGGCGTGGCTGTTGAGACGGCCATGCTGAGGTCCCGGGGGTTTTCCAGCTCTGTGGTGCGTACCATGTTACGAGCTCGGAAACCGTCTTCCGCGAGGATATACCATCGCGTGTGGCATACGTTCTTCCAGTGGTGTCGACCGAGAGGTTATGCACCGCGGGAGTTTCGTCTGTCTCGGATTCTCGCCTTCCTGCAAGCGGGACTAGATCATGGGCTTCGCCTTGCTTCTTTGAAGGTACAGGTTTCGGCCCTATCTGTCTGGTTTCACCGTAGGATTGCTACAATCCCGGATGTGCGCACCTTTATGCAAGGTGTTCTCCGTATTCAGCCGCCCTTTGTTCCACCTGTGGCGCCTTGGGATTTGGCTGTGGTCCTGAGGGCTCTTCAAGGACCGCCGTTTGAACCACTGGGCTCAGTGGATATTAAATGGCTAACAGCTAAGACTGTTTTCCTTCTGGCCATTGCTTCGGCCAGACGTGTTTCTGAGTTAGGGGCTCTTTCTTGTAGACCCCCTTTCTTGGTTTTTCATGGGAACAGGGCAGTGCTCCGCACTCGGCCCGAGTTTCTTCCCAAAGTTGTTTCCCAGTTTCATGTTAACGAGGAAATAGTTGTTCCGGCCTTTAACTCACCGGGTCTTTCCGTGGGTGAGGCCTCTTTGGATGTTGTGCGGGCCTTAAGGACTTATGTTGACCGCACTTCTTCGTTTAGGAAGTCGGACGCTTTGTTTGTCCTCTATGGCTTCCGTAAAAAGGGTTGGCCTGCTTCAAAGCAAACTTTGGCAGCCTGGATCCGTATGGCTATTTCTGAAGCTTATCTTCATGAAGGCCTACCGGTCCCTCCGTCTCTGAAGGCTCATTCCACTAGGTCTGTGGGTCCTACGTGGGCAGCTCGACGTGGTGCCTCGGCAGTTCAGATCTGCAAGGCTGCTACGTGATCTTCTGTCCATACCTTCGTGAGGTATTACAGGTTTGACACCTTCGCCTCTCAGGATGCTTCCTTCGGGCGGCGGATTCTCCTTTCTGCACAGGAGCGTCCCCACCCTTAAAGGATACTGCTTTGGGACATCCCCAAGGTATCCTGTGGATACCCTATGGACCCTGAAGTAGAAAATATGAGATATGGTAAGAACTTACCCTTGTTATCTCTATTTCTACGAAGTCCATAGGGTTCCACAGGACTCCCGCCCTGTCGCACCTGTGCTGCAGATGGGCTTTGCTCTGGTCACCGGTTTTCCGTCTCCCTCTGGTGAGAATGTGATTCTTGTATGTGTCCAGATCTTTGTTCTCTCTCTTCCTTCTCGTCCTCCGGCCTATGGCTTGGTAACTAACTGAGGTGCCTTGGCCCGGGGGCGGGGTATAGGAGGGGGACCTAGTGCATCCTGGGAGGCTGAAAGCTTAACTCTTTGGTGCCCTGCGACTGACGTCACACCTATACCCCAAGGTATCCTGTGGAACCCTATGGACTTCGTAGAAATAGAGATAACAAGGGTAAGTTCTTACCATATCTCATATTATTCCCTGAAAGATGAAAGATCAAAAGATCTTCACAAATCGTTCATCAATTCCTGATGATCATTATCGTTCATGTGCATGAACGATTTGTGAACGATTCCACAAAACGACCAAAGACCATAGATCAACCATTTTCAAAGCAGTTGTTGATAAACGTGGGCTGAAATATTTATTTAAATCTATATATTGTTGGTCGTTCTGGCTTTGAAAACGTGCACCGATGCATGAATGATAGCGATGTCCAATAACGACTAATTGACGGGCAAAACAGAACAACGCAAACGACCGGCGGAATCGCTCATCGCTGGTCGTTTAGGACATTTTACTGCACGATTTGCGGACGATTTCCAAGCGATTGAACGATAACGACGGTCGTTATCGCTCAATCGCTAGGTTTAATCGCCTAGTGGATGGGCAGCATAAGAATGTAGAATATTAAATTCAGTCTTTTGGGAAGTCTGAGTAAATGTTTAAACCAAACACACCTGGAAACGCTTTGAAGTTTTCCTGGTGTAAAGCCTCCCACTATGCTTTTGTTACATCTAAAGTAGGTGTAACCACTTATTTATTCAGTAATATTTATTTTCCACAAGCAAATTGGAAGTTGGTGCCTTTGTTTATGAAAGTATTGAGAAAAGCTAAAAACTATTTTACTGTGACTAATCAGTGGAGAAAATAAAAGAAAAGTCTATAAATCATTGTAATGGGTCGTTTGTTTTTGTGCCAGAAAATAAAAATAACAAATACGCTTTTAATAGTTTACATGACATAAATGTTGTCTGTTGTGGACCGTGACATACCTCAATGTCTTATGGATAAAAAGTGGCAAAACAATTTTGCCCAACCTGTCCCTTCCCAATTGTCTATTAATCCTCACTAGAGTAGCAAGCCAGGAGACTGGCCATTGATTACTGCTGATGAGGTTCCATCCTGTTATTAAATTAATAGTTTGTTATTCATGTTTTCTAAAACAACAGCAAATACAGAACTTTTCAAACATGTATTTTACCAGTTGGAACTATTGTCTTTGTTTTTTCCTCTCCGACAGAAAAATAACAAAAGAAAACTTGGCCCAGTCCACAAATAGCATCACTGAGAGCCTGATGAGCGTCAGCCGAATGATGTCCCAACAAGTGCAGCAAAGTGAAGTTACCATGCACACTATAGGTATGAGCAAAGGGAGCAAGTTTTATGGTACCTATGGTTGAAGGTTAAAGAGCATAACACAAAATTATATATACTGCCAAAGTTGAAGATTTCAAAGGGGAAAAAAAAGGTTTCATTTCTGATGCAGACACTATTTAGTAGGGGTGAGCGGGTTCGGATTTCTGAAATCCGAGCCCCCCCGATCCGAGGCCGATCCGAGTCGGGCTCAACTTTTCCCGCCTGACTCGGATCTGAAATCGAGGCAAAACGTCATCATCCCGCCTTCCGGGTCTCGCGGGTTTTGGATCCTATATAAGGTACCCGCGTCGGCGCCATTTTCTCACTTGGCTGTGGACAGTGAAGAGGGAGGGTGGGAGTTAGGGCTGGCTGGGCAGTGTAGTGTAGTGTAGTGCAGTGTAGTGTTGTGCTGTGCTGCTGTTGTCCATAGGGGCTGTGTCCACTACTTCGAAGTCCATAGGGGCTGGCTGTGTTGTGCTGTGCTGCTGTCGTCCATAGGGGCTGTGTCCACTACTTCAAAGTCCATAGGGGCTGGCTGGACTGTGTTGTGCAGTCAGTTGTCCATAGGGGCTGTGTCCACTCCAAAGTCCTGTGCAGTGTCCCAGTCCTAAAGGGGTGCTGTAGTGTTGTCCAGGGGGTGCTCTGTCCGTCAGGGGTGCTCCCCCCAAGTGCTAAAAAAAATATATATTTTTTCTGTGTTTGTGAATTGTGTGCACTGTGCCTGCACGTGAATCAACAAAGGAGCAGTGCCAAGCGTGCGCCTGTGTCCCATAAATAAAGGGCCGGCTGGATTGACCGCTAAAGGGTGCTGTAACCCCCAAAGTACGCTCCAAACAAAATAAAAAAAATATTTTCTGTGTTTGTAAATTGTGTGCACTGTGGCTGCACGTGCATCAACAAAGGAGCAGCGCCAAGTGTGCGCCTGTGTCCCATAAGTAAAGAGCCGGCTGGCTCATTTCTTAAAGGGTGGTGTAACCCACAAAGTGCACTACTCTCCAGCAAAAATAAAAAAATATTTTCTGTGTTTGTGTGCGCCTTAGCCGCACGTATATATCAATATAACATAAATGGAGGACCAAACTTTCTCCAATAAAAATAAAATAGGGAAAGATCAAGAACCACTTCCTCCTAGTGCTGAAGCTGCTGCCACTAGTCATGACATAGACGATAACATGCCATCAACGTCGTCTGCCAAGGCCGATGCTCAATGTCATAGTAGAGGTCACATACAATCCCAAATGACAAAGTTCAGGAAAATGACCTTGAAAAAAACATTTAAATCATCTGAAGAGAAACCTAAACTTGCCAATATGCCATTTACGACACGGAGTGGCAAGGAACGGCTAAGGTCTTTCCCTATGTTCATGACTAGTGGTTCAGCTTCACATGACGATGGAAGCCCTCCTCCCGCTAAAAAAATCAAACGAGTTAAGCTGGCAAAAGCACAGCAAAGAACTGTGTGTTCTAAGAAGATATCACAAATCCCCAAGGAGAGTCCAAGTGTGGTGGCGGTTGCGATGCCTGACCTTCCCAGCACTGGACGGGAAGAGGTGGCTCTTTCCACCATTTGCACGCCCCCTGCAAGTGCTGAAAGGAGCACCCACTTGCTGATATGCAAATTGAAGATGTCACTGTTGAAGTACAACAGGATGAGGATACTGGTGTAGCTGGCACTGAGGAGGAAGTTGGCGAGGAGGATTCTGATGGTGATGTGGTTTGTTTAAATCAGGCTCCGGGGGAGACAGTTGTTGTCCGTGGGATGAAAAAGCCCATCACGGTCATGCCTGGGCAGAAGACCAAACATTCCACCTCTTTGGTCTGGCAATATTTCTATCCAAATCCAGACAACAACTGTCTTGCCATATGTACCATATGTAAAGGTGAAATAAGTAGGGGTAGGGACGTTAACCACCTAGGAACATCCTCCCTTATACGGCACCTGCAGCGCGTTCATAAAAAGTTCCTGCAAGTTCAGAAACTTTGGCTAAGACCGTAAGCAGTCCAGGGACACCTAAATCCCTTTTTCCTGTTTTATCCAAGGAATCGGTGGATGAGGAGAATGAGGACGACATCTTGCCTCCGTAGAGCGAGTTTGTGCAGGGACACATTAATTGCCAGCTTGTTTTGTGGGGGCCCAAACGAACCAATCATTTCAGCCACAGTTGTGTGGCAGACCCTGGCGCTGAAATGATTGGTTTGTTAAAGTGTGCATGTCCTGTTTATACAACATAAGGGTGGGTGGGAGGGCCCAAGGACAATTCCATCTTGCACCTCTTTTTTTTTCTTTGCAGTATGTACTGTTTGGGGCCTAGTTTTTCAAACTGCCATCCTGTCTGCCACTGCAGTGTCACTCCTAGATGGGCCACGTGTTTGTGCCGCCCACTCGTGTCGCTTAGCATAGTCATCCAGCTACCTCGGTGCAATCTTTTGGCCATAAAAACAATATTGTGAGGTGTTCAGAATAGACTGTAAATGAGTGGAAATGAATGTTATTGAGGTTAATAATTGCATAGGAGCAGAAAAACCCACAAATTCTGTGATTTAAGCTGTTTTTATGCTTATTTTCAAAAAAATACAGATCCAAAACACAAAACCCAGAACCCAAAACACGGAAGGGTGGTTTTGGCAAAACCAATCCAGATCCAAAACACGAAGAAAGATCCAGATCCAAAACCAAAACACAAAACACGAAAAGTGGCCGGTGCACACCCCTACTATTTAGCCATGTCCCAAACTTATTTTGGTCCTTAAAGTCCACATTTACTAAATGCATTTGGTAACGTTACAAAGTCTTCAACAGTCATCAACCCCAGAAGCACATTGAGGGGCTGATGCAAAGTTAACCAGAGTAGCGCTTCAAAATGCAGGCGTCAAATCCGCAATTGTATGTGTATGCAAAGTTGCAACTACTGCAGAATACATGCAGCTTGGCACCATCAGCATATGTGCCTTGTTTATGCCATGCATACTTCACACACACTTACGCCAAAGTTTAATGGTGCTTTTACAAAAAGCAAAACGGTTCACTTGTCAACGTCATTACCTGCTGTTTGCACCGTCACTTGACGCCTTTCCTTGTATCTGTCCCAGTCTGCATGCATGAACATGCGCTTGCTGTGCTCAGCCTATGTTTAAACATCCCTTCCCTCCCCTGCATCAGAGTCATCCAAATCTGCATAAATGCATATGCATGACTTCACTTCACTGGGCATTCGCAGAGCAATTACATGCTAAGCTAACTGGCAAAGTATTCACTGTGCAGGCCTTAACAGTCTTCTGACTCTATAGATATCCTCAGCAAATGATGCTCCATTGCTCTGTTCTAGTAGCAGGTTTTCCTCTCATCTCTACTGTCTTCTGTCTTGTCCTCCTTGTTGGTGTATCCCTTTACAGTTAATGATTATCAACAACTGTATGTTCAGACAAAGTAAATGTTCATTTTCATTGTATGTTCTTGTTATTATGTATTTCAAAATGCTTATAGCCGTCACATTCTTATGAGGTTATCAAATCTGACCTTTATTCTCAAGGAAGCCACTACATATTGCCCCAACCCCTCCCTAATATGGCACTATTTTTTTCTCCTGTTATGCTTGTATCCATAACATATTCTACCCAGTAGTGACCAGTATGCCCTGCAGTGCCCAATATATTATACCCAGCAGGCAGTGACCGGTATATTGCCCATCTGCTCTGCTTGCTTTATTGTAACATCATAACGTGTTAGTTCTAAACACATACCATATCCCTACCACTTCTAAGTATGTAGTTTGTATTATGGTCTTCCTTGTTCCAAATTCTATCACATGGCCGTATTGAACTGGTCAGATACCGTACTTTTCAGGGTTGGATTGGCCCACAGGGGTACAGGGGAAATCTCTGGTGGGCCCCACTGCCTGTGGGTCTACACCCCTCCTCCAGGTGTCAGGTTCCAGACCTCAAATTATAGATTGTTACTCTATTAGACGGTCAGTTACCTGGTGGAGCAGGACCACTGATCAGCATGGGGGCTTGGCTCTACAGAAACTACATCAAGATTTGCCTAGTGGTTAGCCAAGCATCTGCGGTGGCTGGCCATACTCCCTCTGGAAGAAGACCACTTCCCTTAAGCATGGGCCCCTATCACTGCATTCCCCCGATGGGCTCTTCATTCCGACACTGATACTGCTAATTGCTTCAAAAGGGTGAGTGTAAGTAAGAACTGGTTAAAACATAACTATACTTGCAAACTAATACACAGACTTATTGCAAGACTTAATCTTAGGTGTACACAGTAAAACAAGATGCTAAGGTGTTTGCTCAAAGTGGTACTGTATCCTACAATACAAAGATTGTAATAATTCTTCTTCTTATTGTCTCTTCTCAGCCACCTCATCCAGAACCATCCAGGAGGCCAATGAAGAATTTAAGTCCATGTCTGGAACCATTCAGCTCGGGCGCAAACTCATTACCAAATATAATCGTCGTGAGCTCACAGACAAACTGCTGATTTTCCTAGCGCTCGCCTTGTTCCTGGCAACCGTGCTCTATATCCTAAAGAAAAGGCTCTTTCCATTTTAGCTGCTGCTCACACGCTTGACCATCTCAAGGACTCTGTACTGTCGTATTAATGGCTGCTGGACTCAGCCTTCACATGGTTTACAGGGATACACTACAGTCCATTTATTTCTCAACAAAAGGAATATAGAGAGCAGCAAAAAACAAAACTTATTCATAAAGATCTGCACAACTGGTCAAGAATACATGTTTGTTCACATGTCAAATTATTTTGACCCATTTTAAATATTAACCAACTTATTGAAAATATCCAAAATGATCAAGAAAGTGCAAATATTACATATAATAATGGAGCTCTGGCAGCCATATCAAATACGAATCCTAAGGTTCATCATCAAAAATGTTTTTTTGCCATGTGTTATACTTTTACCTTTTCACATTTACAGAACTCCTTGTTAACTTGTGTTATTAATGCTTTGTAATACACAAGTGATCATGTGCAGTGGTGTCACTTGGGCGGTGTGGGTCACACCGTGTGACCACCATACAAGGGAGTGACACCAAAATAGCAGAGCTGCTCTCCTATTTTGGTGTCACCACCTTGGATGGTGTAACTGAAGAGTGCTGCAGCGTTGATGGTTTATAATTGAATCATCCACACTGTGCTGGGAGAGGCTGGGTACTTCTTAGCAGCTCCAGGAGCCCTGGACAAGTGCTTAGCATGACAAGGACAGAGCGTGACGCGCGGTCACGTCCCCAAATTGGCACGCAGGGGGCTGGGGCTGTAGGTGTCACCACCCATTGTGACGCCTATGATCGTGTATAGTCTCATGTAAATAATATTTGATATTTAGGGATATCATTCTTGAATATTTGTTGGGAAAACCTTTTGTATATTAAATTGGATAACATACTTATTGCATATTAGAAGGATTTTTGTTGAGGTGACTCATAACTTCCTGAAACATTACATTATTTTATAAATAATGTTATAAATAATTTTCTTAATAAATGGTACTTGTACATTATACATATATTAAGCCCCCCAATATTACATTTGTACAAATAATTTAAAGAACTCCAGTTAAAATATAGTTTTCCCCTAATGAAGCCTTAAAATCTTTTCAGATTCTCAAACTGTTTAAGGGTCTATGTACTAAGCCTTGAAGAGAGATAAGGTGGGTGGAGATAAAGTACCAACCAATCACCTCCTGTCATTTTTCAAACACAGCCTGTACAGTGACAGTAGCTAGTTAGTTGGTACTTCGGGGTTTGTTTACTAAGCCTTGGTTGGAGATAAAGTGAACGGAGATAAAGTACCAGCCAATCAACTCCTAACTGCCTTTTTACAGGCTGTGTTTGAAAAATTACAGTGAGGAGCTGATTGGTTGGACGTTATCTACGTTCACTTTATCTCCATCCAAGGCTTAGTAAATAGTACTTAATTTCCGTCCACTTTCTCTCTCCAAGGCTTAGTACATAGACCCCTTATTGTTTAACTACTGCCATGTCAGCTGCTATAAGAACGTGGAGCCCATCAGAAATGATGTTACTGAATAAATTATATTTACCATTTCGTGAATATGTATTAAATTTTGATCTAAAAAGTAGGATATGACTGTATTACAGTGTATGTGTGGGGGGTTTGGGACTTTTTGTGCAATGCGACCTGGTTTGGTGGGAGGAAACCATACCGCCCAACTTTTCAGACTTAGGATGTGCGCCCAAAAAAGTGATGGGGGCCTAACGAAAATGGGGAAGGGGCCTCGCAGCACCCCCGTTCGCATCACTATGGGGGCAAATGGGTGTGCTGGGCTGCCCCCAGGCTTCCCCCCCACTGTGAATAGCATGGCATCTATTCTCCCCCTGCCTACCCACTGCTCTATTATACAGTGCAACGGTATGTGCTTCCCTCCCCCCCCCCCCCCACCACGGGGCATTGCGGCCAGTGGGTGGGACAGTCCCAGAAAAAACGGGACTGTCCTTCTGAGTGCAGGACAGTTGGGAGGTATGGGAAACTGGTATTGTGCCCAGGCTTCAGACATTAACAGCCACAGTCAGTGAGAGCTGTGAGGACAGGATGGGAGCCTCCCTTCAGCTCTCTAGTAGACATGCGCTCCAGGGCCGGCTCCCTATTCGCACTGGTTCAGTGAGGCAGATCTGAATTGACAGCTGCCTCCCCTGGTCCTTTGTCTCTGCAGTATTTTTGGCTGCAGCGTGGACCCGCTCTCCAGGCAGTTTCTGGCCATCAAAGTGCAGGCTGAGCTCATCGCGGTCTCACCTTTAGATCTCTCTCTGTATTTGCAGTGGAGAGACGTAAATACAATGACTTTTGACCATAAAAATTATTAGAACAATACAAAGAATATATTTATAAGTTCTAAATATCTTCTTTATAATAATTATTAGAATAATACAGTCAAAACTCTGGTGGAGTAAGATAGGTGAGGCTCTGCCTCCCCTGACTGCACATCCCTGGACTGTAATTCACTTCTTATTAAGCTGTTGCTAATTTTACTGTTATTGTGTATAACTTGCTAACAATAGCACTGAATATGACCACTGTCTGCTATATAAAGGTGCCCACACACATAGCGACATTTTACACGATTTCGACGAATCGTGACGACGAATCGGGTAAAAAAAGTACAAATCGTGAGTTTATACTCACGAGCATGATGCCGATGCGCGTCCCCGCTCGTCGTACATCGCATCTTCTGATCTGCCGTGCTGCAGGGCAGATTAGCCAATCTGGGATACAATGCATTGGCTGCAAGATAGATCTTTAGTCAGATTGGACATTTTTGACTCCAAATCGTGATCACGACGGCAAGGGAGCTCCCGTGAAAGTTAATGAGGAAATTGGCCATAAAATCGTATCGTGAGCACATCGGTATATGTGTGGGCACCTTTAGAGTAATAGACCAACCAATAGGCCACACTGCATACTTTGTAATGATAGCTAGGACCTCAATTAGGAAACACATGGTAGAAATGCATCATATAACCAAAACTAACAAATGTGTATCCACTTGTAATGAGCCAATAAGTATTATAATATGGTGGATTTTTTTTCCCAACGATTGGTTACATTTTAAATTTGTGTATTACTTGGATTGAATTTGATTTTTAGGCCAAGAATGACAGTACCATGTACCACTAAACTTAAGGATGTGTCGTTTTGGTGCTCATTCTTCAACCACATTAATTTAGACTTGTCCATTGCTCTGGCTTTCCAGCGGAGTTCCAGGAGTGGATTAATGGCAGTTGGCTGTGACTAAATCCTGATATCACAGAGGTCCCTATGATAGAAGCTCAATGCCAAAGGAGTAAACTTCAGCTTAGCTAAGCAACTGGACTTACGCTTGGGGGTTTAGCGTTGCAAAACAATGAATGTGCTGAATCATGTTTTCTGGATTGGAGCTTGACACTTAAACATCAGATGTCTGCCATGATCAAATCCTCATTCTTTCATCTAAGCAACATAGCCAGAATAAAGCATTTAATTTCCTCAACTTCTATCTCCGTCTCCTGGCAAAAAATGCTTGGCTTACCGACGTTCAAAGCTCTACCTAACCAGGGATCCAGATACCTGACCATTATCAGACATACTATGGTGCTATGTGCTCATATTGTGGACTTGATCAGTCATCTCTTTGCATTCTCCTTTCTACTGTCCCAGCCACATCTCCCACCTCAAACAGTACTGTAAGTGCAGCCTGCTATGTTTGATAACCTATAATTGAACAAAGTCTATCCATGTCGCCTCTTCACTTACAGAGAAGATGGCTCTCTGTAGTAATTTGTTCACTGCTGAAGTAATCAAACAGACCACAATATAGCCAGTTATCCACAATCTAATGATGGAAATTGCAGATCCTGGCTTCTGAACAGACACCTTGAAACCTAAGGTGGCTGAGATATGTGACTATCAAGGTGCTGTAGAAGAGTTGTCTTCTGCTTGCCTTGAATTAGGACATTGAGAATCTCTCCCAATGGGATAGCGCCTGCTTCAATAATGTTCAAGAAACTGTTGAATTTGAGGCTCTCCTGGCATACCTGGAAGCTCTCTTCACCAAGACTCAGGAATTTGCTATCATTGGTGCTATCACTTCCACCTTCTGCTTGTCCATGAGAGAATCTTGCACAGAGTGAAGACACTTGATCAATGCCTCATTATGCTCTGACATCTGGGAATTCCTCTTATCCCCTGATATGATGATCTCCCCTCCACCTCTACTCAGAAAGCTGCTGCCCATATCTGGTCCTCCTTTTGAGAAAAGTCATTGGTCCTATTTCCCGCTGTCTCAGAGACTAAGGGATATATTTACTAAAGCCCAAACTGATGGGAAATTACTGAAAAGCCAAAGTTCAGAATACAATTTAACACCGGTTTACCATTAATGTTTCTAACATCACTGCCAAACCCTCGGATCTGTGCAGGCTTGTTGTTTAAAAAAAAATGTGGGGATTCCTCTCAAATTGATCACCAGCACTGGGCTCTTTTCTTTGTATCCCTTGTGCAGTGGGTACGGAGGTAATATATTAATAATCATGTTTTTTACATGTGGACTACTGGTCTCAGTAAGCCTACCAGGGCATGATGGCATTTGGATTACAAGTGTAGGTATGCCTGGCAGCTGTAAAAAAAATTATAAATGGCAGTACACATACACCAAATGTTTTAATATTTTAGTAAAGGAAAATACCCCTTGTTCACCAACTGATAACAGTACTTGCAAATCGATGGAACAGGTCCTCTGGTTCATGTAGCATCCACGGGTCTTTGCAAAACAAAAACCAAGACTGCTCCCTCCGGGTAGCAGAAATGTCTCTTTTTATGTATAATAAGATGCATTCCTGTTGATATGCTGCTTCTCCTTCCTGTGTGCACTTCCCTTTAGTCGCTCTTTATTTTAGCCTTTCCTACAGGTGCGATGTGCAGAGCAGAGAATGTCTCTAATCTCCGCTCCTAATTCTTTATGTTCTTTCTTTCTGTTTTTAGGTACTCTTTTTTTCTTATGTTAAATTTGGGCTTAAACATTACATAAGCATAATCATGCACTCCAGGGCCCTTTGCTTTCATAAGTTTGTAGAGATTCTTGCAAACTTGTTTGCCTCTTTAAACTGTACAATCTCTACAATGCATGGGGTGTTAAGCTTTTCTGCAGAGTTTTCACCCATTACTCAGTCCTGCAAAATCTGCACTGTAGATCTTGTGATGACAAACCTCCCTTACACACCCTTGTGCTGCTTCTAAGAAACCACCCCAGTGTCCTGGACTGACCACCCAGCAGTCACTCTTATGCTTGTCATGACAGCTGTTTTCCCACCTCTCCATCACTAGTATCTCCATGATGACCTCAAGAAAGGAAGAAAAAAACACAATGAGGGGCGCACCAAATACTATATGTATGCAAACAAACAGCAGCTCACCTAAGGATAGGCTAATCTATGTGTAAACAGAGAAACAAGAACAAAAAGGGAGCGCTAATCTGTGATGCAATAATAAACCTTGATTAGTAAAATAAATTGAAATGATTTAATATCTTGGTGAAATTAATATGAATTTATTACAAAATATCTAAAGAATAATAAACATGATAATGTGCATCGACAATGGTGAAGGAACAATAATGTCAACAATTGAAAGAATAATATTCATAAATAGATGTTGGAATAAATTGTGTTGCTAATCAATCTCATAGTCACAGTTCGTCCCGGCCGGGAAACAAAAAATAAAATGAATATAAAAATATAAAAATGAAGGGTATACTCTTATGCAGCTTGTATCAATGCTGAGTACTCACAAAAATAGTGAAGATTCAGATCAAATGCTGGCAATTCAATGAAATGCTGTGTCTCATACAGAGCTGATCGTGGGGATGATGAACAACTTAGCCCATAAGTGACAAATATGTGCTGTCTGCCACGATGGATGATGACACAGGAAAGCTGATTTGTGTGAAACAGCAAGCCGCCTGGTGGGCCGCGTGTCCCGCAACGTGTGCACCGTCCGTGCTATAGCCCAGCACTGTGGAGCGGTCTCCCACAGCACGTGCACCGGCCATGCAGGTGCTCAGTGTAGGCGGCGGTCGGGCAGCTGTTCCGAGCGGCAGGAGCGGCCGTGATGAATGAATGGTCCTGCCGCATATTAGTACATGTGTGATTTATCCCCAGAAACACAACTTCGATGTTGATCAATTTTGATCTGTTTTTTGTAAGTATTAGTAAATGTGTGATTTAGCCCTACAAACACAACATCGATGTTGATCGATTTTCATTGATTTTAAGTCGATTAAAATCGACCTTTAGTAAATATATGACCAGTGCCTCTCCTACATATTTGTAAAATGTTTTCAATACTCTGCTTGTTCAGTTACCATGACTACTATAGGAGATTTGTATTTGTACCAGAAACTGCTCCCCCCGTCCCCTGCTCTTTATTCTGTTCGGCTTCGCCCCTTCTGTTCAATATTGTAAGAACCTCAATAAACCTGTTGTTTCGAAAAATGTAATAATGAGTGATATGCGGTTGACAATCAGTTCCGCAGATGGAGTGCATTACCAATGTGTTCTGCTGAGTTCATAAACATTAGACCACATTACCTTCTGTGTGTTATGGTTTATAAATGTTATTGTATATTTGATATGTCTTTTATAGTAAAATTCCTGAAAATCCAATGATTTTTTATATATGATTCCTTAAATTAAGTTATTACAACTGCGATCCTGAGTGTTGTATCATTGGCTCCTTCCTTTTGTAGAATTAGGTGCAATATCACATTTTAGACTCTTTGCCAAAATGTCTTCTTTTTTCATTTTTTTTCATAGATTAATACTTATTTGTAGTTTCCAAACACTGAAGTATTCCTAATGTACGTATTATGCTCCCAAACCCATGCTTAATGCTAGGCATAGCATTGTCCAATGTTAAGCATGCACCATACATAGCATTAATGCCAAAATTTAATTTTGGTATCAGATCATATAATGTTCCTCAACTTAATATGTTGGTTTCCCAGATGCTTTCCGACAAACTCTAAGTGCCTGATTCAGAGGCGCTCGCTTCGAATCAGGGCGTTTTTTTGTTTTTTTTCGCCTCTAGGCCGCTCGCAAAGCTGAGGGTGACTGCCCACAGCTTGTGCGAGCGGCCTGGCAATGGTCGCGGTTGTCGCGACTTGCGACGAGACCCTGTGGTAGGGTCTCGGTTCCCGCAAGCCCGAATGGACTTCCTGCTCTATTAGAGCAGGAAGTCCACTACTGACATCACGAGTGATGTCAGTAGGGCCGCCCACAAACGGCAGGCGTTCCTAAGGAAATTTTTGGAAGAATGGAGCTCCACCCTATAATGAATGGAAGTAGTGAGTTATTTACTATGTTGGATACACATATATACAGCTGTATGTAACATGTCTGACTTATTAGAGGAAAATGTTTAGGGAAACTGAGGCCCTCATTCAGAGCCGTACGCTCTGAGCAGAGCGCACGCTCTGCATGAGGGCCGGGCTCCTTTTTCATGGAGCGTCCTCCTGGACGCTCGTATAGCTGTGGGTCACCACCCACAGGCTATACGAGCGTGCATTTTGATGGCCGCGATGGTCGTGACCATCGCGACCATCGAAATTGCGAGCCGGAGCCTGCGGTTGAGGTTTTCAACCGCAAGCTCCGGAGTGATTTTGGCTCTATCAGAGCCAAAATCACTCCCACTGACATCACTAGTGATGTCAGTGGGCCGGCTTCTGACGGGAGGCGTTCCCGTGGGAACGCCCCCGTCAGGGAGGCACGCCCCCGGCACGCCCACCAAAGGGGGCGTGCTGTCAATCAACATTGACAGCACGCCCCCTTTGATCGGACACAACGAGCGAAGGAAAGTCCTTCGCTCGTCGTGTCTGGCGCATGCGCACGACGGAGCTCCCTCCGTCGTGCGCATGCTCAGTGCAGACCATCGACCCACTTGCGAGCGTACAGCCGCTCGCGAGTGGGTCTGAATCAGGCCCTGAGTTTGCATATTTGTTTATTTTTGACCAGATTTTCCAAATCACAATACAATCGACACCTCCTACGGGATTCGGAGTAAACAAAACCAACTTAAATGCGCAGCTATTTATGTCCAACCAAAATCTGTGTTTTTATTTTTTAAGCATGACTCTTCTGGGCGTAACCAGCCTAGCATAGTGTGTGCATTTGTGTCTGATAATTCCCATGTGAGGCACGAATGCAATGTGTACTGCACCTATTGTGGTATCTGGATTAAGGGCCTGATTCAGAGCCGCTCGTAAGCGGCCGCTCGTTCGCTCTGAGCGATGTTCGCACAACTGCGCATGCGTATGGGTCGTAATGCGCATGCGCAAACCAGTCATTGTGTTCGGAAATCGAGCGCTCGCAAAACAGCGAGGGGCTGCTAATTTGATTGACAGAATGTCCCGTTTGTGGGTGGTAACAGGGGAAAGTGCTTGAAAACGGGGGAGTGGACACTTGGTTGTCTTTTAGCCTGAACTGCTCGCAGTGATTGCGGTAGGAAAAACCTACCACAAGCACTGCGAGCAGTTCAGATGCCTTTCGATGTACCCGATTAATTAATAAATACCGGAGATGACGTGTGATGCGAACGGCAAAGGGTCGCCTTTACAAAATAGTGCGCACATTTTTCGTTCGCTCGCTCAGACATAGAGGCGTCAACAAACCGCAATGAGCAAGCGCACAATTTAAATAGCCGGCCCCTTTTTTTGAACGACCGTCCGCAAATAGCGTCCGGGTCTGAATCAGGCCCTAAGATCACTAGTGTCTTGATGGACACTCAATAGACACCAGATTGTCGACATGCAACAGGTCGACGGACAAAAGGTTGACTGAAAAATAGTTGACAATACAAAAGGTCAGAAGGGACAAATTGTCGACAGGCGGGTTACCACCTGCCAGACGGAGAACCACCTGGCAGTCCATACCTCCTGCAGTGGAGACCTGACGGAGGTTGCTGTAGTGGGGAACTGGGGCCGACTGCTTCCCCACTAGACCACTGGGGTATATAACTGGGGACAGTGGTGGCGGCCATGATAAAGGCCCGTGCACCCGGAGGGTTGATACAGCCTAGGGTAGGTAGGCTCTCCCCAGCAACACCTCCCCCAGCCGCCAATCCAGTGCAAGTTTTACACGCATCTTGGTTGCTCCTCCCAGCCTCCTCTGTATAGGAGATGCCCAAAGTACACTTTCAAGTGCACTACTGTAGCTGCAAATCTCAGGAGGTTTGGTCAGTCTCCCTGTATACCTCTCCTTTGGTCGCCAGGTTACACAGAGCTCAATATCCTACTAAGCTTTGTGTTTTTGCTAGTTGATTAAGAGCCCATTGCAAGTATATTGCTTAAATGCATTGTATGTGACTTATGCTAGTTCTGCCGTGTGTTATACTGCCTTTAATTTTTTTTTCTGAAAAAGGCTGTCCGTTATAGCGATCACTGCTATTTCTCCTGTACTTAACATTTACTAGATATTTGTGAAGGTGGTCACATTGCATTGTTACCTTTATTTTTATTTATGACTGTCAGTTATAACTGTTACGAATTCCGCTGCCTACTCCATGTGACACCACAAGAATCCAGCTAGCGAGATCTTCGGCCATTAACAACGGAACTAGGATACGTTCATCGGTACTTAGGCGGCCGCCTGGACTTCTGCTCGAGGTAGTAGCGGCTCACATGGAGATACAGGGGAATTCAATAGGTAAAGAAAGTACAGTTAGGACTGACACAGTTGATGATGATAAGGATATCGATGGTCCAGATGTTGTGAGAGTACAGTTTGTTTTTTTGGACAATAGCTTGGGAGCCGATTGTGTGGCAGCTGTGCCGATGGTGCAGCAATGGTGTGGCAGTGATGCTGAAGGTGCGGCAATAATGCCGATGGTGCAGCTATAGCCATAGATAAACAGTCTAGGGTTACTAAATGGTTCTGAGAGCCGATGGTGCGGCAACTATGCTGATGTTGCAGCGATGGTGCCGATGTTGGGGCAGTTGCCGTAGATAAGCAGTCTATGATTTGATAATGGCTTTGAGAGCCGATGGTGCGGCAAGTGTGCCGATGTTGCAGCGATGGTGCTGATGTTGAGGCAGTTGTCATAGATAAGCAGTCTATGGTTTAATAATGGCTTTGAGAGTCGATGATGCGGCAAGTGTGCCGATGTTGCAGCGATGGTGCCGATGTTGGGGCAATTGCCGTGGATAAACAGTCTATGGTTTGATGATGGCTTTGAGAGCCGATGGTGCGGCAAGTGTGCTGATGTTGCAGCGATGGTGCCGATGTTGGGGCAATTGCCGTAGGATGAACGTTGGCAGCACGGGAGCTGCTAGATGCGGCCAGGAAGCAGTTTGGACATAGGTGGTAGCACGGAAGCTACTTGGAGTGGCCTGGAAGCCGTATGGTGAACGATGGCAGCACGGGAGCTGCTGGATGCGGCCAGGAAGCTGTTTGGAGATTGGTGGTAGCAGGAGAACAGGAATAACCTGACTCTGCAGTCAGGCTGAGGGAACTTACAGACACTCTGTAATGCAGCCTGTGTTGCCCGGTTGACACAAGCAGCTGAGATGGTCTAGGCTGAGGTCTAAACAGCAGACAGGTGGATTCAGATGCTGCAGTAACACATAATGAAGGCACTGAGGTGGAAACACTGAAGGTAACAAGATAAATGCAGACACACAGGACTGTGGTATATTACTGCAGGGCTGAATGGAGACAGGATCCAGATTCAATAACCAAAGTACTCAGTAGACCGGCAAGCACTAGGAACTGAATACAGCAAACATACACTGGTACTGACACAGTATAACCTGCAATGAGATCATGGCTGGGTGTATACTTATGAGATGCAGGATCCAATCAAAGACCATGGAGAGTGATTCCTAATTAAAAGGCATGTGTGCACCTGCTCTGCAAGGAGAGAGCTAGTTAATTAGTGAACACATGAAACAACACAAATACAGACAGACCTGAATGACAGGCAATGAATTGACACAGACAAGACAGGATTTCCAGCTTCCTGCAAAAAGCCAGAACAAGGATAGGACATGATGCAGTATCCCAGGAACTAAGACTGGGAATGCCAACAAGATGATTTGCTAACCGCAAATCCTAACACTATCACTGCTATTGCTCCATTTAACCCTCAACTACCAGGTGTGCACAGGTGTGCTCAGCTGCAATTGAGTGTTTGCTGAAGGGAGATTTGGTCTCTCTCTCTCCTCCCCCCGCCCCCCCAAGGTATATAGCACTGGAACTCTACCAAATTGTTTGCTTGTATAAGTTGATTCAGTGCCCATTTGTAAGTATATTTGTATGCATGGCACTTATTTCCTACCAATGTGTCTGCGATTTATTGCCAATTTGCAATAATATTTATATGCATGTAGATCCTACTAAACTTGTGTTTAGGTCATTCATTTTAATGCCCGTTTGCAAATATATTATATGCATTTTATGTGACTTATGCGAACTCTGCTGTTGAAAAAAAACGTTTGTTTTCTTTTTGGTTTTTCCTAACCCCCCCAACTACCTGGTGTATAGGGGTTAGAGAGTACTTCACATTTATTTTTATCTGTGAAGGAGGTCACATTTGCATTTTTAACCATAAACTTGTTGTAGGTTACTTGCAAACATTTCCCATGTCTCAGGACAAAGGTAAACAGAAGACTGTTGTTCCTGTGCTGGTTTCATGTAAATCAAAGATATGTAGAAAGAAAATGGATGTCTGTTTCTAGGTGCACAAAAATCAGTTAAAACATAACTTTTAATTTATATACAGTAAACATGTTACACAAAAAAAAAATCTGTGAAATATTAAAAAGAAACATTGTTTCTAGACTATAAACAAACATATATAGTGTAGACTAGACAATAGAGAAGTGTTGATAAAACTGGGATCCTGCTGTGTGATAAATATAGTAATGAGAAATGAGTTAAGGGAGAAACTGCAACTTTAAATTCTATGT
The DNA here is from genome assembly GCA_031769625.1 of Taudactylus pleione. Taxonomy (NCBI): domain Eukaryota; kingdom Metazoa; phylum Chordata; class Amphibia; order Anura; family Myobatrachidae; genus Taudactylus; species Taudactylus pleione. The sequence continues at coordinate 13,182,124 of JAUIMM010000177.1, read as the reverse complement.
GTTTGTTGAATAATTACAACGTTAGTATCACCTCGCAGACTCCTAATCATTATACATAGCAAAAAGGATACCCAAGAGTAATTGTCTGTGCTGGATGTAACCATAAGATGAGGAGGAGAAGCAATGGCTCTGTCCAGGGCCGGACTGGCCATCTGGCAAATGCCAGAAGGGCCGATGGTCAGTTGGGCCGGTCTGGTTGTGCGCACTACAGTACGTGCAGCACCGCCTCAGATCCTGAGTCCTCCGCAGCTCTGCCTCCTTCCTGACATGGTGATGCTGTCCTCAGCTCCGCCTCCCTTCCGACACTCTCCTTAGCGCTGTCATCCTTCTAATACTGTCTGTGTGCCTATGCATTACACAGGCAGGAGAATGCTGAAGCAGCATAGCTGTGTGCTGATGGGTCCCGCCGCTGTGCTGTCGCCCACAGCCGCCAGCATTACAATGAGTCACACTGACTCATTGTATGCCGCTGCAACCGCTGCCTTCACACCTCAGGCTCAATAAGTTGAATCATTAAATAAATAATTAATGTGCGTGGCTGGGCACGGCCAGAGGGGGAGGAGTTAACACTCTCTCTTCTCCACAGCTCCTCCCCCCAGAGTGACTCAGTTTACAAGAGTGTGCTCGGCTGGTGGGAGAGGAGGGGCCTCACTCTCCCCTCTCCTCAGCTCCACCCCTTTCCACGTTCCAATCCCAGCTGCCTCTTTTTCTGAGCCTGGCTTGAACTCGGGGATCTAATGTCAGGAGCTCACGTCCGTCCCCGGCGTTAAGTCCAAGGAGGAGCCGCCATTCACGCCCTGCATTTCTGGCAACTGGTAAGTACATTTAAATATCCTGTATGTATCATGCACTGGCTGTCACCCTGTCCCTGTCACTCAGTGGTCATTCTCTCCCTGTCATGTCACCCAATGCTGTCACCCTCTCCCGGTCACTCAGTGCTGTCACCCTATCACGGTCACCCAGTGCTGTCACCCTCTCCCAGTCACCCAATGCTGTCACCCTCTCCCTGTCACTCAGTGCTTTCACCCTATTATGGTCACCCAGTGCTGTCATCCTCTCCCAGTCACCCAGTGCTGTCATCCTCTCCCAGTCACCCAGTGCTGTCGCCCTCTCCCTGTCATCCAGTGCTGTCACCCTCTCCCTGTCACCCACTGGTTGTCTCCCTCTTCCTGAATATGTATCTTAGGGTATAAATGTAGCCTAGTACCCAGGGTGGTCCTGCTGTATAGGGGCCCTATAACACTTCATACATTTTCATGTAGGGGCCTATGTTTGTGTTTTTCATGCAAATCCTATGTGTTTTATTACTTTTATGTGGGTGCTATTGTGTGCTGTTTTTTCTCATGTGGGGGTCTATGTCGGTTTTTGTCAGCTGCGCCCCTTCCCTCTCCCTGAGCGTTTACTTAATAACGCCAGTGGGAGAGTGGAGGGCGGGCTTTTCCGTCGTAGCACTCTTTTGGCTATGGCGCTCCAGGCGATGGCCCTACTAGCCCATGCCTAGAGCCACCACTGGTGGTGTAACGTGAATAAGGGTGCTACTTTGTGGTGTAATGTGACGAAGGTTTAATTGGCGGTACTATTTTTGTGATCACGCCTATTCCCAGTAAAACTACATCTCTTTGGCGTGCACTCTATTTTGCAATGTGTAGGGGAACACATTGCTCTTTATGTACAAGGGGCACCAAAATGTGTACATAGTTACGGCTCTGCTTTGGTGTGCACAGGTGTGTCCTTCTCTGAGCTGAGCACCTGACTCTGTCCTAGTGAATTCTATCTAATCTTCTACAACTGCTAAGCTATTGTTTGCCCAATAGAGAAAATGCTTTCCCTTTTCTTTGGGCTCGATTCAATTCAACGCAAATTGAATAGCGCCGAGAAGGAGCTCCCGCAGCTATTCAATTCAGTGCGATGTTTTGTCAGAAAATGCCGCTTCTCGGACCCCTTGCGCCTTAAACATGGTGTTTAGTCGTGAGAACCAGCATTCTCAGACTAAAGTGCCTGGGATGATGCTGTTTCCCGGCGCTAAGGGCAGAAAACAGCATCACACCTCTAGTTTTGTTGGATTTCTGCTCGCACCCCAGGAGGGATGCGAGAAGAAATCCTTAGTCGGGGCTAACAGCGCGCTGAACTGAATAGGTCCGGGTGCTCCTTCCCAGCGCTATTTAATTTGCTTTGAATTGAATCTAGCCCTTTGTGTGTGACCTACACCAGTGAAGTGCCAGCTTTACCAAACAAAAGCAACCAAATACCAAATGTCTGACTATGGCACATGCTGCAGGATGAGCTCTGTGTGTAGTTTAATACAAAGAACGATGTACACTTGTATGTTGTTAATTATTAATGATGTTTTTAATTATATTTGTAAGAGCATAGACTAAGTAGTAGGTTGAGTCAGGAGTGGTAAGGGGAGGAGTCTACACCTGAGGCCAGATGTTGACGCCGAGGTGGGCCTGTGTGCTTTAAATGCCAGGGCCTAATATTAGTCCCAGTCCGGCCCTGGCTCTGTTTATATTTATTGAAGTCTAGACAGTCCAATTCACTACCTCATTGCTGCATATTTGAAGAATCGTGTGCCCCGGTCATTTACGCGGAGCAAAGGTATGTGTACACACATACCTTTGCTCAGTCCGCATGGATCGGGTATTTTGCGTGTTTGTTATTTTAACCCCTGGATTGCCTACTTGGACAAGTGGACGCGATCGACGCATAGGAGAGGTGAGTATGGATTGTTTATTTCAGGTACACCCCTATGGATTACTTCGGATACTAGGTGAGTATGTGTGAGTGTGCATGTATGTTTAATTAAAATTTTACTTTCACGGTGTGTTTGTTTATATACGTATTTCTTTAGTTGTGGAACTACAAGTGCCAGCGGGCCCGTAATGCCCCGAATGCTGGTATTTGTGGTTCTCCAAATACCAGCATGCAGGGGAGGCTTGCTGGTACTTGTGGTTCTACATCTAAAGACAATATGGAAACTTTATTTTTATACTAACACTATCAACCCGCACCCACGGCCATAGCGTGCCGGGGATAGCCCTGGGCTATCAGTCTAGGCCTGGGGTGCCCTGGAGAGGGGTACCCCTTTATTGGGGGGGTACCCAACTCCCCAGGGATCACCAACCTGGACTGACTAGCGGTCAGGGATAATGCAGGCTTGCCTACCCTCCCGATTTGGCCGGGAACCTCCCGATTTTCGGGTCCCACCCCCGGAAAGGCAGGCAAGCCTCCCGGAAGGCTCTGACCCTCCCTACCTCCCCCCTGAAACAACTAGAAACCCCCGCAGTGGGGGGGCCGGTGACGCGATTCGCGCTGAATCGCGTCATCGTGGCCCCGCCCCCTGCTTCACAACACCGAAAATAACGGCATTGTGAAGAGGGGGCGGAGCCACGATGACGCGAAGGTGCGGTCCCGCCCCCGGCTCCACCCCCAATGAGAAACAACCTGACCGTCCCCGCCCATGGCTCCGTCCCCAATGCCCCCCCCCCCCCCGCGCTGCTACCCGACAATCAGCTCCCTCCCGGCAGGCTGGAGCTGATTGTCGGCAAGTATGGGATAATGCTTTGGCCGGGGAAACCGGTGAAAGGTTCTCCCTGGCTGTGGCATTATCCCCCCCCCGCTAAAAAGAGTTTGGTGCTGGTTTTGGAATTTTCAGGGGACCCCTACTTGTTTTGTCCCCTGATTTTCCAGATCCAGGACAGCTCAACAAAGCCCTGTGCTGGTTCTTAATATACAGGGGTCCCCTACGCATTTTGGCCCCTGTATTTTTAGAACCAGAACAGGCTGTATAAAGCCCGGAGCTGGTTATGCTTTTGGGGAGGGGGTGCACGTTTTTTTTTTTTTTTAAGCACACACAGAAACCATCACGGATCTCACTGATCTGTGATGGCTTCTCTAAAACTCGCACCTTTTAATGCTACTCGCATTAAAAGGTGTCAGTTTACATAGTCCTAAACTCGCAAATGCAGTAGCCTCAAGCTGAAAAGTTCGCAGGCTATTGAATTTGCGAGTTTCAGTACAAACTCGCAGTTTTTAAAAGTGCGAGAAAGTGCGAGTTTGTACTGTTACTAAAACAGACACCCTATTACATTTGGCCCATAGAATTTAAAGTTGCAGTTCCTCTCAACTCATTTCTTATTACTATATTTATCACACAGCGGGATCCCAGTTTTATCAACAATTCTCTATTGTCTAGTCTACACTATATATGTTTGTCTCTAGACTATAAACAATCTGTTTCTTTTTAATATTTAGCTGACTTTTTTTGTGTAACATATGTTTACTGTATATGAATTAAAAGTTATGTTTTAACTGATTTTTGTGCGCCTAGAAACAGATATCCATTTTCTTTCTACATATCTTTGATGTGCTTATTAATGTCTTTAGGCTGCACCCCCAACACAAATATGATATGACAATTGAGATATATCTATTATTAGAAATATATGAGGCTCATCACAATATTTATGTACTAAGACTAATAGCTAGTGCAGGAATCTTCACCTCTTTTTTATTGGTTTCATGTAAATCCTGTCAGTAGGCCTCTCAGGATTTCATACAGGATGGACTATGTGTTGATTATTATACACCACAACAGTCCACCTCATCAGCACCTGTTCAGGGGTCACCTTGAATGTCTTCCTGGTTTCAGGTTATGAGGCAGTTAGTGGACTGCTTATCAGCCCCCACACTGCCTCCCACTTTGAATTTCCCACAGTCGTTACAGCCTGCTATGTTTCCTCTTCCCATACATCCTTCCTGGATGGAGGGTTATGTCCACTAAGTCCAGGATCTGGCTTTTATCATCTACCTAACTGCAGATGTTACAGGAGAATATGGCATCAGCCGTCTAAGCATATAAATGGACTGCACCATCCTCTCAGTCCACCCTTCTTTCAGATTCCTATATATCATCTGATGAGGCAGAGGATATGCAGGTTTCTCCCTCTGGGCCTATCTCGGAGGGGAGGAGCATCATTCATCAGTGGATGTTCCTCTCTAGCAGGGGTGGTTAATTCAATACTCATTATAGAAGATGAAGTACCGTCTCCTAAAGCCTAATAAACTTGATGTTCAGACACCAGAAGGTGATTTATGATGGATTACCTTAATCTGAACAGCTCACTGATCTTATGGGGAAAGCATGGAACACTCCAGTTATCTGTTCCAGATTCCAAAAAAGACTAGTGTCTCTTTACCCTCTCTCACAGGGAGAGTGCATTAGGTGGTGAATCCACGTCCCTGTGGAGATTCTTACGTGATGCCTTGCTAAAAGGTTACTCCTCAGAAAGTTGTTTGCAACTCCCCATCAGATTCTATCTAGGCCCATGCCCTCTAGTTGATCCTGGTTCCTCTAGCTAACCAGGAAGGAGTTAGTACTCAAATTTGTTTTTGATATAGAATCTAAATGGGTCTCATTGCTCTATTCTGAATCGGAAATCTCTCAACAGGTTCATTCATGTGCCAGGTTCCGTATGGAGACCCTACGGTCAATTATGCTGGCAATGGAACCTGGGGATTTCATGGATCCCTGGACATACATGATGCATATCTGCAATATTCCTTCCAGGGGTTTCTAAGTTTTGCTGTTAGTAACATTACCATTGCCCTTTGGTCTGTCCACATCCCCTCGGGTGTTTACCAAGATAATGGAAGTCATGACTGCTCATCTCAGAAGAAGTCAGCATACTGCCATACTTGGACGACCTCCTGATATTGGAGTCTTCAAAGGATTTACAACATCTTCTCCTGCTGACCACTGCCTGTCTACTGGAGCAAGGCTGGATAATCAATTGAAAAAAAAAGTCTTCCCTTTCTCCAATACAGCAGAGTGTACATCTGGGGGAGCTACGGGATTCTCTGGCACAAAGGCTCTTTCTACCAGTGGACAAGATTTTGGCTCTACAATTGTGGGTGTACAAATGGCTCCGCAATCAGAGGGTATCCATTCACTCAGCAATGCAGGTCCTGGGGTCCATGGTATCCACTTTTGACATGGTGGAATATGCCCAGGTCCATTCCAGGCCTCTGCAATGACTGATTCTCTTCCGGTGGAACGGGCAGTATCATCTGATATGGTCCTAGATCCTCTTTCGGGAAGTTATGTTTTCAGCCACCATACTAGGGAAAACTGCTCAGCTGAACAAGGGTCGCCCCCTTTTGGATTCCAGGGTGGGCGCTCCTCACGACGGATGCCGGCCTTTGCGGGTTGGGGCATGGTGACATGCAATCATACCTTTCAGGGAAGATGGACTACTTAGGAAAGTCAATTATCCATAAACATCCTGGAACTTCGATCAGTGTACAAAGCACTCATTCAAGCACAGGATATCCTTAAGGGCAGGCCTATTCAGATCCAACAATGTGACCACAGTAGCCTACCTCAATCATCAGGGAGGCACGCGAAGGCGGTCAGCCATGAAATAAGTTGGAAACATTCTGGTTTGAGCAGAACATCATCTTCCGGCAATACTCAACCCCGGTCCTAAACGAGGAAGTAGATTTCCAAAGTCATCAGGACATACATGCCGGGGAATGGGCTATTCATCCGGATGTCTTTCAGATCCTAGTGGAGAAATGGGGACTCCAAGAAGTTTACCTGATAGTTTCACATCACAATCACAAGGTCCCCAGTTATGGATCCAGAACCAGAGACCCCTCAGCCACCTTCATGGATGCTCTCGCAGTAAGATGGGATTTCAATCTGGCATATCTATTTCCTCCAATCTCGCTACGCCTAAGGATTCATCAGGAAATTCAAGCTGGAGGGCGGCACAGTAATAATGATAGCTCTTGCTTGGCCCAGACGCCTTGGGTTCACCGACCTTCAGAGTCTCTCCATAGACACTCCATGGCCTCTTGCTCTAGGGCTAGACCTGTTAGCTCAGGTCCCTGCCTGCATCCAGACCATCCTTGTCTGTCTTGGACGGCATGGCTCTTGAGTCTTCCATCTTAAGAGCCAAAGGATTTTACTAGCTCTGTAATTCAGACGATGCTTAGGGTACGAAATCCTTCCTCTGACCGCATCTATTACAGCATTTGGCATTCCTATTTTCAATGGTGTTCCCATAAAAAATATGATCCTACAGTTTTTAGGGTCTACCGAGTGCTTGCTTTTCTCAAGGCTGGGTTAGACCTCGGTCTTCGCCTGTCCACTCTGAGAGTTCAAGTTAAAAATCTGCAGTTTGGTTTCAGCGAAGGATTACCCCCTGCCTGATATTAGAACATGTTTGCATGGTGGTCTGAGGGTTCAGCCTCCCTTTATCTGTCCGGTAGCTCTGTGGGATTTGTCTTTGGTTCTCAGGGCTTTAAAGGCTCCTTTGAACCCCTGAACTCAGTAGACCTTAAGTGGTGAACAAAGAAGACCATTTTTCTTCTCGCTATCTTCTCTGCCCGCAGGATCTCTGATTTGGCAGCGCTTTCTGTCACTCCCCCTTTGTGATCTTTCACCAGGATAGAGCTGTTCTTTGTAACAGGGCAACCTTCCTAGGGTAGTATCCCATTTTCATGTAAATTAAAAAATTGTGGTTCCAGTCTTCAGACCTCTTTGTAGGTGAAGCTTCTCTGGATGTTGTATATGCCCTGCGTATCTACGTGGATCGTATCAACTCCTTTAGGAAATCAGACTCTCTTTTTGTGTTGTATGGCTGTCATAAGTGAGGCTGGCCAGCTAACAAACAGACTCTGGCTAGATGGCATTGCATGATGAATTCTCAGGCTTACACACAAGCTGATCTCCCTTTTCCAAACACAGTGACAGCACATTCTATTCAATCTGTAGGACCATCGTGGGTGTTTCGAAGTGGTTCCTCTGCTGAACAATTGTGCAAGGCAGCCATGTGGTCTTCCTTCCACACTTTTCTCAGGTTTTACGCCTGTGATACTTTTTGCCTCTCAGGATGCTTCCTTTGGGCGCCAGATTCTCCTTTTCTGATCAGGAGCGGACCTACCCTTAAGGAAACTGCTTTGGGGCATCCCCAAGGTAATTCCTGTGGCCCCTATGGAACCCAAAGAATAAAATAAGAGTTATGGTATAACATACCTTTGTCAACTCTTTTTCTTCGAGGTCCAAAGGGCACCCAACCTAACGCACCTGGTTGTTATTGGGTAATCTATTTTCTTTTGTATTTCAATGATTCCCTCGTCTTAGAGAGCTTGTTTCTGGTGTACATTGTCCTTCCTTCTCTTTTCTTTCTCCCTCCTGCCTTGGGCTTGGTTACAAACTGGGTGCCTGTAGCCAGGGGTAGGGTATATATATATATATATATATATATATATATAATGTATGTATGTATGTGTATATATATATATATATACATACATACATACATACATACATACATACATACATATATATATATATATACATACCCACTGCATCCTGGGAGTTAAAGCTTGTAACTGTTTGGTGCCTGTATCACCAACCACATACCCCCAAGGTAATTCCTGTGGACCCTATGGACCTCGAAGAAAAAGGGTTAACAAAGGTATGTTGTACCATATTTCTTATTTTTACAATGTTTTTAAGGTTAGGGTTAGGCTGCGGAAGTGGATGGTTAGTTAGGCTAAGGTTAGGTTTAGGTACTTGGGAAAGAGTTAGGGTGAAGATTTGGCTTAAATTTAAAAACAAAACAAAACAAAAAAAAACACATGTTAACCGTTTTCGTATTGACCATATATTGGTCGACTATTTGCACTCTCGACCATATCTGTGTAGACCATTTTTACCTGTCAACATTTTGTCCCTGTCGACCTATTGTCTGTCTACCATCTGTTGTTGATCTATTGAGTGTCAGGTAGGTGGAGGTGTAAATGATGTGGGACAGGTAGGTGGGGGTGTAAATGATGGGGGACAGGTATGTGGAGGTGTAAATGATGTGGGACAGGTGGGGGTGTAAATGATGCTGGACAGGTAGGTGGAGGTGTAAATGATGTGGGACAGATATGTGGAGGTGTAAATGATGTGAGACAGGTATGCGAAGGTGTAAATGATGTAGGACAGGTATGTGGAGGTGTAATGATGTGGGACAGGTATGTGGAGGTGTAAATGATGTGAGACAGGTATGTGAAGGTGTAAATGATGCTGGACAGGTATGTGGAGGTGTAAATGATGTGAGACAGGTATGTGAAGGTGTTAACGATACTCGATCAGAACCTCTATACACACCTTCCTATACCTTCTAATATCCTGCCTATACCTTCTAAGGATGACACTAATTTGCGTAAGCAGTCATACAGTAAATAAAGACTTAAGACCTGGAATCTGTGGTTCCAAAGCACAAATATTATTCAAGTAAAAGTACAGACAGTTACATGCTATTGATCCAGACACAATTCGGCGCAAAAGAATTATACAGACCCAAGTACAGTATACATATGCACAGGGGCTGCTGGTAACTTTCAGCCTGGGGGGCAACACAAGCAAGTGGCCCAGGCTTTCTATTAAAAAAAAAATAATAATGCAATTGTCCAGACCAATGAGTGTCTCTCTCTAGATGCCTAGGTGGGGAGGGAAGATGTGTAAGAGGTGGCCCAGTAGATGTGTACAGGGGGGGAGGGTAGATGTGTGTGTAGATGTGTAGGGAGAGTAGTTGTGTAGGAGGGTAGATGTGTATGGAAAGGATGTATTGCGGGAGGAGGGTTAATGTGCAGGGAGAGGGTAGATATGTGGTATCAGTATGGTTAGAATCCCAACAGCGGCTGGCCGACATGGATGAAAATCCAGATCGTCCCTAAGGTAAGTATTCACTAACCTAATTCCCCCCCTAACCCTCCTTAGGGGTGCCTAACCCTAACCTTCCCCCCAGTGCCTAACCCTAACCCCCCCTTTCCCGCCGCCTAACCCTAAGTTCCCCCCGGGGGTGCCTAACCCTCCCTCCCTCTAGCCTAACCCTAACCTCCGGGGGAGGTGCCTAACCCTAAGTCCCCCCTGGGAGCCCTAAACCTAACCCTCCCCCCCAGCGGCTCTCCGCACTAGGCGCCTGGCATCACTTCAATCGGAATGCCGGGTGCCGGTCTCCCGGCGTTGGTAAAATGACAGGCGTCTAGATTTAGACGCCTGTCATTTAACCCTCGCTGTGATAAAGCAGTCGGGAAGCCGGCCTTCGGGATTACGTCTGCCGGCTTCACAACTGCATACCAGATATGTAGGGGGGAAGAGGGTAGATGTGTATTGGGGAAGATGTGTAGGAGCAAGTGAGGATGTGTAGGGGGCAAGGGTGGATGTGTATGGGAGGAGCAGGGTAGATGTGTTTGGGAGAGGATGTGTAGGAGGGAAGAGGGTGGATTTGTAGTGGGGAGGTGGGAGCATGTGTGGGGTGGAGGAAAGGGATTTGTAGGGGGGAGATGGAAAATGTATAAGGTAGGAAGGTGGATATGTAGAGGTTGAATAAAAATGGCAGGGAAGAGATAGGATTGACAGGAAAGGAGGAGGTAAGAAGGGGATAATAGAGGAGACCGAAAAAGGAGGAACATTGACAGAAGGATGGAGAGGAGAGTGAGGGGAGGAAGAAGACGAGGGGGCAGGTGGGACAAGAGTGTCAAGGTGATTTTAGGGGTAAGAGATGGAAGGACAGGAGCAGACAGGCAGAGGTGATGCAGGAAAGTGAAAGGGCTGCAGTGTTAGATTATGGGTAACAGGGAAACCATCTCGACCCCCATTTCATTTATCACAATATATATATATATATATATATATATTTTGTACTCACAGTCAAATGGCTAGCAGCAGGGGTGCACTCAACATATGTGTGCTTAATCCATGGGGGGGGAGAGATATAGGTAGATAGGTAAAAATACACTGTCACTTACCACACATAGGTGACTGTCACTGATGATGCAGGCGGTGTTGTTCAGAGTCCTCTCTTCTAGTTCTTCTGTCTCATGGGAGGGGAGTGTAGTAGGTGCCAGGCCCAGTGGTACTGCTGCAATTGATGTGCAGAGCGGGCAATGCTGCATTTTGCTGCTTGTGCCTGGTTACTGTTACCCTCACCTCCATCTGCTCCTCCAAGGTAACCATGGTTACAGAGGTGCTGCCGCAGCAGTCAATTCCGGCTTCGGGACGCTGCGCTGGGATCCTGATTATCTCATGGCCCCTCTGTTCCTTTTCACGCTGGGGCCGGTCACTAGACTGTGACGTCGTAGCCCCGGCAATTAGCTGCATCAGGGAGGTGGACCTTAAGCGGAGGGGAGGAAGCAGGAGGGGTCACCTTCCTATGCTACATCCGGACCGCCTCCTCCTGCTGCTTAGTTACAGCCAGCAGCCGGCAGCAGCGTATGAGTCAGCCAGACTCATTATTAGTAACGTATGTCAATGCCCCTGCAGGCCACTATAGTGCCCTGCCCACGCTGCTCTCTTTTTAGGATTAAAAAAAGTGCAGTTACGTCTCCCCCTGGATCCGCCACTGCTCCCGGGTGCCTAACACAACTGGCGGCCCTATAACAGTGAAATCGTAGCGGCCCAGGGGGCAGATGGCACCCCGCCCCCCGGCCCAGCCCGCCACTGCATATGCAGCGCTTCCGGACCAGATGTTAGGCATCAGCAAGAAACCCCTCATCTATCAGCATTCAGCATGAAGACTAAGACCCAGTGTTGGAGCACACATATTTATACCCCCCAGGGATAGACAAAACAATAGAGAAGTTTGTTGCTGATGCCATTGGTTCCCAAGGGGGATACATCTGTTACAGAGCATTTAACAGGCTGATTCAAATAGACACAACCCAGCCTCCAACAACTGAGGGTCCCTAGATTCCCGCCGCATGCATCATCCTAACAGTTGTTAATATAATATACATTTTGTTGCTTGAAGTCTCTGCGGTCCATAAGTTGAGAATGCATGATGCGATCTCCCCACCGATAATACCGGAATACTGTGGAAAGAGTACACATCAGTACGAAACCAAACATGGCTTACTTAGCATGTATAAAACCTTAGTTACCAAATAATCTTTATTTCACAGCATTTATACTAAATAAACAAACTTAAATCTTATACCTTAAAGCTTATGGAAACTTGTATGTAAATATGTAATGTGTGAGTATACGGGGTTTGATATAAAGACTCTAGTTAACTGGGGACAGATGCGTGCGCATGTAGCTACTAAACGGTGCTTTCATATAGGATCTTATGCATTCGCTAATATGCGACTAGTTAACAGCGCAATTGTGCGTATTACTGTGTATATGAGAAATGATTAAAGATGCAATTGCATGGTGCTAATAGTAATCTCGCCATATGTACTTAATTGTGAGTTTATCTAAAATGGCGCTTGGGCGGCCATTCACAAAATGGCGTCTTGCGATTTTTATTTCCAAGATGGCGTCTTGCGGCCAGTTGCAAGATGGCGTCGCCGCGATTCAATTTTATACTGATCTGGTCTCAACCAATTATCCAGCTTCGACAGTCCACCCTTTGATAGCGAACAACATGCTATCACAATCTACTCTTTGAATTTAATTTAGGCTTACATTTACATATTATTTAGTGTTATTGTGGGATGGCACAAGGTGGTTCTTAATCCATCAATAATGTGTCTCTGGGTGGGGACATAAAACTACTGTTATACGCACACCGCGGATCTTGGAAGATCATGTGAAAGGTGTGGGGATGCACCAGTCTTATAAAGGCAGTCTTGAAGGGGAATTGAGACTTTACATTATCTGAGGTATTCTAAAAATAACATTTCAATAATACAGTCTATGCACGTCTAAATATAATACCATCATTTAATGTGTTTCCTAGTTCAGGGTTTTAATGCAGGTCTATATTTACCTCGGTATTCGTATTGTCATTACTGACCACCATCATAGTTTCGTTCTTACATCTTACTTTATTTTTGCATTTTCCACACTTCAACACAATAGGAACACACCGGATACATATGCCAATTATTATGATGACAATTAGTATAAGGATCAAGAATTTGCCTATGCTGGTGATCACTTCCTGGACTCATTCCCCTAGACCTGAGAACCATTTCACTGGGTTCAGCCAAGAAACCCATCCTTCTATTTTTTCCCCTACTTCAGCCACTGAAGCATTATGGTTCTTACGAAACTCCCATTTTAGCTGCAGAATTTCATCCATCTTTCGGTCTATCACCTCCTTGGGGTCGCTGGTATCATTGGAGACATAGGTGCAACATTTTACTCCAAATTAGGTGGCCAATGTTACGCGATACCCTCCAGTAACAGCAGTTAAATAATTCAACACTAGCCTGTGTTGCACCAGTTCTTGTACGCTTGCAATTCTCTCCCTGTATATCTGAATGCGTCATCGTACATCTCGGTGATATTATCTATCAATTTAGCAAGTTCCTGAATATACCTAAAATTTAATGTACCCCGAGCAATCCTGGTGGGATCCAGTGTGACTAAAACTTGAAAGCCAGTTGTCTCACTAATTAACTGAGTGGCTTTATGCACGTCACCAGGTATAATATTTCTTTTACCTCTGTGTTCATATTGTGTGTGAAGATATGGAGATGGCATGTTCTTATGTATACCAAGCATTTCAACATGTGTGAGGGTCATAACTTCTGGGACTACTCTTCCCAGGTAACACAAACCTTCGGAACTTGGGGAGAGCCATTTATACGCTTTTCTTCCACATATGAAATATACATTATCAGGGAGAACATAAGGAATGGTATGCATCATTATCATTAAGCCCATTTCCCTTGCAAAAAATCCTATTTCTGGGTCTTCCATCTGGTACATGCAAGTTTCTGGCTGTATTATTTTAGCACAATAACCATTTGGCACCTTACCAATAATTTCTTTGATGGAACTTAATGTATACCGATACCTAAAATGTTTCCCACCAGACTTAATTGAGCGTAACAGATCATGGTTTATGGACTCATTATCAGCTCTTTGTGAGAAGGTCATCGTCTGATTATTCCCCGTCACTTCCCAACTCCCAGGTTTATTGGGGTTGGTTATGTTTAAACACAAAAGTGATCTATCTACTTGGAATTGATAGAGTTTGAAATGAGGTGGTTTGGATGAGAGGAATTTTCCATCCAATGTTTTCCCTTTTTGTAATTCTAAAATTTCCGTGATATTCAGCGGAAAGGGCACCATCCCTATGTTATGCTGTCCCTGTGGCACGTGAACACACCCAGCAATCAGTTTGATTTAATACTTTGCCTACCATACTACGATAATCCTATAAAGGATACCCACCCCAGTACAGGCTTAATTTTGGTTGGCACCGTTGGATACAGTTCTCATCAACTATGGACCCACAAAGTTCACAAATACAGGAATCTTCAGACTATAAACCTCCACACCGTCCCAGAGTATCCGGAATGATAGCTCTCTTAGCAATAACAGTACTAAGATTGGTCAGACACTCCCCTGATTGACATTGCACTCCTCCTTACTCCATTCCATCAGCACTGCCATCAGCTCCCATTTCCTCGATCGGTCTCCCATCACGGAAACTGGATATTCCCGAACCAGCCAGGATGGTGAACACTCTAAAAGAGCATATGAAAATGAACACAGCAGGCCCATCCATTGTCACAACAAGACCTGCAAGTTTCTTTTAGTTCAGGTATCTCACTACAACCTTTTCAATCCTCCCAGAACAAGCTCGCGAGCAACAGGTAAACACTATCAGCCTTGTCTCCAACTTGTTTCTCCACCGGTTGATTGACCTTTTTGCAATGAGTAGAATGGATCCAGGTATCTCTCTCTGCCACCTTCAAAGATGTAGTACTTGTCAGCAGTACCTGGTACGGACCTTCCCACCAATCAGTCAAACAACCTGAACGCAAGAAATTTCTGATCATAACATATTCTCCTGGTTCAACATCATGACAGTTAGTTTCAGGCATATCATTAGACAACAATTTCAGTTTCTGCTGCTGTTGTTTTAACTGCTTACTCATTGATATAAGATACTTTACAGTTACCTCGTTGTTACCCTTCAGGTCTTCCTGTGGACTTATAATCAAATGAGGTTGCCTTCCGAACAGTATTTCAAATGGGGACAGATTCAGAGGAGGTCTAGGAGTGGTCCTTATGCTATGTAGGACCAAAGGTAATGCTTCTGGCCATCCTAGTCCAGTCTCTGCCATGATTTTACTTAACTTTTTTTTAATAGTTCCGTTCATCCTCTCTACCTTGGCACTGGCTTGTGGTCGGTAGGGGGTATGAAGTCGGCATCACCATCACCTGTGAAATGAGTACCCCTATCACTCTCGATGATTTTAGGGATACCGTACCTGCATACAAATTCCTGAACTATTTTCTTGGCAGTAAACGCAGCAGTATTAGTGGCCGCTGGGTAGGCCTCAACCCAGTTAGAAAATACGTCAGTGCACGCTAATACATACTTCAGGTTCCTGCAGGGTGGTAATTGGATGAAATCAATTTGTATCACCTGGAAAGGTCCATCAGTCGGTGGAATGTTGGATGGTTTGGTAGGGATCGCTTTCCCTATGTTCTTCCTCAAGCAGGTCAGACAGGACATTGCTATCTTTTCTGCTTGTGAAGAAAAACCTTGTGCGCACCAGTATGCTCTCACCAACTTGCACATACCTTGTTTTCCCAGATGAGTCAGACCGTGTGCTGCCTTAGCCAGGCTGGGGTAATATGCCTTGGGGGCTACTGGCT
Source organism: Taudactylus pleione (assembly GCA_031769625.1). Taxonomy (NCBI): domain Eukaryota; kingdom Metazoa; phylum Chordata; class Amphibia; order Anura; family Myobatrachidae; genus Taudactylus; species Taudactylus pleione. The sequence continues at coordinate 13,166,499 of JAUIMM010000177.1, read as the reverse complement.
TACCTTGTCCGTCCCTCCAGAGCCCGGAGGACTCTTGCCCACATCCCTTGGACTTCCAGATGGATTTTTCCTGAATTGAACACAAATTTTGCATCTCAATTAATTTCAGCATATCAATTGTTTGGAAAGACATAATTTTTTCAGTGGGAGAAAACATTTTTAACCCTGCTGCCCATTTTGCAGCTTCATCGGCTCTGTTATTGCCCAGTGACACCGGATCATCCTCACATGTATGGGCCTTACATTTAACTACTGCCACTGCTTTGGGCAGTTGGATTGCTTCTAAAAGATATTTTATGTGTCGGGAATGTGCAACTGGTGTGCCTGCTGCTGTCATAAAATTTCTCAGACGCCATAGAGCCCCAAAATCGTGCACAACCCTGAACGCGTACCTCGAGTCAGTGTAAATGTTAGCAGATTTGCCTGCTGCCAGTTCACACGCTCTAGTTAGTGCTACTAACTCTGCCACCTGGGCTGAGTGAGGAGGACCAAGACGTTTAGCTTCTATGATGTCTGTGTCATTTACAACAGCATAACCTGTACATAATTCACCTGTGTCTGTTTGTCTATGACAACTCCCATCCGTATAAAAAGTCACATCCACATTCTCTAAAGGTGTGTCGTGTATGTCAGGTCTAGCAGTAAAGGTCTGATTCAGATATTTCATACAATTGTGCGTATCATTATGTCAGCTGAACTCATCTCCCACCAGCAACTCACCTCCTTCCACCCTTTGTACATCATGTTGTACATATGGTAAATACATTGCTGGATTCAGCGTACTGCAATGTTTAACAGTAATTTTTGCGGGTGCGATTAGTGCTAGTTCCCATTTGGTAAACCTAGCTGAAGAGACGTGTCTGGTTTGAGCTGAGTTCAACAGAGCAGATACAGCATGAGTAGTGTAGACAATCATATCATGACCCAATACTACGTCCTCACTTTTACTCACCAATAGAGCGGTAGCTGCTACACTTCTCAAACAGGTGGGGAGTGATCTTGCCACAGTGTCCAATTGGGCACTGTAGTATGCTATGGGCCTACTGGCATCACCATGTTTTTGTTTAAGGACACCTGCAGCACAACCATCGGCTTCCGTACAATACAAATCAAAAGGTTTTTCATAATCAGGTATTCCCAATGCAGGAGCTTTTGTCAGACTATCCTAAAGATTAAGGAAAGCATGCTCTGATTCCTCTGTGTGTATGACACGATCGGGCTTTGAGGAAGAGACTAATTCCTGTAAAGGTAAGGCCAAAATAGAAAAACCTGGGATCCACATTCTACAGTATCCACACATTCCCAAGAAGGTACGAATTTGCTGTTGATTCTGCGGCAGTGTCATGTTTTGTATGGCCTGGATTCTATCCTTTGTAAGATGTCGTAAACCCTGGGTCAGGCAGTGTCCCAAATATTTTACTCTGGATTGGCATGGCTGTAGTTTGTCCTTAGCCACCTTGTGTCCTGTATGCGAGAGATGAAGCAACAAAAGTTTAGTATCATTCAAACATGACATAAACGAGTCAGAACATAGCAATAAATCATCCACATATTGAATTAGAAAAGATTGTAAACAGTCGTGCAATGCCTGGGAGAAGATACTGGGGCTGTCTATGAAACCTTGGGGTAACCGTGTCCATGTGTATTGTAAACCTCTGTATGTAAATGCGAATAGATACTGACAGTCAGGGTGGAGAGGCACAGAGAAGAAAGCAGAACAGAGGTCAATGACAGTGAAATGGGTTGCATTTGGTGGGATCTGCATTAGAATGACAGCTGGATTTGGCACTACAGGGAATTGGCTCTCTACCACCTTATTAACACCTCTAAGGTCTTGTACTAGCCTATAACCCCTTCCACCACTCTTTTTCACTGGAAAAATGGGACTGTTGGCTATACTAGCTGTATGAACTAAAATTCCCTGTTGCAATAATCGCTCAGTTATTGGAAAAACCCCTAACTCTACCTCCTATTTTAGTGGGTACTGGGGAATTTTTGGAGCTTGCCTTCCGCTTTTTAAATTTACCATTACAGGGCTTACGTTTGCCATTAATCCAGTGTCCTGTCCATCCTTAGTCCAAAGAGAATCTGGAATTTGGGACAACATTTCATTTATCTGAGATGGATTTTCATTTAAACTTGTAGAGTGATACATTATCCTTTGGGGAGTGTCCAACATATCCCGCACCTCGTGTGCAACTCTCTCTGAGATATCTAAAAATACACCATCAGGGGTGCAATATATAACACATCCCATTTTACATAACAGATCTCTAGCCAGCAGGTTAGTAGGAGCCGCAGCAGCCAGAAGGAAAGAATGCCTTGTATGCAACGGCCCAATAGTAACCTCTGTGGACTTAGTTAAAGGATAATGTTCCACTTTACCTGTTACACCCATTGTTGGTACTGTCTCATTGGTCACCTGTAAATTAACGGGAGATTTTATCACTGACCTGGTCGCCTCTGTGTCTACAAGAAAAGGATATTCAGTACCAGCTACATCAACCATCATGACCGGTTCTTCCCTAGTACTTCCCGTTAACCTGACTTTCTGTAGACTACAGGTATGACCTGACCCCTAGTGTTGGCTACCATTCTCCAATAAAGCATTTACGGCCACAATTGGAGCTGGTGCCGGCTGGACATTTGCTAGTCTCTGTGCATATCCCTTATGGGGATATCCCGGTCTTCCCTGATTTGGGGTTCCTGCTCTTTTTACTGTACAGTTTCTACTTAAGTGTCCTGTTTGTTTACAATTAAAACATGTTCATGGATCGGGTGAAGACGTGTTGTTGTGAGGTTTGAGCAGAGGGTAAAGGTGGTGGATATGGGTAAGGATAGGGAGGGTAAGGGTATTGTGGGGGATATGAAGTTTGTGAGTAGTATGGGACCTGTGGTTGTATCGGGTTAGTGGGATAGAGCTATGTTTGTTGTTGCGTGGGGTTAGTGAGGGCATATACCTGTTCAGATGTAAGTGTGTGTGCAGGTGCAAGTGTGTCTGTTGGCTGTGATGTTACCGTCATTCCCTCCAGAGCTTGGATCATGACAGCCAATAGTTTTTCGCTCTGTGCTTCTCTCTTCTTTGAGATGTTTTTATCATGTTCGATGGCGGATTCTATGAGGGCATCTATTGTGAGTCCCTGCCAGCCAGGTTGTGAGGTCTGAACCCGAGTCTTTAAATTCTCTTTCAGACCGTCCATGAGTACCGTGACTATCATTCCCCTGTGGTGAGTGCTATCTTTAATATCTTCTATCCCAGTGTACTGGGTGATAGCCTGCAGAGCCCAATCGCAATAATCTTCTGCAGTTTCACTCTCCTTTTGCTTAATGGTGAAAATTTTATTCCAGTTAACTACTACTGGAAAATATATACCCAATTGAGTTACAATACGGGAAATATTACCTTGGTTTTACTTGGTCTGTTAAGGGAACGTCACCATCCAATACACAATCCGTGATAAATTTTGTCACATCGGTATTGCGTGGTAGACAGGCCCTTAACACCACACGCCAATCTTTATTATTGGGCTCATGTGAACTACCCAAATTTCTCAAAAATCTTTGACATTTGGCTAGTTCCTTTTTGGGATCGGGGAAATCATTTATGATGGAATTTAGTTCTGCTCTTGTCCAAGGACAATGCATTACTACTTCCCTCATGGGCACTATAACGTTCGCATCTGCATTTCCATTTGGAACAGTTATTGTCCGAATGGGATGCAGACCGGTAGCGCTGCTACCTTTGACCTGGTTACCTGGCTGGGGGTTTAATCTACTGCTGCTACGTATGGTATTAACAACTTCCTCTACGGGTGCAGAGGGTGTTAACACTTCCGTTGCTGTTACCGATGGAGATGGCGGCACCACTCGTGATTGTGGTGATGCAGCATCTATCATTTGCACAGCATGGGAAATGGCAGACATTACAATAGGCTCATCATCCACATCATAAACATTTTCTTTATGGTTGCTTAAGAGAGGGTACAAATTGCTTGTTACATTTTTATGGGTATTTTTGGTAACTGTACTTGCACCTCCATCCACATAAGGGGGGGGGGTGAGCGTGAACTGCTGGCAATACTCTCCACAATGCTACCTTGCCGCACGTGCGCGCCATTTTGCGGCTCGCCCGTATTGCAATTTAGCGTTGCCGATGTATTCTATGGCAATGCGCTCGCAACGCTAGTTTGTGTCACTTGCGCATTTTTAAGCCACTCGTCCCATTCATGCTGCCACAGTTTTAAACATTCATAATATTTAACCTTTTTCTCTTGGGAGCGCATCAGACTGATGTGATCCCGGACATTATCTAGTACACTTTTATCAAATCTACCAATTCTGGGAAACGGTCTAACACTCTTCATCGTCATTTTAAACCATACATCACAATACCTTATCGCATAAGTACCGTACTTAGTATGCATAATACGACGACCCGATCTGATCGGTGCCTCCATTAGCAGCACATCATTGTCTAACATCTCTACTGTTTGCGCGGCTCCCATTCTGAGACAAAATCCTACACTTTTCAATAAAGATTTAAACTGGTGAAAGACAATCAAGATACTTTCACTTACCTGTGGACGATTTAAGTCGGCGGCACCCACACACCTGGATAAGATTTGAAAAAGGCAACTTCCACACCCAGATAAGATTTAGTAAGGCAACTTCCACACCTATAGAAGTTTGTATGTCGGCTACTTCCACGCATCTCTCTACAACAAAGACAACATGTACACCTGCTACTGTGTATAGAACGGTAAAGATGCTTACCGAGCAACTAGCACTTAGCCCTTAAAGGTCATACGGTACCTCTAACTGTAGGGAACAAGTTACCCTACCAACAAACACTCACTGTTACACATTTTTTTTTTTCCTGTGCAGAAAAATACACGTTAACCCAGATATTGATAACAATTGAAAAATGTAAACCTCAACGGCTTTATTTAAACACGTGGCAGCACAACCGGAAGTATGTATACGCTATTGTGCGACCAGTCGCATACACAATAATGCAGTTACCACACAACCGTATGACAACTTTTTAGCTGCGTGCGCAAAAGTGCGTCTTTGCTGTGCGCAAACCTGCGACTCAGCCGCGTGCTCAATACTGCGGCACCCCTTTAAACATTAGGTTCTATCAACAAAGGAAAACAAACTTTTTCCTCTCTTGTCCCTGGTTTCTAGTCAGCTTCCTTGATTCACACGGAAACTGATAGCAATCTTTCAGCACAAAGCGGTTGCAGGTAAACCCTGCATGTGGCCACTCCACCCTTTGCTGAGATATCGATAGCCGTATGTACCGTGTGAGTATTTAAGTGACTTCACTACGAGCCCCCAACTAACGATACTCGATCAGAACCTCTATACACACGTTCCTATACCTTCTAATATCCTGCTTATACCTTCTAATACCCTGCCTATACCTTCTAATGATGACGCTAATTTGCGTACGCAGTCATACAGTAAATAAAGACTTAAGACCTGGAATCTGTGGTTCCAAAGCACAAGTATTATTCAAGTAAAAGTACAGTCAGTTACACGCTATTGATCCAGACACAATTCAGCACAAAAGAATTATACAGACAAAAGTACAGTATACATACTCAGCGCTTCCGGACCAGATGTTAGGCATCAGCAAGAAACTCCTCGTCTATCAGCATTCAGCACGAAGACTAAGACCCAGTGTTGGAGCACACATATTTATACCCCCCAGGGATAGACAAAACAATAGAGAAGTTTGTTGCTGATGCCATTGGTTCCCAAGAGGGATACATCTGTTACAGAGCATTTAACAGGCTGATTCAAATAGACACAACCCAGCCTCCAACAACTGAGGGTCCCTAGATTCCCGCCGCATGCATCATCCGAACAGTTGTTAATATACATTTTGTTGCTTGAAGTCTCTGCGGTCTATAAGTTGAGAATGCATGATGCGATCTACCCACCGATAATACCGGAATACTGTGGAAAGAGTACGCATCAGTACGAAACCAAACACGGCTTACTTAGCATGTATAAAACCTTATTTACCAAATAATCTTTATTTCACAGCATTTATACTAAATAAACAAACGTAAATCTTATACCTTAAACCTTATGGAACCTTGTATGTAAATATGTAATGTGTGAGTATACGGGGTTTGATATAAAGACGCTAGTTAACTGGGGACAGATGCGTGCATATTTAGCTACTAAACGGTGTTTTCATATAGGATCTTATGCATTCGCTAATATGCGACTAGTTAACAGCGCAATTGTGCATATTACTGTGTATATGAGAAATGATGAAAGATGCAATCGCATGGTGCTAATAGTAATCTCGTCATATGTACTTAATTGTGAGTTTATCTAAAATGGCGCTTGGGCGGCCATTCGCAAAATGGCGTCTTGCGATTTTTATTTCCAAGATGGCGTCTTGCGGCCAGTCGCAATATGGCGTCGCCGCGATTCAATTTTAAACTGATCTTGTCTCAGCCAATTATCCAGCTTCGACAGTGTAAATGATGCTGCACAGGTTGGTGGAGGTGTAAATGATGCGGGACAGGTATGTGGGGGTGTAAATGATGTGGGACAGGTATGTGGAGGTGTGAATGATGTAGGACAGGTATGTGGAGGTGTAAATGATGTGGGACAGGTATGTGGAGGTGTAAATGATGTAGGTTAGGTATGTGGAGGTGTAAATGATGTAGGTCTGTTATGTGGAGGTGTAAATGATGTAGGACAGGTATGTGGAGGTGTAAATGATGTAGGACAGGTATATGGAGGTATAAATGATGTGGGACAGGTATATGGAGGTGTAAATGATGTGGGACAGGTATGTGGAGGTGTAAATGATGTGGGACAGGTATGTGGAGGTGTGAATGATGTAGGACAGGTATGTGGAGGTGTGAATGATGTGGGACAGGTATGTGGAGGTGTAAATGATGTGGGACAGGTATATGTTGGTGTTGTATTGATGGGAGAGAGGTTTTTGAACTTGTAGATGAGAGTTGAAAGTGTTTATTGAAACTATTTACAAAGTTGTATAAAACACTGGAAAATTACTATACAGACATTTTCTGTTCCCCTAACTGCTGTAAAGACTTTAATTTGATGGGAAACGCTTGCTATTGTTTTTCAACCATTAATAAAAAGTGTAAAAATCAGCCATTTGACACCTTTTTAAACCCTCTTTCCTTATGGCCACTAACAGCCTTCTATATGGTCCTGGTATCTCAGTTATACATTTTTGGGATTCCAGAATGGTTTCCCCACTTTTTCATGCACTTCTCCCAGGTTGTATTTTATAGAAAAATTACACTTCCTCGCTGCAAGTTACGCAAATTGACATTTCTAATTGGATCTCACATTTCTTTGGTGTGCACATTCATGCAATATCTGCTAGTTTTGTGAAACAAACACACATTTGCAAACTCGTACCTAGGGGCATATTCAATTAGCCGTGAAAAGTCCCGTACTTTTCACATGCCAGACTTTTCGCCCACATCGCTGGTCTTCAATGCGAAAAAGTATCGCACTCGTCCCCGATTATCCCCGTTTTCAATTAGAAATCATCGAAAACGGGACCCGGCGAAACTGTAACATGCGAAAAGTACTGTCAGATTTGAGGAAATCACCTGACAACCCCCAAAAGATGCACTGACATTGGGGATCACTATAGATACCCCCGAATAGGCCTGCTGAAGTTATTTGGGGCTCTTAAATGATCTCAATAGCTGCTAATTAGCGTTGTCGAAACCAAATAATTGGGTAAGACAGAATCTGTTTGCCAATCAGGAAAACATGCACGACGCCATCTTGTGAATGGCAGCAAGACTCCATTTTAGAAAAGAAAGCTTACACAGGCGCCATTTTGTCAAAAATACATAGTACACAATCCACAGTGCAAAATTGATAAAAGTAGCAATTTTGCTACTCACAACGCAAAGTTGCTAAAAAGTAGCACGAACAGCTTTTTAGCAATCTTCCCCTAACACCTACCGACGGTGTTTAGCAGACATAAAATAACTTTGCAACACATTAAAATCACCACAGACTTATATTTGAGAAGTAGCAAAGTAGTGGTGTTTTCCCCTGCATTCACATTAACACACGCGATGTAGCAAAAAGTAGCAAATTAGTGGTGTTTTCCCTGCACTTCATGTTAAACATAGGACAACGCAAAATAGCTATTTAGATGCACAGCCAGCTTTTTAGTGACCTTTCCCAAACCCATACTGGCATGCTCGCACTCATACACAGAAGCCTTTCCAACTTAGTGCTGATCGCTAAGTGCCCCACAGACCCTCAAACACACAACACAATTTAGTGTAATTTCTCCCCGCATACACATTTAAAAGCAATGGTCCCACAGCGCGAAAGGAATGATTATTACTTGGTTTAATCACAATGTCAGCATATAAAGAAATGAATGTTTTCTGTAACTATGGCTTAGTAAATGACAATTGGACCGTGTTTGGTGCCGTACTGATTTACTCTGTTCCCACAGCATTCCGGTGGCACCGGTGAGAAGATCAGAACATGCGGCTATGAAATATGAATGTTAGAGAGAATAACTTCTTGAAATGTTGCATGCCATAGTTAGATTAGATTTAATATGCAGCGGGAAGGTGAACACAATCAGGCTGTTAGAGGCTGGCTTGAGTCTTTGCACTGACCTATGAATTGTACCGTAACGGAAGAAGCAAGAAGAGGAACCAATGAGAACCTGCCAACGTATTCTATTGTATTGCTTATCCCAGTACGGGTATATATGTGAGTGCTCTGAAACAAGATGCCAGTCTGCGGTGTTCCTGTTATGCTGTTCAACGAAGGTCTCATTATTGATGCCGGTATCTGGTCCCAGAGTGCACGCGTATGTATTGACTGTACCTTATGACCTAATATTTGTACAATTTATTTTGCGCTCATTGTTAGATATTCAACTGTCTTAGAGTTTTATTAATGGTATACTTAAACACAACGCTAATTAACAACATCTTATGGTTTTAGAAGGTATAGGCAGGTTTTGTCTTAGAGGTTCTAGGCAGGTGAATCTTAGAGGTTTATAGGCAGGAATGTACTAAAGGTTTATTTACGAATCAACAGCGTCTTTGCATAAGTGGTTAAGAATAGCATTTAGCAGGTTTTTTTTGTGAAAATAAGTGATCCCAGCAAATTTTGGGTACATGAAAATGGGTGCTAGCATATTTTAAAGTCGCTAAAGTGAACTTTTAAAAAACTTTAAAAAATCCACCTGCCGCAACCAGATGCAAACGTAAAAACACCTGGGGCATACTTGGGGCCCCCTCCCCGAAGTCTATTTAGCTTGTTTTTAAGTTTGTCCCCCAACTTTGGACTTTTTCACCCCCAAAATGAAAGTACTTTTTGGGGGTGATCTTTTTTTATGCAGTTTACCTTTGGGGGACTATCCCAAGGGTGCAGGGTAGTTTTCCGAAGTTTGCACCCCAAAACCCCAATTCTGCACTTTTTTTCGACATCTATTCATAGGTGAAACTTTTTTGCTGGTTCCAATGCATTGACTGCATTGACCAGCGAAAAGTCTACGGAATTGAATACGGAGGAAATTTTTTGCATGGCGATTTGACGTCACTCGCAAAACTTTATCGCCGAAAACGGCTTTTCACACCTAATTAAATACGGCCCCTAGTAGGATTGAGCCCACTGTGTTTGGTCTATGGCTGACTGTGTGATGCTAATTGCTGCAGAGAGGGGAGTGTGGAGGGTATATAGGTGGAAGACCCTGGTCATGGACTGCGTTGTGCATCTTTACCCAGCACATAACTGCACCTTACTGGGATTTAGATTAGGGGTGGGGTGGGTGTATTTAATGTCTGGGAGAATCATTTTTGCAGATACGAATTGGAGGGAAGGGGTCCCCGAAACCAGAATCTCGCCTATGGCCCCATGGGGGCTTAATCCAGCTCCGAGGCAGGGATGGACATAATACACAGATTTATTAGGCTGCCTTTCATTGATTTGCCCAGTTTGATAAAGTTAGGAAAGCATCTGGCTTTGCGTGATGGTCTCTGTAATCCTAGAGCAAGGTTCAGTGCACCGTAGCTATAAGCTTCTAAACCTATGCCAAACTATAACGCCCAGCAGCACGAGGGTAACATTTGTCCTCCTCTGCCAGTGCTGGTTGGATAACTTGTATGTAAAGGGACTCGCTATTTGCTGTATGTATTCCTGGAGCTGCGTGGTAGCGCTGTGTTAGAGCTGTGAGAGAGAGAGCAGTGATGTCCGCATACAGAGGCCAAATCAGCTAAAGCAAAGACCCCTCGGGCTTATTGATCTTTGTTATCAGGTAGGTGGTGTGGCGGGTTACTCCAGCTGCCCCTGAGGAGTGACATTCAGCAATTTAGGGGCACGAAAATGAAACCTACACATGTTGTGGCCCCCTTGATGCCTTCGCTACTATCTGTCCGTTACCTTACTGTGTGACTAGCTGCTGCCCACGGCTTCGCCCACGTTGAAATTGCAACAATTTTTTTTTATTTTGGGTGTTCTAGTTGTATTGCTTTGCATAGGGGCCCTATCGCCGGAGTGGCCCATGTGACCAGCAGCGCTATAAAGAATTGTAGCAACAGCTTCTTCTCCCACTACTCACACCAATGTCAAAGTGTGCCCTGTACACAGACTGTTATATAGCCTATCCTATTCAACGCGGGCCCAAAGCACCTCTCCCCCCCACTCCTTACTGGCTGCGCGCATGGTGCCCAGGGCCGGCTTGAGGGATTTTCGTGCAGTGTAGCTGCACAGGGCGGCATCAACGTGGCCGGCTCCAGAAGAGATCCCCGCCCTCCATCCAGCCGCTGGTAATGAGGTTTAAGCTTAAGGTGCTGCCGCCCTCATACGGACCGGACCTGCACAGGGTGATAACACTTCCCGGGCCGGCACTGATGGTGCCAGATCTATCTCAGTGATGATGTTAATACATTTTGTTTTTGTTATTGCTCAGCTTTAACTTGACGAATAGAGATGAAACAGTGCCAGTTATTTCTAGAGGTGCATACACACACAACGATTTTTTGAACTATCATTTATCATTCAATCGTTGAAAAAATCGTTCACTTTCTGAGTTAAAACGATGAACGATTATCGTTCATGCGCATTCACGTTTGTAGTTCAGTCAGACTGACCAACTGAACGATTTTCATTAAGGGAATATGCAAAAATCGTTTGTAGTTCAAAAAAATCGTTCATTACACTTTAAAAAATCTGACAGAAAATCGTTCATAAAATCGTTGGTAACAAAATCATTGTGTGTATATGCAGCTTAAGAGTTTCCACTACAAAATTATATAGTTTTCATGAAAATCAGTTCAGTAATTTTTGCACCAACTTGAAACAGACAGACACAACGTTCTTATAATAGTATGGATTAGAATCTTCTATTTAGGCAGTGAGAGGCATGGCATACATATACAGTATACTACCTAGTACATTCTTACAATGCAAAATGCTGGCCAAGGTCAGCTTGTACTATGCACATTTCCAATGTCTCTCTTGAAATTAACTTTTGAAACCCATGTCAGGATGGTGACAGGACAATACTTGCGTATTTGAAAGTAACCATATCCTTTTGAAATTGGGCAAAGATATATATTAATTCAACTCTGTCTGGCCTCCTAATATCATGTAGAGTTTCAGGGAAAAGCACAGCATTGCTCTTGGGTCAAGAAGAGTCCTGTTCAGATGCCAGTATATTGTTCCTTGCCTGGCACATACTGTATTACTTCCAGCTGCTATTATTATGCATGCATTCACAGTCTATGGATTTTGCAGAGTTCTTTCAACATGTCACTCACATTTCACAGAACTGCTTCCTGTTGCAGACATATATAACAATGCCATTTTACACTCCTGACTTTGATGGTCAAGGAACAGCTGCTGGGCTCAGAGTTTGAAGTATTTGTGGCAATGGATTAATTGCAATTAGGCTTTCAATTAGAGACTCTCGCGACCACATGAAAACTATTCACAAGAGGTCAGCCTAAATCACAGGAGCCATGGGATGGATAAAGCAAAACACTGACAAAATAGTCTGGCAGTCTGAAGGCAAGGCGTCCTCTAGGGACTGATCCATCATACTTATGACATGTTATATTGTGTGCTAGAGTAGGACTAGTAATCATCCTTGATCTACACAGGCACCCCAGTACGTCTGTTGTTTCCAAATGGAAGTCACTGCATTCAATAACAACAAGCTGGAAAGAGACAGTTATGCTTCATTCACATTACAATGCTGGGTCTCACCCAGTTATGTGCACGAGCCCATCCCGACTGAGACACCTTTCAGACTGGCGGCCCGACCCGGCTTATTGCCGGGACGATGATGTCACCACCATCACGTGCAGAGCTGGCACTTGGAGATGAGATCATCTCCAAGTGCCGGCTCTTCCTATGCTGTGAACGGGACCCGGGCTGCATCGACTAGGGTTACCCCACTCACACTGCATCACAAGCCGGGTTGAACAAGAGTTCAACCCTGCTTGATACCAGGCTCGACCCAGCTTATTTCCATCTGGCCCTATCACACTGCTGAGTAACCTGGGTTGTATTATTGCAGCAAGTGTGAAAGGTGTATAACTAGTAATTACTGTTGCAAAAGGGCTCCGCTATACATCAGGATCTGTCTGACTAGGCTTACATCAGGAAAGACTATTATGTTTTCATCTAAAAATTACCGCACACCCTGCACCCATTATAGATACGACCCTGGCTGTGGTGTTTAATCATACTTACACATGGTTAAAAAGATGTCAGTTTGCATGTGGAAGTCCTGGCATGGAACAACTAGGAACAGTGCTTTTTGTTGTGGATGTACTCAGGGGTATGCAGTACCAACACCTTTTCTGTATGTGTAATCTTTCCTTTTTTATAACTATTTCTAGAAGCAGCAATTAAATAATTCAAGACATAAATAAAATACAATTAGTATCTGCACACTTATACATACAGTAGTATGGAAGCTACTACAAATCTTTTAACTTTATGTGAGTCCCAGTGCCAGCATCCCAACCACTGGAAGCCCATAGGTAAGCAGCGCAGTTGGGAGGAGGTTTAGGGTTAGGCACTAGGGGGAGGTTTAGGGTTAGGCACTAAGGGAGGAGGGTTAGGTTTAGGGTGCAGGGAGGGGGAGGTTAGATTTAGGCACTAAGGGGGGGAGGTTAGGGTCAGGCACCGGGGAGGGAGTGTTAGGGTAGGGAGAGGGGGAGGGTTAGAATACTGACCAACAAGTGTCTGACTGAAGGGTTCCCGAGCGCCGGTATCCCTTACCCATCCATTTCAAACAGCCTGTAGAGTGACAGTTAAGTTCTGATTGGTTGGCACTTTGGGGTCTACCAACCAATCAGCTCCTAACCTACATTATTTCTCTCTAAGGCTTATTACATAGACCCCTGATCTCTCTCCAATGCATGATGGATCTCCCCCCCCAAGAATCTATGCAATCTGGCTTGACCATTTGCAATGCATAATACTCATATATAAAATGCACATTTCCCTATTGTAAGCTTTCAAGCAGGGCCCTCAAACCTCTCTGTCTCACTGTTATTACCCAGTCTTGTTTTATTATTATTTTGTTCCCAATTGTAAATTGTAATGGAATATGATAGCGCTATATAAATATTAATAAATAAATATTATACTAATGGAGGATTGTAGAATGCATCTAGTATCTTAAGAAAGTTTAACACTCAATGTAGAAAGTTCCACATTAGATTGAGTGGTGTCTGACTATACAGAAGTGAGGTTGAGCTGTTGCTGCCTCATCTCTTGTCTCCCTACAGTCCCAGGGAGCTCCACAATACTGGTGAGTGTTAACTATAAAAATGATTACATTAAACAAAGAAGATCTTCTTTGTATTATTCTAATTATTTTTATGTAGCCATATTGATATATGTCTAGAGTTTGTTATACAGGAGTATAGGGATATTGTGACAGATCTCTGGGGTATGATATATCACAATTTATTAGGGAAAGTTGTTTTAGCATATACGATTAAATATAGAGATAAATCTTTGTAAAATGTTAGGTTTTGATTGTAAAAGAGCGGGACTGGCAGGGGTTAATGTTGGAACATAAGCATGCAGAGCAGGGGCGGAGTAATATAGGTGGGAGTGATTTGGTTTCTGTCAGAAAAAAAGGATCCGTTTAGCGAGTGGTAGATAAGAACTGTTAGGAGCAGCTGACAGTCTGGAGTTACCCTCACAAGAGGCTGCCACTCATCACTCCACCGGCGCTGTGTGAAGGGAGAGCCTAGCAGCGTCTGGGAGCGTGAGTTTGCGCAGGGCCAGAGTGAGGCTGGATGGGTAGCGACTTGGTCAGAGGTGACCACAGTTCCCAGCGCTTGTTCCAGTAGAAGGCAGCCGGAGGTGACGAGTACAGTCGCGTCAGAGTTGGGGCCGGTCAGTAAGAGAGACTGCCCATATTGAGACAGCTGACAGCCATGCCTGAGTCCCAGCCACCAATACCAAGGCAAGGAGAGCCTGCATTATACAGGCAGCTGACAGCTAGTCTGGTAGCAGAAGTGAGTGAAGCTAACTAGTGGCAGTGGGAACAGCAGTAGCGCTGTTCCTACAGTGAGTACTATTACACCAGTAACACACTCAGCTGGATCTCTTATACAGCATTAATAATTGACCCTAAACGTAAAGAGCACAGATAGGAGTTATTCTACCCCAGAAGTCACCTTGAGACTTATACTAACATTATTATTTGGAATCTTAGTCAAACATATAGCAAACTAGGAGGATAAGTACTAGGGAGATAATCCTAAGGAGAGAAGAGCACCTGGAGTACTGCTTTATCCTGAGGTTTTGGGCAAGCAGCGACCTTCAAATTATCTACAGTATAAGTACTGATTGATCTCATCAATATTTGGGGACATAGCTCTAGCCTAGGTACAAAGTGAAAGGATTATATTATATCAATAACATCCACACTTCTGGAGGACTTATATATGACATTGTGGCTTAATTGGGGTACTGCTACAAATTATTTTCAGAACTTATTTTACAGAGGAGTGATAAATAGCTAGAGATACATAAAACTCCTTCACTTACTCCTGTTTCACCCGCCCTTATTGTGCTATTTATGTTAGTTTAAGAGACTATTGGTAATACGAGAATTCATATTTGAATGTTTCAAAGACATTGAAAGCTGACCAACACAGTGGATATTAACAAGGATGTCTATATACACAATTGATAGAGGACTTCATCAATTTGTATGTTCATCAAAGAGACATTAGTGTTAGAGGAAAGTGTAACTTTGTTATTCTTGAACACAGTAATGTATATTGGTATATAATATGCATGTTCTCTAAATGTATGCTGAAAACTATGATGTGTTGTTAATGTGTTTGCTCTCATTCTTTCACATCTGTTAACATAAAATAACAAAAGTCTATAATAACGTGTGTTTACTTACCTGGAGGCATTAAGAATGTCCCATTTCATTTGTACCTACAGGATTCAAGAGGGAGAAAGAAGTAGGTGATTTGTTGTGATAATTATTGTGTGCACCACATTGCAAAATACACTTAAGTTTAATCAGGCTTACCCAAGCGAGCCTAGGTATTATACATGCATATAATTAAGCTTGGGTGGAGGCACATTTTATTGACCCAGTAAGAAAGAGGGTTACATTTGGAGGCACCGACTGAGATCGAGAATACACTCAGAGTTTTTTTATCAGCAGGTGTTAGCGGCCATTCATTACAGTGAAGTCCAATTAGACTCCCACCATTATGGGAAAGAAACAAAAGAATAAGGAAGAGGTAGGCATTAATGCCCTGGCTGTGGCAGTTGGGGGAGTTGGAATCCATAAGGAGGATCCAACGGATAAGAGGTGGATAGATTTAGAAGAAGTGGGTGTGGTTAAATTGAAGAGGAATTTAATATTAGAAGTTCAAGGAAGTAAAGACAAGACAAAATTGGAAAATGATGTGGTAGTGACGGGAAAGAGAAAAAAAAGGACAAGGGGTAAGAA
Source organism: Taudactylus pleione (assembly GCA_031769625.1). Classification (NCBI taxonomy): domain Eukaryota; kingdom Metazoa; phylum Chordata; class Amphibia; order Anura; family Myobatrachidae; genus Taudactylus; species Taudactylus pleione. The sequence goes on along the minus strand of JAUIMM010000177.1, from coordinate 13,150,499 downwards.
AGCCATATTTGAACCTCATACAGATGATAGTAAGGGTAGTATAAGTGAAGAAATAGTAGAACCTATATGCACTGGCATAAAACTGGAAGATGGGAACGCCAATAACGAAAATATACTAGGAGAACTAGAAGATACAACAGATGCTGTAGTAAAGAGAAAAGAATATACTATAGACAACAAGAAGAAAGAGGAAAAGGATAAAACCAATGGATCTAGTTCAGTTACTGAAATAGCCATTCCAGGTACTCTGGAGGAGCCGAAGAGAAAGGGGGTGCTGTATAAATGGGAAGAGAAATTTGAGGAAAGAGATGATGCAACAAGAGAAAAGGAAAAGGTAGCAATTATGGAACAGATATATGCAGAGTACAAGGAGCACGAAGAGTTATTGCGGAAAAGACTACATGATGTATAGTACAGTTTAGGCATAATGGAATATATAGCAAATGTACGGTTAAAACATGTTAAATGGTTATCAAATCTACGGGACGAAATTTATACAAAGAGAGAAATTAATGGAGATGAGTTGAAAAGGAAAATTGAGGAAAAACAAAAGTTCAACACTCAACTACAGAAAAAGAACAAGTAATTGCAAGAAGCTCTTGATGCGGTAACCAGAGAACTGGAACACTTGCAGCAGGAGAATAAAGAAAAAAGGTTGGAGCAAGAACATAATATACAGAGGTCTCTGCAACAAGAAGAAACAGTCCATCTTCTTGGAGCACAGGTAAAGGAGATGTCCCAGCTCTTGGAAGCAGCGGAAACAGTAAAACAGAAGTATCAGATTAGTGTATTTGAAATGAAGGAACATTTGATGCGGCTAGAATGTGAGAACAATACCCTTGCCATTGCCAACTCTGTGAAAACTATGCCTGAAACCCATCCCGGTGAGTTTTCCATGAGCAAGGAGACTAGAGACATCGCCTTACAGACTGAAGAAGGGGTTGTTAATTTGTGGAGTGAAACCACAGATAGCCCTAAAATATCTGGCATGGTGTTATGGTTCCATGTAAAGAAAGGCTATGGCTTCATTAGACGACATGACTCCAGGAGGGATGTTTTTGTTCATTGGACTTGCATAACCAAGAATAACCCGTTAAAACTGCTGCAGAGTGTGGGAGATGGAGAAAGCATAGAGTTTGTGGTTGTGGAAGGAGTAAAGGGAACACAAGCTATCAATGTTACTGGCCCTGGAGGTGTACCAGTGAAAGGGAATTGTTTTGCTCCAAGCCGACGAATAACTTGCAGATGTTGTCATCAGTCAAGAAAAACCGAGGTTGGGGGAGAAAGTATATATGGACAACCGAGGCAAGGAAGAGAGATGGATAATGAAAGGTCTCTTTTACAGAATCCAGCACAGAGTAGACACCTTGCTTCATCGCCCTACACACTTTCCAAGTGGAGAGGAAATTACACTAGGTCCCAAGGTCAAATGATTGCAAGTTTAGAGGCTAATAATTTGACACACTTGGACATTTCACTGGAGGAAGAACACCACCCTAATGATTATCAAAGCAAAATGCATACTGAATTTGCCTTGTCACGGTATCCCAAAGCTCCCATGCAAGGTCAAATTGTGGAGGAACCCAATCACAAAGATGTAGACCAATGTGGGCCAGCCCAACAAGAGCAAAGCAGGAAAGAGGCAAAAGAAGAAGACTCTAAAATAAAAGCCCAGGAGAACACCACCAGGGGAAGGCAAGAGATCCGTCCAGTAGCATCCCACCCTAATTGGCCATCAGCTTGACAGATTGAATTAAAGTAGCGTGCTAATATGCTTGAACGGGTTATAAATGGGCCTAATAATTTTATTATTATATAGGATATATAAGCATAGAATGCACTATTAGTGGTGCACTGGCAAATTCTTTAGGAAAACAAAAAATGGAAAGACATTTTGCCAATGCACCAGGGGGAGTGTGTAGCCATATTGATATATGTCTAGAGTTTGTTATACAGGGAGTCTGGGGATATTGTGACAGATCTCTGGGGTATAATATATCACAATTTATTAGGGACAGTTGTTTTAGCATATAAGATTAAATATAGAGATAAATCTTTGTAAAATGTTATGTTTTGATTGTAAAAGGGCGGGACTAGCAGGGGTTAATGTTGGAACATAAGCATGCAGAGCAGGGACGGAGTAATATAGGTGGGAGTGATTTGGTTTCTGTCAGAAATAGAGGATCCGTTTAGAGAGTGGTAGATAAGAACTGTTAGGAGCAGCTGACAATCTGGAGTTCCCCTCACAAGAGGCTGCCACTCATCATTCCACCGGCGCTGTGTGAAGGGAGAGCCTAGCAGCGTCTGGGAGCGTGAGTTTGCGCAGGGCCAGAGTGAGGCTGGATGGGTAGCGACTTGGTCAGAGGTGACCACAGTTCCCAACGGCTGTTCCAGTAGAAGGCAGCCGGAGGTGAAGAGTACAGTCGCGTCAGAGTTGGGGCCGGTCACTAAGAGAGACTGCCCATATTGAGACAGCTGACAGCCGTGCCTGAGTCCCAGCCACCAATACCAAGGCAAGGAGAGCCTGCATTATACAGGCAGCTGACAGCTAGTCTGGTAGCGGAAGTGAGTGAAACTAACTAGTGGCAGTGTGAACAGCAGTAGCGGTGTCCCTACAGTGAGTACTATTACACCAGTAACACACTGGATCTCTTATACAGCATTAATAATTGATCCTAAACGTAAACAGCACAGATAGGAATTATTCTACCCCAGAAGTCACCTTGAGACTTATACTAACATTATTATTTGGAATCCTAGTCAAACATATAGCAAACTAGGAGGATAAGTACTAGGGAAATAATCCTAAGGAAAGAAGAGCACCTGGAGTACTGCTTTATCCTGAGGTTTTGGGCAAGCAGCGACCTTCAAATTATCTACAGTATAAGTACTGATTGATCTCATCAATAATTGTAGCCTAGGTACAAAGTGAAAGGATTATATTATATCAATAACATCCCCACTTCTGGAGGACTTGATCTCATCAATAATTGTAGCCTAGGTACAAAGTGAAAGGATTATATTATATCAATAACATCCCCACTTCTGGAGGACTTATATATGACATTGTGGCTTAATTGGGGTACTGCTACAAATTATTTTCAGAACTTATTTTACAGAGGAGTGATAAATAGCTAGAGATACATAAAACTCCTTCACTTACTCCTGTTTCACCCACCCTTATTGTGCTATTTATGTTAGTTTAAGAAACTATTGGTAATACGAGAATTCATATTTGAATGTTTCAAAGACATTGAAAGCTGACCAACACAGTGGATATTAACAAGGATGTCTATATACAGAATTGATAGAGGACTTCATCAATTTGTATGTTCATCAAAGAGACATTAGTGTTAGAGGAAAGTGTAACTTTGTTATTCTTGAACACAGTAATGTATATTGGTATATAATATGCATGTTCCCTAAATGTATGCTGAAAACTATGATGTGTTGTTAATGTGTTTACTCTCATTCTTTCACATCTGTTAACATAAAATAACAAAAGTCTATAATAACGTGTGTTTACTTACCTGGAGGCATTAAGAAGGTCCCATTTCATTTGTACCTACAGGATTCAAAAGGGAGAAAGAAGTAGGTGATTTGTTGTGATAATTATTGTGTGCACCACATTGCAAAATACACTTAAGTTTAATCAGGCTTACCCAAGCGAGCCTAGGTATTATACATGCATATAATTAAGCTTGGGTGGAGGCACATTTTATTGACCCAGTAAGAAAGAGGGTTACATTTATATAAAATCTCAGGAGTATGACAGATCAGGCTCAACCCTGGAGTTAAGAGTAAGTCAAAATTCAGGAGTGCAGAAAGTGACATGTCAGCAAGGGAGAAATCTATGTGAGCTTATTCAGCAGGATCAGCAAGGTGTTCTATTCAGCTGAGTCAGTGGAAAACCAAATCAGTTACTCTAAAGTTGCAGTGCAGGAGAAGATAATTAAACTGATAGTCAGGGTAGGGTTAAGGCTTATGGGGGCCCCGGGGCAACTAAGTTGTGGGAGCCCCATCATTAAAATTGCCACGGCCTCACGCAGTGACTTATATGCCCCTTACCTTTTATCTGGTCTCTCCACTGACCTGCAAGGTCTCAGCATACTACATCATGTCCGCGACACTGCTGGGAACCGACTGCCGGCAGCATAGCTGACATGATCTAGTACACTGCTAGGGGAAAATTCAGGATTTTGAGTGAGGCATTAGAGAGAGAAGGAGGGAGGGGGGAGAGGGAGGTAGAGACAAGGGGCGGGATGCATCAAAGGTAGAAATGTGGCCAAATGCCCAAAATGTGAATTGACCGCATTTTTCATATGCACTAAGCCCTGGAATACGATGCAAAGATGGCATTACCCTATAGAAGCCTATGGGCTTCTATCGGGAGAGTGCTGTGAGAGGGATCCAATCGGATCCCTTCCAGCACCCCTGCGAGGTGCGTGTGTCTTTCTGCGCATGCGCAGAAGGACACCGGAAGTCCCTCCAGCAGAAAGGGCTGCTCTTACTGAGAGAGCGGTCATTTTTGGTGTTCATCATGTGAAAAGTGGTGGGATGCATTGTATCCTGAATGCGTTTCGTCATGCATCCTGCCCAAGGAGGGAGACAGAAAGAGAGGGGGGAGTAAGGGAAAGAGAGGAAGAAGTGAGACATGGAGAGGGAGGGGGACTGCAAAATAGAGGGAGAGAGAGAGAAAACAAGAGAGGGGTAAGGGAGAGGGAGGGAGGAAGAGACAGAGGGAGAGAAAAGGAGGGAGAGCGGGAGGGGAGATTGAAAGGGATATAGAGAGGTCATGAGGAGAGCTATAAAAACAGAGAGAGAGAGGGAGTGAGAGAGGAAGGGACAGAGGGCCAAATTCAGACCCGCTTGCGAGCGCTGAGCGCTCGCAAGTGGGTCGATGTTGGCCCAGTGCGCATGCGCACGATGGAGGCGGCTCCGTCGTGTGCATGCGTGAGACCCGGATAGCGACGGGCAAGCCATTGCTCCGGGTCTCGCTACAAAGGGGGCGTGCTGTCAATGGTGAGTGACAGCACGCCCCCTTTGGTGGGCGTGCCGGGGGCATGGCTGCCCAGATGGAGGCGTTCCCATGGGAATGCCTACTGTCTAGGGCCGGCCCCACTGACATCACAAGTGATGTCAGTGGGAGTGCTCTCGGCTCTGATAGAGCCGAGAGCGCTCCAGGGCTTGAGGCAACGAGACCCTACCACAAGGGTCTCATCGCAAGCCCGATGGTCGCGATGGTCTTGACCATCGCAACCATCTTCCTGGCCGCTCGCTATAGCTGTGGGTGGTCACCCACAGCTATACGAGCGGCCAGGAGGCCGCTCTAAAAATGAAGAAGGACGGCCCTGATTCAGAGCGAGCGCTCTGTCAGAGCGTCCGGCTCTGAATCAGGGCCAGAGAGCACACACACTAACCTGTTTTTGCAGACTTGCAGCAGCATCAGGCAGTCTTCTGATGGGGGCGGGCAATTCACACCATTAAGCTCCGCCCCCTATCCATACGCCTGCAAATCACGGCAGTAAGTTAGCGAGGGTGCGGGGCTTCTATCATCAGTCACAGTCCATCAATGACTGTGCTGTCACTCATGTCAGGACTTGGAAACGGGCAGAGAAGGTTCGTTTGCACAATGTGGGAGCTCCTGGAGAACCGCCTCGTCCTCCCCCCCTGACAGTACCCGTCGGTAACAGCTATTGAGGCAACTGGAAAGCCTAATTATAGGTGGTATATTAAAAGAGTGATTTGTGCTGCGATGACTATGTGTACCGATGTCATTTATGTGTGCAGTTAATGGTTTGTGTAAAAAATTAACATACATCTATATAATTTTATTATCCAAAGAAGGCAGCCTATCACCAAGTTTTTCAATAGTTATGCATGTATACACTTCACCTGCTAGATCTGCATTACTAGATCACCTGCTAGATCTGCAAACTATGGGGTCCATTCATCAATAATCACATTCTCAATGCGATAGTAGCACCCAGAACCGCATTGCAGTATGCAATACTACCACCTAAATGTATCAAATAGCACATGCTATAGGGGCTGCGATAGGCTATGAGTAAAGTTGCCGCATTAGTGGTCTCTTTACTCCTTTATCTGTAATCATTCTCATGTGCGGTCTGTGATGCCGGAAGTCAATTGCTGAGATATGGATAACATTCTGTCTATGGGCTCTATTTACTACAATCCGCATTTTGAATGCAGATCATAGTGTGATATTAACGAGTGAATTCGCATTGCGAATTCAGGCAATATCACAGTGATTTACTAAAAATCCCTTGCAGGGACAGAGCTTGCGATAAAGCTCTGTCACTGCAAATCCCCTCCGCACAGTTATCACAGTATTTTTGCTAAGCCCCGTCCCCCGTGATTGCAGACCCTCCGTGACCCCCTTCCCTTAATTACATTTACCTTACCTTTGGTGCTCTGGTGATGTCCTCCGTGTCTCCGGTCAGCTGACATGCCATCCTGCACTGGGACCCGGTCAGGTGTGTTTGCTGGCGCTCCAGTCTTCGGCACGCAGTCGCTGAATGGCGAAAGTGGCCAGAAATTTTTTGGCCCACCCAAACAGTCTCCTGCACGCCCCTGTCATTTTTCAGAAAATTCTGCACCACCAAATTTCTTGTGTGAGCAAAACATGGGACGTGCTGGAATTTGCCCAGATGTAATGCCCACACAATATTGGTGGCGTTGTCAGATATCACAAATCCCCAGGAGAGTCTAAGTGGGGTAATCCATTGGGCGATGATTTCCCTCAGTTTCTCTGAGAGGTTGTCGGCGGTGTGCCTCTTACTGAAACTGGTGATACACAGCGTAGCATGCCCTGGAACGAGCTGGCGTTTCTGAGATGCTGCTACTGGTGACACTGCTGTTGTTGCTGCGTAAGGCGATACATCTACCCAGTGGGCTGTCACAGTCATATAGTCCTTACTCTACCCTGTTCCACTTGTCCACATGTACGTGGTTATGTGGACATTGGGTACAACCGCATTTTTTAGGACACTGAGGACACTTTTTCTGACGTCTCTGTACATTCTCGGTATCGCCTGCCTAGTGAAGTGGAATCTAGATGGGATTTGGTACCAGGGACATACTACATCCATCAATTGTCTAAATCCCACTGCACTAATGGCGGATACTGGACGCACGTCTAACACCAATATAGAGCCGTATTCAATTTGAGCCGAGCCGCGATAATTTTCTGTGTCCTGGAGTTCTCGCCTACTTGGCCTGTTTTGTAGAAAACAGGACCCGTCGAAACTTGAACAGGCAGAAAGTACTGTCAGATTTGGGGAAATCAGCCTGACACCCCCAAAAGATGCTCTGACATAGCTATGGTACCCCCCGATTTGGCTTGCTGAAGGTATTTGGTCTATTTAAATGGGCTTAATAGCTGCCAAATAGCGTTTTTCTATATGTAATGCAGAATAGTATTCAGGAGTTTTTTTCCAGAAAATAACTTATCCCAGCAAATTTGGAGTACTTGAAAATGGGGGTCAGAACACTTAAAAGTTGCTAAAGTAAAGTTTAAAAATTCGTGAAAAATCCTCCTGCAACAAGCACCTGCAATCAAAAAAACACTTGGGGCATATTTGGGGACCCCCCAGAGTCAAGTTCGCTAGTTTTTCACTTTGTACCCCAACATTTATTCTTTCGCCCCCTTTTTCAAAGTCATTTCTTGGGGTGTCCTTACATTTTTTTGACACAGTTTACCTTTGGGGGACTGTCTGAAGGCTGCGGGGGGGTTCCTGCAATGTTGCACCCCTAAACCCTAATTTTGCACTTTTTTCCGCCTGCTATTCATAGGCGAAACTTTTTCGCCTATTACTGTACATTGCATTGACTTTCCGCCTAGGCGAAAAGCTTTTCAAATTGAATACAGAGTGAAGTTAAAACAGGCAAAAATGACATCATTGGCGAAAAAGTATCGCGGATACGGACTTTTCGCCTCAAATTGAATACGGGCCATAGCTGTCAAGGCCTCAGTTATACATTTTGCAACAGGATGACTGCTGTCGTACTTCATCCTCCTCGCTAAGGACTGTTGGAGGGTCAATTGCTTAGTAAAAGAAGTAGTGGTGTTCCTACTTCCTCTCTGGGATAATGAACGACTCCCAGCAGCAACAGCGGCAGCAGTAGGTGTAGCAATGCAGGATCTTCCTTAGGAATCCCGGATAGGAGAGTCAGTCATGCCAGTGACAAGGCCTGCAGGACTATTTCCAATCTTGACTGAGGTGGAAATTGACGGTGTGTTTTGCAGGCGCTTGGATACAACAGGACAAAGGGATTTAGGGCCTAACTCAGACCCGCTTGCGAGCGCTGAGCGCTCGCAAGCGGGTCGATGTTGGCCCAGTGCGCATGCGCACGACGGAGGCGGCTCCGTTGTGCGCTTGTGCGTGACCCAGATAGCAACGGGCAAGCCGTCGCTCCAGGTATCGCTACAAAGGGGGCGTGCTGTCGATGGTGAGTGACAGCACGCCCCCTTTGGTGGGCATGCCGGGGGCCTGGCTGCCCAGATGGAGGCGTTCCCATGGGAATGCCTACCGTCTGGGGCCGGCCTCACTGACATCACAAGTGATGTCAGCGGGAGTGCTCTCGGCTCTGATAGAGCCGAAAGCACTCGAGGGCTTGCAGCAACGAGACCCTACCACAAGGGTCTCATCGCAAGCCCGATGGTCACGATGGTCTTGACCATCGCGACCATCTTCCTGGCCGCTCGCTATAGCTGTGGGTGGTCACCCACAGCTATATGAGCGGCCAGGAGGCCGCTCTAAAAATGAAGGACGACCCTGATTCAGAGCGAGCGCTCTGTCAGAGTGTCCGGCTCTGAATCAGGCCCTCATTCCCTGGACTGCTTATGGTCTTAGCCACAGTTTCTGAACTTGACAGTAACTTTTTATGAATGCGCTGTAGGTGACGTATAAGGGAGGATGTTCCTAGGTGGTTTATGTCCCTGCCCCTACTTAATCCACCTTTACATATGGTACATATTGCAAGATAGTTGTTGTCCGGATTTGTATAGAAATATTGCCAGACCAAAGAGGTGGAATGTTTGGTCTTCTGCCCAGGCATGACCGTGATGGGCTTTTTCATCCCACGGACAACAACTGTTTCCCCCAGAGCCCGATTTAAACAAACCACATCACCATCAGAATCCTCCTCGTCAACTTCCTCCTCAACGCCAGCTACACCAATATCCTCATCCTGTTGTACTTCAACAGTGACATTTTCAATTTGAATATCAGCAAGAGGACTGTGGGTGCTCCTTCCAGCACTTGCAGAGGACGTGCAAATGGTGGAAGTAGCCACCTCTTCCCGTCCAGTGTTAGGAAGGTCAGGCATTGAAGCCGATATATTCTTAGAATTAGAACGCACAGTTCTTTGCTGTGCTTTTGCCAGCTTAACTCGTTTGATTTTTGTAGTGGGAGGAGGGCTTCCATCGTCATGTGAAGCTGAACCACTAGTCATGAATATAGGGGAGGACCTAGCCGTTCCTTGCCACTCCGTGTCGTAAATGACATATTAGCACGTTTATGTTTCTCCTTAGATGATTTCAATTTATTTTTTAAGGTCATTTTCCTGAAATTTGGCATTTGGGATTTTATATGCCCTCTACTATGACATTGGGCATGTCATGACTAGTGACAGCAGCTTCAGCACTAGGAGGAAGTAGTTCTTGATCTTTCCCTATTTTATCCTCCAAATTTTTGTCCTCCATTTATGTGATATTGATACATGTGGCTAACGCACACACAAACACAGAAAAGAAAAAAAAGAAAATGTTTTAATTTTTTTGAGCACTTTGGGGGTTACACCACCCTTCAACAGACCAGCCGGCCCTTGACTTATGATGACACAGGCGCATGCTTGGCGCTGCTACTTTGTTGATGCACGTGCGGCTAACGCGCACACAAACACAAAAAAGTAAACCAAAAAAAGTAATTTTTTTGGGCACTTGGGGTTACACCGCCCTTCAACAGACTAGCCGGCCCTTGACTTATAACACAGGCGCGCGCTTGGCGCTGCTACTTTGTTGATGCACGTGTGGCTAACGTGCACACAAACTCAGAAAAATATAATTTTTTTTTTGCACTTGGGGGGAGCACCCCTGATGGACAGAACACCTCCTGGACAACACTACAGCACCCCTTTAGAACTACAGTGACACAGGAGCCCCAGACCCCCCCTCTTCTGTCTGCACACAGCTCTTATGGACAATACAGCCTTTATGGGACAACAGCACTGCACAATACAACCCAGCCAGCCCCTATGGACTTTGGACACAGCCCCTATGGATAACAGCAGGACCAGCACAGCGAACCCCCACCCTCCCTCTTCACTGTCCACAGCTGGAGTGGAAAATGGCGCCGACATGGGGACCTTTTATAGAATCCAAAACCCGCGAGAATCCGACAGCGCGAGGATGACGTTTTGCCTCTTTCCGGGAACAGAGTCTGGAGGGAAAACCCGAACCGGACTCAGTTCCTGGCTCGGTTTGGGTGGGCTCGGGGGGGGGGTTCGGATTTCTTAAATCCGAACCCGCTCATGCCTAGTTAGCACATGGATGAACCATAACCTATTAGCAGAGTAAGGAATGATCGTGTACTCTGTTACACAACCTGTTAGGGCATACTTGCCTACTTTTGAAAAAGCATTTCTGGAAGATTGTGAAAGTAATGGATCGTACACACGGTCAGATTTGTCAGATTTGTCAGATGAACGATTGAACGATTAAACGATCTGAACGATTTGAACGATTTTACCAAAGTTTTGAACGATTGAACGATTTTTGACTACATCAAAATGAATGGAATCGTCCAAGTCTGACTGCAAACCCATCAGATGTCAGATATCGTTATCTGACAAACGGGAACGCGCATCGTTGATCGTCCATCGTTCAGGCATGTCAGATATGAACGATTTTCCTTCAGATATGAACGACTGAACGATTTTTAAATCGTTATCGTTCATATCTGAAGGAAAAATCTGATCGTGTGTATGCACCATAACACCTATGAGTGTGGTGGTAAAGTGGGTGTGTAATGCTACATCTAAGAGGCGTGTCATAAAATTGATTTATATCCACATGTAAATGAGCCTCAAAGCTTTTAGTAAGATCTATTTATTGATGAAAACACACTGATTCTTTTCAGAATATGCATGTAGCCATAGGGATCATTGTGCCTTATAAGCAATGCAGGGAAACTATACTAATCAGTGGCAAACGTAGGGTTTCTAGAGGGGGGTTTCCAAATGCCTGATTTTAGAGTGAGTGTGGCCAGTGCATGAAGAGGGCAGAATTAGTACTTATCCAGCTTTAATATGCATCATACATAGTGTATTGTGTGTGATAATTCCAGCATATACAGGACCAGAGATCACAGTAAGTCATTTGATGCGGCAATAGGGCCATCCTGCCTGAGCTGAATGTTTTATATTAGATGTGAGCACCATTCCAGAGCATTGGAGCAAGTGAGGGAGCCTGGAAGAGCAGCAGAAGAATCTAGCACTTCCCTGGACATATATGTATATATATGCTATAGAAGCAGTGCATCCCTAACAGTGCATGTTTTCCATATCTCCTAGTTGGTGCACAGGTTATTTATTACTGGCTGATACATGTTAAAAGATCCACAGGTGGTGCTAATTATTTCATTTGTGATACTGAGAAGAACATGCAGCACAAGTAAAATTCTATTATATTACTATTTCTACTGTAGTCATGGTATGTGCTGAGGAGGGGGGTTTCCAGGCAGATGGAAACCCCCCCTGCGTTTGCCTATGCTATTAATACCAATTGAATGTATATATCTCTGTATTTATTTATAAATAATGGGGGTAAGGTGCAATCAGGGAGATTACTAGACTCTTCAGGGAGACAGGGAGATTTCTGCTATTTCAGGGAGTCTACCTGACAATCAGGGAGTGTTGGCAAGTATGTGTTAGGGTTAATGTGACTATCAATATGAAATGAAAGCAGATGTGCTGAGAGCAGTAGTCCTCCAGGCAGAAAATTAAACCAGGGTATAATGCACTTTGGCCACGGTACATGTGGTATTAAATATGTAGTGCAGTTGTTGGTGCTCATGGCGGTTTGTTACAGCTTAACCAGTTCTTTGATTTATTGAATCAGGTAGAACAACAAGTAGCATATGACACAGGGATATCACAGGTGCAATAACAGTTTTCCAAGTCTTTTGCAAATTTTAATTTTATATACATTTAAAGATGTGAAAACTGTTAGCATACTGCAACTGAATTCCAGAAAACTAAGTGCAAATTGTATACATATTTGCAATCCTTTAGACTGTAAACTCTTATGAACAGATCTATTTATAAGGTTTGTATAAACACATACTCGTGTGTGTGTGTATATATATATTAGGGGTGTGCACCGGCCACTTTTCGTGTTTTGTGTTTTGGTTTTGGATCTTTCTTCGTGTTTTGGATCTGGATTGGTTTTGCCAAAACCACCCTTCCGTGTTTTGGGTTCTGGGTTTTGTGTTTTGGATCTGAATTTTTTTGAAAAAAAGCATAAAAACAGCTTAAATCACAGAATTTGTGGGTTTTTCTGCTCCTATGCAATTATTAACCTCAATAACCTTCATTTCCACTCATTTCCAGTCTATTCTGAACACCTCACACCTCACAATATTGTTTTTATGGCCAAAAGATTGCACCGAGGTAGATGGATGACTATGCTAAGCGACACGAGTGGGCGGCACAAACACGTGGCCCATCTAGGAGTGACACTGCAGTGGCAGACAGGAAGGCAGTTTGAAAAACTAGGCCCCAAACAGTACATACTGCAAAGAAAAAAAAGAGGTGCAAGATGGAATTGTCCTTGGGCCCTCCCACCCACCCTTATGTTGTATAAATAGGACATGCACACTTTAACAAAATCATTTCAGCGCCAGGGTCTGCCACATGACTGTGGCTGAAATGATTGGTTCGTTTGGGCCCCCACAAAACAAGCTGGCAATTAATGTGTCCCTGCACAAACTGGCTCTAAGGAGGCAAGATGTCGTCCTCATCCTCCTCATCCACCAATTCCTTGGATAAAACAGGAAAAAGGGATTTAGGTGTCCCTGGACTGCTTACGGTCTTAGCCAAAGTTTCTGAACTTGACAGTAACTTTTTATGAACGCGCTGCAGGTGCCGTATAAGGGAGGATGTTCCTAGGTGGTTAACGTCCCTACCCCTACTTATTTCACCTTTACATATGGTACATATGGCAAGACAGTTGTTGTCCGGATTTGGATAGAAATATTGCCAGACCAAAGAGGTGGAATGTTTGGTCTCCTGCCCAGGCATGACCGTGATGGGCTTTTTCATCCCACGGACAACAACTGTCTCCCCCGGAGCCTGATTTAAACAAACCACATCACCATCAGAATCCTCCTCGCCAACTTCCTTCTCAGTGCCAGCTACACCAGTTTCCTCATCCTGTTGTACTTCAACAGTGACATCTTCAATTTGCATATCAGCAAGTGGACTGTGGGTGCTCCTTTCAGCACTTGCAGGGGGCGTGCAAATGGTGGAAAGAGCCACCTCTTCCCATCCAGTGCTGGGAAGGTCAGGCATCGCAACCGCCACCACACTTGGACTCTCCTTGGGGATTTGTGATATCTTCTTAGAACGCACAGTTCTTCGCTGTGCTTTTGCCAGCTTAACTCGTTTGATTTTTTTAGCGGGAGGAGGGCTTCCATCGTCATGTGAAGCTGAACCACTAGTCATGAACATAGGGAAAGACCTTAGCCGTTCCTTGCCACTCCGTGTCGTAAATGGCATATTGGTAAGTTTACGTTTCTCTTCAGATGATTTAAATGTTTTTTTCAAGGTCATTTTCCTGAACTTTGTCATTTGGGATTGTATGTGCCCTCTACTATGATATTGGGCATCGGCCTTGGCAGACGACGTTGATGGCATGTTATCGTCTATGTCATGACTAGTGGCAGCAGCTTCAGCACTAGGAGGAAGTGGTTCTTGATCTTTCCCTATTTTATTTTTATCGGAGAAAGTTTGGTCCTCCATTTATGTTATATTGATATATACGTGCGGCTAAGGCGCACACAAACACAGAAAATATTTTTTTATTTTTGTTGGAGACTAGTGCACTTTGTGGGTTACACCACCCTTTAAGAAATGAGCCAGCCGGCCCTTTACTTATGGGACACAGGCGCACACTTGGCGCTGCTCCTTTATTGATGCACGTGCAGCCACAGTGCACACAATTCACAAACACAGAATTTTTTTTTTATTTTGTTTGGAGTGCCCTTTGGGGGTTACAGCACCCTTTAGCGGTCAATCAAGCCGGCCCTTTATTTATAGGACACAGGCGCACGCTTGGCACTACTTTGTTGATGCACGTGCGGCTACTGCGCACACAATTCACAAACACAAAAAAATATATTTTTTTATTTTGTTTGGCGTGCCCTTTGGGGGTTACAGCACCCTTTAATGGACAAGCCAGCCCTTTACTTATGACACAGGCGCACGCTTGGCACTACTTTGTTGATGCACGTGCGGCTACTGCGCACACAATTCACAAACACAGAAAATATTTTTTTATTTTGTTTGGAGTGTACTTTGGGGGTTACAGCACCCTTTAACGGTCAAGCCAGCCGGCCCTTTACTTATGACACAGGCGCACGCTTGGCACTACTTTGTTGATGCACGTGCGGCTACTGCGCACACAATTCACAAACAAATTTGATTTTTTTTTATTTTGTTTGGAGTGCCCTTTGGGGGTTATAGCACCCTTTAGCGGTCAATCCAGCCGGCCCTTTATTTATGGGACACAGGCGCACGCTTGGCACTACTTTGTTGATGCACGTGCGGCTACTGCGCACACAATTCACAAACACAAAAAAATATTTTTTTTTATTTTGTTTGGAGTGCCCTTTGGGGGTTACAGCACCCTTTAACGGACAAGCCAGCCGGCCTTTTACTTATGGGACACAGGCGCACGCTTGGCGCTGCTCCTTCGTTGATGCACGTGCAGCCACAGTGCACACAATTCACAAACACAGAAAAAAAATGTTTATTTTGTTTGGAGTGCCCTTTGGGGGTTACAGCACCCTTTAGCGGTCAATCCAGCCCGCCCTTTATTTATGGGACACAGGCACATGCTTGGCACTACTTTGTTGATGCACGTGCGGCTACTGCGCACACAATTCACAAACACAGAAAATATTTTTTTATTTTGTTTGGAGTGTACTTTGGGGGTTACAGCACCCTTTAACGGACAAGCCAGCCGGCCCTTTACTGTTATGACACAGGCGCACGCTTGGCACTACTTTGTTGATGCACGTGCGGCTACTGCGCACACAATTCACAAACACAAAAAAATATTTTTTTTTATTTTGTTTGGAGTGCCCTTTGGGGGTTACAGCACCCTTTAACGGACAAGCCAGCCGGCCTTTTACTTATGGGACACAGGCGCACGCTTGGCGCTGCTCCTTTGTTGATGCACGTGCAGCCACAGTGCACACAATTCACAAACACAGAAAAAATATTTTTTTTAGCACTTGGGGGGAGCACCCCTGATGGACAGAGCACCCCCTGGACAACACTACAGCACCCCTTTAGGACTGGGACACTGCACAGGACTTTGGAGTGGACACAGCCCCTATGGACAACTGACTGCACAATACAGTCCAGCCAGCCCCTATGGACTTTGAAGTAGTGGACACAGCCCCTATGGACTACAGCAGCACAGCGCAGCACAGCACAACACTACACTGCACTGCACTACACTACACTACAACACTACACTACACTACACAGCCCAGCCAGCCCTAACTCCCACCCTCCCTCTTCACTGTCCACAGCCGAGTGAGAAAATGGTGCCGACGCAGGTACCTTATATAGGATCCAAAACCCGCGAGACCCGGAAGGCGGGATGATGACGTTTTGCCTCGATTTCAGATCCGAGTCAGGTGGGAAAAGTCGAGCCTGACTCAGATCGGCATCGGATCGGGGGGGCTCGGGGGGGTTTGAATTTCAGAAATCCGAACCCGCTCACCCCTAATATATATATATATATATATATATATATATGTGTATATATATATATATATATATATTACACACACACTGCATTCCATAATGCTTGATTATAAACTTAGCATTGATTATTACTCTTGCACCTATATTCGGTTAGCCATATAAGTAACTGAATATCTCTACATGACTAGTTGTTTGCATTCTCCATTTTGTGTGGACTTGGCTTACAGATAGATAACTGTAGGTTTTGTCGGCTGTGAATTGTGACTTGTGTTCATGACAGATGTAGCACAGCTGCTGCTTACAGACAGAACTTCACAGGATCCTAAGGTTCATTAAGATGGCCGCTTTCACATCATCCCTATATAAGAGGACAGATTAGCGTATGGAAAGGAAATGGGGCAGCTGTGTCCAGCAATCTTCAGAGGAAACCGCCCAGTAATGGATGATCCATTAGAGACAATGAAGACGTATTGAAAATCGTATGAGACTCAAAGGACATTCATTTTGATTATAAATCAGACTTCACAGATATGATAAATCTGACATTTGTCATAACTAGTGGCTTCAGTGTCCATTAAAGGAAGAAGGTGTTTAGAGATTGTTGGGTGACAGGACATAACTAGCGTTTTGGTAGATGAACATTGTCTGCTTGTCAGAAAATTAAATTTAGAGACATCTTTCATCAGCGTTATCTCATTTGCAGACAGTCTGTCTCACTAGTCACAATAGTGCAGTGCTTCTGTCTGCTTGTTAGTTAAAGCCTGTGGGCCTGATTCAAAAGTTGCATATACCGTACATCTCCTATGCAAATGCAACAGAAGGTGTCTGATATAAATAGACACCTCCTAATACGCAGCATCAGATTTTCTGCAATTCCATCGGCAATCTGAGTAACCCTGAGGTTATGTATCCTTGGGATTATTATCCTACATAATAGGATCCTTAGCACAGGTTTGCTAACAATCTAGCAGCCTCTTCCAGGAGAGGCAGCCAGCTTGGCACAGCTGGGGGGGGCGTGTAACTGTTTTGAGAGCGTGGTGTGAAAGCGCGATTGTGTGTTCTCAGCCCCGTCCCCTGTACACAATGCAGAGATTACCGGCATTGTGTTGCTGGGGCCGGGGTCATGATGACGCAATTCAGCGCGAATCGCGTCATCAGCTGCCCCCGGACCAGCCAGTTATCAAAGGTAGGTGCGGACGGTTGCGGGCAGGCGGCGCCAGCTGGGAGACTTGCCCTCTCTTCTGGGAGGCTGGGAGCGACACCCGATTTACGGGAGGCTCCCGACCATTTCGGGAAAGTAGGAAAGTATGCCTTAGCATTGAGAATCACTGGTCACTGCTACAATGGGTTGACATAAATTTAATCCACAGTAAATAAATTGTCCTGAGTGGGAGGATCAAAACAGTAATATAGAAAAAACAAGGAGAAAAAGTACTCTCGGCTTTATGGGCACTCTAACTATGTCCGAGTGTGAGCCGTATTCAGTTTGAGCTAAGCCATGTTAAGTTAACGCGGCCTGGACTTAACGCCGACTCCGCCTGTTTTGCAGGCGTTACAGTATCGCGCGCGTGCATGATTTACCCCGTATTCAATTTCAAAGTACACGTTAACGGCACCCAGTGATACTGTAACTAGCGGAAAGTACTGTAATTTTTGGGGAAATCAGCCTGTCACCCCCCAAATGATGCTCTGACATGACATGAGGGTTCACTTTGGTACCCCCCGATTTGGCTTGCTGAAGGTATTTGGGGTTTTTAAATGGGCTGCTAAATAGCGTTTTTCTATACCTGATGCAGAATAGTATTTAGGAGTATTTTTTCAGAAAATAACTTATCCCAGCAAATTCGGGGTACTTGAAAATGGGGGTCAGCATATTTAAATTTGAAAAAGAGAACTTGAAAAAAACGTGAAATATCCACCTGCCTCAAACATCTGAAATAAAAAAACACTTGGGGCATACTTGGGGACCCCCCCAGAGTCAAGTTTGCTAGTTTTTAAGTTTGTACCCCAACATTTTTTTTTTTACCCCCTTTTCTAAAGTAAATTTTTGGGGTGTCCTTAAGTTTTTAAAAATAATTTTTTAGCTTCTGTGAAGGCTGTGTGAAGGCTGCACAGGGGTTCCAGAAACGTTGCACTCCAAAACCCCAATTCTGCACTTTTTTCCGCATGCCATTCACAGGCGATACTTTACCGCCTATTACATTGCATTGACTTTCCGCCTAGGCGGAAAGTCTTTGAAATTGAATACGGGGTAAAACCAAAACAGGCGATAATTACATCATCGGCAGTAACTTAACGCGGATCCGGATTTAACGCTTGAAATTGAATACGAGCCTAAGAGTTAAAACTAATCTAAGAACATCTGTATCTGGACTAAACACAAACATATATCAGAAACAAACACAAATATCAAAATGTATAAATAAAATCACTTCGTGATTCCAGAACAAAAATTTACCTAGATCAGGATAACTCTAAACTTGTCAGCAAATATTCATAGAATAGTTTTTTTTTTAAATAGGATTAAAATACCTGTCACAATATTTATAAGTATTTTATCTTGTTATAATCATAGTTGCCGACATTCAGCTCCCTCCTTCCGTGAGGGAGCTGAATGCCTGCACACAGCGGGGGGCGTGGCCGGGCACTGACTGCATGGGGACAGGGCCAGGGGTGTGACCGCATGATTGCATCATCGTGGCCCAGCCCCCTCTTCACATTGCCAAAAATAAAGGCATTCTGAAACGGGGGGCAGAGCCACGATGACGTGATTTAGCGCGAATTGCGTCATCAGCCCCCGCTGCGAGGGGTTTCTAGTTGTAGTCAGGGGGGGGCAGCCGAGAGGCTTGCCTGCCTTTCCGGGGAGTCGTAACACTTCATCAGCAAGGGTTAATGCCAGGTAACAAAAACAGAGGATGGAGATAAATGATTAGGCCCTCTAGAGTTATGTGAGGTGGGCAGCTGCTGTACAGTGTGTGCTGAAACTGAAGTGTCCTTTTTAGGTAAGGTATTGTACTTAGATGTGTTTGTACACTCAGTAAAATCTTGATGGGGCTAATCAAAGAAATACAATAGTTGCCTACTGTTGGAACTCACAAAGAGACGTGTATTCACCTAATAAAGGTATAATGCAACAGTGCATATAAAATAACAGTTTAGCAGCAGAGTTAACGTCAGGGAACAATAATAGAGAATAGAGGTAAGTCACCACCCACAAACGGCACTTCCTGTCTGCGATGGGTCTGTCTGCGTAGTGACTGCAATCGCAGTCTCCATCACAGCGGGCGGTTCGCACACACGCACTGTGATGCATACACCTGCGCAGTGCGGAACAATCGGCAGATTGCGAGCATAATCACAGTTGCGTACGGTAGTGAATCAGGCCCTTTGTGCTGAAATTACAGTAATGAACAATGTGTGAGCGTACTTTTCCCTGCACCTAGGGGTGGAATGAGTTGAAAGGTATCTGCTGTAATGTCTGTATCTAGAGTTGGTCCTGTAATATCAGAGTAGGATCACATAGTAGATATCAAGCTCAATTAGAGTACCTTTATATTAGGAGTGTGCACCGGCCACTTTTGATCTGGATCTTTCTTCGTGTTTTGGATCTGGATTGGTTTTGCCAAAACCACCCTTCCGTGTTTTGGGTTCTCAGTTTTGTGTTTTGGATCTGTATTTTTTTGAAAAAAAGCATAAAAATAGCTAAAATCACAGAATTTTTTTTTTCTACGCTATTATTAACCTCAATAACATTAATTTCCACTCATTTCCAGTGTATTCTGTACACCTCACAATATTGTTTTTAGGTCAAAAGGTTGCACCGAGGTAGCTGGATGACTATGCTAAGCAACACAAGTGGGCAGCACAAACACGTGGCCCATCTACGAGTGGTGCTGCAGCGGCAGACAAGATGGCAGTTTGAAAAACTAGGCCCCAAAGAGTACATACTGCAAAGAAAAAAAAGAGGTGCAAGATGGAATTGTCCTTGGGCCCTCCCACCCACCTTTATGTGGAATAAACAGGACATGCACACTTTAACAAACCAATCATTTCAGCGCCAGGGTCTGCCACATGACTGTGGCTGAAATGATTGGTTCGTTTGGGCCCCCACAAAACAAGCTGGCAATTAATCTGTCCCTGCACAAACTGGCTCTACAGAGGCAAGGTGTCATCCTTATCCTCCTCATCCACTGATTCCTCACCCTCTTCAGTGTTGTCCTCATCCACACAGAGTATTAATTCGTCCCTGCTGGAATCCACCACCACAGGTCCCTCTGTACTTTCTGGAGGCTGGTCTTCCTGGAAGAATTGATAATTCATTTTGATGAACATCATCTTCTCCACATTTTGTGGAAGCAACCTCCTACGCCTTTCGCTGACAAGGTTCCCAGCTACACTAAAAACTCTTTCGGAGTACATACTGAAGGGGGGGCAATTTAGGTAAAATAGAGCCAGTTTGTACAGGGGCCTCCAAATTGTCTCTTTTTCCTGCCAGTACAGGTACGAACTGTCTGACATGCCTACTTGGATGCCGTGACCGATGTAATCCTCCACCATTCTGTCAATGGTGACAGTATCATATGCTGTGACAATAGACATGTCAGAAATTGTTGGCAGGTCCTTCAGTCTGGACCAGATGTCCAAACTTGGTCCTGCCTGCCCTGCATCACCGCCAGTGGGTTGCTTAGGATATCTAAGTTGTTTCCGGGCAGCCTCAGTTGTGGGAGAAAATGAAGAAGGAGCTGTTGATGTGTCACATTCCGCTTCAGCTGACAGTGTTGTCACCAGCTGGTCTTTGCACCTCTGCAGGCTTGTGTCCGCTGGAAAGATAGACACCACATAGGCTTTAAACCTAGGATCGAGCACGGTGGCCAAAATTTAGTGGTCTGATATCAACAGATTGACCCCCCTCAAATCCTGGCAAAGCGAATGAATGGCTTCATCCACATGTCCCACATACTGAGCGAAATTGCTCCATCTTAGCTCCTCCTTCACTTTCTCCAGCTGCTTCTGCAAAAGCCTGATGAGGGGAATGACCTGACTCAAGCTGGCAGTGTCTGAACTGACTTCACGTGTGGCAAGTTCGAAGGGCTGGAGAACCTACACGGAAATCATTCTTCACTACGCTTGAGTCAGGTGCATACCCCTTCCTTTGCCTATGTCATAGGTGGATGTATAGGGTTGAATGTCCTTTTGCTGCTCCTCCATCCTCTGAAGAATATAGAGGGTTGAGTTCCACCGCGTCACAACCTCTTGCTTCAGGTGATGACAGGGCAGGTTCAAGAGTGTTTGCTCATGCTCCAGTCTTTGGCACGCAGCCGCTGAATGGCAAAAGTGTCCAGAAATTTTTCGGGCCACCCAAAGTGTCTCCTGCACGCCCTTGTCGTTTTTCAGAAAATTCCACACCACCAAATTTATTGTGTGAGCAAAACATGGGACATGCTGGAATTTACCCAGCTGTAATGCCCGCACAATATTGGTGGCGTTGCCAGATATCACAAGTCCCCAGGAGAGTCTAAGTGGGGTAAGCCATTGGGCGATGATTTCCCTCAGTTTCTCTAAGAGGTTGTTGGCGGTGTGCCTCTTACTGAATGATACACAGCGTAGCCTGCCTTGGAATGAGCTGGCGTTTCTGAGATGCTGCTACTGGTGACATTGCTGTTGTTGCTGCGTAAGGTGATACATCTACCCAGTGGACTGTCACAGTCATATAGTCCTTAGTCTGCCCTGTTCCACTTGTCCACATGTCCGTGGTTAAGTGGACATTGGGTGCAACCGCATTTTTTAGGACACTGAGGACACTTTATCTGACCTCTCTGTACATTCTCGGTATCGCCTGTTTAGTGAAGTGGATCTAGATGGGATTTGGAACCGGAGACACACTACCTCCATTAATTGTCTAAATCCCACTGCACCAATGGCAGATACCGGACGCACGTCTAACACCAACATAGCAGTCAAGGCCTCATTTATCCATTTTGCAACAGGATGACTGCTGTCGTACTTCATCCTCCTCGCTAAGGACTGTTGGAGGGTCAATTGCTTAGTAAGAGAAGTAGTGGTGTTCCTACTTCCTCTCTGGGATGGTGAACGACTCCCAGCAGCAACAGCAGCAGTGGGCGTAGCAATGCAAGATCCTGCGGAGGAATCCTGGATAGGAGAGGAGTCAGTCATGCCAGTGACATGGCTGCAGGACTACTTCCGATCCTGACTGAGGAGGAAATTGACAAGGAGGGAGTTGACGGTGTGGTTTGCAGGTGCTTGGATACAACAGGATAAAGGGATTTAGGTGTCACTGGACTGCTTATGGTCTTAGCCACAGTTTCTGAACTTAACAGTAACTTATGAACGCGCTGCAGGTGACGTATAAGGTGGTTAACGTCCCTATCCCTACTTATTCCACCTTTACATAAGCTACATATGGCAAGACAGTAGTTGTCCGGATTTGGACTGAAATATTTCCAGACCAAAGAGGTGGAATTTTTGGTCTTCTGCCCAGGCATGACAACGATGGGCTTTTTCATCCCACGGACAACAACTGTCTCCCCCCGGTGCCTGATTTATACAAACCACATCACCATCAGAATCCTCCTCGTCTACTTCCTCCTCAGCCCCAGCTACACCAATATCCTCATCCTGTTGTACTTCAACAGTGACATCTTCAATTTGAATATCAGCAAGTGGACTGTGGGTGCTCCTTCCAGCACTTGCAGAGGGCGTGCAAATGGTGGAAGGAGACACCTCTTCCCGTCCAGTGTTGGGAAGGTCAGGCATTGCAACCGCTGCCACACTTGGACTCTCCTTGGGGATTTGTGATATCTTCTTAGTATTTGAATGCACAGTTCTTTGCTGTGCTTTTGCCAGCTTCCATCGTCATGTGAAGCTGAACCACTAGTCATTAACATGAACCTTAGCTGTTCCTTGCCACTCCATGTCGTAAATGGCATATTGGCAAGTTTACATTTCTCCTCAGACGATTTAAATTTATTTTTTAAGGTCATTTTACTGAACTTTGGCTTTTTGGATTTTACATGCCCTCTACTATGACATTGGGCATCAGCCTTGGCAGACGACGTTGATGGCATTTCATCATCTATGTCATGAATAGTGGCAGCAGCTTCAGCACTAGGAGGAAGTGGTTCTTGATCTTTCCCTATTTTATCTTCCAAATTTTTGTCCTGACAGCTGTGACAGCTACGCCGATGATAGTGACAGGTGTTTTTTAATTTTTTTTCAGGGCAGCAGCCCAAGACAGACAGCAGCACAGCAGTGACAGCAACAGCACCCTTGCGGAGCTACGCCGATGATAGTGACAGGTGTGTTTTTTTTTGGGGGGGGGCACTAGCCCAAGACAGACAGCAGCACAGCACTGGACAACAGTAGCCAGTCAGCCCCTATGGTCAACGTCAGCAGCCAGCAACAAATCCCAACTCCCTGTCTGTGCACACTCCACAGCAGCCCTTGACAGATAGCAGAACAGCACAGAAAAGCTAACAGCTCCCAGCTCCCTCAGTACAGCTCCCAGCTCTTTCCCTCTTCAATCTCCACAGCCGGAATGAAAAATGGCAGCGATTGCGGGACCTTTTATAGGATCCAAAACCCATGAGAATCCAACAGCGGGAGGATAACGTTTTGCCTCGATTTCAGTTCCGAGCCAGGCGGGAAATCCCGAGTCGGCTCAGATCGGGGGGGATTGGGGGGGCTCGGATTTCGAAAATCCGAACCCGCTCATCCCTACTTTATATATACACATCTATAAGAACAGACAAGCAGCATAGACAGAGGATAAAAAAATGGGATGAGTACGAGATCCCATCGGTCAGGATGCCGACAGAATATGGTAGGTATTATAACCCTTACCCGAACCTTCCCCCTAACCCACCTTTCCCTTAGACTAAGCCTAACCCTCTCCTCTTGCAGACATCACAGATCTGTGATATTGTTTCAGATATCACAGATACATTAATATTACCAAATTGAGAGCCAACTTATCTGAAGGAACCCCAAAATCCTCCAGGATGGCTCTCAATTTGGATATATTAATGTATGTGCTATTATTATATAGCTAACTATGCAATTATATAACTTAAAGTGGCTGCTGTTATCATGTAGCGTTAGGGACCACCAGAACAGAGATGCCTTGACGCGGCCTGATGGCTTAAACATAGCTTTGCAAATATATGTGAACTGATATGTATTTATATTATGATGTTGTATTCAAATCTCATTGCTGGTCCTTTGTAGAGTGCTGGAAGAACATTTTTCCTTTTTCTTGTCTAGAGTAACTCCTCCCTTTTTATGCACCTGCGAATGGGCCATTAAGTTGATTAGAGCAATCAACATTTTATAATACTGTTCTGAGAGGCATCGATGGGTCCAGCATTTGGAGGGTGTGTGTCAGGGTTCAGCCTAGGATCGGTCATTACTCACCTCTGCACCGGCTTCCCCTGACTGCTCGTGAGGTTAGACATCGGGTGCGGCGGCGGGTGACACACTGAGGATTCTTCCTTAGGTGCTTAGGGATTTCCATGTGCGGTCCTGTGTCGTGGAGATTGTGGTTTCCGTCATGGGCGCTGCCATGACAGTCCTTATCATGTGACAGTATCTCCACCAATGGTAGCATGGTCTTGGTCAGCTGACGCTGTTCACCTATCAACTGCTACCTATGGGTATATTTCCGGCCCCAGAACTCCACGAAGTTGCCTGAACAACGTTTGTCATTCTTAGTGTACACTAGTTTGCTCTGCGTTCCAGGTTCCCCTGAGGTTACCTCCGTGTCTTATACAGTGTGTTTGACCATCTCTGCCGGAGTGCTACCCTGTGCTACCTCCAGTGCAACAATGCGTAATTTCCATGTCAGCCAGTGTGCCACTCTGTATTGTCATCTCTGCCAGTGAGCTAACTCTGTGCTACCTTTAAGTGCAAAAGTGCATCATAAACATCTATCCCTGTGTGCAATCCTGTGCTACCTTTAGCGCAACTGTGCGTCATTACAACTACGCCTGTGTATTACTTAGCGTCTCCTTCCGGAGCAACAGTGCATCATAACAACTTTGCCTGTGTACAACTTAGCGTCTCCCTACAGAGCTACAGTGCGTTATACCACCTCTGGCTTTGTCCTATACCAAGGAGTACTCATTCAGCGCAATTGTACATCTACACACCTCTACCGGTGGGTTCCTCAAGTACTAATTCATGAGCAACTGTGCCTCCTGGAAGGCATAATCCTCAGGCCACCATCTGTCTGACTCTCTATTCCCACAGGGTTTGGTCACCAGATCAAAGGACCGCGACTTGCCTGCTGGGTGCAGCTAAATACCCATATCCCGATTGGTAGGGGTCACTGGTGAAGACCTCCCAGCAGGTTAGACTCCGCACCATTGATAAGGTGTCGTCAATGTCCAAATCCTGTGGAATAGGAGATCGTACATTCAGGCCCCTCACCTCTGATCCCTTTCCCAACCTAGGACCTCTGCCTTCAATCCCTCAGTGGAAAGCGTGACAGTGTGCTGGTTCCTGTAGTGCCATTTGGAGGATTTTGGGGTTCCTCCAGGTGATTTGGATCTCAATTTAGATATATTAAATGATGTGCTCTTATCATGTAGCCTAACAGTATGCAATTCTATGACCCAAAGTGGGTGTTATCACATAGCGTTAGGGACCACCACAACAGAGGCAACTTGACACAGCTTGGTGGCTTAAACATATCTGTGCAAATAAAAAACAGAACTGGATCGGAGCGCCTAAAAGTGCCTCAGAATCAAAGTGACCACATATAAATACAAAGTGCTAGTTGAAATACACATATATATGTGCAAAATATATATATGTAATAAAAAAAAAAATATATATATATGTGCCAGGTGACCTATTTAAAAAGAACTGGGTAATGCAAGTGGGTAAGCAAACATATAAAATAGTACAATTTATTAGTGATACATTGAGGTAGGGTACAGACATAAATAACATGCAGACACTTTCAAAACAAATAACAAAATCAGACAATAAAATAATAAAAGCATGGATAAGAGCATAAGAGTAATCACAATAAAGTGCTATAAAATCATGACTGTCTTATCTGATTTCTGAGAGGAGTATATCAGTACGGTACAGGCTTCCAACGCATTTCGTCTCTTACGGGATTTCTTCAAGGGGATAGTGTGCCTTAGAGCTATTCAGATATTTATACCCTGCTGTAGGGGGAAAAGTCCCGCATTTTTTCAAAACAACGTGATGTCACTTCCTGTGACTCACTTCCGGTTTGGTCGGAGTAGAAGTACAGGGATAAAACCTATTGTATATACTGGGATTACTAGTATGATGCTTAGTATAGATCTTTATTATGTATTACAATTAATGTGGGCAGCGATAGAATGTTTTAAGATCGCTGCCCCACTTCCGGAGTACACGGATCTTCCTTTCGTGCATCACTTACGGTGAAGTTAGTCATTGTGCTTCAGCCCGTTGTTGTTGTCCGCATGACCGCTAAGCGTCACTTCCGGTCCAGCTGATGGCGATGAAATCAATCAGTTGTTGCCGCCCGGCGTCAGTGCCCATGTGTCCATGGTTGCGGCTCTTCCGGTTTTGGCTGGTCGTGTATTGCCGGATGTAGGTCTCGCATTTGTTGTACTCCTGGCAGGCCCATACTTCTCCGTTGCGCATGTGTGGTGTTTGGCAGCCATTTTTTTGGTGGATGTTAAAAACAGGATTTCAGGATCTGTTTTCATTAACTAGATCACTTTCAGGAGATCAGGTTATGCCATTGCCAGTGTATAGATTTTCATCAATTTATGGAGAACTGCAAACAAGATGTCAATAATAAAGTGTTAAAACATCAGTTATGTTGTTTTTGTTTTTAATTTAGTGGTAATGTCCTGTGGGATATTCTTTCCCCACGGGATATAACTAGACACTTCTTAACCTAAATATCAAACTATATAGTAAGTAATACAGATGTGCATGTCCAACAATCAAAAATGATGTCAGGCCGAGCAATTTATAAATAACTGTTATAGAGGACATTTAGAAACGTGTATGATAATCTGTTCAGCCAATGTAAGGTGTTAATGATAATAGGCTTAAGAATGGTTTGGCAGGGGGATCGTGGGTATAAGTATGCCATTGTGTATACACAAAAAATGTATAAAAATATAAATGAAATATTTATTTCCCCCAACAGGTGTTGTTATCCAACAGACATACTAAAATTTAAGAGTAGTATTCACAGGTGTCATGCAACAGTGTACATTTATAAGTACTCCAAATTTGTTCTATGTTATTCAATAGTTAAATGTCGATGGATTCATGGAAGTACTAATTGGGTATCTCTCTGATATAGAATATCAGAGAGGCATAAAACACAGGACGGTGATGATGGAGTATAATTTAGTGGCAAGCAGGGTATAACTTGTTTAAAGTACTGACAAGATGAAAAGTACAAGTACTGCAGATATTTTCCGTTAACCAATGGGTGTTTCAGTCTGGATGGATAATTCTTCTTCAAGTCTTGATATCAGGATGGTAGCTTTGGAAACATGAATGGTTATCCCCTGGAGGTGTGAGTGATGTGAGGTGTCAGTATTGCAGATGGGAGAGATAAACAGCACCTGATATTCTCTGTTGGTCTCCCAACTAGATACTTCTCAGGCTCACACTTTATAGCTTCCAAGATCGGACGAGATTGGGCATATTCAGTGTGATGTGGCTGTAGGTCAAAATACCGTCTTTCAAAAGTCCACCTCAGACTCACTCACACGACTCGGATGGAAAACTACTTATATGAAGGGGCAATCTCATAGTTGTCGTTGAAGCTCTGAGGGTGTAACGTGTCTAGCTCAAAAATCCAGAACATTTCTCTTCTGGATAGTTTGTTGGAGAGATCCCCTCCTCTTTCTCCTAGGGCGACGTGTTCTGGAGCTTTAAAGGTCATCTCTTCAGGATTGGAAGCGTGATGTTCTGTAAAATGTTTATATATCATATGTCCTTCCACTTTATACTTTATGTTGCGCACATGCTCTTGGATTCTCAGTTTTAGCAGTCTTTTGGTTTTTCCCACATACTTAATCCCGCATGTGCACTCTAGCAAATAGATGATGGATGTGGAATTGCAATTGATGTGTTGTTTGATTTTGTTTTCTTTGGAGTCATTAAAATTATTAAAAGTCTTCCTTTGGAGATGTAGGTACCTGCATATGTTACATTTTCCACACTTGTAGCACCCAGGGTACTTAGACAAAACATTGACTTGTTGACTTTTGTTATTGTGTAGCATGCTAGGAGCTAAGATATCCTTTAAATTCCTGGCTTTTTTTAAAACAATAGGTGGTTTTGGAGGTAAGGAATCTTTTAAAATAGGGTCCATTTTCAGTATATGCCAATGTTTATTAAGAGAAGCTTTAATCTTTCATTCTTGTGCGTTATACGTTGTGATGAAGGGCATGAAGTCTCTTTTTTGGTCATCTATTTTTTTATATTTGAATAAATCACTTCTTTCCATTGCCATGGTTTTCATAGCTGCCTCCTCTATAATAGTGGCTGGGCATTCTTTGTCCGTAAATCGCTGTTTGTAAAGTTGTATTTGTTCGTTACAGGTTTCTTTTTTGGTGCAGTTACGCCTGAGCCTGTGGAATTGAGAGTAGGGTATATTGTTTTTCCAATTTTTCAGATGTCCACTTTTGTATTGTAAATAACAGTTGGAGTCGACTTCTTTGATGTAATTTTTTGTCACTATTTCCTCTCCTTCTCCAGTAAATACCAGGTCTAAAAATTCAATCGATGATTTATTAGTTTTCGCAGTGAATTTCAAATTCATATCATTTGAAGATATATGAGTGAAAAAGTTTTTAAAAGAGTCCTCAGATCCATCCCAAACGATTAAAATGTACCGTTTATGTACTGTTTATATAATTTGATTTGTAGATGTTGTCCATATAGATGAATTTTGTCTCCCAGCTCCCCATAAATAAGTTGGCGAAGCTGGGTGCAAAAATAGCCCCCATTGCGATGCCGCATGTTTGTTGATAAAAATCCTCTAAAAATGTAAAATAATTATGATTTAAAATGAACTCCATGAGGTCACATATAAAGTCTTTGTGAGATGGGGTGATAGATTCATCTTTCTCTAGATAGTCTCTACATGCTTGAATGCCCTTAGAGTGTTCGATACAAGTGTAGAGTGATTGAACATCTATTGTAATCCACATGTAGTTCTCATTCCATTTAGTACTTTCCATGATTTGTAGGACACTTGTTGTATCTTTCAGACACGATTCCAGAGATTGCACATATTTTCTTAAGAAGATGTCAACATATTCTGATATATGGGACGTGAGAGAGTAGATACCCGCTATAATGGGTCTTCCAGGTGGTTTTTCTATAGATTTGTGGATCTTAGGTAGGAAATAGAATATGGGGGTTATAGGGCTAGTTTGCATGAGGTACTTAAATTCATATTTGTTTATTAGGCTTCTGTGAAGTCCAGCTACCAGTAGTGTCCTCAGTTCTTCAATATACTTATCTGTGGGATCACTATTGAGGAGTGAGTATGATGTAATATCACCTAACAACCAGTGAGCCTCTTTTACGTAAAATGAGCGGTCCATAATGACTAGCCCTCCCCCTTTGTCAGCAGGTTTTATAACGATTTCCTTGTTTTCTTGTAGTGTTTTGATGGCCTCTTTCTCTCTGTTTTTGAGATGATTCTTGCAGTCATGTGGTAGATCTGTGTCACAGAGATCCTTTTTAAGTAGTTCATAAAATATATTGACATGATTCCCTTTGGATTCAATGGGGTAGTATTTCGATCTCCCCTTTAGTCCTGATTTTGAGATCTCCTTTTCATAGTTAGAGATGATAGCCTCATATTTTCTGAGAAAATGTCTCTTGAGTGTGATGTTTCTAATGAATTTATTGAGGTCTATGAAAGTTTCGAATCTGTTCATTTTCTGTGTAGGTGCAAAATTGACACCCTTATTCAGTAGTGCAATTTCAGACTGATTAAGTTGATAATTGGAAATGTTAAAGATGCCTTTTGATTTACGGAATGTACTTCCTTTTGAAAAATATTCTTCCTCCTGCCACCTCGTCTTCCTCTTCTTCTAGAGTTCTTTTTTTCATTGGCGATGCTAGTCTTGTAGTCTCTTTGAAGAAGGTTCTTCTCGGATGATGTGCTCTCTGGTGCGTGCCCGGTGACAAAAAAGAGTCAGTGTCGCTGTTGGATTCTAGTCTTTGAAGTTGAGAGAATCTGTTCTGTGTGGTAGTGATTCTATTTGTAGGAGGTTCAATTTCTTCTCCATAATTGTATTTCCTATAGTTCTTCTTATAGGTAGATTTCTTCCAGTTTTTTTCAGTTTGTGGGAACTGTGCTGATGTAACTTGGTGTCTACTCCAGTTTTTGATCTTATTGGATTCATAGTCTTGTTTATCCCGTATGAACTTCTTTTCTTTGCCTCTCATGACATTCTCCTCAATTTTTTCCAGTTTTTTGTTTAAAAATTTCTCATTGATTTTGAAATCCTCTTTGTCTTTGATTTCATCCATGATATTCTCTTTGTGTTTTATGTCTGTTTCTAATGAAGTCAACATCTTCCTTTTTTCCTGCACAATGAGCTGCATAAGATTGATGGAGCAAGTGTGTAGTGTACTGTCCCACTCATTAATAAATTCAGTATTGTTCAGTCCAAATGTGGGATTTTTAAGGATTCTCAGGCCTCTCGGGATTCTATCAACTGAGATGTAGTGTTCCAGGCCTTTAATGTCCCACCATGTCTTTATTTCCTTAGTGATCAATTTCTCTATCTCCCAGAAAAATGTGTCTGTATTGGAGTCTGGGTGGATATTAATTGGTTGGGCATTGTTTTCGCCAAATATTTTCTGACAAAGATCAGTTCTTTTTGTGGTGCGGTCATTAATTCTAAACATTCTTGGTGTGCAATAAATAAGTAACTCACTATAACTGTCAGCTCAAATGAAAGTAAAACCAATGGTATGTGTAACTAGTGAATTGTTAAAGCGCCCGTGATTGTGGTATATTATGGAAACTTTAAATTAATATATAATTTCCTAGGGGGCACCAATAACACAAGAGGTAGGTACCCCAGATATGTGTAAGTGTTTGGCATACAGGTTCAAAACACAAAACGGGCACTCCCTGAAATAATATGGGGTGTCAACTCAATCCAATAAAAACTACAGGGTGGTAAGCCCCTAAAAAGTATATAAAAAATAGAACTGGATTGGAGCTCCTAAAAGTGCCTCAGAATCAAAGTGACCACATATAAATAAAAAGTGCAAGTGTTAGTATCTGTGCAAATATATGTGAACTGAGATCTCTGTATTTCTATTATCATGTAGTAATCAAAGCTCATTGCTTTGATTACTACATGATAATATATTTGAATTTATATCCAATGCCTTGAGATAGCCTGACAGGAGAAACAGCCGTAGGCTATCTGTAACCGATTGTCAATGTCATGTAACTAAAATTCAATGTTAAATATGTTGCTAAATGAATATAAATCCCAGCCATTGATGTAAAAGTAAAATGATATATCCACTATATATACTGTTGAGACTAATTGCTATTGCCTACAATTAGTGAAAGCTATGCTAAATATATGAGGCCTATGCTCCAGCTACTGATATATAAAATGATACATGTACTATACGCAGTGCTGGCAATGATTGCAATTGCCTAAAGGTTTAGCTGCACTATTGTATACATGAATACCCAGAACTGCAACGGTTAACATTTTTACCTATAAAATCTTTTTTTATGGTATGTGATTTACACACACATGATATAATTGGAATTACTTCTAATATATTTCACATGTAGTGGAGACCCATTAATACTAGGTGTGTTGACCAATTATATACTAACATATACCTGCTGTGTGGGATTTAACCTTACAGCTGAGACTCAGACATAAAACATATATTTGTGTATACTGCATAGCTAACAAATATTCACTATAAGCATTGTATGGCAATACATAAGGATAAGGCATCTAAGTATAGGAAGAGAAGACATTGTATCAGTTTGGAAAACTGACTATATACAATATTAGTCACTGCATTGTTTGATACAATTTACTACTTCCTTCTAGGAGCTGATGAAGGCATTTAACCTTAAGAAATAATTATTTGTAACATAAATAACTGAATAAACTATAATAAGTAATGAACCACTGTGCTACTAAACACTGATTATATTGAAATAATGACAAATTGACAACGGTTTTGTTTTGCATATTTTATTGTACACATTAATTTCCATCCCTTTTGCACAATTCTATCTTTTTATATTTCACCATCTTAGCAAATTTAATATAGTGAGATTTTAATGCATACCTATTAAATATATTACATTTTAAATTACCAACGTGGGTCCCAGTGCACCCATTAAAGCAACTTACTTTCTTCTTTGTATATGTGATTTCTATAATGTTTAAGGAGTGGGTAGCACCTCAGCAAGTTTTATACTCATTCTGTCGATACAGATGAATTGATTAACAGCTAATTTGAGAGAGGACAAACGAAACTGTAAACTATTAAGTACAAAACAGATGGTTGGTGCAGGATAGGTGCTCTATTTGTAACTACTGGAAAATCGTTCATTACTTACATTGTTGTGTTTGTCTTCAATACCAAAGTTTGGTCTTCACTACACAGGTTTGGGAACGCATGCCATGTCTTAATCAAATGAGATGAAAAAATAATTGTCAGTTCTCATCAGGCTGGAAAAAGTTCCAAAATGATTAAATCAGAAGAAACTTGAGGCTGAAGGTGAAGTGGGGTATTCATGCAACAGAGTCAACCAACATCCATGAGTTAAATAATTTTTGTACCTAGGATTAGACCAAAAAGGCCAATGTTCTGTAGCTGCTGAAGACATCTGACCAGGCTCATCAAAACAAAAGGATTCTATGAATGTAGCACTACTATGTAGTATAGGGTAATTTCTCTCCCATAGAGGAGATGAAAAGATTATGGCATTTTCAGAAAGAAGGGAGATAATAAAGTTCTGGGTTGGAGCTCAAAATAAATGGATTCTCCAAGGGGTTGATTCAGGAAACCCCATCCCTACTCACAATAAATGACTGTTGGATGGCTCACAAAGAAGGTAAAATGGGAAAAGCCACTTGGCATATGTATTAAATGACTTGCTAACTGGAAGGCCAGGTAAATGAACAATAAAGAGAATTCAGAAGAGATGATAAATGTACTACTAAAATATAATAGTGGTGAGGATGACAACAACAACTATAGTATCAAGAGAATGATAAAGGGTTACACTGAGGGGGAGATGTACTAAGCCTGGGATAGTGATAAAGTACCAACCAATCACCTCCTGACTGTCATTTTTCAAATACAGCCTGTAAACTGACAGGAGGTGATTGGTTGGTACTTTATCACTCTCCAAGGCTTAGTACATCTCCCCCTGTCCCTTTAGAATAAGAGAAATGTGACTCTGTCTTGAAGAAGTTGATTTCCAACAACAGAATGGCTATTAATATAGCTATAAGATACTGATGTGAGAGGTAGCCCAACAACAAGAATAAGCACAAATATGTGTAGTAGATTAGGGGAGGGGCAGTGTTAGGCAGTTCACAGCCAGACCTCTAGCTTATGTGGACTGTAGTATGGAGCAGTGAAGAATGCAGCAGGTTACTCACACTTGTTGTGGACACTAATCAGTTCTGGAAACCTAGTAAGCTTTTCAAATAAGAATTAAAAGCCTGGATGTGCTTACAGTAGTCTCCTTAATAGGCTATAAGGTAGAAGTAGTGCAGAAGCAAGCACCTGAAACAACTACAGCAAATCAAGACACTGGACTCCCTTTGGCAAGACCTGGATGACCTCAGGACTGAACCTATACAGTCTCTTAACTACTGTAATGTGCTTTCACTCCCTGTGGACCTCTGGCAACTTTGTCTATGTCAGACACCTCTTTATGAACGGCCTTTCTGTGATTCTAGCAGTAGACTAACAGCTATTTCTAATGGGTTTACCAACCTCATCATTGACCTTAACCTGCCGGTAATGGTTTTGCCATCTCTGAATTTTCAGCAGCTATTTCCACAATATTCCCAGCTCTTGTAATTTCAGTGGACTTTGCTACATAGTATCTTTCCCAAAGCTTTCTTAATAAAGCTGTGGTCTTTCCATTGGCCGCCTCTCCCTTCTCTCTGGCTGCACTTTGCCTGCTCTGATATCATTTTGCAGTTGGCAGGCACTGACGTCCCTTTCCGCTCTGTGGGCATGTAGGAAGGTGTTGTTTCCAGTGTCCGGAGAATAATCGGACAGCCACCTGCCTCCAACTCCCTGTCTCTATGCTTTCTTGGTGTAGACTAGGTCTCCAAGGACAGGTGAATGCTAGGGGGTAAATTTACTAATCTCCGTGTTGGTCCGAATTTGCAGTCACAGGAGTATTTTGGCATTTTTACAAACACGGAAATTTACTATGACAAAAAGGAAGGAGCATATCTATAATGGGTGCAGGGTGTGCAGGGGGGCCCACAACGCACACCATGTACCCATATTTTCTAATACTTACATCTCATAGGTCCCGTGTCGGGTGTCTCAGTCCTGCACAAAATGCCGGAAAATGGCCGCCGCAGCTACTTTTTTTGGCATTATGCACATGCGCAGTGAGGAAATCGCAGACTAGTGCCCAAAGTCTACTGCTACAGCACTAGAATTTACCAAGAATTGTGATTATAATCACTGGTATAATTTAAGGAAACTCTGTTAAAAAATAGAAGCTTGAAAATGACCCCCTCCCCGAGCAGCGTGTCTTGCAGGAACATACACAGATTAGTGTGATCCGTGTATGTTTCTGCCCCTAATGAATAGAATAAAGTCTAAAATTAAGAAACAAAATGATGTGGGCTTCCCCCCCAAAAGCATAACCAGCCACGGGCTCTGGGAGCCAGTCCTGGTTCTTAAAATATGGGGGACAAAATGTGTTTGGTTCCCCCGTATTTTATGAACAAGCACTGGGTTCTGGGAGCCAGTACTGGTTTTAAAAACAGGGGGAAAAAATAGCGTGGGGTTCCTCATATTTTTAAAAGCAGCATCGGACTCAAACTAGCCGCAGTGTAATTCCACAGCCAGGGCACCCTTTCACCGGGTCACCCCAACCAAAGCATTAACACCCCAAACTAGTCATTCTGTAAATAATATGGGTGCTATAAATAGTGCTTTAATGTTCAGATATATAATGTTACTTTAATCTGCTGTTCACAATAGAGCCAACTAATAACAATAACTGGTGCAGCTGACTGTGGAATGTCTTTCCTGAGAATTTGATGGTGGTGTCTGTGATAGCAGCATGTAGGCTATTCCAGGCAGGTACCAATCTGGCGGCAGGACAGACTGGATCTGACTGATACTTGGCTTCTGTGATCCACAGCCTGTGATAACGCTACATGTGTCTCACTATTCCCCAGATAAAAAGGCGAAGGGCAGGCTGGCTGGAAAGGGCACCTTTGTTGGGATCAGCACACACTAGGCGAGGGAGATAGAATATCTCCTATGTATGTGACACAGCGGAAAGTGTTTGAACTTCTTCCTTTTAATAGTGGTGTGATATTGCAGCATCATGCCTAGTGACCTATTTTATTTCTCCTGACCTTAGCAGAGAGTTTGTCTCATGTTTTAGTCAAAACCGTCCTGCTTGCTTTTATTTCCCCTTCTATGCAGAAACTTCACATGCACGTTCCCAGCCCACACTTGTACATCTCATTCTACATGGTATAAGAGTTACAAGTACATGGAGTCTATTTAATGGCTACTGATAAAAAATGAATTTTCTGAAATTTAATTAATTTAGCAAAAAATTACAGATCAGTGTAACTTTCATTCTGATGCACAATTAAGAGACTTTTAGTAAATACCATTTGTAAATCCTCTCCACTCAACTACTTTCTTGGAGGGAAAGGTGTGAAACAAGGGGGTATATTTACTAAAGTGCGGGTTTTTAGAAGTGGAGATGTTGCCTCTTCTCAGCTTAATAACTGTGTAGTGTGTACGCTGAAAATCAGATGTTCCCGGATTGTTTTTACATTAAAAAGATTGTCTGTCTTGTTCTTATCAAATCTGTCTGGTGTGTACCCAGCTTAATAAACACACCATATAGCATTCACAGGGTAACCAACAAATGCTAAAGAGTATGACACAACAGCTCTATAACATTGGGAAGGGAAATAGCTGAGTATTACCACTAGCAACTCTCTTTATTGAACAATTGTTAAATGCTAACAGGTGCGGACTTGTAATATGCAATTCGGAGGTATGTATGGGATTGCTCCCATACAGCAATGTGGGGTATGTTTAGCTCAGCCTGTAGGACAGTCTGCTACTTTATGTCATATATATATATATATATATATATATATATATATACACTTATCTGTCACCACCATATAGGCATGGGGGTCACTAATGACAGACGTAGATATGGCCTCCCTCAGCTTGTAGACCCTCCTGCTTACTCGCAGTGCACCAACTTTTGGAGCCACTTTCTCTGAATAGGGATTTGCTTGGAGTCTGGCAGGATCTGGTCTCAGGGCACTCAGTCTAGGAAGCTTGTGGAGACCAATTGGAATCTATTCTTCTATGCAGTCACTTTTTCCTGCCTTGTATGACCTACCCCATATGGGGTCGTGGATATAACTTACCACTGCCTGGCCCCTAAAGGAGACACAGGTCCAAGCATTTTGTAACTGCCCCACTGCACCTTTGGCATTTCTGTTAACCTTTTCCTCTGCTGCTTAATCCCTAAATAAGGATTTAGCTAGTCCAAGTTGTAACTGGGGGGAAATCAGAAGAAAGTGGGCCTTCCACATAGAGATGAGAGGGTCCAGTTCCCTGAGAACCGGACCCACCCGAACTTCGGGGATCCAAGGCAGATACGTGTCAGCTCGGGTTTTCCCGCCTGACTTGGATCTGAAAACGAGACAAAACGTCATCATCCTGTTGTCTTATTCTCGCGGGTTTTGGATTCTATAAAGGTCCTGCGATTCACAGCCATTTTTCATTCCGGCTGTTGAGAGTGAAGAGAGAGGGAACTGGGAGCTGTGCTGTTGTTATACTGTCAATACTTGTTACTGGCTGGCTGTTGTCTATAGAGGGGCTGGCTGGCTGTTGTCGTGTCCATAGGGGCTGGCTGACTGTTGTCCTGTCCATAGGGGCTGGCTGGCTGTCATTGTCCTGTCCATAGGGGCTGGCTGTTGTACTCATCCTGTCCATAGGGGCTGGCTGGCTGTAGTGTTGTGTTGTCCTGGGGGTGTTCTGTCCTTCAGGGGAGCTCTTCACCTACCCCCAGTGTGAAAAAAATTAGTGTTAGCTATCTGTTAAGGGGCTGCTGCCTCTTTTCAGGGGTTCAACCCAGTGTTAAAAAAAAATAAAAAAAAATAAACCATTTTTTTTGTGTGGCGTGTTAGCCACACCTGTCATCGGCGTAGGTGCACAGGGGTGCTGTGCTGCTGTCTGTTGAGGGGCTGCTGGCCAAAAATAAAAAATAAAATTTTTTGTGTGCATGCCACGGTGTCAGCCACACCTGGCTGTCACTGTCATCGGCGTAGGTGCACAGGGGTGCTGTGCTCCTGTCTGTCGAGGGGCTGCTGCCCAAAATAATAAAAAAACTATTTTTTTGTGTGCGTGTCAGCCACAGCTGGCTGTCACTGTCATCGGCATAGCTGCGCAGGGGTGCTGTGCTCCTGTCTGCCGAGGGGCTGCTGGCCAAAATAATAAAAAAAATTGTGTGTGTGTGTTAGCCACACCTGTCATCGGCGTAGGTGCGCAGGGATACTGTGCTCCTGTCTGTCGAGGGGTTGCTGCCCAAAATAATAAAAATAAAACCAACAATTTTTTGTGTGTGTGGTTGTGTGCATAGTGAGTATGGAGGACAGTCACATGACCGGAGAGCAGGATCCACATACCAGTCTTGTAGCTGCCAGCAGCAGTCATGATAACGCTGCAAGGCCGTCAACGTAATCTATGAAGGCCGATGCACCAGGGCTTAAGTCAGGATAAAACGTCAGGCTAAAAAAAAATCAACTTTTACCCTGTTAAAGCAAAACATTTTTAAACTAAGTCAGCTTCAGAGAAACAAAAAATTGGCAATATGCCATTCACTACACGAAGTGGCAAGGAAAGGATAAGGCTTTGGCCTGTATATATGACCGATGGTTCTAGTTATAATTTAAGCCCCTCTGCTTGTAGGAGAGGTACAAAATTACAATTATTAAGACGTGTAAGACACCGGAACCAACTGTGTGCTCGGAAAAATCAGAAATCCCAGAGGAGAGTCCAAGTGTGTCCGCGGTTGCCATGTGTGAACCTGACCTTTCTAATACTGTACGTAAAGAGGATCCTCGTTCCACCAAATATCTGCCTTCTGACGTAGAAATCGAGGAAGCTTCTGTGGAATTGCACGAGGAGGATGAGGAGGATATTTATGTAGTTTGCGATAACAACAAGGATGATGAGGATGTTGATGATGAACAACAATCAGTTCAGTGTCACCTACCTGCTCCCTTCTACCTGGATCCAAGTGCCTGCAATCTCCACCACCAACACCTGCATCATCATCAACATCCTCATTCGTGATCGGAAGTAATTTAAAAAAACAATTGACTATTAAACAGTCCTTTGATAGAGGAAGTAAGTATAAGAGCTGTCATTCAGTTTCACAGCGGATCACTGACGCCATGACAGCTGTGCTAGTATTAGATGGTGAAATAATAAAAAATGAGGATGATAGTGTGGAGGAAGTGCAAAAGGAGGATGAGGGGGAAATTTGTGTCCTATCTGATGCTAATGTGGATGTTGATGATGAGGATGTGGTTTGCGTAAATCAGCCACCAGTGGCAGCAGTTCTTGCTAATGATAAAAAGAAAGCCAGAAAAGCCACGTCTTGGGTGTGGAATTATTTTAATCTAAATTCTGACAACAGTTGTGAAGGCGTCTGTTCCATTTGTAAAGCCAAAGTTAGCAGAGGAAGGGACATTAACGATCTAGGCACCTCCTCCCTGTTACATAATTTGGAGCGAGTTCATGCAATTTGTTTAACAAAATTATAATTTGTAAATTAATAACAAGCAGTCCAGTATCAGCTACCAGCAGTTTGGACCAGCACATGCAATCTCCACCACTAACACCCTCATCATCAACCTCCACCTTAATAATTGAAGGTAGTCCTTCCAAAAAATGTTTTGTGGAGGCCCAAACAAACCAAGGCGTTCAGCCACAAAAGCGTCAGTCCTAGTGGCTAAAGTGCTTGGTTTGTTATACTGTGCATGTCCTTTTTAATATCCCAATAAGAGTGTGTGGGAGGGACAATTCCATCTTGCACCTCTTTACTTTACATTTGGCACAATTTGGGGCATTGCCGAATGACATTATTATAGTTTATTAAACTGCCATCCTGTCTGCCACTGCTGTGTGGCAATGTTTCATAGATGTCCTATATTTTTTTAAACTGCAGTGCGTTTGTGCTGCTGCTCTGTTGCTTACTTTAGCCAGCCAGCTCGCTGCAGCCTTTGGCCTATATTGGTGAAAAATAGTGAAATCAATATTGTGAGCTGTGAGGTGGTTAAAAATGCCTAGAAATGCCTGAAAATGATTGTTATTAAGGTTAATATTACTGTAGGAACAAAAACAGGCCCGAATTATGTCGTTTTAGCTGTTTATATAATTTTTTTGAAAAAATACAGAACCAAAAGTAAAACCAAAACCGAAAAACAAAACACCAAGGAAAAAATCCAAAACCAGATTCAGATCCAAAACCATGGGAGATCCAGATCCAAAACCAAAACACCGGGGTCGGCGCACATCTCTACTTCCACAGTACTCTCCCACGGTGTAATTACAAGGTCTTAAGGAGGCATACGCACGAGACGATAACTTTGAACGATTACAATATCGTTCAACGCTATATCGTTCACATCGTTACGTGTGTATGCAATGAACGACCAACGATGCACGCTCCTACTGGACAATAATGATATCTTTGGTCGTCCGTACATGTAGGCCAATTTGGACGATATCGTTAAGAATTGCCTGTTCATAGATGTGGCAGGATGACTTCACTGAAAGATATCTTTCAGTGTGTACATCCAATATTGTTTGTCCTGCAATACAGAAAGTTCAAGAGAATTCTTTCACCAATATCGTTCATACAGCACATCATCAAGTGAGTATGCGGCTTAAGTTACTTCCAATTTGTATAGATAACAAATATTTGCAACATGCACTAATTAAGGTCTGCCACATAGCCAGGACAAGTGACATATCACCACATATTTCTTTTCTGTTTTGTTCCAAAATATTGCACAGTGGTGTCATGGCTGCTTCCAATCAAGGCCTGGTTGGGTGTGGCTCACAAGTCAGCCCTTGTATAGATTCTACCCACTATATTGAGAGGTGAGTGCATTTTAACTGGAATGTAATGGTGTGTTGGGCATATATGCTAGTGTAGGATTTGCAGAGAATTGGAATCCCTTGACGATGGGCTGCAAGCTTATATGTTTTTATAAAAATATGAACAATATCCCCTTGTTTTTTTTGCTATATACACACAGACTTGCATTTTATTATTGTTAGCTCCAATAGCAAAAGTCTTTCTGTTCTGTATATCACCACATGGTATACTGTTTTTAAAAATGTATATACTGATGATCACTTACTAGAGTGGTTCTCAAACTCGGTCCTCAGGACCCCACACAGTTCTCATTTTCCAGGTCGCCCAGCAGGTGCACAGGTGTATTCATTACTCACTGATACATTCTAAAAGATCCACAGGTGGAGCTAATTATTTCACCTGTGATTCTGTTAGGACACTGGTTCTCAAACTCGGTCCTCAGGAGCCCACACAGTGCATGTTTTCCAGGTCTCTTCACAGATTCAAAAGTGAAATAATTATAACCGCCTGTGGATCTTTTAAAATGTGTCAGTGAGTAATGAATACACCTGTGCACCTGCTGGGTGACCTGGTAAACGTGACCTGTGTGGGGTCCTGAGGACTGAGTTTGAGAACCACTGTGTTAGGAGACCTGGAAAACATGCACTGTTTGGGGTTCGGAGTTTAAGAAATGGTGATTTACTAGATATTATTCCAACATACATATTTTAGGCTTACCTATATGCTAAATTTTAAGATAGGTGCAACTCAAAATGCAGCTGTGGAAATGTAAATGTGTATGTATGGAAAAGACACATATTTACTCTCGACTGAGAGATTTTCCCATTTATATACAGTATTTCTCAATGTTATACATACAATGGGCACTAGGTGGCAAACCAACCCAATAAGTTACTTTTGAAGTAATCGTATGGGGGAGCCTAGTTGGTAAATTTACAGCCATTATATAATACATTTATACAAAATAAACAAATGTGTAACATACATATAATCTTAGAAATGTGACAAACCTTAAAGAGTAAAGATTTGGCTGAAGAAGTACATTATTTGCATGCATACCTCCGAACAAAAGAAATGTCAACACTAGATTCCCACTTCGGTAGTAATTGATCTGGCTTTTAATTATACAATGGTTTTGCTTGATTTCCAATTGCTGTCACAGGTTGAATGCTCAGCCATCTTCAGACAAACCCCTTAACTGTCTTGCGTTTGGCAGAAATGCCATTCTTCCATCTCTTTTCATCCAAATAGCGCCTCTTCTGGTCTGACTAATAGAGCAGTATGAACACATCAACTGGCTCTAAACTAAACAAATAGAAAACAAAGAATGCACAAATAAACCATGAGTGTGTGCAGTGTGAGTGTGCACCGGTGTAAGCGAAGATACAATTGCAGATTTACAGTGGCAAGAAAAAGTTAATAAGATGCAAACAATGATAAATTTTATTGTCTTTTATTTAACGCATCATGTAAATATTTACAGCGCATTGGTGGAAAATGTGAATTCTCGTATTAAATAACTGGATTGGCAGCAATAACCTCAATCAAATGTTTCCTGTAGCTGTGAATCAGATCTGCATGACGGTCAGGAGGAATTTTGGACCATTTCTCCTTACTAAAACTGTTTCTACTCAGCAACGTTCTTCCGAAGTCTGGTGTGAACCATTTTCTTTAGGTCATACTGCAGCATATCAATCGGGCTGAGGTCAGGACTCTCTGGCTGAAGCTATTCAGTTGTTTATTTACTCCTGTGTTTTGTGACGTAGTCCTGTTGCATCACCCAACTTCTGCTGAGCTTCAATTGGCGGACAGCTGGCCTTACATTCTGCAAAATCTTTTGATAAATGTTGGAATTCCTTTTTCCATCAATGAGAGCAAGCAGTCCAGGCCCTGAGAGCACAAAGCAGTTTCTAACCATGATGCTCACTTCACCATACTTTATAGTTAGGATGAGGTTTTGATGTTGGTGTTTATGACATATTTTCTCCACACCGTTTTGTGTGTTCCCTACAAACTACTCAACTATCGTGTCATCTGTCCACAGAACATTTTCCCCGTAGCGTTATGGAATATCCAGATGCTCTTTGGCAAACTTCAGACGTGCAGCAATGTATTTTTGGCTAGTAGTGGTTTCATCTGTGGTATCCTCCCATGAACACCATGCTTGTTCAGTGTTTTACATATTGTAGATTTGTGAACAGATATGTTTGCATGTTTCAGAGATTCCTGTGTCTTTATTATTATTATTATTATTTATTTATTTATATGGCGCCACAAGGAGCATGTAGCAGCAAGTTAGGATGAGAGCTGGTAGGCTTGCAGTAGTGCAGTGGGGGGTCCAATGCAGGAAGTAAAGTGATCACTGATGTAATCACGTTACTTCTTATTGATCGTCGGGACAGGCTCTTATCGGAGCCCCAGTCTCAGAGACTCGGGGGTCTATGTAGTAAGCCTTGGAGAGAGATAAAGTGGATGGACATAAAGTACCAACCAGTCAGCTTCTGTCACTTTTCAAACACAACCTGTAAAGTGAGAGTTAGGAGTTGATTGGGTTGTACTTTATCTCCGTTCACTTAATCTCCCTCCAATGCTTAGTATATAGACCCCTCAAACTTGATAGATCCAGTGAAGAAAGCTTCCTTATGGGTACGAATTGCGGTGATAAGGAATCTTTAATTTCGGGGTCACACTACAATTAATAATAAATATGCCCCTTAATCTTATATCTACTTAGGTCTCAATAGTACAAGGCATGATTCATGTGAATATCAATCTCCAAATGTGTGAGTGGTTTTTTGCTGGCCGTTTCACTGATTCCACGATTCGACTGGAAATGCAGATCAGCATCCATCGATGATCGCCGATCCGCCTGGGAATCGGTGAATTTATTTATGTTAAAAATCCCCGATTTGCTGATCACGATCATATTTAGCATGTGATCGGCAAATCAGTGAAATCCAACATGATGAATTTCACAGAGACCTCGAGCCTGGCATTGGGGGATCAGTAATTGGACCAATACATAGCAGATGTATGGGGGTCATAACCCTAACGCCTCCAATCATGTCTATAGTTTAGCAAATTTCAGATGCCAATTAGCCTAGTGCAGTGTTTCTCAAACTCGGTCTATGGAACCCCAGCAGTGCGTGTTTTTAAAGTATCCTCAGGAATAATTAGTAACACTTGTACCATTTAGTCAATTAACACGCATTTGCTCCAACTAGATGATCTGGAAAACATGCACTGTTAGGATTCCATGAGGAAAAAGTTTGAGAAACACTGGCCTAGGGTTGTTTCCAACCTATACTTTCAATGTGAAAAAGATGTATTCAATATTGACAACAAAGTACTGTAATTTGTGTGCTTTTAGTGTAAGCAGACTGTGTTTGGCATGTCTATTATTGAAAATTAGATGAAGTATGTGAACCCTTTGGAATTACTTTTCTTGCCATTTTGACAACATAGGCCCATATCCAATGAGACCCGAACATTATTTGGGTGCTAATGGTTTACCCGGGACTATCCAATTAGCCCCAAAAGCTGGCATTTATCAGGGATTGT
The DNA here is from genome assembly GCA_031769625.1 of Taudactylus pleione. Classification (NCBI taxonomy): domain Eukaryota; kingdom Metazoa; phylum Chordata; class Amphibia; order Anura; family Myobatrachidae; genus Taudactylus; species Taudactylus pleione. The sequence continues at coordinate 13,106,491 of JAUIMM010000177.1, read as the reverse complement.
GTTTCACTGCCTCGAGCAGGAAAAACAAAATCCTTAAAAACAGCCCCATTTTGTAGCAGCAATTGCAAACACACACAGGTTTCAAATACCCTGTGTGTTTTCTCACCAAAACGGGAAATTTTTCTCTGAAAAAAACGGCTCTGATTGTATAGTCCGATAATGACCATTGGGCAAAAATCGCGATAAAATGATCAGGGCTAATTGGATATCTGCCAAAGTGTTCAAACTAGAGGTTACTGGAGTTTGTTAATGGGCTCTACTCAACTCCTGCATGATGTGAGCCAGCAGTATACAGTGACAGTGCCTTATATGAGATCACATAACTGTATACAGATGCAGTGTAAGGCTAAAATACAGCTGCCATTTAACAGTACGTTTGATATTGAATGGAGGAAACAAGTCTCTAGATATGACATATCATCCATATATAGACTTGCCATATCATCCCTTATAATTCTGGACACATGTGAATCACATATTTTCTGTGGCTGATTAAAACCAGGATAAATGGAGACTAGAAGTCAGCCAGCCCGAAAACCTGTGTAATTCGTATGTGATCCAAATTAAAGGGATAGTATGGTAAGCCTAGACATATACAACATGGGATGTAGTCAGCATCCCGGCATGCGGGATGCCGATGGGCGAAATTCCAGCGCCGAAATCCTGACAGCAGGATCGGGACCGCTGGCATCCCAAAGGTAAATATCGGGCGTTAGGGGGAGAGTAAGGTTTAGACACTAGGGAGGAGGTTAGGTTTAAGCACCGGGTAGGTAGGTTTAGGGGTAAGGGTTAGTCTTGCCTGCTTTCCTTATGGGTGTCGGATGTTGGGATGTTTGACCAGCGGCATCCTGACTGCCGGGATCTCATACACAACCCATACAATATGCCCTAAAACAAGCAAAGGCCACACAGAATTCACATATCATAAGATGTATAAAGGGAGGATAATCCCATGTTGGTATGATACTTTAAATATTGCTGCTCGGAAATATCTTAAAAGCATTCCGCAACTTCGATGATCATCAATTACTGGTGATTAAAGGATTTTAAATGAAATCCAAACCCCTGGTTATATATGTCCTATATATACATGGTGTAAATCTCTTCCTCCATTTGCATGCGTGTATGCAAGTATACTTCATGTTTTTTTTTATATGTAACACAATTACAAAATGTTGTTGTAGTTCAATGACAGGCATAGGCTTTATGTCACTGGCATGGTGTTGCAATCTGATGCCCAACCTCCGTCAGTATTCTCCTGAATCAGCAGATATGAGATACTGGATATGTCATTCCACTGTGAGTCACTTACTGAGATGTCCTACTGCTGTTAAAGAGTGCCGCAGAAATCAATTGTGACTTCAAGGGTATTCCTCTTCAGCCATACTCAGCTGAAAACCATTTTTGCACAGCTGAGAGAGGATCCTCAGGCAGGTGCTGCTCTTGCTGAATATCAAACAGCTCTTCTACTGTCATTCTGTGAGTGCAGTGTCAATTATGAGGAGCATGAGACACTAAGAAATTAGCTTCTATCTTTGTACCAGCTGCTAAGAGTCAGTATAAAAACTTTACAATCAACTATGGACATGATTTCCTAATGCCTCTACCATTCTCCAGCTCAGTTCATACTTTGCATAGTTCACCTCTCACTTGTTTTATAAGTGAAAGGAGAACACAAATCTGCTGATCTGAATGACCATTAAAGGATTTACTTAAAAGTCATGCTGGCCAGTGGCCACACACATGGCGATTTTTTAGCCGATCTGGCCGATTCTGACACATTGGAACAACAGATCGTGTAAAAAATGGCCAACTCATGAGAAAATCGTGAGTCCCCACTCACGATCATGATGCGATGTGCGTCCCCGCTGTTCGCACATTGCATCTTCAGATCAATGCCAATCTTGGACCCAGTGCACTGGAGAAATGTCTGGATGCACGATAGATCGTATGAAGATTGGACACTGCAAACACCAAATTGTGTGCAGAGCTGCCGGGGAGAGTTTTCAAGGGAAATCATGCATGATGTCGCATCGTGAACACATCGCTATGTCTGTGGCCAGCTTTTTTTTAAAATCTCACTTGCAAATTAGATACGAGGGTTGTTCAAAAAGTAATGCCTAATTGCCCATAACTCTGAAATAATATGAAACATTTATATGAAACTTTGTCAGTTTGTAGTTTAATATGTCTGCTAACTATATATGTATTTTTGTTTAGGTAGTCCAAGAAATACCATGGAATCCAAGATGAAACAAAGAGCCGTCATTGTATTTCTGGAAAAAGAAGGCTGCAGTGCTACAGAATTCCACAGAAAATTGAAAAAAGTGTATGGTGAGCGTACAACTGACTATAGCAATGTCAGAAGGTGGATGAAGCATTTTCAATTGGGAGAATAGTCCGTGTGCGACAAACCTCGTGGTGGCAGATCATCAACTGCAGTGACAGCAGAGAACCGACACAAAGTCGATGCCATGATTCAGAAAGACCATTGTGTGACCATCAGAGATATCAGTGATGAACTTGAATGTAGCCATGGCACTGTAAAAACACTAATCAATGATTTGGGATATCGTAAAGTGTGTGCTAAATGGGTTCCAAAGCAATTAACCAGGGATCATAAGGCCCAGAGGGTGGAAGTGTGCAATGACCTTTTGACCAACTTTGAATCCAACCCTGAGACGTTTTTGGAAAATGTCATTACAGGAAATGAGACCTGGGTATTCCTTTATGACCCAGAAACAAAGGCCCAATCAAAGCAATGGAAACAAAGCAATGGAAGAAAGTTCACCTTGGCCAAAAAAGTTTAAATCACATCGATCCGTAAACAAAGTCATGGCCATATTCTTCTGGGATTGCCGAGGTGTTATTCTCATCGATTACTTGGAACCAAATCAATCAATCAACAGTGATCGATACATTATTACACTTAAGAAGCTGAAAGAAGCCATTCACAAGAAAAGGTCAACAATTTGACTGTCAAATGTCATCTTACACCACCACAATGCCAGACCTTACACTTCGATGGCAACATCTGCGGCAATTGCCAAAATGGGGTGGGCAATAATGCCACATCCACCATACAGTCCTGATTTGGCCCCTTCTGACTTTCATCTGTTTGGCCCTCTCAAAAACTATTACCGTGGTCAACATTTTGAAGGCATAGAGGTTGTTAAAAACGCCATATGTTCCTGGGTCAAACACCAACCACTGGAATTTTTCCAAAGTGAATTCACAGCTTGGGTTGAGAAGTGGAGAAAATGTTTGATGGTTGATGGTGAATTTTTTGAGAAGAGTCATTCTGTTACTAAGACTTCAAAGTATTTTACTGCAAATTTTCAAATCTGTATCTATAATAATATTTGAGATGTGACAACCCTCGTACATTGCTAATACTTTATTATCAGCCAGAGTTTCTTATTGTGATTTTTTTCATTCAAGAAAACAAAAACAAAAGTGATTCTGTTTAAAAGTAGAAAACAAGAATGGATTTAAAGTTTTAAACACAGCCACATATCTATGGTAATGATCTTTAAAAAAATAAAATGTTTATAAGAAAAAAGGTTTGTTTGAGTGTAATTCAACAGAACCCTTTTCAACATCAGCAGTGTCTCAATCCATGGTATTTTAGGGGCTGATTTTTACATAAAATTATGCAGAAACTGCAGTTTCTGCATAATTTTATGTATTGTGCCTATGTAATAATGGCACAATGCAGGTGATTTCACAGAAATCTCAGTCAAAGTGCTCATTAGCACTTCAGGTCGCAGTACCCATTATTGTCAATGGGGACTATGATCTGTCCCCTATGTACTAAACTCCAGAAACGTTAAGCTTTTCGGAGTTTTACCCCTGTAGTTTACACCATCTTCAGATGTGTAAACTACTGTAAGCCTATGAGGGCCCTCGATACAGGAGAGAGATCCTTCAATATCTCTCTTGCTGCCCTCGGCCAGACCCGGAAGCTGACGCTGTACACGCCTGACCTACTTGTGATTGGACTGATTTTACATCTGATTTCCCTTGAGGGAAGAATATACAATATTGAGCGTACACACTGTCCAATATCGCATATGACCAAATGATATATTGTACCGTTTGATTGTACATGATTTGTCGCTGCTTCCGTACACACTACAATGATCACTGGCAAGATATGATGTAAAAATTAGGCAAATCAGACTGACATATTGTCTGGTTGTTCGGTTGGCGTACACACTACACGATTGGCACGTAATCGCATGCGATATCTTCATACTAGCTGATACGCACGATTTGTCGTACCGATACGCCAAATCGTGCCGATATCAGCCAAGTGTGTAGCCGGCCTTAGGGTTAGGCTGCAGGAGGGGTGGGTTAGGGTAATACTTACCAGCATTCTGACAATCGGGATTCTGACTGCCGGGATGCCGCAACCCATTCCAGCTGTAGAAATGTCTGTGTAAGCTGCAACAATTGTTATATTGTTATACTCTCTTTTTGCATTGTGATTGTTTTTGCCTTGTTGTATTATATATTGAAAAGCTTAGAGTGACCAGTGTATGTAAAGCTGGATACACATTATACAATTCCTTATACAATATATAGCTCAGTCGCGGATCGGAACGATATATCGTATGGATAATGCAGTTTGTACATCCGTTGCGTCATTCACAATGGTCATTCATTGCATTGTCCCATCTGCTGTTCTGTGCAGCAGATGGGACTATGCAATGAACGACGCCATGCACATGGGATTGTGCAGTGTGTACAGTGCGCGCGATGTACGCAATGTTCCGTCACAGTATTGTGTACCTACCTACCGTAGCGTAAATTGAAATGGTCCTGATTTTGTGATGCAACAATGACAACATCTTAATCCTCAATTTAAACTTTTAAATCAATATCCAGATCATCTATTATACAAGCAGTTTGACCCAATCTACAGCCCATCTCTGGATACAGATCAGGATTTGTCATTGAAGACATTATTTGTAGTCCTATAGCAGAACGTAATGACATACTGTACATTGGAAATAAAAAGAGTTTCTGAGAAACAAACCATAGCCAGTTCTTTTTTTTATCTACAGTATGTTAAAATTTTAATTTTAGAAGCTTAAAGAGTCAAAAGAAAATGTAATTTAAGTCTGTTTGTGATTCAGCGATAATCTGTGTAGACCATACTTGCTTACTCTCAGGAACATCTCAGAAGACTGACATCTGTCCTACATCCCAGGCACTTGTACCAGAGGTGGATTTAGACCTTATGGGGCCCTAAGCAAGACACCGATTTGGGGCCCCCCTTCCTCAAACAATCCATAACACTATATTTTTGTTCCTAAATTATTTCCCTTCTATTCAACTTTTTAAAACTTTAACAGTTCACGACTATCCTGCCAAAATCAGGACAGTTAGGAGCCACTGCTGCTCCCATCTTCTTGCATGAGGGGGGCTGCCACTGTTGCTGGTCCAGTCAGGGGCAGATCTAGACTGTTGTATTAGGGGGGGCGAGTTAATGATTAATTCCGCCCCCCCTCGTGGCAACCCCCCCCCCCCCTCGTGACCCCCCCCTCGCGGCAACCTCCCTCCCTTTACTTTCACTTACCTCCGCTGCTCCTGTGATGTTCTCCCTCCAGACTTCGGTCAGCTGCTCTCCCATCCTGCATTGTTACACAGTCAGCTGTTTAATGCAGCAGCTGACCAGGGTCACAGTGCAGGAGCCGGGAGACCATCTGACTGGAGGGAGGACATCACCGGAGCCTGATCTTCAGTCCCGGGACAGAGGTAAGTATTTTTTTTTTTTTTTCAGCAGTGATCAGCATGTGGTCTATTTAGATCACATAGCTGATCACAGGGTGTGAGGAGCCAGCTGTGATCGCTTCCTCCCCGGCTCCCGGGCCAGGTGACAGCCTGTCACTGACACATCCCCCTAACTGGGAGACGGGAGCTCCGATCACAGCACAGCCCAGCCATTATCATCTCTCTCCTCTGAACTTAATGATGCAGAGGAGAGAGATGATAATGGTTGGACAAACTGTGCTAGGGGGGGCGATCGCTCCAATCGCCCCCCCTGGATCCGCCAATGGGTCCAGTCGGCTGGGTCCTGGAACTGGCAGGCGCCAGGACTGGCACATGCGCATAACACTGGCTTCTAGGGACTGCTTCGACTGCAGCCCTTAAAAGCCGTGTATGGCTACCCGAAAAGCAGAGCAGCGACTTCCACAAGAAGCAACTCTACTAATTTCAGCCTGGACTGGCAGCCCCAGGGGGAGAAAACACCTCCCTCTGGGGATGCCTGTCCTGTGTGTGATTGGAGGGTAGCGCTTACAATTGGAAGCCGCTGCCAGTCAGTGTACCCAGTGCAGTCACTAACTGAAAATGGCTCACTGAGGTAACTGATTTTACTGGGGTGGCTGCAGCTCAGTCCCTAGGTAAAATTTGCCACTGGTTGGGAAATAGTTGCAATTTATTCTGCTTATCTAATGCAGCGGGTAAAATAAGTATTGAACGCATCAACATTTTCTCAGTAAATATATTTGTAATGGGGCTATTATAATGAAATTTTCACCAAATGTCAGCAACAACCCATGCAATCCACATATGCAAAGAAATTAAACCATAGATATCCATAAATTAAGTTATGTGAAATGATACAGTGGAAAAGTATTGAAAACGCTTACTGAAATGTATTTAATACTTCATACAAAAGCCTTTTTTGGTAACGACGGCCTCAAGACGCCTCCTGTATGGAGAAACTAGTCGCATGCATTGCTCAGGTGTGATTTTGGCCCATTCTTCCACACAAACAGTCTTCAAATCTTGAAGGTTCCGTGGGGCTCTTCTATGAACTCTGAGCCTGATTCAGACCCGGTCGCAAGCGCTGAGCGCTCGCAACCGGGTCAATGGTGGCCCAGAGCGCATGCGCACAATGGAGCCAGCTCTGCCATGCGCATGTGCGAGACCCGGATAGCGATGTCGATGTTGAGTGACAGCACACCCCCTTTGGTGGGTGGGCCAGGGGGGTGGCTGCCCAGATGGAGGCGTTCCCATGAGATGTTCCCAAGTGATGTCAGTGGGAGAGCTTTCGGCTCTGTTAGAGCCGAAAGCTCTCTGAGGCTTGCAGCCACGAGACCCTGCCACAAGGGTCTTGTCGCAAGCCCGATGGTCGCGATGGTCTTGACCATCGCGACCATCATCCTAGCCGCTCGCATTAGCTGTGGGTGGCAACCCACAGCAATGCGAGCGGCCAGGAGGCCGCTCCATAAAAAAAAAAAAAAGACTCCCTGATTCAGAGTGAGCGCTCTGTCAGAGAGTCCGGCTCTGAATCAGGGCCACTTATCTTTAGTTCTTTCCATAGATTTTCAATTGAATTCAAGTCAGGTGATTGGCTGGGCCATTCTAGCAGCTTTATTTTCTTTCTCTGAAACCAATTGAGAGTGTCCTTGGCTGTGTGTTTGGGATCATTGTCTTGCTGAAATGTCCACCCTCGTTTCATCTTCAGTATCCTGGTAGATGGCAGCAGGTTTTTATCAAGAATGTCTCGGTACATTTTACCATTCATCCTTCCTTCATATGAAGTATTATAGCAGAGTAGACCTGCGCACTGAGCTTACCTACCGAAGGTGAGCTGCTGACAACTTATAGGTACCCTTACCTACAAAGTATACATAGACAAACAAAGATGTTGTAGCGCTCAACCTGCGTGAAAGCTAATATAATAATGGAGTGGTGTTCTCAATTAATCCTTCCTGTGTTATAAGTCCAAATATATAGAACTGTAAGTGCCTGGTAATTAAGTATATAAACTGGTAACCCACTTAGTTAGCTTATACTAAATCACATATAAGAATGGAGGTAGAGGTAGTATACTGTATGTTATACGATAATATGAAAATATGCCAATGCAGATAATCAAAAAATATGGTGATTTATTGAGTCATGCGCTACACCAAAGTAAGCCAGAAAAGATGCACATGCAGGATGGTAACAATGTCACTCAGTTCAGGATGTAGACCAAACTGATGGGTGTTTGAGATCCGGACTGTAATTGACAGTAACCGGTGTATGGTTAAATGAGTGCTGTCCAAAAAATAAGGAAGAGGGGAAGAAAAAGGAGGAAGGCAAATCCGCAAGCGGCGTCCTGCTAAGACTGTATTTATGTGTAAATGGAGAGTTGGAACATGGGTGCCCGGGGTGATTTTCTTAGGTCAGGGAGTACGATGTGTACTGTAGGGGTTAGGCGGCCTCACTCCAGCACGTACGTCACCCAACTGGCACAGCCCTGGTAGTTTACACCATCAGCAGATAGTATAAACTGCTGTAAGCCGATGGAGGCTCCAGGTGCAGGAGAGAGATCCTTCAAGCTCTCTCTCGCAGCTCCCGGTTGGCTCCAGAAGATGTCACTGTGCGCATACACGGTGTCAGCTGCCCCGGAGAAGTTTTTCACAAAGCCGATATTGGATCCTGGTTACAGGAACAAGGTAATGAATGATGGAACAATCCCTTGTTCTGTCCTTCATTACCTGCAACGGGGCCATATGCAATATCATCCGAATGGACGTGTAGCACGGCTGACTGGACGATGTTGCATGCGTGTGTAGTGTGTACCCAGCTTTAGAGCATAACTTGTCACCACTTGAGTCACCAATATCATTCCTTCCCTTCTAGAATATTATCACAGTTCCTGCCCCTGCCCCTATTATTGGGTCTGTTTCTTCCCCATTGCCCAATCTCGCAATTGGACTATGATAAACAACCAAACTACCCCTAACACCCCCCAGACTACTGTAACGGGTGTATAGTGCACCTCCCCTCCCCCCCACAGGACTGAGTGTGTAGTGCTGGAAACTAACCAACCCCCACCCCACCCCTGCGGCCGCTACCCCCCTCCCCTCCTGACTACTGTAGCACTGGAATGAGGTTTACCATATAATTTTGTTCACTCTCTAGACGCGCACCCCTGCTCCTTTTTACAGCATTTTCTCGGCTCCTCTCCTCTCTCTCTGTGCATGTGACATCACACACAGCACACCGTGCAGGGGACAGGAGAGTGAGCCAGAGTGGCACCCGGCAGCTGTTCAATGTGCTGACAGTCATCCGGGGCCGGTTACGTATTATACACACATACATTATACAGCTCTGTCAGTGGGCCCTCTAGGCGGCTGCTTATGCTGCATAGCGGTAAATCCGCTACTGACTTGTACATTGAGGTGGACGGGGTGGTGGAGGCTGTATTGATGTGACTTGTTGTGAATCATGTCATCAGTGACGTGATAGGCCGTGATGATGCAATTCATGGCGCCCTCTGCAGTTGCCATTGGAACTCACCTCCCCTTCCAGGATCCCCAGGAGGGGAGTCCTGCAAAGTCGGTAACTGTAGTGCATTCACCCGCATTATATATTCAACATAGACACTCTGTTTTATCTTGGTATGTTCACAGCCTTAAACTACATACAGAGGTGTAGCGTGTAGCCATCGCGCCTGGAGCACGTGTGTGCTATGGCGCCCCCCTCTCAGGTGTTCGGGGAGGAGGTGAGTCCATATGGGATTAAAGTAAAGAGAAATAAAAATAAAGATATGGGACAGCATCAAAGTGGGGCATGGAGGGATAAGTATACTCTGCCTTCTTCCCCCTGTCTCTCCATCCTCCTGCCCCAGCATTCCAGCCTCCTTCCGTATCACTCCACTCATCAGCTCCTGTAGTAGTACCCCTTATGCAGGGCCTTGTGTAGTGTGCATATGCATTGCCCCCTGTAGTGGTTCCCATCTGCAGTTCCCCCTGTAGTGGTTCCCATCTGCAGTGCCCCCTAAAGTGGTTCCCATGTGCAGTGCCCCCTGTAGTGGTTCCCATCTGCAGTGCCCCCTGTAGTGGTGCCCATATGCAGTGCCCCCTGTATAGGTGCCCCTTAAAGTAGTGACACTGTAGTCAGTCCCCCCCCCAGTACTTACCTGATCCATCACGGCCGTCGTCCGAGCTATCGTTCCTGCTGCCACGCTAACTGGATCTAACTTGATCCAGCAGGCGTGGCCGCACAGGCTCCTCAGCGCACATGTGACGTCACCCGCGCACGGCATCACTGGGAACGCTGGCCTCTGAAGTGATCGGAGGCTTCCTTAGCCTCCGATCACTTCATAGGCCAGCGTTCACAGTTGCAGTGGGGAAACAACGGACCCCGGCGCCTCTGGACACCTTCGGTGCCTGGTGCTTGCGCTCCACTGGAATCGCCCTCCCTACGCCCCTGACTACATTTAAAGATGACCATGCACTGCGCAGTTATTGGCTGATATTGGCCACAACCGAGCACCAATTATCGCATGAGAAAACTTTCAGCATGCTTGACAGATGCCATAATTCGCCGCTCTGTGCTGTATGCAGAAGAACACAGAACCAAAAGAGGAGCCGGTCACGGGAAGTGAGTGCTCAGAGGCACTAGAGGGGCACTGTGAAGCACATTGGGGGGGACACCATGTGGCATATAGGGGTGCACTGTAGGGCAAGGTAAGAGGCATAGTGGAAGGGTGTCAATGTTATTGGATAGTGCTCCCACAACTTAGTTGCCTCGGTGCCCCCGCAAGCCTTAGGGCCTGATTCAGAGCCGCTCGCTCTGACAGAGCGCTCGCTCTGAATCAGCGAGCCTCTGGCCACTCTCGCTCTGAATCAGCGAGCCTCTTGGCCACTCTCATAGCTGTGGGTGACCACCCACAGCTGTAGCGAGCGGCCATGATGATGGTCGCGATGGTCAAGACCATCGCGACCATCGGGCTTGCGATGAGACCCTTGTGGTAGGGTCTCATTTACTGCAAGCCACAGAGAGCTTTCGGCTCTAACAGAGCCGGAAGCTCTCCACTGACATCACTTGTAGGCATTCTCATGGGAATGCATCCGTCTGGGCAGCCATGCCCCCGGCCCGCCCACCAAAGGGGGCGTGCTGTCACTCAACATTGACAGCATGCCCCCTTTGGTGCGAGACCCGGAGCGACAGATTGCCCGTCGCTAGTCGGGTCTCGTGCATGTGTACGACAGAGCCGGCTCCGTCGTGTGCATGCGCTGTGGGCCACCATCGACCTGGTTGCGAGCACTCAGCGCTTACGACCAGGTCTGAATCAGGCCCTTAATCCAGCACTGGTATAATGAAATATCTAAAATGTGCTGTTGATGTTGAAAGCAAATAAAATCCAAAGATATCTACACATGATTTGTTTTTTAAGTCATAATATGCAAATAGTTAAAAACTGTTAAAATGTTTGCTGTTTATTGATTCAAGTCAATGACTTTTTGTAAGCTGGGCTTTCACAGAAAGAGATCTACACCCAGCAGTAACTAGTTATACTGACACTCAAAATAAACATTCAAGCTAAAAAAGAGTCTATATTAAAAAGTAATTTGAAATAATGTTCTTTAAATAGTGACATAACTGTGATTTTGCACAAAGTGTAAGTAAGAAATGATGTTGCCGGTTTAGATATTCACTATAAAGTAGCATCCTTATGACAGATCCAAGGCACTCTCATGTAAGGAGAGTGCACAGATTGTGCTGTCCCCTGCCACCTGCCGTGTCACCTGTTGCTATCCTCTGAGAAAGACACTAATCAGGTTAATTTCTTTCTAACTGCACTGAAGTCAGCTGCTGCTAATTCCTTTTCTCCCCATAGATTTCGCTGCACATCCTCTGCTGCGCTCTTTCTTGAGATCTTCAGCTGAAGATCAATGAGCTTCTGACACCTGTAGATCAACATAAACTTGACCTTTCAAACAAAAAGATTAATCATCCTGTCCAAGCCTAGCAGACTTTCCATTGCTGTGCAGAAACAGAGGGCAGAATCGTTTCCTTTAATACCAAAACACCTTCCTTTAAACTATTAAGTGTCGTCTACCAAGGTCAAAAGTCAAAGTGATAAAAGTTTTCTTAAAATCACTTCCCATTTTTAATGACTAAATATTTGGCATCTATTCTAAATCCACTAAGACAGAGTTAGGATTGATTAAGCACTTTACTGAGTTATCATTATTTCCAATTTCCAGTTTTATTTCTTTTCCTTTATTTCTTATTTTAGCAATTTACATACATTTGTTTGCAATGTTAAGAAGTAATATATTTTAATTTGCTGTTTTTTAATTGGACTTTTTATTTTTTGTACCTAGGAGTAAGCTAGTGACAAGACGACAGCCATTGTGACATTTATAAATTGGTTATTCCCTGAAAAGCTAATAACAGATGTGCAATTCTTGTCACCCGATCTGGTTGCCTTTTATCAATCAGATTAACTGAATTTTGATTAACAAGCACTGTAACTATGGTTTGCCAGTCTAAATGCATGCATGTTTCAGATGTGTTAGGGCATACTGAAGTGAGAGAGAAAATGGATTTGATAATTGTCTTGTAAGAATTGATTTCTATATTTATGATGAAAAATAACTGGTGTTTGGAATTAATAAATTTTCCATGTTTAGGATCAGCAAGCCCCTTCATCCCAAATTGGAATATTATTTGCCTTACTTTTGCAGATTTTGCACGTAAATGCAATGTATTGTTTTGTACCAACTATTGTTTTTTACATACAGGGCACACATACAGGGCAGATATTAGGTGTTATTGTTTTTTAATATTAACAATGCCAAATCACCGATGTGATGTGCCAATTCACTGATGTGAAGCGCCGGTGGGAATTGAGACTACTTTCATAATTTGCGTAGTTTAAAAATGTAAGCAGTTTTGCAGAGTAGCTGTGGGTGTGCGCCTTTCTGCAAACCAAGGAACTGACATTCAAATTTGCCCCCGCCACCCTTATATCACTTGTTTTTGCACAGTTCTTGCAATCATCAAGGAACACACTCACTATCCCCACTCCTCCCATTGGCTGGTGCAAACAACACCCAACAAACGCATGTACCTTGACAGAAAACTACCCGTAGCACCACAAATTGAAACACATAATAAATACTCTACCACAGTGGTTCTCAAACATGGTCCTCAGGACCCCAAACAGGTCACATTTTCCAGATCACCCAGCAGGTGCACAGGTGTAGTCATTACTGTCATTTTAAAAGATCCACAGGTGGAGCTAATTATTTCACTTGTGATTCTGTGAGCACTTGGGGCCAGATACAGTATTTCTGAGAAGCCAGAAGACCACTGTCAGACGAGCACAAATTTTATTTTCTTTCTGGTGTGCCTATTTTTTTAACAATTATATTTAATAGGTAATACACACAGGGCCTAATTCAGACCCGCTCGCGAGCGCTTGCAAGTGGGTCGATGGTGCCCTAATGCGCATGCGCACGATGGAGGGAGCTCCGTCGTGCGCATGCGTGAGACCCGCATAGCGACAGCCAAGCTGTCGCTATGGGTCTCCCACCAAAGGGGGCGTGCTGTCGATGGTGACTGACAGCACGCCCCCTTTGGTGGGCGTGCCGGGGGCGTTGCTGCCCAGATGGAGGCGTTCCCATGGAAACGCCTACCGTCTGGGTCCGGCCCCACTGACATCACTAGTGATGTCAGTGGGAGTGCTTTTGGCTCTGATAGAGCCAAAAGTACTCCTGGGCTTGCAGCAGCGAGACCCTACTGCAGGGTCTCGTCGCAAGCCCGATGGTCGTGACCATCGTGACCATCTTTTTGGCCGCTCGCATAAGCTGTGGGTGGGCACCCACAGCTATGCGAGCGGCCAGGAGGCCGCTCCATTTTTAGGTAGGAGGGCCCTGATTCAGAGCGAGCGCTCTGGTCAGAGCGTCCGGCTCTGAATCAGGCCCACTGTTTGGTGCCTCTCAGTATGTCACCAAGAACTTTCAGGTGTAATCAGAGAAGCTAAAAACCTGGAAGATGATGACTACAAAGGGAAAAGTTGCCCCTTCACTCAATTATTCTGTAGGCTCATCTGCTTCTTCCTTTAGATCTCACTGATCAGAAATTGATGTGTTTGTGAATCCAAAAAGATTGCTAAGCGTGATCAGCATTGGCCCAAAATCTATCCGCCATCATTTGGGGAAAGTGGAACATGTAGAACCACAGGTTCTAAAACTTGGTCCTCAGGACACCAAACAGTGCATACAGTACATCAGTGGTTCTCCAACTCGGTCCTCAGGACCCCAAACAGCTCATGTTTTCCAGGTCACCTAGCAGGTACACAGGTGTATTCATTACTCATTGACACTTGTTAAAAGATCCACAGGAGGAGCTAATTATTTCACTTGCGATTCTGTGAGGAGACCTGGAAAATACTGTAGACAATCTATGAAAAGCCTATCCGGAAACTGTGGTATTTACCAGTATGTCACTGGGCCTGACACTGGAAGTGGGCCACATTATATTGCAGAGCCTGCATGGTGACTGCTGTTCGCTAATTGTATAGCATAGTTCTTCTTTGCAAACATGCATTGCAGTGTCAAAATGGTGCAGTGACTGTTATGGACTGGCAGGTGGCGGTGCCAACAGACTAAACGTGTGACATCATTGCAGTGTGCAGTGATGGTTGGTCAGATGGTGGAGGTTCATGTCAGTTGAAGAAATAGGAAAGCAGAACAGAGAAAATATATGACAGCCCATTAAACAATCGTTTTGGGAGTCCATGTAGCTGACCATTACAGATTTTATTATCTATAGAGGTGGCCACTGGGCTATTAAATATGTAAGGGCCATATTGATTATATTAAGAGATCTGTTTGTTATTAAGTATCTTTAATGCTGGCTTTTGGAGCACTATTTAATTTGAGAGGTCCATGTGGGTTGTCATTCAGGGACTATTTAATAAAGCGCTTTGCAAATCCCAGTAACCATGGTGACTGATACATGCAACATAGCGACCAGAACATTTCCTTGTGAATTACCCTCCCTCATCCCAGCTTTCCCTATTACAGCAATGAATGTTAACTGCCCACGACAACCTGTACTCCAGGGCAGGGGTAGGCAATCAGTGGCACTCCAGCTACTGTGGAACTAGACATCTCAGCATGCCCTGTCACAGTTGTAGCATGCCCTAACAGAAAAATGTGTCAGGGCATGCTGGGAGGTGTAGTTCTACAGCGGCTGAACTGCAACATGTTGCCTACACCTGCTCTAGGGCATTGTTTTGTAGCTATTAGCACAGAGATTCACATATACAATAATATGTACTGTATAGGAGAGAATCCCCAAATATATATGCAGTCTATAACATATAAGAACTAACGTGGTAGGGAACCCAGAGTCCAGTATGAGGTTAATACCTCAGGATGGCATTGAGAACCTTGGCCAGGGTAGAACCCTGTAGTAATGGAAATCCGGAGCAGAGCGAGCCCTGCAGAATAATATAGTTCCAGGACAGGGCCGAGACCTGCAGTGCAGTGAGAGATGAAGCAAACTTGAGCCTTGTGGTATAATGAAGACGGAGCAGGGTTAAACCCTGTAAGGCGATGAGATTCCAGAACAGGGTTGAGCCCTGCAACGTGGCTAGAGTACAGAGCAGGGTTGAGCCCTGTGATGCGGAGAAGATTATAGCAGAGTTGAGCCCTGTGGTGTGGCTATGGTTCAGAGTGGGGTTGAGCCCCCTGAAGCGGAGAAGATTGTAGCAGGGTTGAGCCCCGTGATGCGGAGAAGATTGTAGTGGGGTTGAGCCCTGTGATGCAGAGAAGATTGTAGCGGGGTTGAGCCCCATGATGCAGAGAAGATTGTAGCGGGGTTGAGCCCCGTGATGCGGAGAAGATTGTAGCAGGTTTGAGCCCTGTGGTGTGGCTAGGGTTCGGAGCGGGGTTGAGCCCCGTGATGCAGAGAAGATTGTAGCAGGGTTGAGCCCTGTAGTGTAGCTAGGGTTCAGAGCAGGGTTGAGCCCCGTGATGCAGAGATGACACTGTAACGGTGCAGTTGACAACTGTAACAAGGATGAGTTCAATATCCACAGGAACGGAAAAACAACAGGTAAAGTGCAGCAAAATGATGAAAGCAAAATAATGGAGCAAAAAAGCAATACTTAGACAATAGGAATATTGGGCTCTGTAGTGCAGCGGATAACTGGCATCAGAAGTTTATCTGGAATGTAACAAAGTCCACAGCAATCCACAGGCACAGCGGGGATCTGGCAGGAGTCCAAGAAAAGACCTGAAAGCAACATTGCACAGACACTGAGACACAGTTAGTAACAGGCTTTATACTAGAGGTCTGTGATCCATAGGAAGTTTCAGAACATTTGACCCAAATGGAATCAGGTTTGAAATAATGAGCAATCTAGGAATCCCACAACCTGACGACACCTGGGAAACAGATAATAACTTTAACACTCTATCCCCTGAATGAGAAGCATGCCAGCAAGCAGGATAGCTCCTCCAATGACCACAATGGAACTTTGGCAAAAGTAGTCTCTCTTTACGTACTGAAACAGTCACTGTCCTGACACACATGAGGGAAGAGGTCCCTGCTCATGAGAGCTTACATTCTAAAGGGGAGGGGCAGACATACAGGTGTGACACAGAAGGGGAAGATAGGGAGGAAAGAGCATGAGGTGGGTTAGGATGAGTACTGGAAGGCCTTGATGAAGTAGTGGGTCTGGAGATTTGTAGAGAGGTGGAGAGTCTGATGGGGAGAGGGAGCAGCATGGGCAAAATCTTGGATGCGGGAGTGGGAGGAAGTAATCAGTTGGCAAGAGAGGCGGCATGCATTTGTTGAGTGAAGTGGACGGGCGGGAGTATGAAGGGAGATAAGGTCAGAAATGTATGCAGGAGAGGATTTGGTGAGGGCTTTGTAGGCAAGTGTAAGAACCTTGAATTGGCATCTGAAGGGGTAGGGGAGCCAGTGTAGGGCTTGTAGGAGAGGGGAAGCAGATGTAGAACATCTGGGGAAGAAGATGAGCCGAGCAGCAGCATTGAGAACCGATTGTAGTGGAGAGAGGTGAGAGACTGGGAGGCCAGCTAGGAGAAGGTTACAGTAGTCCAATCTGGAGATGACCAGTGAGTGGATGAGGGTTTTAGTAACATCCTGGGTGAGGAAAGGTCTAATCCTGGAGATATTTTTTAGGTGGAAACAGCAGTACTGCTAGAGGTGCTAAATGTGTGGTTTAAAGGAGAGGTTTTTTCAGATGATCCGATGCTGCATCTTAGGTCGCAGCACTCAGATCTGCAATGCCAGCAGGTGGTGTCTTTTTCCCTCAGACGCCTCCTGCGGAATTAGCATATTACTTGTACGGTATTGCACATCTTCTTCCCTGAGGCGGTGCCATACCGTACCACTCTGCATCAGGCAAAGAGATGCTTAGGTTGAACAGAGATGTCATCTGTCCATGTACTGTTCTTTATGATCACAACTTTATTTAAATTTCTTTAGTCCTAATCTGAGAAAGCTGCGTAAATGATGGCAGTATTTCATTTGTAAAAGGCAACTATAGGTTTAGTGGTCTATTTTTGCACAGTAACTGAGAAGAAAATATTAATAAGATTTATAATTATGTTCAAATACATTTTGGATCAGGTACAGGTTTTGATGCTCACGAAATAAGTTAAGTATACCATATGTATTAATTTCATAGTGTGCTTACTGCTTAAGGGGTCTTCAAAGAATAAAGTGACTGCTGCATAATATGCTTCCACCATTAAAGAGCCTGCTTTTCCAAAGTCAGCTCATAGTTTATAAACATGACAAGAAAACACATAACTAATTCTTTACCACCTGCCCCGTCCCTTTGATGTCCAGACCTCTTTGTCTACACAGAAGCGGAGCTTCCAAATTACAGCTGTTCCTCCATGCTGCTGAAGAGCAGGACTTGTGTCTTCCTAGACAAGACAGACTAAAGAGGAGCCCATTGTACAGGTGCTTGGGTCTTGCTAATCCTATAAGCAGTGACCTCAAAATCAATAACTTCCTGTCCCGGTTCTATGCTTGCTCTGAGGGTGAGCATATACTATTACTAACACTAAGAGAAACAGCTTGGGACTAAACTAGTGCAAAGAGAATGCCAGCTACATATGTACAATTATAAGTATAAATGTTCTTTTATTACTTGTCATGGCTTTTGTTTTATAGTGTTTTTAAAGAAACATTTTATTTTTTTAATTATAAAAGTTAAACTAGTTGAAAGTATTAAAAGCAATACACTTTTCCAAGATTATACTCCTGATTAGATTAACGCAAAGTACAGAGAAGAAATGAGTCTCTGGGCTTCTACTATTCATTTAATTGGCTGTTATGGTTCTGCTACATTTTTTATGACATTCAGTAGGAATAGACCACGGTAGACATTATAAATGTATTTCTTCTTTTCATCTACCCTACGTCTGTGCTTCTCCTCCCCCAGTCTCCACCTCTCCCTGTCTGTGTGGCTCTCCTTCTCCTTCGGAGCTCCGCAGTCTGCTGATACCAGACAATCTACTTCCTGCTGTGGTAAGTATATGGGGAGATGTAGGCAGTGCCGTAACCAGCGCTCCCGGCCACGCCCCCTCCGCATAACATCACGCAGAGGGTCGTGGCCTGCTGTAAGGGCGGCATTGTGACTGTCTGGAGCGACCTAATATATATGTATATAATATATAAAATATATGTGTCACTGCACCTTTGCATACATGAGTTTAGGCCTGCACACATAGAGGCACATAACACATGCGGGGGAGGGAAGATGCCAGGATCTCTGTCAGCTGATGAAGATTTCCTGGCCTCTTCCTCTAAACTGCGGCAGGTGGCAGCGGAATCTCATGGGTCACCGCAGCTGGCCGATGTTACGCAGATTATCCGATGCTGCGTTGGACAACGCAGCTTGCATAAGTAATGCACAGGAGGCGTCGTGTGCCTCCTGCTGCATTACCATATCTGCAAGGGTGGCAATTGCAAAGCTGCCTGCATGCAGCTTTGCAATTGTGATCTTTGCAGAATCTGGCCATGTATCTCTACTTCCTGGCTGCTACTCAGCATCAGGGCAACAAGCATCAGGTGTGTGAGAGTTTTAAACCCTTCATGTGCTCCAGTGATTATTCCAGCTGGGTCTGTGTAAATGTGAAACCCTGGAATTGCAAACCTCCACTGCTAATGCAGAACACACAGGTTTCACTACAGCCTCTCTTGGAGGGAGCTGATTTCACCAGAATGCGGGTAATTCTGGTGAGAGGCAATCCCTCTCACCACACATCCTCCCCCCCTTTCGCTTTTCCAAGCTTGGGGAAGCGCACATCTTCGTTCACAACAGACGACTCCACTCAGCTTTCTCAGACTTCCGAGATAATGCATCCTCATTTCTACGTTGAGCTCCCGGCCAATGCTGTACGACAAACTTGTGCTGCTGGATGGTCAAGAACCAGCACGTCACTCTGGGTTTAACTTCTTTGTTGAGGTGCATCATCCGTGACCAATACAAATTCTCTTCCCAGGATATAATACTTCAGGGTTTCTACTGCCCACTTTATTGCCAAGCATTCTAGCTCAACTATGGCATATTTTGTCTCTCATGGTAACAGCTTTATACTTAAGTAGAGGATCGGCTTTACTTTGCCTGCAATGAACTCTGACAAAACAGCTCCTAAGCCTGTCATGGAGACGTCAGTTTGCAAGATAAAGGGTTTTCTGAAATCCGGTGCCTGCAGAAATGGTTTGGAACACAGAGTCGTCCTCATATCTTCCCAGGCTGCTTCAATTGTTTTGGTCTAGAGAATCTTTTCCAGTTGAGCCTTCTTAAGGGTCTTAGTCAGTGGTAAAGCTCTGGATGCAAAATTTAGAATGAAACGGCAGTAATAGCCTAGCAGCCCAAGGAAAGTTCTTATTTATTTCTTGGTGAAGGGTCTTGGCCAGGACTTAATTGCCTCCACTTTCCACAGTTGGGGTTTCACTTGACCATTGTCAATCACATACCCGAGGTAATTGGCCTCTAAAAGTCCAATGGTACACGTGGCTGGATTAGCCGTAAACCCATGCTGTCATAAGCTGTTTAGCATTTCTTGGACTTTGGGCAAGTATTCCTCCCAATTTTCTGTATAGATGACAATGTCATCTAGATAGGCTATAACATACACCGGGTGTGGCGTAAGCAGGCGATCTGTGACATGTTGCTGGTGCCCCATGAAGGCCAAAAGGGAGCATTTTATAGTGAAACAGGCCATCAGGGGTCGATAATGCAGTCTTCTCCTTGGCGTTCTCACTTAGGGGAATTTGCCAATACCCCTTTGTGAGGTCCAGGGTCGTAAGATACTGGCTACTTGCCAAATTTTGTACTAATTCATCCACCCGTAGTAGTGGGTATGTGTCAAACCTGGAAACCTGATTCAGCCACCTGAAGTTGTTGCAAAAATGTATGGCTCCTGATGGCTTGGGGACCAACACAATAGGTCTTGACCAGTTACTGCTGGACTCCTCAATGACCCCAAGTTGGAGCATCTCTTTCACCTCCTGCTGGACTGCTTGCTGCTGTGCCTCAGGGATTTGATATGGTCGCTGCTTTACAACCACTCCTTCAGGGGTATTTATCTCGTGCTCTACTAAAGCAGTGCACCCTGGAAGGGAAGAAAACACATCCTGATTATTGTGAACTAAGGCTTCCGCTTCTTTTCGTAGTTTTGCTAACAAGATGTCCACCAGCAGAACTTTTGTAGGGCAAAGCAAACTAGAGCGGCTCCAAGGAACTTGAGGTGTGGCATTTTCCAGCACATCCATGGCAACATCTATATTGGCTATGACACCTCTGCAAATATTTGTCTGGCTGTAACTGGGCAAAGTCTTGCAGATTTCTTTCCTCAAACATCAATTGCACAGAGGTTTCCTCTCCATAGAGGACTGGCTGAGCTTTTCCAATCTTCTCCCTGTTCGGAGGTAGGATCTTGGAGACTTTACATTGGAGATGTCACTGTGGTTCCTTTAAGAGATCAACAAATCCTGGGATATTGAGTCCCAATATGATAGGATAGGGGAGCTTAGGTCCAATTGCGGTGACCACCTCATAAGCGCACCCCTTTATGGTGAGGCTCACTCGCACTCGGGAAAAGTTTTCTGTGGATCCATGAACGCAGAGTAACCCTGGCACCTTTACTATTGCCCTGGGCAGGACAGCCTCTGCGATCAGAGTTAGCTCACTCCCTGAGTCTATAATAGCTGGAGTTCTCAGCCATTCAGCAACATAGTTTCCCACATTAACGGGTGTCTTTTGGAATCCAGGGGTACCATTGTGCAAAAAGCAGGGTATGTAGTGTTTATACTAGCAACCCCACACTCCATAGGCTCTGTTTTTCTGGGACATTCCCACCTGGCTCTCTCCACTTTTAGCAAATGACCCTGGCATCTCCAGTGGTGTTTCCTTGAGGAGTGGTGACAGTCGGGGTCACAGGCCAATGGTGTGCCATCTTAATGGGTCGCTCATTCCCTGGTTTCTTTTCTGT
The DNA here is from genome assembly GCA_031769625.1 of Taudactylus pleione. Taxonomy (NCBI): domain Eukaryota; kingdom Metazoa; phylum Chordata; class Amphibia; order Anura; family Myobatrachidae; genus Taudactylus; species Taudactylus pleione. Next base: position 13,085,201 of record JAUIMM010000177.1, on the reverse strand, counting down.
GTTTTTTGTCATATTTCCTGTGGTCTCATACTGCTCCAATACTGTACTTAATTCCTCTAGATATTGAGGATCAGCGTGTATGACCCAGCGCTGCATATTCTGCACTAGGGTTCTTATACACTGGTCAACAACCACCATCTCTAAAATATGAGCAGCAGTGCAGTCTTCTGGCTGGAGCCAACTCCGCCCCTGTCTGGCGAGTTCTGAAATCTTCTTCTGAATAAGGACCCCTGGTAGTAGGGTCCATTCATGGAAGTGCTGGGCTTTCCTAGAAGGAAGGAGACCTGACCTGGCCAGAATAGCACTTTTGACTAGGTCATATTTCTCTGTATCATCAGAGGACAAATCAGCATAGGCTTTCTGAGCCTCACAAGTGAAATAGGGGACAAGTCTATCAGCCCAAGTATCTGCTGGCCATTTTAAACACTGTTCTACCCTCTCAAATATCAGCAAATACGCCTTTTTTTCGTCCAGCAATGCAGGTGTTAAACAGAGCACAGGAAAAAAACTGGCTTTTTCTCTTCCAGCACTGCAGTGCTTAATTAGACCTCAGTGTCATGCTATTGTTCAGTCAACAGGTGAACGTAATTAGACAGCATGCTAGCTGGTGAAGATACTAATCAGCATTTGTTATATCTCAAGTACCTTAGTAAAAACAAAGTAAAAAAAAACAAAACAAAGTAACTTTTTTTTTCGCAGTACACATAAACAGCTTTTGCACAATACATAGCAAGTTACAGTGTCCTTAATATAACTGTTTTTTCTGGTTCGCCAACCATACTCACGTATACCAAACGTTCTGCCTTGTGAGTTCCTTTGCCATGCTGGAAGAGGATGACGTATGCTCTGTGACAAAGCAGTGCAGAGGTCCCCATATGTGCCACCACATGTAACATGGGGTTTTGAAATGAGGATTCCAGACAGGCAGGTATTTTTGGTAAAGCAGTGGCTTTTTAATAGCAGCAAACACTGCACCTTAGCATACGTGAGTTTATGCCTGCACACATACAGGCATATAACATAAAATAAACTAGGGATGTGCAGGCTCGGATAGGTTCGAGTTTGCACGTGGAGTTCGGATTTTTCCCTCCAAAAAAACGGAACTCAGAACGAGGCAAAACGTCATCTTACATGGACGAACATCATCATTCCTGGACAAAAGACCAGGAATGATGATGTTCGTCCATGTAAGATGACGTTTTGCCTCGTTCTGAGTTCCGTTTTTTTGGAGGGAAAAATCCGAACTCCACGTGCAAACTCGAACCTATCCGAGCCTGCACATCCCTAAAATAAACAAACAATCATAAAAGTCTCAGCACTCCTTGTGCTAATCAGTCAGCACAATTTGGCTCTCCCAGCATAGCCCTTAGACCCTGGCACTACAGCACTGTGTCACTACTTCCTGGCTGCTACCCAGCATCAGGGCAATGAGCATCAATGTGGGTAATTCAGGTAAGAGACAATCCCTCTCACCACTATATATATATATATATATATATATATATATATACTAGCTGAAGTACTTTGTGTTGCCCTGGTTTCAATCTTCATGTTATTAAGTTTTATTATGTGATGTGTCGTCCAAATCCATCCAGTGGAAGGCCCACAACAGGCTTCCTGGGTCAAAGTTCTTCCCAAATCCCGGTCAAATTTCTGCCCAGCGTACTGCAACAGGAGTGCTGACCAGGACCTCTACTCCCTAGTATGTCTTCTGGGATCCAATGTTTCCACTCTGAAGTTTTCATCCAAATCCATACAGTTTAAGGCTCAGAACAGGTTCCCCAGGTCAAAGTTCTGCCCAGCATACAGCAACAGGAGGTTCTACCGAGACCCTAACCACCCTAAAACCTATCCAGGTTCGAACTGGACCACCTCACATTGGTTTCATCCACATCGGTGCTGGGATGTCCGAATGCATAACTGGACAGACAGACATACAAACAAACAAACAACAGACCAATGAAAAAAAATATATATATATATAATTAATTTACCTACCTCTTTAATAGGTTCCCCCCTGTCTGAAGTCCTCCTGGCCCCCCATAGCCTTAATCCGCCCTGCCCTGCTCTCTCCTGCAGTGTATAAATGTACCTGCTATACTGTGTCATGCATAATATCAGGGCATACATTTAATTACAGTTTAAAACAGTGTGACTCGCAAGTCTGTATACCACAAGTGCAAGAATAAGTGTTTCTTGGTTGAGATATATATATATATATATATATATATATATATACACACTGAATACATATTTGTACTGAGCTGCATACAAAAATGTGTGTATTCTGACAAAAGTAATTCAATATCACCCCATGTGAAAGACTTCAGCTGCAAACAAACAATCTATTTTCTGACCTGCGTATTTCTTATGTGCTTATGTGGGTACAATTCCTCTTCATTACCCCAGGTCCCGGAGTTGTGTGATGTGTTCGCAGCCATGTGTGTGGTCCCAGCATACCCCATAAGCCCCGGATTAAGCATAAGACCAAGAAAGCTCCATGGCATTAAAGCAGATCGGGCAAATGGGCCAAGATAGCTAAGTGGTCCTTATCTGCTGTCAACTTGTGAGTGAATCCTGGCACACTTGTGACTGCTGGTGCAAAAAAGGTTAATTCAGACGAACTTGTAGTGGTGCCAATAAGACACCAGCTGGTAATCCATGTTGATTTTGTGGGCACCGTAGTCAGAAAACACATGTGGAAAACTGCGATGACGTAAGTACTAGAATGCATGCAGGGGGCGCCGAGCTGCCTATGTCTCTGTCTGCCTAGGACTTAGAGCAGCTAAGTTTATCTGTATAAGCTGAGTGTACATGGAATGTATGTAAGAATAGACACCAACAAATATATATTATCACTTCTAATTTATATGTAACAGTAAATCTAAATGTGTAACTGATTGTACTTATGCATTTCAAAGTGTTATATTGGCTCTAAATAATAAGATCCAATACAGCAGCACCTCAGTGAGGGGCTGTTATTGCATGTCTATTTGGGTTTTCTTCATTTTCTCTTCCAGTTCACAGTGGTGTGAAATCTATTAACAAAGGTGAATATATACAGCGGGTATTGAACACATCAACAATTTTCTCAGTAGATATATTTGTAATGGAGCTATTGGAATGACATTTTCACCAAATGTCAGCAACAACCCATGCTATTCACACAGATAAAAAAGAAATCAAACCATAGATGTCCATAAAATAAGTTATGTGTAATAATGTGAAATAACACAGGGAAAGAGTGTTGAACACACTTACTGAATTTTATTTAATACTTCATACAAAAGCCTTTGTTGGTAATGACAGCTTCAAGACGCCTCCTGTATGGAGAAACTAGTCGCATGCATTGCTCAGGTGTGATTTTGGCCCATTCTTCCACACACATAGTCTCCAAATCTTGAAGGTTCCGTGGGCCTCTTCTATGAACTCTGATCTTTAGATCTTTCCATAGATTTCAATTGGATTCAAGTCAGGCGATTGGCTGGGCTATTCTAGCAGCTTTATTTTCTGTTGTGTGTTTGGGATCATTGTCTTGCTGAAATGTCCACCCTCATTTTAGCTTCAGCATCCTGGTAGATGGCAGCAGATTTTTATCAAGAATGTCTTGGTACATTTTTGCATTTGTACCGTATGCTGAAAAACAGTCCCACACCATGATGTTCCCACCTCCAAACTTCACTGTTGGTATGGTGTGTTTGGGGTCAGAGCCGGATTAAGGGGGCGGGGGCAAAGGGGGCGAGTACCCCTGAGCCCCCTCTCTCAGGGCCCCCCCGACCGGAGCTTCTCTCCCCAGCTCACCTCCGGTGATTGTGATTGGTCCTGGCATGTCTGTGCCTGCGCCACTGCAGTAATCAGCAGGACGCAGGCATTGAGTACCGGGGCCGGGATCATGTGACCCGGCCAGAACAATAGTTATTTTTCTATGCAATCCATTGCGCGTGTGACATCATGACATCAGCGCGATGAAGAAGAACAGAGAGAGGCTGATTGTGAGGAGCCTGTTGTCACTGCCGCTGCAATGAGGAGGACTCTGGAGGAGCAAGCAGAAGATCCGTTATCCAGGTAAGTGAGGCAGGGGAGGGGAGAAGGCATTTGAGGATATATAGATACACAGGGGGGCAGGGCTGAGGCTATAGGGAGACACTGATGGCAGGACTGAGGCTATAGGGAGACACTGGTGGCAGGACTGACACGGGGGTTGAGCTGAGGGCTATAGGTAGACATGGGGACAGGGTTGAGATTGCTGCAAACAGCGTAAGCTCAGGCTATGGACAGACAGGGGAAGCTGAGACTATAGGGAGGCACAGGGGGGCGGCGCTAAGGTTATATAGACACGGAGGGAGGGGATAAGTTGTGGGCTATAGAGAGACATGGAGGTACAGGTAGGACTTATACTATTGCCTCATGGAGGTCCTGACAGGAGGGGGAGACCCCCTTGTCTTAAGTGCCCCGGGCCCCCTGAGTGCTTAATCCGGCCCTGTTTGGGGTGATGTGCAGTGCCATTTCTCCTCCAAACATGGTGTGTATTCTGGCATCCAAATAGTTACATTTTGGTCTCATCTGACCACAGTATATTCTCCCTGTATTTCACAGGCTTGTCCAAATGTCATGCAGCAAACTTTAAACGGGCTTCAACATGTTTTTTCTTCAGCAATGGAGTCTTGTGTTGTGCGCGTGCATACAAGCTGCGGCAGTTGAGTGCATTACTTATTGTTTTCTTTGAAACAATTGTACCTGCTAATTCCAGGTCTTTCTGAAGGTCTCCACAAGTGGTCCTTGGCTCTTGGACAACTCTTCTGATAATTCTTTTCACGCCTCTGTCAGAAATCTTGCGAGGAGCACCTGGTCGGGGATGGTTTATGGTGAAATTATGTTCTTTCCACTTCCAGATTATGGCCCCAACATACCGTATATACTCGAGTATAAGTCGACCCGAATATAAGCCGAGGTACCTAATTTTACCACACAAAACTGGGAAAACTTATTGACTCGAGTATAAGCCTAGGGTGGGAAATGCAGCAGCTACTGGTAGTAATCCCCCCTCTGGGACTGTCCCCAGTAGTAATCCCCCCCAGGTAGTGCCCCCAGTAGCAATATCCCCCCCTGGTAGTGCCCCCAGTAGTAATATCCCACCCCCGGGTAGTGCCCCCAGTAGTAATATCCCCCCCTGGTAGTGCCCCCAGTAGTAATACCCCCCCTGGTAGTGCCCCCAGTAGCAATATACCCCCTGGTAGTGCCCCCAGTATTAATCCCCCCCTGGTAGTGCCCCCAGTAGCAATATCCCCCCTGGTAGTGCCCCCAATATTAATCCCCCCCTGGTAGTGCCCCCAGAAGCAATATCCCCCCCTGGTAGTGCCCCCAGTATTAATCCCTCCCCTGGTAGTGCCCCCAGTAGCAACATCCCCCCTGGTAGTGCCCCCAATATTAATCCCCCCCTGGTAGTGCCCCCAGTAGCAATATCCCCCCCTGGTAGTGCCCCCAGTATTAATCCCCCCCTGGTAGTGCCCCCAGTAGCAATATCCCACCCTGGTAGTGCCTCCAGTATTAACCCCCCCTGGTAGTGCCCCCAGTAGCAACATCCCCCCTGGTAGTGCCCCCAGTATTCCCCCCCTCCCTGGTAGTGCTCCCAGTAGCAACATCCCCCCCTGGTAGTTCCCCCATTATTAATCTCCCCCCTCTGGTAGTGCCCCCAGTAGCGATATCCCCCCCTGGTAGTACCCCCCGGTAGTAGCCCCCCCAGTAGAAAGAAATGTAAAAAAAAAAAACACTTACCTGTAACCCCGCTCCTGGTCCCGACGCTGCTACAGGCTCCTCCGCCGCTTTGCATAATGGGAGAGACGTCGTCATGATGACGTCTCTCCCATTACCCACTGCGGGAGCCGGAAGATGGCTCCCGCAGTGGGAACAGCAGTAGCCGCTGAGAGTCTGACAGACTCTCAGCGGCTGCTGATTACACCAAACACATAGCTGCCGGCTCCGGCGGCTGTGTGTTTAGCAGTGTGTAGCGCTGACCGTACTCCGTCCGGTCAGCGCTACACACGCGGTGCAGGCTGTGTCACAGTGACACAGTCTGCACCGCGGCCCGCATGGTACGCTACTCAGCAGCGTACCATGCGGGCATGACTCGAGTATAAGCCGAAGGGGTGCTTTTTCAGCACAAAAAATGTGCTGAAAAACTCGGCTTATACTCGAGTATATACGGTAGCTCACTGGAACAATCATAAGTTTAGAAATCCTTCTGTAGCCAATGCCATCAGTATGTTTTGCAACAATAAGGTTGCAAAGGTCTTGAGAGAGCTCTTTGCGTTTACTCATCATGAGATATTTCTTGTGTGACACCGTGGTAATGAGACACCTTTTTATAGGCCATCAGTTGGGACTGAAACAGCATATATTAATTTGCACTGACAAGGGGCAGGACTGCTTTCTAATTAATGATAGAGTTCAGCTGGTGTCCTGGCTTTCCATGCCTTTTTGCATCTCCCTTTCTTCGTGTGTCCAATACTTTTTCCCTGTGTCATTAAACATAACTTAATTTATGGACATCTATAGTTTGATTTCTTTACATGTAGAAAAAACCTTCTAGTGAACTGCGCAAGAAACAGATGTTACATAACCTTAAATAATATGTTGGATTGACACAAAGGCTCCCTTTTAAAATGGATTTAATACATAATACCTAGTTAGTACATATAACAATACAATTGTCTAAAAATACTTGTTTCCATTAAATGAGTAATCTAGTGTTCTTGGATAGCTCCGTATCTAACCAGTATCATCTGGAAAGTGTAAATGATTATATCGTAGATACAAATTTGATACTTGTATGCTCACCAGCTGGTTGTTGCAATTCGATTAGTAACAATGTCTCTTTATATAATAATCCTTCAATAGTAAAAGTTAGTAACTTTGAAGCTCACCGGCTTCATCTCAAATAGATCACGGAATTCCCAGTAGCAAACTAATGTCTTAGGGTGCTAGCAATTTGAAAAAGTTCTTAGCATGCCATTGTGTAGGAGGCCTGTTGTGCCTCTCACCTCTGTGACTCCAATTGGCAATAACGGGGAAGTGCGGTACCCTGTATAAATAATCAAGAGGTCCAGTACTCACACTGCCGTGGTCCTTCCAATTCTGTCCACCGCAAAGGAGTGGGCACACTGGGTTTGTTTATTTTACCCACTGTATATGCTAATCATACAGGGGTGATCCCTTTGTAATTATATTCTTAAAAAATGGATGGGACTTGTAAACTTGTAATCCATGATGCCGGGGTGCCGTCTAGTGATGTCAAATGCTGCTACCCAGGAGCCCGACCCGCCGTCACCAGTTCGTGCCCATTGCCAGGAACTGCTTCCATGCAAGTGAATCTCTCAATGACTTGGAGGACTATTATCTAGGCAACCCTGCAACACCTCTCTCATGCCTCCAGCTCCTCTTACTGCTGCCACAACAATTACTGCATTACTGCTGGTAATCCTATGCCCACTGCTGTTACTCTGTACACCGCTGTTATGAAATAAACCCATCATCTTGGTTAAGTACATCTGTGTGGACTAACCTCCATTTTACATTTTGCTGACACCTATTGAAACCAAAGAAGTTCTACCAATAGGTTATACCAATAACCATATCCAGGTTCATGATCTAAAATGCTTCTCTTTTAAGCAGTAATTTCTTTCTATCTCCTTCCCTTTGTAGTTCAGGTATATGATTGATTAGACTTCAAAGAAGCCAGATTGTGTCTGGCCTTCTTCAATGGCTGCTCTAATGGAGGAACTCTTATAACCCCATCCTTACTTTAAGTATAGTCCACAATGACACACAATGAAGATTACAAGTCTAATGGAACAAGTGACCACTTGTTGAATGGGTATGTTTTTTTCCACTGTGTGGGTGGCGAAAGGAATGACCAGCCTCCAGATATCGGCATGTAATACTGCCCATGCACTTGTAGAAACCTGGCTTATTCTTAGTTGTTAATCTCAAATTCATAATGTCTAGTTTCATTACCAGATCTCTAATCTCACTGCTTATTTTAGAGATGTGCGCCAACCCCCGTGTTTTGGTTTTGGTTTTGGATCTGGATCTCTCCTGGTTTTGGATCTGGATTGGTTTTGCCAAAACCTCACCTCCATGTTTTGTTTTCGTGTTTTGGTTTTGGATCTGGATTTTTTCTTAAAAAAAACAAACAAACAAACAAACAGCTAAAATCACTCAATAACATTTATTTCCAGTCAATTTTGACCACTTCGCAGCTCACAATATACATTTTTTCATCTAGTTAAAGGGCCAAAAGGTCCTTGCTTCCTGGCTCAAAACTGATTGATATAATTATTAATAGAGTTGAGGACTGTACAAAGATGATGGTTGGGATACCCTTGAAGATTGAAGAATTGATAGTTGGTGCAGCCCCTGGCTGTAAAATTGATAATAAATAAATTAAAAAACAATTCATTGGTGCAGCCCCGGGCTGTAAAATTGATAATAAATAAATTAAAAAACAATTCATTGGTGCAGCCCCGGGCTGAATAATTAATAATAAAAAGAAATTCATTGGTGCAGCCCCTGGCTGTAAAATTGGTAATAAATTAATTAAAAAACAAAGCATTGGTTCCTAACCCAACCATACACATTAATTTAAAATGTCAGGCAGTCAGCAATGCCCCAACCAGCACACAATGGAAAGGAAAAAGGTACAAGATGGAATAGTCCTTGGGCCCTCCCACCCACCCTTATGTTGTATACGAAACAGGACATTCACAGTTTAACAAACTAATCATTTCAGTGACAAGGACTGCCAATTGTGGCTGAAATGATTGGTTTGTTTGGACCCCCATAAAACAAGCTGCCAATGTGCATTGGACATGGAAATGAAAATTATCCCATACACAAACTGGATTTACATTACAAATTGTCGTCGTCCTCGTCCTCATCATCCCCATCAGTGTGTACATCCTCTTCTTCAAACAATATTAATTTGAACCCCGCTGGAATCCACCATAGGCGTCTCTGTAATTTTTTCATGTAATTGTTGGTTGAGGTCTTCCTCATGGAATTTGTAATTCATTTAACTTAAGTAATGCAAAACGAGTTTGTGTATGCGACTCCAAGTTGCCTCTTTTTCCTGCCAGTAATGAAAGGGACTGTCTGACATGCCTATTAGGATATTATCTCTGAAATAGTCCTCCACCATTCTATGAAGGAAGACCATATCACACATAGTCATGGTAGAAGACATGTCACTAGTAGGCAGTTCTCTCAGGCCCGACCAGATGTCATTTTTTGGTGAACGATCTGCATGACCAGCAGGCATTCTGTGAGGAACATTTCGTTTTTTCCTGGCATCTGCAGAAACTGAAGGAGCAGATGCTGGCGTTTCACGTGCGGCTGCATCTGTGAATTTTTTTACCAACAGCTCTTTGCATAGTTTTCGATTTCGGTCTGTTGGAAAAAAACTCACAAGGTAGGACTTAAACCTAGGATCCAGAATGGTCGCCAAAATATATTTTTCAGATTTCAATACATTGACGACTCTTGCATCCTGGTGAAGTGAATCAATGGCTTGATCCACCAGTCCGACATACCTTGCGCAATCGCCTCGTTTCAGTTCCTCCTTCAGTTTCTCCATCTGTTTTTGCAAAAGTCTAATGAGGGGAATGACCTGACTCAAGCTGGCAGTGTCTGAGCTAACTTCACATGTGGCAAGTTCAAAGGGTTTGAGAACCTTGCACAAATTTAACTGTACAAAGAAAAATGGTAGTTGCTCAGATCAGCTTAATTGCATAACAGAGGTGCTTGTAAAGGGCTGTACCTGCTGGTCATGCAATCTTCGACAAACGTTTGCCAAATGTCTAAAATGTCCGAATATTTTGCGGGCCACCAAGAGGATCTCCTGCACGCCCCTGTCATTTTTAAAAAAATGTTGCACCACCAAGTTAATTGTGTGAGCAAAACATGGGATGTGTTGGAATTTGCTCACATGTAATGCTCTCATAATATTAGTGGCATTGTCCGACATCACAAATCCCAAGGAGAGTTCAAGTGGGGTAAGCCATTTAGCAATGATTTCCCTGAGTTTTTCTAATCCTCCTAGTAAAATCAGTTATACAAAGAGTAGCCTGTATCAGCTGTTGTTTGGTAGATGTTGCTGCTGCTGTTGCTGTTGTAGGCAATACACCTACCCAGTGGGCTTGTCACAGTCATGTAATCCGTAGTTTACCCTGTCCCACTTGTCCACATATCAGTGGTCAGGTGGACAGTGGGTACAATGGCATTTCTGAGGACATTTTTTAATGTCCTTGTACAGACTTGGAATTGCTGTTTTAGCGAAGTGGAATCTAGAAGGGATCTGGTAGCAAGAACACAGGACCTCAATTAACTGTTGAAAACCCACTGCAGTAATGGCGGATACTGGACGCACATCTAACACCAGCATAGCTGTTATCGCGTCAGTAATCCTCTGTGCAACTGGGTGATTGCTGTCACACTTGTTTGCCCTTGCAAATGATTGTTTGACAGTTAATTGTTTTTTGGAGGATAAACTACAAGTAGTCTTCCTCCTGGTCCCCTTCTGGGATGAAGATCCACTCACAGCAACAGCAGCAGCAACAGACGTAGTCATCAAGGATCCTTCTGAGGAATCACGGATAGGAGAGGAGTGAATCATGCTTCGAATAACAGCATTAGATGCAGCAGGACTACTCCCGATGATGAATGAGGATGTTGATGATGCAAGTGTTGGTGGTGAAGATCGAAGGCACTTGGATCCCACATCATCCTTAGCACCTTCAATTACCAAAATAACCTCCTCCACCATGTGCAATTCCCCAGAAGCATCCTCACTGACTACATCTGCAAGATGTTGACTGCCCTTCCCCACATTTCCCACAGAGGGCACACAAATGTTGGAACTTGGAGGATCCTCCAGTACACTAGTATTTAGGTCTAGCTTACACATGGCAACTGCAGACATGCTTGCACTCTCCTTGGGGATTTGTGATTTCGATTTCTCAGGGCACACAGTTGGTTTTTCTGGAGCTGTCTTACTCTTCTTAACAATTTTAAATTTTTTAATGGTACAGTACCACCACCACTACTACTACAAGTAGAAGGGCTATCAGAACCAGCAGTCAACATTAATAAAGGCCATGGCCTTATCCTTTCCTTCCTTGCCACTTCGTGTAGTAAATGGCATATTGCCAATTTTTTGTTTATCTAAAGGCAACCTGCCTTTCGATTTTTCTTTTTTTTTATTTACTACAGTAAAAGTAGCTTTTACCATATCCATGGCGTGACTTAAGCCCTGGGACATGGGCATTCATAGAGGAGAAGGAAGTTGACGGCCTTGCATTATCATGATGACTGCTGGCGGCAGCTACAACATGTGGTTCTTGGCCTTGCTCTCCTGTCATGTGACAGCCCTCCATATTTTCTGCGGTCTTGAAGCAGTGTCACAAGCACCAATAGTGTAGCCAAGGTGTGGTTACAAAATTCACACACGTGCACACAGAAAAAAAATATACAAAAGACACTATTTGTTTTGTTGTTTTTTTTCCGGTCCAGAACTTGGGCCCAGAGCACAGATTGATGATGACTGGAGTCGGGCAGCACAAGGTTGCGTTGCTGTATCTTGTGCGGCTAAGCCTAACATGCACACACAAAAAAAAAAGATAATATATATATTTTATTTTCCGGGTCCAGAACTTGGGCCCAGATGGATGCAGCAGACAGCACAGCACCAGCCCAGATGGATGCAGCAGACAGCACAGCACCAGCCCAGATGGATCAGCACCAGCCCAGATGGACACAGCACAGCACTAGCCCAGATGGATAAGCACCAGCCCAGATGGACACAGCAGACAGCACAGCACCAGCCCAGATGGATCAGCACCAGCCCAGATGGACACAGCAGACAGCACAGCACCAGCCCAGATGGATCAGCACCAGCCCAGATGGACGCAGCAGACAGCACAGCACCAGCCCAGATGGATCAGCACCAGCCCAGATGGACGCAGCAGACAGCACAGCACCAGCCCAGATGGATCAGCACCAGCCCAGATGGACACAGCAGACAGCACAGCAGTGACGGCACCAGATGGATCAGCAGTGCACCAGCCCAGGACACAGCAGACAGCACCAGCACAGCTAAGTACCTCCCGGCCCTATACTACCCACCCTCCCTGTCCAGTCTCCACAGCCAGAGTGAAATAGCGGCAGCCACGTGGTCCCTTATATATAGAGACGAAAGCTTGCGAGCCGTGAGATTTTGCCTCTATGGTTTTGCCTTGGTTTGAGATCCGGGGCCGGCGAGGGAACCGAACGTACTTTCGGTTCTCGTCCCGGATCTCAAAATTCGGGTGGGTTTGGGGCTCTGAGATCCAAACCCGCTCATCTCTACTTATTTTATAACAGGCCATAGGTGTTTTGTTCTTAAAGCAAGGTAAATCCATGTCTGTACTGACTATTGGCCACAATGCTCTTTCTGTGTAATATGGCCGGAAGTAGTATAGTCACTAACCCAAGGTAATTATCACTCTTGGTCTTAGGCACATTAGGTTGAAGAAGTTGTTCCTTTGGAATTTGGAGGATCTTGGACTTCTGTTGGTAAAGAATATTACGATAATAGCCTCTTTGCATGAATTTCATGATAACTACATCCAATTGTTCTACAATTGTTGCAGGATTACTATTGAACCTTGTCACACATATGTGAGTACAGGAGGCCTACCCTAACCCCTAAACCCCTGGCAGATCTAATAGGTCAAATGGTGACTCAAATAATGATTATTATGGTCAGTGGGTTTATATATATATATATAGAGAGAGAGAGAGAGAGAGAGATGTCCAATTTATTGCTATTGCATGTGACCCTTACATCCAAATATTCTGTCACTCACACTTGTTTTATATGTGTACTTGATACATAGTTGCCGACTTTCTGGCTGCTCCTTCCGGGAGGGAGCAGCCAGATCGGTAGGGCAGTGGGGGGGGGGCGTGGCCCAAAAAGGGGGCGTGTCCGGATTGGTGCCTAGCATTTGTAGGCGTCACGGGGGCGGGTCACGCGATCATGTCATTTTGGCCCCGCCCCCGCTACACAATGCCGATAATACAGGCATTGTGAGGCAGGGGGCGGGGCCAAAATGACGCAAATCGTGTCACTGGCTGCCCTCGCAGTGGGGGTTAGGTGTAAATTGCGGGGGGATGTCGGGGGATCGGCGGCGATAGGCTTGCCTGCCTTTCCGGGGGGCGGGAGCTGCACCCGATTATCGGGAGGCTCCCGCCCAAATCGGGAGGGTAGGCACCCCTGACTTGATAGGATTATTTGACCAATGATAGACTCTATCATAGATGGGAAAGCCTTGCTACAAGTCCACAAAATGAGCAAATCCTATATAAATCTTGTGTACAGTAAATGTACAGGTCACTGAAAAAGAGTGTTCCTGTTTGAGCATAAACCTATTTGCACATGCTGGGCCCATTGCACATACTAACTCTTGAATATACTGTACAGTAGTAGGCTCCATCAATCAAGCCAGAAGTAGTTTCTGTGTAACACTAAAAACAACAGTAGTATAATAACATTTTGTGACGGGCCGTTAATCTGGGATTATTGATCAAAAAGTCTTGTATACAGTAGTCTGCAGACCTTGTGCATGTGGAATTGATGTGTATAAACTCAACATCAAGAATACACAATAAAAGATTGTCAGGTACATGCTCAGTTTGTTGTCATTTTAACACCCGTGTCTGCATCTTTTGTAGGTTGCACATTTGTGGCTACAAAGCCCCTCCTGAGTGAATGGTCATCATGTGAATGTGCAAGGACTGAGACACCCACTGTCAGTGTCTGTAGCTGCTGTAATATCGCTTTAAGCATCTTTAGATGCACCATTGGTTGCACCATCAAAACATGCAAGGCTGGTGCAGATTCTCTGTCTCAGTATGGCCTTCTATGTGAGGGGTTGAGTGTCTCTGTACACAGCCACTTTCAGCGATACACTCGCAACACTTCCATATCATGCCCATAAGATGGATCATCGCCATGCGTCTGCTAAGCCACCTCCCTGTCACTGCCCAGGAATGCCCAATACATTTTCAAGGGAATGGGGATGTCTAGGCAGTGCCCAATAGGATACCATTTCTCCTGCAGCCTAAAGAGAGAAGAGGGATTCCCATCCAATCCCATAGAATAGTAGTAAAAAGAGGAATATTTCTGACGCTGGAGGAGGGTATAGCAACAATCTTTGTTATAACCTGCTAAATCGTGTGACACATTGATTTATAATCGTCGCTAGTCGCTATTTAGCGTTGCAAGTCGCTTAAGAAAGAATTGCCTTCCGGTCCAATCGTGTGGTTCCAAAGCACAAAAGTTATTTATGTAAAGAAAAAGTAACACGATTAAAGGTTTAACAATTAGAGTAAAAAGCAATAAAATAGTACAAGCCGATACATACGCATGCGCACTGGTGCCAGCATACAGTCATCAAACCAGAAGCCTGTGATCATCAAAGAGGATGTCTGAACACTGGGATCGGGACACAGCTCATATACCTTACAGAGTTCAGAGTTAACAAAAGGACTAGATGACAAGTTTCCATTGGTTCTTGCTTTTGGATAATCTGGTTATTGGTCGGTTCATATGGTGTCATCAGGGGTATGGCTCAGTTCTCCAACGGTCTCTTTGTGTAGCTTCCCGCCGAACAACTGGTTAAAACTGGCTACAACACTGCATACTAGTAATAACATTCTAAGCAATAACGCCCTATCATCCATAACTAGCGGACGCATGATACGATTTCCTTGCCGATAAAAACGGATGTCTGCAAATAAACAGGGATTTAGTATGATACCAAACATGACATATCCACTGTATTCTAAACCTTAGATCTCGTTTAAGCACATATTACATCATAATTATTAACAAACAAAACCTCTAATAACTCTGGTTATTAACTATAATGTGTGGGAACCATTTTATATTTTTTCGTTCGCTTATGTGAGTCTGTATATTGAATTAGGAAGTTTTTGTATGTATGTATGTGAATATGCATGTGAGTGTCTATATGTATGCGTGTGGATACACATACGAGCGTCTCTGTGTATGCATATAAGTTTATGTGTGTGCGCTATGTGCATCGGTGTATATGTGTGTGGTGGATTCGCATTTGTGCGCATCAGATTGTGCCAACGCAAAGTAGCGTCGTGGTAACCCATCGTCAGACCATAGACGATTAGATCGTCAGATAATAATTGCAAGCGATCATATCTAATTATTTGACTTTGACACACAGTACTGTCATTAGACTGTCCCTTACTCTCCTAAAAGGAGAGCTATACAGTGTTCTTGGACTGTCCTGATAATTATCTCCGCTTCAACCAATATAATGATCAACCTTTTACTCACAGAGGCCGGGATGTACTAAAGGAAAAATGTGGTAGATACCCAATTTTTGCGGGTTTTACCGCATTTTCGTATGTACTAAGCCCCGGCCGCCCTATATTCGGTGCAGAAGCCTATGGGTTTCTTACCGCATCCCGCACCTGAAACTTCGTTGCCGCCCCGCAGTCGCCCAGCACTGGTCCCCACTCACCTTAATCTCCTGGTCGCTGGCCCATTCTCCTCCTGGGTCCTCCGCCTCCTTCTCCTCCTCCTCCTCCTCCTCCTCCTCCTCCTTTTCCTCCTAATCTTCCGGGTGCAGGGAGGAGGAGCAGGAGCCCGGGACTTCTTGCACAGGTCACCAGCAGGAAGTTCCCGGGGCTCGAAGGGGACGGAGTCCCACGGAGACCCCCTCACCCGGCTTCGGCTGCTTCACAAAGGGCAGCTCTTATCGCAAGAGCTGTCCTTTGTGATACTAATTGCATATGCGATTAGTAAGGTTGCAGTGACGGGTGGGATGTACACTGCAAGGTTAGTACATCCCGGTCACAGTGAGCTATGTTATAAAGTAGGAATGACCAAACGAGAGTGACCAAGTATAAATGTAAATAAATAGTACATTTTTATTTATTAATGGGATAAAAAAACACACTGTCCTAGATAAGCAAATTACATAACGGTTTTCTCTAGTGCAGACAATTAAGGATGAAAAACTTACAAACATTATTTAAAATAAAATTTAAGACTAAATAAATTTAAAGCGGTATCACATGATAAAATAGGATAGGACATAATGATTGATATACCTAAAAATGAAAAATAAAAAAGGATAAAAATCTCTTTTAAGTTGCGACACATTTCATGGCATCCAGCCGCTTCCTCAGGCAGTTGAACTGTTCATCTGAGGTTTGACCTAAAAATTCAAAGCACCACTAATATTAAGTGCAGAACATGCCAGTATAGGAGATGGTAGACTTCCACAGTTTGTCATAGAAATCTTCTCAGAACCACAGTGAGCATGCTTCTGCCAGTACTGTACATGGCGTATTCACAAAATATAAATAAATCCCACTTATCTAGCAGATGGCTAACTTCGTGCAGAGATTAAAAAAAGATTACTTTAGATGAAACATTGGCTGTAGTTCACAGTAAATTTAATATTTGGTAAATACCATCTGTTCAGATATCTATTAAATGTGTAGTTATGTGAATGTAACTGGCTTCATTTACCATTGACTATTCAGAATTACCTGGACAGATTTGAGAAAACCATTTGGTTGTGCAGGAGTTAAGATCTGGCCACTCCTATGAGATATTGCGATCTACTACTAGCACAACCTTCACTAGGTCTTTCTTCAAATGGACTCCTTGGCTGAAGAGCAAAATAGAGATCACTCCCAAATACTTCTGTCTGAAAAACCAGTAGCAACTGGAACACTTTATCTGTGGGATAGAAGCTAAACATAACTAACAACTCTTTATATACGGACGTCATAGTGAGACACCGCTTTATAGGGAATGCAACGGATTATAGAGCTAATATATACAGTATTAACAACATGAAAGATATCGACTATATAAGTATGTTCCCCACCAGTATAAAACCGTATAGGGTTAAAAAATACAAATGGCCACACCACATGTGCTTCAAATATTATTATTATTCTTCATTTATATGAAGTTCCAATGGGTAAGCAGCCTTACATAGTACATGAACAGAAATAGTACAGACATAATAAGATGAAATGCAAAACACAATTCCAAAACAATCAAAACAATGCAGAGACAGGAGGATAACATTTATATAAACATTACTGCAAATAGTTATCATACCTCAGAGGCAGCATCGTCTGAATTTTCCGTTCCACTGTTGGGAAGGGGATGCAATCGGGAAGCCGGCTGACATTATACCGACAGCCGGCTTCCCGACTGTCATATCCTGGCGAGGGTGAAATGGCCGGCGTCTAGATGTAAACGCGCTCATTTCACCAACGCCGGGAAATCGGCCCCCTGCATCGTGATCGAAGGGATGCCAGGCGCCGCGAACGGACAGCCGCGTGGGGGGGGAGGGTTAGGTTTAGGGCACCCGGGGGGGACTTAGGGTTAGGCACCCCCCAGGTGGTTTGGGTTAGGCTAGGGGGAGGGAGGGTTAGGGTTAGGCACCCCTGAGGGGAGGTTAGGGTTAGGCACCCCCCCGGGGGACTTAGGTTTAGGCAGCGGGTAAGGGGGGGTTAGGTTTAGGCACTTAGAGGGGGGATTAGGGCTAGGCACTGGGGGAGAGGTTAGGTTTAGGCACCCCTAAGGGAGGGTTAGGGTTAGGGGGGTAGGTTAGGTTAGTTCATACTTACCTGGGGACGATCGGGATTTCCAGCACTGTCGGGCTGCCGCTGCCTGGATCTGTTCCACTGCCGGCCAGACGCTGCCGGGAATCGAACTGCCGGCCTTGCGGCCGGCGGTATTACATACCGATTCCGTTGGGAAGCAGAAGCAGGGAAGCTTTCCTGGGCCCAGGCCGGTAGGAGGTGCCTGGGTCAGTGAGCCCTCCCAACTCTCTGCCCATTACCTCTGAATAGTATAGAAGCACAGTGGAACATTGGGCAGCTAGAGAGGAGAGACTGCTGCTGCAGCAGTTTCCTCTCATTGCTCGATGTGCTGCTGCTCTGCTATGCCAG
Organism: Taudactylus pleione; assembly: GCA_031769625.1. Taxonomy (NCBI): domain Eukaryota; kingdom Metazoa; phylum Chordata; class Amphibia; order Anura; family Myobatrachidae; genus Taudactylus; species Taudactylus pleione. The sequence goes on along the minus strand of JAUIMM010000177.1, from coordinate 13,067,150 downwards.
CATGGCCAGTGGTACTGGGCTGAGGGGAGGTTACAGATGCCCCTTCTCCCCTGGTGTCGCTTCTCCTATGCTGAGTGCATGCGCATATCACTTTAATGCTGTCTACACACTGGCAGATATATTGGCCGATCAATTGATCGGCCAATATATCTTGTGTGCATCGGCCAGTGTGTACCAGCGATATGTCTGTGAACGACGTCGTTCAGACATATCACGTTGGCTGTGCTGCACAGCCAATGGTAGATATATCTGCAGATAGATCTGTCCATCATGCTGTGTGTACGGGCAGTCAGCTGCCCACCCGTACACTTGCAGCAGAGACTGCGGAGAGAGTGGCGCTAGATGCCCCCGGCCAGCGGGACCTGCGGCCAGATGACAGATAATGGTTGTTCAGTGTGTATGAGCAATGATCATCTGCAGATATATCTGTTAGGCATGTACCCAGTTTAACACTTTGTTTAAGATTTGTGAGGGCCAGTATTCGGGCACATCAGAGCTCTTGATGGCCCTGAGTGGAAGATGGTAAAGGTGAGGAAAGAGAGTGCACATGAGAGAAGAGAGCCCTGCCAGGGACCATTTACAATCTATAGGGGAGGGGCAGACAGACATGGCTGACACAGAAGGGTGAGTTAGGGTGTGAGCTGATAGGCTTTAATAACGAATTGGGTTTTGGGAATCCGTTTAAAGTTTAGGGGTGTAGAGTCTGATCGGGTGAGGGAGAGAGTTCCATTTGTGAGGAGCAGCACAGGTGGAATCCTTCAGGTGGGCAGGCTATAGTGTGGAGGGAGATGACACTAAGGGGGGAGAGAACTGAGTAATGGCTTTAATGGAGAGTACAATAATAAATAGAAAATAAATGCATAATAAATAGTGTAAAATAATTGTGTTACAATAGTGTTATTACAGTACATTTTGCTGTGAAACTATAATGTCACTTCCTCTGTTATTCAATTGGACCATTTTAATTTTGAATTACTGTATGTCCAATTTTACATTGTTTTCATTTTTCTCCTTACGCATGTAAAATAGCACATCCCTTAATGCGGATTAAGGTTAGTGTTACGTTGAAATTGTAATTTTCTACATTCACATTTATGCAAACTCTGTGTATTAATGAAGCCAGTTATAAAAGCTCTACAGGCAGCATGTTGGTCATTAGTGTTTTTTAAATACCTCTATTGTTTTCATGTCGTAGGTACAGTTTAATATTTAGCTGACCATAACGTTTCTTGATAGGAACTTTCTACCATTATTTTATGATGGCTTGCAGCCAGACAAATTTTATTTGAATGCATAATATCATTGATATTTGTACCCATCAGACAAGATCTAAAGTAGCTCAAATTTTGACCACATGCTAGGTCAAAAACCAAGATATTGAATTAAGACTGTCAGTAGGAACCTTTCTGGCAACTTGCCACCCCTGTAACTGCCCTAAGTTCAAAGCTTTCCACAAATCTATGTTATTAAGTTTTGAACCTTAAGCTGGGTATGCACTGGAGCAACCAGCAATCGTTCCAACTTTCCAGGCGATTTCCCTTGAGCCCAGAACAAGCTTTATTGAGCGTACACACACTGCAATCTTGATAACGACCGAACTATATATTGTATCGTTTGATCATATACGATTTATCGTTGCTCCTGTATACACTAGAACAACCGTTGTTAGGATCCCCTGGAAATTTGAATAATGGCTGTGCAATGTAATAGCAACAGCCCCCACATGCCCCCCAGAAAGTTCAAAGGCAGCCCCATATGTCAACACATAGCAGAATTTAAAGCACCACTCCAGCTGTTATTGAACTACAAATCCCCAGCATGCCTTGCAACAGTTTTAGCATGGTCAAATAGCACAACTGTGGCAGGGCATGCTGGGGTGTGTAGTTCTGCACTTATTGCCCACCCCTAGTTTAAAGAAACACACATGTAACCATAGCAACAGCCACCACATGCCTCCCCCAAATAGTTCAAAGGCAGGCCCATATGTCAACACATAGCAGAGTGTAAAGAGACACACATATGTAACCATAGCAACAGCCCCCAAATGCCCCTCAACAAGTTCAAAGGCAGCCCCATATGTCAACACATAGAGTACAGAACACACAGTGATGCTTGGTGGTGATGCTTGCTGCTGCTCCTGCTGCTGCTGAGCACTCAGGTGCAACTCTGCACAGGCCTTCCAGCATCCAGCATGCATGGAAATGGCAGTGGGAGGAACAGAGACTGGCAAGACGGTGACATCAAATTGTACCGAAATATCGCAGGAAGGGTCGCTCGTACACACTAGGCGATGTGCACCATATTGCTAGCATTATCATCAGGTTTGATGTGCAGCACGTCAAACCTGACAAAGACGCTAGCAACCACGAGCACCTGCATATTGAACCTACACACTAAGTGATGTAGGCGATTTGTCACTACGAAATGGCAAATCGGCCCGACATCACTCCAGTGTGTACCCAGCTTAATTACCTAATCAAAAAAGACCCCCATAGAAAATAACAAAACACACTAGCAATAAAAAGGGACAACAGTGTCCCAGGTAAGTGATAAATTAAACTAAATATTTATACATATAGTATAAAGTCATTCTAAAAAAGTGTGCTTCCTGTGGTCTCTGGACATGCAGGATGAGAATTCAAAAAGTTGAAGTCAGGGGGGTATTAAGAGAGAAGGTTGCCCGTGTACAGTCTCTATCTGGGCCCCTCCTCGCTAGCCGGCAGCGACACTGGCACTTTGCCAGAGTCTACTGTATTGTGCATGCATAGGTCTCTGAGGAATAACGGCCTACTTCCCAAAGATATTTTTTTTTTTACTGCACATGCACAAAATGCGGGGAAAATGGCAGCAACACCAATTTCCTGGTGATTTGTGCAGCACTGCTGCTGCCGATGCGGGACTCCAGAGAGGTAAGTATAGGGGAAATGAGTGCATTGTGTGCGGGGTGGGCCCTCCTCGGCAGCCTTTATAGATATACCACTGGCTGAAGTCCTAACCCAGGAAAGAGAAAGATAAGTTGTAAAATAAAACAATAAAGTCTGCAAAGGTCTCTTAGTCCTCATTCGTTTTGTGGTCTATTTATGAAGGTAGGATGGTGCTCACCAATTTAGTAAAATTTTAGTCATCCCCATAGACTTGGGGATGGCAGCTTGACTCTATTTAAGAACAATGAAAGGCTTTGCTGTTTGTCACTGGGTAATGGTGTCACATACTAATGCCAACTGTGTCCTGGCAACGTTTGCTTCCCTTGCCTACAGAGTTTCTTTTTCCATTAGCTGGCAATGGCACTGCATTACAGAATAGTGGGGTTCACTTTTGCACTGTAGGTGAAGCAGATTTAAAATATGCAGATGTGATACCCCTAGCTCTGACAGGAGCCAATGGACATTGCAAAATAATAGTAGGCTGCCAGCAGGTGGTTGTTATGCACCAAAAGACAAGAGACAAGCCAGCACCAGGACAGTGTTTGTGGGTGCACATGCGGCGTTGAACTGTGAGATCCTGAGCAGCAGATTGAGCTGCAGCAAGTCTGATGTGAGAGACAAGAGACTGGGCAAAGCGTTATTGCTATTGAGATATGTTTCGTATATGCACGGTTACCCACATAAAATCACCAGCTGGTTCAGTGGAAGCCTGGACACTGACTTGTCAGTCAATTTGGCCTCAATTAGGCAAATTGGCAGATGAAACGCTACTTGTATGCCTGGTTCAAGGCTTGATGCAGAGTTGGTGGCAAAATCTTTATCATCTTAGGCTAAAAGAAGTTGCACACAAAGAGACATATCCGATATGTGGAACTGTATGAACCTGAGAATGAGCATATATGCGAACATGTGACCCTGTAATTAAAGCATGATAACACATTAGTCATCATCATCTTATTTTTAAAGGTAGTTTTAAAATAAATTAAACATATTCCCTCACTGCTCCCCTCCCAAAGGTGTTGCCCCAATCAACGCTTGTAGCCTGGGCTGATAGTGGAAATATTGGGGGAAAAACAAACATCAGGACCTTAATGTGCACCTTCAGGCGGTATTATGTCCTACTGGTGGATTCCCGGGTAGTGATTGTGCCATGCAGTCTCTATACTTCGCATATTAAACAGCATCTTACATTCTATTTGCCTGCACTTAGCAGGCAGTGTAAACGCTGAGTTCCTGGTGCAGTACAGCTGATACTGCTAATCACTATATATTGTAAATCACCCTATAACTGAGTGTCATAAAATGAATGGTATTATAGAATACAATTGTCGTATAACCAAATATAGAACCGGAATTCAGTATCACTAATTCCCAAACCTCTTCAAATCTCGATGAGTTTGTTGTACATTTGTGACTTGAACCACGCTAGGCCACTTGCAGTGTCAATATCCCAGAGTCAACGACCTTCTGAAAACAAACAGACTCGCTGTTGCTGGAAAAAATTGAAAACCTTTGAAATAGGCCTAATAAATGGCAGTCATTAAATTATTTAATTCATGGAGGTTCATGTGATAAAAATATACATATATTTAAAGTTTACCCAACATGTCTTAGATCTGTCTGCTTAGATATGATAAACATTCACTAGGATTCAGTAACTAAAAGTTACTGTTTAAATGCTTTAGATTTACCTATTTTGAAGGTAATATTTAAGTAATTTTGTTTTGCCAAATTCAAGAACCACAGCGTGCATTCATCATCCACATATTTACTTTATAAAAAGATTCCTCCCACTTATGTCATCTGAAATTTTGTGACAATCCAGTGCTACAATTGTATTACTAGTTATACAAGTACATTTTATCTCAACTCTATCTAATGCAATAAATATTATTGTTATTGTTATTATTGTTAATAATACTAATAATACTAATAATAATTATCATCCTCATCATATCATCCTTGGTTCATGGACCCTGGGACAATGTGTCTTATCTATGAGTACCACACCTTTACTTGTGTAATCAATGTGTACCGTGTTTTATGATTGTTAAAAACAAATTCTGTACATATACAATCCTTTCTGTGTCTTGTTTAATTTGCACTCCAATAAAAAGTCAAGAAATAAATAAAAAATTTAGTAGTAGTAGTTATAATACATTTTTCTAGCCCATATAGAGTACTATAATTTCTGTCATTAGAAATAATAGACAGAAAGAATGACATATCTTATGTGTTTGATTTTATTTTGGATGCGATTTTGAAGATTTTACTGTAGATTTTACAATTTTGAACTGCTTTATATACTTATTCATTACCTTTATAACTTATGTAAACAAAACATTAAAAGCAGCAGCAAATGCAAACACTTGTTTAGCAGGTTAAAATGGGACTGGTGTGGGAGTGAGGTAGTGAAAATAATATTAGTGAAGATGTCCCTGCTCATGAAAGCTTACAATCTAAAAGGGAGGGCCTGAGAGACGGGTGTGACCCAGAGGGGAGAGACCGTGAGCCAGGAGGATAGAGTGGTGGGTTAGGATGAGAACTGGAAGGCTTTATAAAGTGGGTTTTGAGATCCCGTTGAAAGCTTTGGCGATAGGTGGAGAGTCTGATTGGGGGAGGCAATGAGTTCCAATGGTGGAGAGCAGCTTGGGCAAACTTTTTGAGGCGGGAGTGGGAGAATCTAATCAGCTAGGAGAAGAGGCAACAGGAACTGGCTAAGCAAATTAGGCAGACAGGAGTATGGAGGGAGATCAGGACGGAGATGTAAGGCGGATTGGGTGAGGGCTTTGTAGGTAAGTACGATGAGTTTGAATTGGATACTGAATGGAAAGAGGGGGCAGTGCAGAACTTGGTGTAGAGGGAAGGCAGTTTGTTTTTAAGAGAGTAAGATGAGCCGAGTTAAACACTGAGCACAAATTGGAGTGGGGATTGGATGGAGTCAGGGAGGCCAGGTAAGAGGAGGTGGCAGAAGTGCAGCCTAGAGAGGACCATTGAGTGGATGAGATCTTAGTTGCCTCTTGGGTGAGAAAGGGGCTGATCCTGGTGATACTACAAAGGTGAAAGTGGTAAGACTGAATGTGATGTTTGAAGGAGAGGGTGGAGACAAGGATAACTCAAAGACCGCAGACTTGTGAGATAGAACAGATGGTCAGGTTAAATTGAGGGTGGACAAGAGACTTGGGAGGGTAGGAAGAGGATCCGCTCAGTTTTAGACATGTCAAGTTAAAGAAAGCTGAGGTGACACTTTCGACACTGAATGAGTGACATTAGGTTGCAGAGAAGACAATATCGTGCATAAACAAAAAATTACACTACTCGCGTACAATAGATGATCATACTTACAGGAGTCACTGGGGTTTATATATCAAGCAGTGTAAAGCGTGGACAAATTGCCCATATGAACCAATCAGTTTTTATTATTTTATAGACTGTCCTTCCTCAAAGCTTAATGGTTGCTATGGGCAAATTCTCCACTGGTCCACTTCACGCTCTGTCCCTGCTTGATACATAAACCCCATTGATTCCTATATTTTCGGTGTGTATACCCCACTCAGCATAATATTTATTTCCATTGTAACTAGAACAGACCAAGCTAAATTCTCCATGATATCCAATTCCATAATTTTCATTTAATTCCCAAGGTATCTACATCAGGGTGAATTATGATAAGACAGAAGGGAACACACATCCTGTAATAATAAGTAAATGCCATTAGAATAGTTAATAGTTTCTCAATACCTTATGTATAGTATAATGTACCCACTACCATAACTTAATAGACATGAGGCTACAAGTTGAGTGTTTTTACACAGGTTATGGAAATCCGCTGAGAGGGTTGGGGGAGATGACCTCAGAAATCACCTTTTTATATTGATGTTATTTCCAGGTTATACATCAATTAACAACACTTGTGTACTTGTGTATTTATTATAAAAGAACTGTAATCATTAATGTGCAATGATCAAAACATGTAGTGGGTATACAATACACTAAATTGAAAGATTATTCCAATTTTGCATGATCTAATGATCAATTTTGTAAGTGCGGGCAATTACAAGTGTTTTATGAGTATCCTTAAAGGAAATAGACCTCTGTATAAATAGTCCAGGAGAAATGGCAAATGGCATTTTTTTTTCTGGTTCATTGATCTTATCCTTCATTGTGGTGATATGACATAATTTCCTTCAGCTGGTTGTGCCATATCTATATAACCTTCATTTGGC